>OY992776.1:2899996-3589529 GCA_963921325.1 Logfia minima
AAATCTCAGCAATTCCTTTCCTCTGACTGATGGAAATATCTCTACTGATATTCAGAATACATCTCCTTTATCCTCTATTCCTGATCAACCTCCTACTTCTCCTTTCACTGATCAGTCTTCCTTGTACCAAAATCTTGACTCTCCCTCTGAAGAAACTCAAGATCAATCTTTCACTGACAATGAACCTCAAAATCAACAGATCATTCTATCTCCTCACATTCCCACCAGAGTCACAAAGTGGACTCGCTGCCATCCTATTGATCAGATAGTTGGTGATCAAGAAGCTGGGATTCAAACAAGAACCAAAGTAACAAGCAATGTGTGTCTCTATGTCAACTTTGTCTCTCTGATTGAACCAAAGAAGGTAAATGAAGCTATTGAGGATGCTGATTGGATCATTGCCATGCAAGAAGAACTGATGCAGTTTGAAAGACATCAAGTGTGGAAGCTGGTACCTAAGTGTAGGACCGAATATAAGGACAGACCTTTAACAAGAAATCAATATTCAATAGCTAAAGCTCTTAAATCAATAGCTATTCAATGTACGTTATAAACCAAAACATAACACACAATCACAAATATTTTGTATTAATCAAAGCACAGATTGTGACTAACAAATACTGACCAGAGAATACCACAGGCTGCACACAAATTCGTAGGTGTTGAACAACCACAAAACTGAAACCCTAACCAAGTATTTATAGGTAACTAATCAGTGATGTAGGCGATATTGGTGATATCGCTTATGCGATATTGTCAATATCGCCAAAGCGATATTGCCAATGTCGCCTAATACAGAATGTTACTATTTAATTACAGCTCAAAACCTAGACCAAGTGACAGACACACTAATGTACCAACAAACTCCCCCGTGTCTTCAGCTTGGTCTTCAAAAATAATCTTCAGTCTAGTCTTCAATCAAACCCATCCAGCAGGAAACTTACCACCCGCATGGATTCCATGGGTTACACAAATATTCACAATTCTTTGAAATTGTTGAGCAAGCTTTTCATTTATCGGATTTCCCGATAATATCTTATATGATTATCAAACAATTTCCTCATATCTTCCTTTGATTGATTGATCAAACTCATAGGATCAAATACCCTATACTGTGCTTGTTTTTTCAAACCATAGAGCGAGGTCTTCTCTGGTTTTTCGAATCAGGAGCAAAGACCATAACAGCTTCACCGGTATGAGCATCTAGTTCCCAGTAATGAAATCTTCGTAGAAAGTCAAGGGGAACAGCTTGGTGTCTAATTAGGGATCATATTAGAAAGACAGATTCACAAGAAAATATCAAATTTTAACTCGATTATCAGTATAGTTTTCCAAATGTAAATTTAGCACGCAAAGTTAACTAGCCAAAGAGACAATCAGTAACAAGACGATTATCGGTATTGTTTGTCCACTTAAACATGTAACATAATCAACTTCAAGCTTAGCAGTTATTGTGAAAGTGAATAGATCTCCGTGAATCCCACATAGATATACTCCTAGTATCAAGACATGCCCAAGACTTCGATTTGTTAGAGAAAGTATTTGAATTCAACATTTTTAAGAATCAAGCCAGCGGTGACAGGTCTGTACATACGTACAACAAAGCGACTTAAACTTGATTCAGGTGTAAGCAAAACCAGACTTGGTCAAACCATTTGGTGACCTTGTGAGGAATCTTTGATTTTATAAGATTTGAAAGTACTTTGCCTTTTGTTTGCTTAAGTTTTGAAAGTATACTGACTGAGATCAGGTCTGTACAGACATATTGTAACATCCTATTCTACAGTCTAATCAACGTAAGACTCAGTGATATAAGAATCCTGAGTGTGGAGACGTCAGAGGTATCGGTGAGTGGATTCGGAACTCATTATTTGATTTAGTTGTAACTATTTGGTTACAACAAGTAAACGTAGATGTGTATTAGACTGTTTAGTCTTGATTATCGATTATTGATCTACGTGATATGTGAACCAATGTGTACTATGTTATTGAGGTCAACGTGTAGTTGGACTTCTGGTTATTATGTGTTTTACACAGGTTTTGATTCATTTGTTGTGTTTGAGATATGTGTATGTGTTTAATAACCAGTAGTTATCGGTCTATTCTGTATTGGCCATACGGATTGACGGTAAGTATTCTTGGGGGAATCCCTGGGTATTATGATATCCCCAGAGCCACCGATCCTCATTGAATTATGTGTGCTTACGATTATTTGGTGTAAACAGCTAGTTATGCTAAGTTGAATGGAGTGTGATGAATCTATTCACTTAGCTTCGTGCTAACCCCTCATTTTACTTCCTGCAGGATATGTTTTGATTGATTGTGGGTGCAGGAGGTGAATGGTTGATCAGGGAATGTTTGACTGCGATTTAGGACTCTGATATGGTTTTTGTATTAAACCTTGTTTGGAGAATTTTTATAATACCTCGTCTTTTGTAGTTTTAAACTGTTTGAATATGGTGTAGACATGGAAAAATGTAAACTGTTTATGTATAATGTTTAATATATACTAAGGTAATGTATTTTAAATTCATGCTTCCGAGTTTATTAATATTATATTCTTAAATAGATTGAGGGGTGTTATACGTACAACAAAGGAAACAGACAGCATAAATCCCCAAATGTTGTCATATACAAGCTCAAGTTAATAGAAGCATGGCAAGCTGATACATAAGAATTAAGACCCATTGTCATACATCAGAGAATTTTAAAGGCAGACTGAAACTGCCTCATCTCAGCAACGTTCTCAGCAACAGGTACCTATGTTTGGTAATATTCCTACCTTTCAAACAAATAAACAGTGTTCATTCAAAACGTTCATGGCAAGTAAACCACCGGAGTTTAGAGGTAGTACAAATCCGTCTGTAACTTTAAATTGGTTAAGGGATATTGAGCGGAAATTTGATGTTACTCACTGTGAAGAAGAATCCAAAGTGTTTTATGCTATTCAATGTTTAAAAGATGAAGCCATGGTTTGGTGGGATTCGATTACTGGTCATTTGACTCAGCAACAGAGAGAAGCTATTCGATGGTCTGACTTCCATCAAGCTGTTTGTAATCAATACTGTTCCAACTTTGATATGGCACGCATTAGGAGAGAGTTTGTGAATCTCAAATTAACTGACAAGATGACCATTGATGAGTTAATAGCACAGTTTTCAGAGAAACTACTATTTGTACAGCAGTGGGTTCCCAACGAGAAAACCAGAATTGAGCAATTTGTGGAAGCTTTACCTTATAATTACCGTACTACAGTGAGGCTAGCTAGTAATCTATCCCAAGCTTTTACTCTTGCACGCTCGGTTGATAGTGATATTAGAGGTTTTCGAGAGTCTCAAGCTAGAGATACTGTTGGTGCATTTAGTGTGTCTGTCACTTGGTCTAAGTTTCGAGTTGTAATTTTTTAGGTCAACTTCTGATTCATGCGATATTGTCAATATCGCCTAGTTGCCTAAAATAGATAATTATATAAATTTGTTTAGGGTTTCATTTGTCATAGAGTTTTTTGCTATTTTCGGCTTTTGACATCAGATAATCTCTGTAGCCTCTGTGATTTTCGTGATCAAGTAATAGCAACTCATTTATGTGTTAAAGCAATTCTTGTGTTTTGTTTTACATTTGTCTATTAAACGTTCAAGCATAATCTATTGAATTCCGCTCTTTAGATTGTGTAATATTGATTCAGTGTGTAAGGTCAGCCCTTCTGGGATCCTACAATTGGTATCAGAGCCTTTCAATCATTGGATTATTTGATTTGAATCAATATTCGATAACGTTTAATATTTTATAAAAAAAAAAATTTTAAATTAGTTTTTCTGTTCATTTGAGTATTTTAAGTGTTAAACTAATCTTTTATTACTTTTATTTTAGTTTCTGGATCATTGTTCGTTGGTTTCAATCCTAAAACTTGTTTTGATCTTCGAAACTTGTGTTTTTAGGGTTTACAGCCGTTTTAGCGATATTGGAACTCAATATCGCCATTAGGGTTACTGCGACATTGGAAGCGACATTACTCATTAATTTGAGCGATATCATTAAGAGATATTAGTTCAATATCGCCTAATTGATTTTAGCGATATTAACCCAATATCGCATAGTTGATTTGTGCGATATTACTGAAATATCGCCTGTGATATCGCCTATTTTCGTTTGACTTTGACTTTTGCTTTAACTAGCGATATTAATAGCGATATCAACAATATCGCTCATTTATCGGTTTGATTTAAGCGACATTGTCAATATCGCTTTAGAGTGTTAAGTTATTTCTCACTATTTTACAAAAGTTAATCAATTTTAATACATTCTAAGATGTCTACTTTGCAAGCAGTCAATGCAATGTTAAAACATAATGCTGAAGTAGGTAGTGCAAATAAACCTCCATTCTTTGCTCCCGGAATGGAGTACTCTGAATGGAGAGGTCGTTTTTTGTCGTTTGTTGCGTTTACTGATCCGGAAATGGAAATATCATTACTAGAGAGATATGTGAGACCAGTTGCAAGTGAAGAGCATGTTGGTATTCCTCCACCAAAGCCTATTCGTTCTATGTCTGTAGAGGAACGTAAGGCATGGGAATGTGAACGAAAGGCTCACTCGGCTATCACCATGGCCTTACCTGCTGATGCTATGAAGATGTTTAAACAACATGACATAGCTTATGATCTATGGAACGGGATAGCTGAACGATGTGGAGGTACCACTGAGTACAAACAGAGTAAACTAGAACTCGTGAAGAAACAGTATGATCTGTTTGATATTCTGAAGAACGAAACTGTGAAGGATCTTTTCTGTAGATACTCACGTCTTGTCAATGAATTAACTGAAGGTGGTTATAAGTTCAGTACTATAGAGGTCAACAAGAAGTTGCTAAATGCTCTACCTCCTCACTGGGAAACAAGAGTTTTGATGATGGAGAATGATCCAGATGTTCTTGCTATGTCTCTGGATCAGCTTATTGGAAAATTGGAAACCTGTGCTTTAGACATTCAGAAGAAAAGCACACGGTCAGGCTCTCTGGTATTTGACAATAGCAACTTTGGCTATGGAAGTACCGCACTTCTATCGGGGCCATCTACTTCTGGAACGAAAATGACTTATACTTCCGGAAATCAGTCAACTGGAACATTTTCGTCGTTTCCAACTCAGTCGTCGTCTTCAGCAACTGCTTCTCAGAATGAGCATGCAGTAATATTTAATGCTTTTCTCTCATCCTATGATGATTTTCTCTCTAAGAAAATTAGCTCGGTGGATCTTACCGATGAGGATTTTGCTCAAGTGGATCCCGATGAATTAGAAAGAGTGGATCTGCGTTGGAACATGGCCATGCTGACACGAAGGACTAAGACTTATCTAAGACGAACGGGTAAGAGATCTCTTGAAGATGTGTCTGACAAAACCAGCATGGGTTTTGACAAATCCAAGATCAGATGTTATAGGTGCCAAAATCTTGGGCACTTTGCTAGAGAATGTGAGAAGGCTAGACAACCACCTTCGGGTTTTACTAAGCCTTCTCCATATAAGAAGGACACCGAAGTAGCTAAGGCTGCTATTTTGTTAGAAGAGGAAGCTGCTTATGATTTTTCTACCATGGATGATCAAGAAAACCTAGCTCTTATGGCGGGTATTCAAAATGAGGTAGAATGTGATTCCTTCTTCTGTGAAAACTGTCTAAAGTTAACTGGCAAAAACAACAGGCTCATTGTAGAAAATGATAGGTTAAATACAGATTTAACTAAACTCATTGAAGCAAACAACGTTTTGAATCAAAATGAAAAAGTCTTTGGAGTCAATCAAACAACTATGATTGAAGAAAAGAAAGAGTTAAAAGCTATGATTTATAATAAACAAGATGAAATTGATAGTTATCTTAAACTGATTGCTCATCTTAAAAAGGAACTTGCTGAAACTCAGGCTGACAATGTTGATTTAAAACGTAAGCTTGCTAATATATCAACTTCTAGTATGGTCTTTGCTGATATCCTGCAAAATCAGCGAACTGATACAAAGAGCAAGACAGGAATTGGTTATCACAATCAACCTCCTCCTTCAAATTTGAATCAGCCTATTCTCTGTCAGGATGAAATCAAAGACTATGTTCCTTCTGTTTTTAAAAAGGAAACTGATTCTGTTGTTAAGCCAGTTAGTGTTAACAGTAATGATCAACCCAAAACTCTTAAGGCTGTTGATCACAAGCAGACTAAATCACTTAAAGGAGTGATTTCAAAAAAACTGAGCGTATTAAGCCTAAACTTGAGACTGTCAAGTTTGTGTCTTCAACAAATGTTGAAGAAGTGGTTGAGGTGGAAGATGTAACTCATGAGGTTACTCAGAAAGTTAAAAAGAATAATTTCAGACCTGAAACTTTCATATTTACTAATGAAGATAAAGATGAAATAAGCTCTAAAAGGAAACCAGTAATCCAGGAGAACTCTCATAATGATAAAGCTATAATCAAAAATCCTTCTCCAAAGATTATTTCAAAAGTAAAAGCTTTTACTCCAACATGTTCACATAAGTGCTCATGTGTAGTAAAAGTATCTGAGAGTAAACCTCGTGCGGTTTCGTTTTCACCAAAACCACTATCTGTCTCGGATCGTACTTTTCAAGAAAAACGATCATGCTTCTACTGTAAGAAGCAAGGTCATCTCATAAATCAATGTCCAATGCTTGCTAAAAAATGGGCATCACGAAAAGATCTACATCATACAAAAAATAGAAAGCAAACTGGATTATTTCGTGATGTTCCAATTTTAAAAGTTAATAACGTTATACCTACTCAAAAGGTAATTCGAAAGGTTGAAGTTATTAACAAGCAACCAGCGTTATCAAAAAGGGTTTGGACAAAGAAAAGTATAGGGAATAGTGAGTCATCTAAACCTATCACATCAGTAAATGATAATGATTTACTAAAAAATAAAGTGTTAACTGATGTGATAATAGTTGATGAAGCCTCAGGAGTACCCAAGTCTATCAAGGCTTGGGTCTCCATTTCAAACTAACATTCCTTTTATTTGTGTTGTGACAGTCAACAGGTCAAAATAGCAAGTGGTACGTTGATAGTGGCTGTTCGCGACACATGACAGGCAATATCTCCCTTCTTTCTGATGTTAAACCTTTCAATGGGGGACATGTTGCCTTTGCTGGTGATTCTGGAGGTACCATTACAGGAGTTGGAACTCTTACAAATGGACTAGTGAGCTTTGAGGATGTAAATTTTGTCGAGGAGCTGAATCACAATTTGATAAGCGTCTCTCAAGTTTGCGACAAGAAGTTCACTGCTGCGTTTACAGATTTGGAATGTTTAATTTTGAAGCCGGGATTTGTGATTCCCGAGGAATGGATCTTGATTAGAGCACCGAGAGTGAAGAACTCTTACATTTTGGACATGAGGACAGTGGAAGCTGAGGAACACACCTGTCTTCTAACCAAGGCCTCTTCGAAGGATTCATTGTTGTGGCACAGGAGGATGGGTCATATTCATTTTAGGAAAATGAATTATCTGGTGAAACACAATCTTGTTGAGGGTATTCCTAAGCAAACCTTTGCTTTGGAGGATGATTGTGTGTCCTGTTTAAAGGGTAAACAGCACAAAAAGTTTCACAAATCCAAACAAGTTAATTCCATTAAAGCACCTTTGGAATTACTTCATATGGATTTGTTTGGACCCGTTAGCACGAAGAGTATTGGGGGTAAGTCGTATTGTCTGGTCATAACAGATGATTACTCTCGCTTCTCATGGGTTTTCTTTTTGCGTACAAAGGATGAGACATCAGATCTTCTGACCTACTTTTTCAATCGTCTTGAGAACCTGTGCAGTTTGAAAATTAAAAGGATACGTAGTGACAATGGAACGGAATTCAAGAATAAATGTCTTGAACTATACTGTCTACGTAAAGGGATTGTTCTCAGTTTAGTGCAGCAAGAACTCCACAGCAAAATGGAGTTGCTGAGAGAAAGAATAGAACAATAATTGAAACTGCTCGCACTATGCTGTCGGATTCTCATCTGCCAATCACCTTCTGGGCAGAGGCAGTAAACACGGCATGTTATGTTCTCAACCGTGTACTGATGAACAAGAAAAGAAACAAAACTTGTTATGAGTTATTTAATAACCGGAAACCAAACCTTAAATTTTTGGAACCTTTTGGATGTCCTTGCTCCATTATGATAACAAAGGATAAGGTTTCAAAATTCAGTGAAAAAGCGTTTGATGGCCTGTTTCTAGGTTTCTCGGTTAACTCTCCTAACAAGAGGGTCTTCAACAAGGATACTGGGAAGATTGAAGAACATTTTGAGGTAAAATGCTTAAAGTATACGGAGTCTCCTAAAGGAAAAGGTCCGGATTGGTTGTTTGAATATGATCATTTGTTCAACTCATTCAACCTTCCTAAATTAGTTGAAGTGGACCAAGTTGTAACTCTTCTACATGGGTTACATCTTAGTCCTGATAACTCTTCATATACACCTTCTTCCAGTGTGACTCCGGATACTATTCAACCTCACCAATCTTCTCCTTCGGCTGTTCCTGAGAGTTCTTCTGATAATCAACCGCCTGAAGCTTCTCCTGCTGGTGTTGATGATATGAACGCCTCTCTTCCTAATTTTGAAGAAGATCCTATCGCTCAAGAGGTTGAGCTAAACAATTTGGAAACAAACCTCACACCTGATCCAATACCCATCTCTCGGATTCACAAGAATCATCCTATTGAGAATATTATTGGAGATCTGGATTCAGGTATTAAGACAAGAAGCTCATCAGCAGTGATTGGAGATCTAGATGCAGATGTCTCCTCTGAAGATCCATCAAATTCTGATGATCTTGAGTGTTTAAAAGCTGATATTGAAGAATGCTTCTTATCCCAAATGGAGCCATCAAAGATCGATCAGGCTCTAAAAGATTCACATTGGGTTGCTGCTATGCAAGAGGAGTTGCAACAATTCGTGAAGCTAAAGGTTTGGGATTTAGTGCCACTTCCCAAAGGTGTACACCCAATTGGAACTCGTTGGGTGTTTCGTGTTAAGCGTGATGATAGGGGAGTGGTCATTCGCAATAAGGCTAGGCTTGTTGTGCAAGGGTATACACAACAAGAAGGTTTGGATTATGATGAAGTCTTTGCACCTGTTGCCAGGATGGAATCTATTCGTATATTCCTAGCCTACGCCACTTTTAAGGGGTTTCGCGTCTATCAGTTAGACGTAAAGAGTGCGTTCCTATATGGAAAGGTGGCTGAAGAAATATATGTTCGACAGCCTCCCGGTTTTGAAGATTCTAACCATCCAGACTTTGTGTGCAAGCTTGATAAGGCTCTTTATGGTCTTCATCAAGCTCCGCGTGCATGGTATGAAAGGTTGGCAACGCACCTTATTAAGAATGGATTTGAGCGTGGTACCATCGACAGCACTTTATTCATCAAGAGAACTGGCAAAAGTCAATTGCTAGTTCAAGTTTATGTGGATGACATAATCTTTGGTTCAACTGATGAATCCTTATGTCGTCACTTTGAAGCGATTATGAAATCGGAATTCGAAATGAGTGCGATGGGGGAGTTGAAGTTCTTTCTTGGGGTTCAGGTTGATCAATCCTCAAAGGGAACCTACATTCATCAATCTAAGTATGTTAACGATATGTTAACACGATATGATTTGCATGATTGTAGAGAGTATGGGACTCCTATTCCTATAAACCACAATCTTGGACCAGATGAAGATGAGGAACTTTGTGATGCAAAGTTATATCGGTCGATGATTGGATCTTTAATGTATCTTACTGCATCCCGACCTGATATAGTTTTTGCTGTCTCCTTATGTTCAAGATATCAGTCCAAACCCATGCTTTCACATCTGAAGGCGGTCAGACGGATTTTCGGATATCTCAAGAATAGACCTACTCTAGGTCTATGGTATCCAACAGAGAAGACATTTTCTCTCACAGCTTTCTCAGACAGTGATTATGGTGGCTGCAGTTTAGACAAGAAGTCTACGTCCGGAGGATGCCAGTTTCTAGGCTCACGTCTTGTTTCTTGGCAATGCAAGAAGCAGACTACAGTCTCAACTTCCACAGCGGAAGCTGAATATGTAGCAGCTGCT
Organism: Logfia minima; assembly: GCA_963921325.1. Lineage (NCBI taxonomy): Eukaryota > Viridiplantae > Streptophyta > Magnoliopsida > Asterales > Asteraceae > Logfia > Logfia minima. Next base: position 2,910,080 of record OY992776.1, read on the forward strand.
AGTTGTTGCTCACAAATTCTGTGGATACAACACCAACTTCGTGACTACGGTTTACTCTTAACCATGACTCCTTTATTTATTGATAATACTGCTGCTATCTGTATCACTAAAAATCCCGTACAACACTCTAAAACCAAACACATAGAGATTAGGTTTCATTTTATACGGGATTGCTTTGAAAAGCATTTGATAGACCTTGTTCAAATTGAAACTGAGAAACAAAATGCTGATCTGTTTACCAAGGCCTTCTCTAGAACTAGATTTGACCAACTGATTGACATGATTGGGTTGCGCTTCTTTCAGGACAAACTGTAAACTGTGACAAAACTTTTCTGTTGTTTATTTCTTTAATTCTGCATACAGCTGTTCATCTGGCAATAGCCACTCTTTATGTTTCTTAACATTAAAGAAAAGCATTATTGCAACATTTATAAAAGACGTTTAGTTGTGTCTGTAAACAACTAGGGAAATGATAGTACATTAGGAGACACTCTTCAATTGACAACATTACGTGTTATCCTTGATGTATCAGTAGGTTTTTCATGTATATGTTATACTTGTCCTTCTAGACATCAACCTACTTGCACGATGTATTGCTAGACATTATCATACTCATTCTTCATCATCTAAGAAATCTCTTAATCTGTGTATGATCTTTCGTGATGATCATCATATGATGTATGACAATGCGTCTTAATTCTTATGTGTCAGCTTGCCATGCTTCTATTAACTTGAGTTTTTATATGACAACATTTGGGGAATTATGCTGTCTGTTTCCTTTGTTGTACGTTTGTACAGACCTGGTCTCAGTCAGTATACTTTCAAAAACACTGCAAACTTAAGTCAAAAGTACTTTCAAATCTTATAAAATCAAAGATTGCTTACGTGGTCGCCAAATGGTTTGACCAAGTTTGATTTTGCAACCACCTGAATCAAGTGTATGTCGCTTTGTTGTACGTAAGTACAGACCTGTCACCGCTGGCTTGATTCTTAAAAATGTTGAATTCAAATGCTCTCTCTAATCAATCGAAGTTCTGAGCATGACTTGATACTAAGGGTATATCTATGTGAGATTCACGGAGATTTATTCACTCTAATAATAACTGTTAAGTTTGAAGGTTGAGTATGTTACATGTTTAAGTGGATTAATAATACCGATAATCGTCCTGTTCCTGCTTGTCTTTTTGGCTAGTAAACTATATGTGATAAACTTAAATTTGGATCTCTATACTAATAATCAAATTAACATTTAACGTTGTCTTGCGAATCTGTCTTTCTAATATGATCCCTAATAAGACCTCTTCTATTTCGTCTTGTTTTATTTTATTGATGTAAAAAAAAAAAAAAAAAAAAAAAAAAAAAAAAAAAAAAGGAAAAGATATGTTGAACAGTATGCTGTGTGTTATTTAATTTTAAAGTTTATTTAATTTTAATTATTATCTTATTTTACTTTATTTTGTCACCAATTACTGTTTATGTTTTGAATTTAGCGATATTGTTTATATTTTTAGCGATATTGTTTACATATTGGCGATATTGATGATCTCTAGCGATATTGTGGTATCGCTGATTTAGATATGTGTGTAGCGATATTGTTTAGCGATATTGTCTAGCGATATTGACAATATCGCTGAATATTTAAATTTTATATAAACAATTATCTGTCACTGTATTCGATACACTTTCAAACCCACCTAGCGATATTAACTAGCGATATTGTCTACGTATTTAGCGATATTGCAAGTTTCATCGATTTCTCTTTCGTTTTTCGTCCAAACTGAAATTAAACCACATCATTATGTTCGTCTTTGCCGTTTACAACGATTGGTATGTGCCCATTATATTTTATTTCAATTTTTATACCAGTTTGTTTAACTTTATATTCGGGTTACTGTGTTATCTGTGGTTGCGTTGTATCTGTTGTGTTAGTGTGTAAAAACTAATAAAACTCGTACCCTGCATATCATAGATAATCTTAGTATAGTTTGTTTTGGTTTGGATCATGTTTTTCTTTGAAAAATTTGATATTTGCCCGTTCGCTGATGTCACAGCGATATTGTGGGGCGATATTGCAATATCGCCAAAATTAGGGTTTTGATTTTAGCGATATTGGCCCCAATATCGCTTAAATTGGATTAATTTCCAAACTGTTAAATTTTAGCGATATCATGCCAATTTTTCTAAATTTAGCGATATTGTTCAGCGATATTGTGATATCGCTGAAATTGATTCGCGATATTGTGCAATATCGCTCCTTGTGGATTAATTTCCAATATCGCCGATTTCAATCAGACTTTGTCAATTTTGTCTGATTTAAGCGATATTGCATTCAATATCGCATAAATCAATTTATGCGATATCAGTGTCAATATCGCCTAAATCAGAAAGGGCTTATTGGGCCTGGCCCAAACTTTTGCTGAACTGGTCCAGTTTTCAGGTCTAATTGAATTTGTGGCCTGTTCTCGATCCGATTACTCACTGCTTTTGAGTTTTTGTGTTTTTTATTGACTTGTTTTGCAGACATGGAAGATTTCGCGCAGTTTGATCTCAAGTGTGACGTTCGTCACAATATTACTGCTTTTCTAGACGGATCCAAAGACTCTGCTGAGCCTTTTCGGCCTATGATCGCATTTCTACGAAGGTCACGTATATTTACTGCTATTTCGGCTTCCACGACCATATACAGAGACCATATCGGTCAATTTTGGCGGAATGCTGCTGTGAACAGTGATTTGGACTATACAAGACTGATTTCGACGGTCCACGGACGTCAAATCATTATTTCAGAACAGTTGATTCGTGATGTTCTTCAGTTTGAGGATCATCCCAATATGTTGATCCAGTTCTCGCACGAATTTATTGTGGGTGCAATGGATCGTATGGGATATGCTGGTCCACATTCGGATCAGTATCGCAAGGGAAATCTGACGCGTGTCTGGAGGTGGCTTATGCACATTTTTATCTTGTGCCTCTCCAATCGCAAAGCTGGGTACGATGGTGCTAGCTTTCGCACGGTCTCTGCAATGCTCGCCCTAATCTACAACAAACCATATAATTATTCGGGCTATATCTTCAGGTCTATGGTTGATAATGCTCAACTAGGGGATAACAGATGGTATATGTATCCCCGATTTTTACAACTGATCATCAACCACGAGCTTCCGGGATTGGCGACTGATGCCACCCGCATATACAGGCAGACTCCGATGTCCAATCGGATATTTGGGGTCATGAGCTCTAATGGAAAGGGGGTTCCAATTCCCCCTGATACGCCTTTGTTCGGTCATATTCTTGACCCGAACTATCAACCACCGGCCAACGACGGATACTTAGATCCGGTGGTTCGTCAACCTGAATTCTCTGATGAAAATCTTGCAGACGTCCCTGTACAAGCTACAGAAGACCCTCTTGAGGGTGTTTATGTAAGTGTCACATCACAAGGTGACTTACATCGATTACATGTCCACGGGGACACATCTGAAGGGTCGTCTGACTCTACGTCTTCTGGTCCTCCTGGTGGCATAACCGAGAGTGACTCTGAGGGTTTGGTCCCGCCTCCTCACGAAGTTGAACATCTGAGGCGGATCAACCCTCAACGATATTTGAGGATTCAGAGACGCATTGCTGAAGGAAGGCAGCATATTCCTCTTAAAGACAAAAGAGTGAGGACTGATGCTGAAACAGAATATGTGCCTCCTCCTCCCAAGAAGTCGAGGATTGCACGGGAAGTTGCTACATCCTCCAGGCCACAGGATGCATTGCGGGTGGACATTCCGGTTCAACCACTCCCCTCGGTTATCCAAGAACTGATACAAAGGCTGGATACCATGCAACATACCCTGGATGCTCAAGCTGCCGTCATCCAAGTTCAAGCTACAAGAGTTGAAGCTGTTGAAAAAGAAAATGCGGAGCTTAGGTCTAGGGTTGTTCTTTTGGAGTCACAAGTGGTCGTTTCGGGGGAGATAGGTGATAGGGAAAGACCAAATGTAACTCCCCCTGAAACAGAAAATGTAAATGTTGAATCAGGTAATGAAACGGCACCACGTTTAGATTATTTCTCGTTTGAGGAAATACCTGGACAACCAAGACCACTGGCTGTTGACTATTCGGATGCAGATTTGACTTATCTTGCACGAATGGTCAACAGATCTGAGTTTGAAAGGGAGGATACACCAGAAGCAGATTCAGATTGTGAGACTGAAGATGAAGCTTTCGATGAAGATGAATTTTATTATGGTGCTCCCATTGTTGAGTCTGATTCATCCGAAGAAGAAGATGATGAATCAACTGATGACTCGACGGAACCTCAGGCTGAAATGCCTGAATCTCCAAAGGTTCCTGAAACCGCTGAAGAAAGAGCGGCTCGTCTGGCTTCCTGGTGGCCACAAGGAAAAGAAAAGATTGCACCTGTCACGTGCAAGTCTTATAAGGTTAGGGGAAGATATAAAGGATTAATCAAGAGCTGGAAGGTTCTGGACTCGAGGTTCGCAATCAAGAGAACCGATGGCGTTCAGTATTTCAAGTTCTCATTCAAGAAACTGAGCTCCCTGCCTAAAGGAGAATTAAATAGGCTTGCTCAGTTACAGCTGATAAATCCAGACAGAAATACTCGTGCAGACTTCATCCAGAGTACAATTCAAAGAGAAATCCGTACTAAGAGATACAGTTTTATAAACCCGACGTTGGGTAAACAAATCTATTACAAGAACCGGCTAGATCCTGCTACAAATCAGCCTTTAATCAGAATGCGCTATCCTAAAGCTGATTGTGTAAAGAGGATCGTTCTGGAATCAGTTCCCCTAAATTTTCTAAGAAGATTTCACTATTGGGAATTTGACAGCCAGACTGGAGAAGCTGTACTGGTATTTGTGCCAGAAAGTGTTGAACCTGAGAAGACTTCTCTCTATGGGTTGAAAAAGACGCAGTTTAGAGTTTTTGATCCTATGAGCTTGATAAATCTATCAAAGGAGGATATGAGGAAGCTGTTCGACAACAAGATAAGGTATTACAGAGGTAATCCGACGAATGAAAAGCTTGCTCAACAATTCCAAAGAATTGTCGATATCTGCGTCACCCATGGAATCCACGCGGGTGGAAAATTTTTATAATACCTCGTCTTTTGTAGTTTTAAACTGTTTGAATATGGTGTAGACATGGAAAAATGTAAACTGTTTATGTATAATGTTTAATATATACTAAGGTAATGTATTTTAAATTCATGCTTCCGAGTTTATTAATATTATATTCTTAAATAGATTGAGGGGTGTTATACGTACAACAAAGGAAACAGACAGCATAAATCCCCAAATGTTGTCATATACAAGCTCAAGTTAATAGAAGCATGGCAAGCTGATACATAAGAATTAAGACCCATTGTCATACATCAGAGAATTTTAAAGGCAGACTGAAACTGCCTCATCTCAGCAACGTTCTCAGCAACAGGTACCTATGTTTGGTAATATTCCTACCTTTCAAACAAATAAACAGTGTTCATTCAAAACGTTCATGGCAAGTAAACCACCGGAGTTTAGAGGTAGTACAAATCCGTCTGTAACTTTAAATTGGTTAAGGGATATTGAGCGGAAATTTGATGTTACTCACTGTGAAGAAGAATCCAAAGTGTTTTATGCTATTCAATGTTTAAAAGATGAAGCCATGGTTTGGTGGGATTCGATTACTGGTCATTTGACTCAGCAACAGAGAGAAGCTATTCGATGGTCTGACTTCCATCAAGCTGTTTGTAATCAATACTGTTCCAACTTTGATATGGCACGCATTAGGAGAGAGTTTGTGAATCTCAAATTAACTGACAAGATGACCATTGATGAGTTAATAGCACAGTTTTCGGAGAAACTACTATTTGTACAGCAGTGGGTTCCCAACGAGAAAACCAGAATTGAGCAATTTGTGGAAGCTTTACCTTATAATTACCGTACTACAGTGAGGCTAGCTAGTAATCTATCCCAAGCTTTTACTCTTGCACGCTCGGTTGATAGTGATATTAGAGGTTTTCGAGAGTCTCAAGCTAGAGATACTGTTGGTGCATTTAGTGTGTCTGTCACTTGGTCTAAGTTTCGAGTTGTAATTTTTTAGGTCAACTTCTGATTCATGCGATATTGTCAATATCGCCTAGTTGCCTAAAATAGATAATTATATAAATTTGTTTAGGGTTTCATTTGTCATAGAGTTTTTTGCTATTTTCGGCTTTTGACATCAGATAATCTCTGTAGCCTCTGTGATTTTCGTGATCAAGTAATAGCAACTCATTTATGTGTTAAAGCAATTCTTGTGTTTTGTTTTACATTTGTCTATTAAACGTTCAAGCATAATCTATTGAATTCCGCTCTTTAGATTGTGTAATATTGATTCAGTGTGTAAGGTCAGCCCTTCTGGGATCCTACAGATACTTCTTCTTCATTTCAAAAAGCTAGAACAGATTCTTTGGGTAAAGGAAAGTCCAGGTGGCAGGGTAATCGAAAGAGTAATCGTCAGGGTCAAGGATTTAGTGATAAAAGTGGTTCATCCGGAAATTCTATCTGGTGCAATACTTGTCGATCCAGACATACTGGCCCATGTACAATTCAGACGAACAAATGTGTTAAATGTGGTGAATTGGGTCATGAGTTTAAGAATTGTAAGTTCCCTAATTATGTATGTTGGAACTGTAAGAAAGAAGGGCATCGTATAGGACAGTGTCCTGAGGCAAGGAGACAAGGTTCGGTTTCGGTCGGGAGTTCGTCATCTTCCGGTCAAAAGCGGAAGAATCCTCCACCAGCGACGAGTAGGGCTTTTCAGATGACAGTCGATGAGGCTGTCCACACAGATGATGTGATTACTGGTACTTTTCTTATAAACTCTGTACCAGCTCGTGTTTTATTTGATTCTGGAGCAAATTGTTCTTTTATATCTGTGTGTTTCTGTGATAAGTTGAAATTGATCCCTACTGTGATAACTAAGCCCTTAGAAGTAGAGATTGTTAGTGGCAAGTTAGTTCCTGTTACCACCTCGGTGACTGGAGTTAATATTGTGATAGATGGCCAGACTTTTCCGATTTCGTTTCTATTAATGCCAATTCCAAGTTTTGATGTAATTATTGGCATGGATTGGTTAAGTCAGTTTAAAGCAAGTATAGATTGCCACCATAAGCTGATTAGGATCCCAATCTCTAAAGAGTCATATGTTGTGGCTCGAGGAGAACGGGATAGTGGGTGTATTCCTCTGATTTCCATGATGAAGGCTAGAAAGTCGTTGATTAAAGGCTGTGAGTCTTATCTAGCTTATGTTATTGATGCCAAATTAGAAAAGAAATCCATTTATGAGGTTCCGGTTGTGTCTAAATATCCGGAAGTGTTTCCTGATGAATTACCTGGTTTACCACCGGTTAGGGAAGTTGAATATCAGATTGATCTTGTTCCCGGCTCCTCGCCTGTAGCTAAAGCTCCCTATAGATTAGCTCCTTCTGAAATACGTGTAATGATGAATCAAATACAGGAGTTATTGGACAGAGGGTTTATTAGACCTAGTTCTTCTCCTTGGGGTGCACCGGTTTTGTTTGTTAAAAAGAAAGATGGGTCTTTTAGAATGTGCATTGATTATCGGGAGTTAAACAAAAGAACAATAAAGAATAAATATCCTCTGCCTCGAATAGACGATTTGTTTGATCAGTTGCAAGGATCTTCGTTTTATTCTAAAATTGACTTGAGATCAGGTTACCATCAAGTTCGTGTTCGTAAACAGGATATTCCTAAAACTGCTTTCCGCACCAGGTATGGTCATTTTGAATTCCTGGTTATGCCTTTTGGTTTGACTAATGCTCCAGCGGTTTTTATGGATTTAATGAACCGTGTTTGTCGGCCTTTTCTCGATAAATTTGTTATTGTGTTTATCGATGATATTCTGGTATATTCTAAATCTGAATCAGAACATGAAATGCATTTGAGAATGGTACTAGAAACATTGAAAAGGGAACAATTATATGCAAAATTTTTCTAAATGCGAATTCTGGATTCGAGAGGTACAGTTTTTGGGTCACATTATTTGTAATGATGGGGTTAAAGTTGATCCTTCTAAAGTAGAAGCGGTAATGAATTGGAAAGTTCCAAAGAATGCTTCTGAAATTAAAAGTTTTCTGGGTTTAGCGGGATATTACCGGAAGTTCATTAAAGATTTTTATAAAATAGCCGGTCCGTTGACTAAATTAACCCGTAAGAATGAAAAGTTTGAGTGGAATGATCAACAAGAGCATGCCTTTCAGACTTTGAGACAATTGTTGTGTCAAGCCCCAGTGTTAGCATTACCGAGTGGCTCTGAAGATTTTATTGTATATTGTGATGCATCTTACTCGGGTTTGGGTTGTGTTCTTATGCAAAGAGACAAAGTCATTGCTTATGCTTCGCGACAGTTAAAACCACATGAAAAGAATTATCCAACACATGATTTAGAGTTGGTAGCTGTTGTGTTTGCTTTGAAAATCTGGAGACATTATCTATATGGTACTAAATGCATTGTATGTACTGATCATAAAAGTCTTCAGTATGTGTTTTCACAGAAAGAACTGAATATGCGTCAAAGACGATGGTTAGAATTGATCAAAGACTATGATTGTGAAATACGTTACCATCCAGGAAAGGCAAATGTAGTTGCAGACGCTTTGAGCCGAAAAGGTATCTCTGACCAAGTTTATTTCCTACGAGTCGATGTTTCTTCTGACTTAGTGGATAAAATTAAAGATGCACAAATTGAAGCTTTATTAGATCCAAATTTAAAATCAGAAATCATGTTGAAAAGAAAAGAGTTATTAGTTGATGATTCTAGAGGATTGAAGACTTTTCAGTCTCGAGTGTGGATTCCTCTGATTGGTGGTATTCGAAATATGCTTTTAACTGAAACTCACAAGTCTCGATTGTCTGTCCACCCTGGTTGTACGCGGATGTATAATGACTTGAAATCTTTGTACTGGTGGCCCACAATGAAAATTGATATTGCAAAGTTTGTTGGAAATTGTCATATATGTGCTCAAGTTAAAGCTAAACATCAAAAGCCATATGGATCATTAAAACAGTTAGAAATTCCTGAGTGGAAGTGGGAACATATCACTATGGATTTTGTAACCAAACTCCCACGTACATCTCGAGGTAACGACATGATTTGGGTTATCGTTGACAGATTGACCAAAAGTGCTCATTTTATTGCTACAAGTGAAACAGCATCTTTGACTAAACTTGCTCAATTGTATATTAATGAGATTATTTCCCGACATGGTATTCCATTATCGATTGTGTCAGATAGGGATTCTCGTTTCATTTCTCGTTTCTGGCAAAGTTTACAACAAGAATTGGGTACACGTGTAAATCTCAGTACAACTTATCATCCTCAGACCGACGGTCAATCAGAACGTACGATTCAGACACTTGAGGATATGTTGAGAGCTTGTATTCTGGAATATGGCGGTTCATGGGATTCTCATCTACCATTAGTGGAATTTGCCTATAATAATTTCTATCACTCCAGTATTGGTATGCCTCCTTATGAGATGCTGTATGGACGTCGTTGTAGAACGCCCACGTATTGGTTAGAAACTAGAGAAAAGCAATTTGTTGGCCCAGACATTGTACAAATCACAGCTGACAAAGTGGCTATTGCACGAGAAAAGTTAAAAGTTGCACGTGACAGACAGAAACAGTATGCAGACCCGCGTAGGCGCCCGATTACATTCTCCGAGGGTGAGTTGGTTTATTTGAAAGTCTCACCTTGGAAAGGCGTGATTAGATTTGGAAAGCGAGGAAAGTTGGCACCTAGATACATTGGCCCCTTCAGAATTCGTCAAGGGGTTAATGATCAATCAGTCTCATTGGATCTTCCTCCTGAGCTTGCTGGTATTCATGACACGTTCAATATCTGTTATTTGAGAAAATGTAACGTCGAGGATCAATCTCAGATTCTTCATTTACCAGATTTGAAAGTCGATCAGAACCAGAAACTAGTTGAAGAACCTATTGAAATTCTCGATAGAAAAGTTACTAAACTTAGAAAGAAACAGATACCAATGGTGTTAGTGAAATGGAAACATAGTTTAGGTTCAAATTTGACTTGGGAGACCGAAGAACCTATGAAATCCAGATATCCTGGATTGTTTGATAGTGTTGAGATTTCGGGGAAGAAATCTCCTTAAGGAGGGGAGATTTGTAACATCCTATTCTACAGTCTGATCAACGTAAGACTCAGTGATATAAGAATCCTGAGTGTGGAGACGTCAGAGGTATCGGTGAGTGGATTCGGAACTCATTATTTGATTTAGTTGTAACTATTTGGTTACAACAAGTAAACGTAGATGTGTATTAGACTGTTTAGTCTTGATTATCGATTATTGATCTACGTGATATGTGAACCAATGTGTACTATGTTATTGAGGTCAACGTGTAGTTGGACTTCTGGTTATTATGTGTTTTACACAGGTTTTGATTCATTTGTTGTGTTTGAGACCTGTGTATGTGTTTAATAACCAGTAGTTATCGGTCTATTCTGTATTGGCCATACGGATTGACGGTAAGTATTCTTGGGGGAATCCCCGGGTATTATGATATCCCCAGAGCCACCGATCCTCATTGAATTATGTGTGTTTACGATTATTTGGTGTAAACAGCTAGTTATGCTAAGTTGAATGGAGTGTGATGAATCTATTCACTTAGCTTCATGCTAACCCCTCATTTTACTTCCTGCAGGATATGTTTTGATTGATTGTGGGTGCAGGAGGTGAATGGTTGATCAGGGAATGTTTGACTGCGCTTTAGGACTCTGATATGGTTTTTGTATTAAACCTTGTTTGGAGAATTTTTATAATACCCTGTCTTTTGTAGTTTTAAACTGTTTGAATATGGTGTAAACATGGAAAAATGTAAACTGTTTATGTATAATGTTTAATATATACTAAGGTAATGTATTTTAAATTCATGCTTCCGAGTTTATTAATATTATATTCTTAAATAGATTGAGGGGTGTTATACGTACAACAAAGGAACCAGACAACATAAATCCCCAAATGTTGTCATATACAAGCTCAAGTTAATAGAAGCATAGCAAGCTGATACATAAGAATTAAGACCCATTGGCATACATCATATGTTGGTTATCACAAAAGATTTAAACACAGATTAAGGTATTTCTTAGATGCTCAAAGAAAAGTATGAAAATGCCTACCAATAAATCGTACAAGTAATCAGATGCCTGTAAGGACATGTATAACACATACGACATAAACCTACTGATACATCGAGGATAAAATTAAGATTGACTTTTGAGGGGTGTCTTCTAATGTACTATCATCTCCAGAGTTATTTTCAGACACAATTAATATAACACCCCTCATTTCAGTATGTGAATATTATATTAATAAACTCGGAAGCATGAATTTAAAATACATTACCTTAGTATATATTAAACATTATACATAAACAGTTTACATTTTTCCATGTTTACACCATATTCAAACAGGTTTAAAAGTACAAAAGACGGGGTATTATAAAAATTCTCCAAACAAGGTTTAATACAAAAACCATATCAGAGTTTTTAAGCGTAGTCAAACATTCCCTGATCAACCAATCACCTCCTGCACCCACAATTAATCAAAACATATCCTGTAGGAAGTAAAATGAGGGGTTAGCATGAAGCTAAGTGAATAGATTCATCACACTCCATTCAACTTAGCATAACTAGCTGTTTACACCAAATAATCGTAAACACACATATTTCAATGAGGATCGGTGGCTCTGAGGATATCATAATACCCGAGGATTCCCCCAAGAACAGTTACCGTCAATCCGTATGGCCAATACAGAATAGACCGATAACTACTGGTTATTAAACACATACACAGGTTTCAAACACAACAAATGAATCAAAACCTGTGTAAAACACATAATAACCAGAAGTCCAACTACACGTTGACCTCAATAACATAGTACACATAGTTCACATATCACGTAGATCAATAATCAATAATCAAGACTAAACAGTCTAATACACATCTACGTTTACTTGTTGTAACCAAATAGTTACAACTAAATCAAATGATGAGTTCTGAATCCACTCACCGATACCTCTGACGTCTCCACACTCAGGATTCTTATATCACTGAGTCTTACGTTGATCTGAAACAGAAAATCATACATAAGTCAGAAGTTCGTTCCATAAATATCATTATAGTCTAATTATCCAATCAGGTAATCCCTGAAGTCTAGGCAAACAAAAGTTTAATCAGTAATAAACTCAGAAAAAATCCACAATGCCGCTTAAAACTGAAAAATGCCATTTTCGGGTCCTAGATGACCCCGAATGGCCAAAAACTGCCTAGGCTATTAGGATATAGCCTTGATTACTAGGTCGTTTCCGAATGACCATGCAAATTTCAACTAAATCCGAGTTAGTGAGACTTTCACAAAACCGCGTCTCAAAAACACTTACGCATTTTCAAAATTTGCAAAACAAAATCTCTTTTATAAACTTAGCGACACATCCATTGTGTCGCACCACAAAATCCTGCGACACTATCACTGTGTCGCATAACAACATCCTGCGACACAAACATTGTATCGCAATACTCAAAATGGCCGCCTTTAGCGACATAACAACTGTGTCGCAGAACATTCATGCGACACAACATGCGACACAAACCTTGTGTCGCAAAGATGAACAGACCAGTTCCCAGATTCGAAATTCGCGAATTCAAACATGTAATACTCAAATTAACTTATTACAATCGGTGCAATTCACTTATAAACAATAACAACACATAATAATCAAATCCTTACCTTGAATTCACGGATCAAAAGCTTCAAATAAGTGATTTAAAGCCAATTCTCACTTTCTCTCTCAATTCTCTCTAATTCTCTTTGTTTTTCACTTTAGGACTAACTTAGAACGTAAGGAAATGATCTGGAAATGTTTGGGCGGCGTGTATATATATTTAACATCGAATTACACTTAAGCTCCTTAATTAATTTCAGTTCAGCCCGTTTTGCGACACAGTCCTGCGACACAACCGTTGTGTCGCACAGACAACCTACGACACAATCCTTGTGTCGCAGAAAATCAAAAACTTACAAATTTTGAATCTACTAATATTTCACTAGTCACAATAAGTCAAAAGGATTGTTTATCTACGTTTCACAATGAAACACATAATATTTAATAATTTCTAAAACAATTAGATAATCAATTATAATAATAGAAATTACCAGACCGAATGATAGGATGTTACAATTAAACGTCTTTTTGAAAACTAATTGTCTCAAGTCTATCAAACAGATAGGTCAGTATATCTGGTGTTTCACCCTTTGTACGCAAGAAGTTATCTTACCACCGTGATCACCAGCAAAAGCAACATAGCCCCCATTATATGGTTTATCATCAGAGAGAAGGGAAATATTGCCTGTCATGTGTCGTGAACAGCCACTGTCAACATACCACTTGCTATTCAGCACCTTTGACTGTCACAACACAGAGAAAAGATTGTTAATTTAAAATGGAGACCCAAGCCTTGACAGACTTGGGTACTCCTGAGACTTCATCGATTATTACCACATCAGTTAAAACCTTGTTTTTCAATAAATCATTTTCTTTTACTGATGCGATAACTTCAGACGACACATTATTTCCTATACCTTTCTTTTTCCAAACTTTTTGAGGAATAATTGGTTGCTTATTAATAACATCAACCTTTTGAAACATTGGTTGAGTAGGTGTAATGTTATTAACTCTAGAAATTGGAACATTTCGAGATAATCCATGTTGTTTTGTCTTTTGAAAATTTTTATTTTTGGAATAACGTAGATCATTTCCTGATGCCCATTTTTTAGCAAGCACTGGACACTGATTAATGAGATGACCCTGCTTCTTACAGTAGAAGCATGATCGTCTCTCTCGGAAAGTTTGATCATCACTCAATAATGGTTTTGGCGAAAGAGGTGACCTACGAGGCATGTTTTCAGGTACATTTACAGCACATGAACACTTATGTGAACATGATGGAGTAAACATATTTACAGTTGAGATAATTTTTGAAGAAGGATTTTTAATTGAAACTTTACTATTTTGAATATTCTCCTCCAGTTTCAATTTCAAATCCTTGACTACTGGTTTCTTTTTAGAAAACATTTCACCTCTACCCTCGTTAGTAAATATGAGATTTTCAGGTTTGAGATTATTCTTCTCAACTTTCTTTGTAACCTCGTGAGTTACCTCCTCCATCTCTACCACCTCTTCAACATTTGTTGAAGGAACAAACATGATTGGTTCAAGTCGCTTGACATCAGCAGCCTTAACAAGCTTAGGCTGTTTAACATCTTCAGCCTTGACAGTCTTAGGCTGATCAGGATTTTCAACAATAACTGGTTTCACCACAGGACTTGTATCCTTCTTGAGAACAGAAGGTACATAGTCTTTAATTTCGTCCTGCGAAAGATTGGGCTGATTCAAATTTGAGGGAGGAGGTTGGTTGTGATAACCAATGCCTGCCTTACTCTTCGTATCAGTCCGTTGATTTTGCAGAATGTCGGAAAAGACCATAGTAGATGTGGAGATGTTTGCAAGTCTTCGTTTTAAATCAACATTGTCAGATTGAGTTTCAGCAAGTTCCTTTTTAAGATGTGAAATAAGTTTTAAATAACTGTCAATCTCATCTTGTTTGCTAAAAATCATTGCCTTTAACTCTTTCTTTTCGTCGATAAGAGCTTTCTGATTAATAGTAAAGACTTTTTCGTTATCTTTTAAAACTTTGTTGGCTTCAATAAGATTGGTTAGATCTGTATTCAAGCGATCATTATCTACTATGAACCTGTTGATTTTACCAGTTAGTGTGATACAGGAATTACAATCAAAAAATTCTACCCCATTTTGAATATCCGTCATAAGAGCGACATTATCCTGATCGTCCATAGCAGAAAAATCATAGGCTTCATCATCCAACAATAAAGCAGCCTTGGCAACCTCATTCTCCTTCTTGAAAGTAGAAGGTTTGGTAAATCCAGTAGACGGTTGTCTACCTTTCTCACATTCTCTAGCAAAATGACCCAGATTTTGACACTTGTAGCATCTAATCTTGGATTTATCGAAACCCATGCTAGTTTTATCAGTGATATCTTCAAGAGACTTCTTTCCCGTTCTCTTCAAATATGTCTTCGTTCTTCTGGTAAGCATAGCCATGTTCCAACGAAGATCAACTCTCTCTAGCTCATCAGGATCAATTTGAGCAAAGTCCTCATCGGTAAGATCTATGGAGCTAATCCTCTTGGATAAAAAATCATCATATGATGATAAAAATGCATTGAAGATTACTACATGCTCTTTGTGTGATGCAGTAGCAGAGGAAGATGGTTGAGCAGAAAAGGAGGAAAATGTTCCACTTGAATTATTACCAGCTGAGTGATTCGTTTTAGATACAGCAGTAGCAGGTCCAGATAACAGAGCTGTACTTCCATATCCAAAACTACTAGCATCAGGAAGCAATGAACTGGATCTTGTGCTTTTCTTTTGAATATCCAAAGCACATGTTTCTAATTTGCCAATAAGTTGATCCAAAGTCATTGCCAATACATGTGGATCATTCTCCATCATCAACACTCTAGTTTCCCAGTGAGGAGGTAGAGCATTAAGCAGTTTCTTGTTAACCTCAATAGAACTGAATTTGTATCCACCCTCAGTCAGTTCATTCACAAGACGTGAATATCTACAGAACAAGTCCTTAACCGTCTCGTTCTTTTGAATATCAAACAGATCATACTGTTTCTTTACTAATTCCAGCTTACTTTGCTTGTATTCAGTAGTCCCTCCACATCTTTCGGCTATACCATTCCACAGATCATAAGCTATGTCATGTTGTTTGAACATTTTCATAGCATCGGCAGGTAGAGACATGGTTATAGCAGAGTGAGTTTTTCGTTCACATTCCCATGCCTTGCGTTCCTCAGCCGTCATTGAACGAATAGGTTTTGGAGGAGGTATACCCACATGTTCTCCACTTGCAACCGGTCGAACATATCGCTCGATCAAAGGTATCTCCATTTTAGGATCAGTAAAAGCAACAAAAGATAAAAATCTACCACGCCATTCAGAATACTCCATTCCAGGTGCAAAGAATGGAGGTTTGTTTGCGCTACCAACCTCAGCATTGTGTTTTAACATAGCATTAACAGCTTGTAAAGTAGACATTTTAATATGTATTAAGTAGGATAAAACTTTGTTTTATTTTAAAATTCTGATTTAAAACAGTTATAGCGATATTGATGATATCGCTAAGATGCTGATGATTGAGCGATATTGATGATATCGCTATCAATATCGCTAGTTAAAGCGCAAATAAAAATTAGAATAATAAAGGCGATATCACAGGCAATATTGATGCTAATATCGCTAAAATTAATTAGGCGATATCGCTAAGTAATATCTCTAGTAATATCGCTAGAGATATCTCTCAAATTAATGAGTTCAGATCAGGTAATATCGCTAAAACCCTAGAGGCAATATTATGGTAATATCACTTCTAATATCGCTAAAATGGCTATAAACCCTAAAAGTACGAATATTAACGATTTAATCAAATTTTAAGGCTGCAAATGACGAACACAAATCCAGAAAACACAGAAAAACACTAGTTAAACAGATTTAAGACTATTAATCAATTAATCTATATGAAAACTAGTTATTTAGCGTTTTAACGTACTAATTATTGATTCAATAACCACTAATCCAATGGATAAATAGCTCTGATACCAATTGTAGGACCGAATATAAGGACAAACCTTTAACAAGAAATCAATATTCAATAGCTAAAGCGCGGAAATCAATAGCTATTCAATGTACGTTATAAACCAAAACATAACACACAATCACAAATATTTTGTATTAATCAAAGCACAGATTGTGACTAACAAACACTGACCAGAGAATACCACAGGCTGCACACAAATTCGTAGGTGTTGAACAACCACAAAAACCCTAACCAAGTATTTATAGGTAACTAATCAGTGATGTAGGCGATATTGGTGATATCGCCTATGCGATATTGTCAATATCGCCAAAGCGATATTGCCAATGTCGCCTAATACAGAATGTTACTATTTAATTACAGCTCAAAACCTAGACCAAGTGACAGACACACTAATGTACCAACACTAAGCCAATCAATAAAACAATTATTGGTACTAAATGGGTCTTTCGCAATAAGATGGATGAAAATGGAATTGTGATCAGAAACAAGGCAAGATTGGTTGCTCAAAGGTACAGACAAGAAGAAGGAATTGACTATGATGAGACCTTTGCTCCTGTTGCACATCTGGAAGCTATCAGACTATTTCTTGCATTCACTGCTCACAAGAATTTCAAGGTCTATCAGATGGACGTCAAGAGTGCATTTCTGAATGGTGAACTCCAAGAGGAAGTCTATGTAATGCAACCTCCTGGATTCACTGATCCAAAGCTACCCTCTCATATCTACAAGCTGGACAAAGCTCTCTATGGACTTAAACAAGCTCCTAGAGCCTGGTATGAAACTCTCTCTGACTTCCTTTGCAAAAGTAAGTATACTCGCGGCATAATTGACAAAACTCTGTTTTATAAAAAGGTCAGAAATGATATTATCATCGTTCAAATCTATGTTGATGATATCATCTTTGATGCCACTGATGAAAACTTGTGCAAAGAATTTTCTTCTCTAATGTCCAAAAAGTATGAGATGAGCATGATGGGTGAGTTAACTTTCTTTTTAGGTCTTCAAGTAAAACAATCTGACAGAGGTATCTTCATCTGTCAGAGTAAATACATAAAAGATTTACTCACTAAATATAGTTTTGATAACTCATCCACCATGAAGACTCCAATGGCTCCTCCTGTTAAGTTAGATGCTGACACTGATGGTACATCAGTGAATGTAACTACTTACAGAGGAATGATTGGATCTCTACTCTATCTCATTGCTAGTAGACCTGACATTCTCTTCTCTACTTGTCTTTGTGCTCGCTATCAAGCTAACCCAAAAGAATCTCACCTGATAGCAGTAAAAAGAATCTTCAGGTACCTAAAAGGTACTCCCAACCTTGGTCTCTGGTATCCCAGAGACTCAGGTTTTGATCTAACAGGTTTTTCAGATTCTGACTATGCAGGTTGTAAGTTAGATAGAAAAAGTACATCAGGTGGATGTCAATTCCTTGGTGGAAAACTTGTTAGCTGGTCCAGCAAGAAGCAGCACTCTGTGTCTAC
Source organism: Logfia minima (assembly GCA_963921325.1). NCBI lineage: Eukaryota > Viridiplantae > Streptophyta > Magnoliopsida > Asterales > Asteraceae > Logfia > Logfia minima. The sequence goes on from OY992776.1 coordinate 2,928,329, forward strand.
ATCCACTGCTGAAGCTGAGTATGTTGCCGCTGGTCATTGCACTGCTCAAGTGTTATGGATCAAAAATCAGCTTGCTGATTATGGTGTCAAGGTAACAAATACTCCAATTTTCTGTGATAATCAAAGTGCAATAGCTATCACAAATAACCCTGTTCACCATTCTAGAACAAAACATATTGATGTAAGATATCACTTCATCAGAGATCATGTTATGAAGGGTGATGTGGAGTTGTACTTTATTCCCACAGAACATTAGCTCGCTGACATTTTTACAAAACCCCTAGATGAATCTAGGTTTAATTTCTTAATCAGCGAGCTGGGAATGTTAAATGCTTGACTCAAAACAATCTTTTCTATCTAAAACTGACAATCACTTTCTACAATTGTCAAAATGTTTTAAAAAAAAAAAAAACATTGTTGAAATGACTATGAAATTACTCCAACTGATTGATCAGCGAGTAAGATCCTGTCATGACAGCGAACAGAGAATTTCCAACTGATCCATCAGCGAGTATAATCTGCAATATAATAGTGTTCTTAAATAAGCAACTTAATATGGGATCTAACTGATATATCAGCAAAAACATATTAAAGAAACTTATTACTTCCTCAAATTCTTTTCTAAAACCCTCATCAGAGACTCGGCTATCAGCTAAATTTCTCCAACTGATTGATCAGCGAGAAACTGAACTGATGGTACTTTATCTGTAACACCCACTATTGTGGCTTAAGGGTAATTCGGTAATTTCATAACCTTGTATTTAATTATAAGTTTTATGTTATATTAACATGTTATTTACATAGGAGAATTAGTTGAAGGTCGAATTGTTAATTGTGTCTTGTAGAATATTAATAGTTTTAAATTTAATTAGTTGACGGTAAAATAAAATAACTTGTTTCGCAAAACGGTTTTCAAGTTCCAGACAATAAGCCATTCAAGGGATTAAAATTAACCAACATTTGAGTTGGTAGGTGATATAAATCACCAACTTTTTCCTAATCTTCTCATTTTGTCACCTAACACTATTTCTTTCAAGACTCCTTCCCTTCCTAAATAAATCATCAAATTAAACATAAATCAAGTTGTGATTATCTGCTGTGATTCCTTGTTATTTGTCATCATCATCATCAGATTGTTATTCCTTAGAATTGTAAGCATTTTTGCTATTCTATAGTAGAAACTTGAAATTTGGTCAATCCTTGAATAGGGTGTGAAACTGATGTCATAGGATGTTATTTGATGTGTATATTGTGTGGGAAAGCTTGTTAGATGGTTAGGAAACCGATTTTTTGAGTTTGTGAGTTGAATTGGTTCATTTTTGGTGTTACAGCGGTTCGGTTCGCAGTTTTGTGTTCATCCTGCGAACCGAGTTCTGCGAAGCGAACCCAGATCTTGCTGCGAACTGAGTTCTGCGAAGCGAACGCTAGTTCTGCTGCGAACCGAGTTGACCTGCGAACTGAGTTCCTGCGAACTGAGTTTTTGTCCTGCGAGTTGAGATTTGCAAATTCTGAAAATGCATAAGTAAAAGGTTATACTTTTAGCGACCAAAAATTAACAGATTCTCGATTACAAGGATCACCTGCTTGGATTAATATGTTATAATAATGTTTCGAAATTTGTTAACTGAATAAATAATTAAACAAATGAATTGTTATAAATTGATAGTTGTAGAGCGATTATATCCGATAATTGCAACTTGGTGATTGTTTACCATTTTGATACTAAGTAATGAAATATGTTATACGATCATGGAAAGAGTTACTAACTTCTAAATTATTGTATTCTCAGATCAGCAGAAGACTCAGTAATATAAGATCTCTGAGTGTGGGCTGAGACAAGTCACGTGAGTGGATTTGCAACTCATGATTTAACATAGTTGTAACGGTGTGGTTACAACAAGTAACGTAGATATTGATAGACTGTCTAGTCTGATTTATGATTGTGTATCTGCTTGTTATGCATACGTGGCCTTCGGGCATCTGTGTTGTTCAGAGGTCAATTGTTATTGGACTTGGTAGTTATTGTGTTCAACACAGGTTCCAGATACATGTGTTGTCGTTGGAAACTGTGTTGTAGTGTTGTAGTGCCAAGTTATCGGTAAATCTTGTATGGGCCTATACAGATTGCGATAAGCGTTACTTGAGGGCCACCGCGGCTGTAGTGTTCCTCAGTAACCACCGATCCTCTTGAGTTTATGTGTTTTCGTGTGTAATGTATCAGATTGTTATGCTAAGTTGAATTATTAGTTGTACATTCATTCACTTAGCTTCGTGCTAATCCCTCCATTTCCCTTCCTGCAGGTTACGTTTAAGTTTTGTGGGTTGGGTAGGAAGATGGGCTTTTGGAAGGAATGTTTGGCACGCGCCTAGCTCTGAAATAGATTTATAAATATGTTTCGTTAATTAACATGTATGTGGATTTTATATAACAATTATATGTGTTTTGTTTCGGAAATAGTTAAATGTTGTAAACTCGCGAAATTTTATGGTCCTTTTTGTAATATAATATATAATATTATTTTTATCCATCGCTTTCGAGTCAAATGACAGATTTAACCCTGAGGTAAATTGAGAGGTGTTATATTATCTCTGTTGAAGCCTGAACAGAGCTAAGAATTATGTCTAATGAATTCTCTAACTGATTGATCAGCGAGAAAACATCAGATTTTTTTTTTTTTTTTTTTTTTGTTCTCTCAGGTCATTTAAATGAATTTACAAAAGTTGATCTCTGATTTGTCCTCTAACTGATCTCATCAGCGAGAATCTATCAGATATCAAATTAATGTACAAGTAATAAAGAATGTCCAATCTCACTCTCTAACTGATTGATCAGTGAGAATAGAGTTGTGTATACTCTATATTACTTGCACATTAGTCTGCTCTTAAATGTTTTTCAAAAACGATTATTTTAATCTCAGATATTTTATGTTTCTTAATTAAGAAATTAAAATATCTTATCCAAACAAAATGATTACTTTTTGATTTGACAGTTTTGAAAACGGCTGCACTTTTCCATTTCCCTCTCTCCAACTTTCTCTCTCATTTTAAACCGACCAATCACAAAACATTAAACCTATATAACCCAAATTTCACCTTCTCATTTCATTCTCACGCAAATCCTTTCCATTTCCATTTTCCCCAAATCCTTTCTTCACTTCAGAGCAATCAAACCCTAGAAACCCCAAATTCCTCTTTCCTCAAAATCAAACATGGTAAGATCAAAGAACCCAACTGACAGTGTTCCATTCGTACCCTCTGATGCTGTGAGAGCATCAAAACCTGCAAATGTGAAGTTTGCTCCTGATTCTATTGTTATAAAACCCTGCAACTATGTTGCAAAAACTCTCTTATCCACCCTCCAGACCTGAATACAAACCCATGGTGGATTATCTATTGAACTCCCCGATATATGAAGCCATCACAAGAGACCCATCTCCCATGTACATTCCCTATCTCTCAGAATTCTGGTATACTGTTAGGTTTGTTGATGGTAATGAAGAGGATGGGTATGTGGGATTCAAAGCCACTGTCAACAATGGAACCGTTCCTATATGTTTTCAGTTGTCAAGATTCAGGTTAGCATTGGGTTTAAGCTACTTAAAGTTTCTGGATAATGTATCTGATTATGAGGATCCCATTGATCCTGAAGAAGCTAGATCTTTAGTTAATTTTATTGATTATGAACATGTTGAATGAGATAGTAAGGTTACACGTGTTTATATGAGTGGAGAGTGGAACCTATTTTTTGCACACATAATTCAATGTCTAGGCACCAATACTGGTTCTCATGATCAAGCCAATCGAATGCAACAGCAGATAGCTGAAGCTCTGATCACAGGCAGATGTATAGATTTTGCTAAACTGATATTTGATGATCTGAAGAAAAGAGTTTGTGCCAAGAAGAGAGAATCAACTATTCCCTACATCAGATTCATTTCTCTAGTGATCAAAAGAATTATGGAAGATAAGTATGGTCTTGATCAGCATGAGGAAGCTTATGGCAGCTTAGCATTTCTGCCAGTAACAAGAATGGGTCCTACAGTTTATACTCACAAACCAGCTCTCAGAGAAGGATCCACTCTATCAACTATTCCAGCCACCATGTTAACCATCAGAGATGTTGACTTCCCTCATCTTCATTCATCTCCTTCACCAGCAACACGTCAAACCAAGGTTCTGCACCCAACTCCTCTTTCTATCAGACCTCCTGTTCCAAAAGCTGCTGAAGAAGCTGTTGACCTTACAAAAGATGATATTCATGAAGAGGCTGGTGTCTCTTCAGTGGGTGATAAGGCAGCTAGGCCTTTTGATCCTAAGGATAAGGTAATAATTGAAACAGATGATGAAGTATCCAGTGCTGATAGAGATGAAGCACAAGTGCTGGAACAGAGAGCACATGCTGAAGCTGAAGCTGAAGCTGATAGGAATCCATATCTGGAAGCACTAGCCCACTATGGGTTAGATCAGCCTTCATTGATAGATTCTTTCTTTGATGTGCCTGTGAATGAGCCTGATTTCTTCCCAAGTAGTTTGGGTGAAGAAGATGTTGAAACACAAGAAACTGGAGAAGGTGCTCAGCCTGATTCTGATGAAGAGATTGCAGAGACTCCACCTCACGCAACTCAGTCCTATACAAGTATCCATCAGAGAACTCCATCACCACCTCCATCTCCATCCCATCAGCAACCCTTGTCATCTGAAGCTACTCCATCACCACAAGGTACTTCCACTAAACCACCATCACCTCCTATTACAACTGCTGTAATTTCACAAGTTACACCACCACCAGCTACTCCACCACATGTTACTCTACAAACTACACCTCATGCCAAGTCCCCACTGGGGCCAGAGATTCAAGAATCTCTGTCTGTTCTCACTGACAAGCTATCTGAGCTGTCAAAGAACATGGATCTTTTTCTTTCTATCCAACAGAATCATATTCTGGCTATTGATAACACCTTCACCTCTCTGTTCAACAGATGTGATTCTCTCCAAACCAGCATCTCTTCTGTGACTCCTCCCATCACAACCGAACTATCCTCCCTCTCCACCAGACTCACTGAACATTCTGACTCTATCTCCTCTCTCACCAATAAAATAAACCAACTGCCAACTGCCAACTGATACTTTCACATCAGCTGACAGAACAAACCTCAACCTTACAAGAAAATCACAACTTCTCACTAGCAAATCTTTGGCCTCTCTGCAAAAAGATGTCTATGCGATGAAGGCAATTATGAAGCCTGTCATCTCTCATCTCTCTTCCACTGCTCAAATCTCCAAGACTTCTATTGGAATAAATGCTGATCTGCCGGATTCACCAGTTCTGGGGGAGAATGTTCAAGAAGAAGCTCTTGTTGTCACTCCTGAGCCTGATACTACTGCTCCACAAGTTGAGAAACCTATTGCTAAAGAGCCTGAAATTCAAAGTGGTGCTCAGGCTATGGGGGAGCAAAGTGCGAGGCAATCATCATCTCTCATTAGAAGAAGAAAACAGAATGATGAAGAAGAAGTAGAGGAAGAGATGATCATTGTTCCTATCGCTGGTGATCAGAAGAAGAAGGGGAAATTGGTTGTGGAATCTGACTCTGATGATGATGATGTTCAGATCAAGAAGAAGGCAAAGGAATTGAGGGTTAATGTTGAGCTTATAAAGGAAGGATTAGAGGCTGAGAAGCAAGCTCAACTAGAAAAAGAAAGTGATGTGGCTGTGAAGGCTCTTTCCAAAGAAATGGAAATTGAGAGCAAGGGAGAGACTGCCTTAGAGATCAACAAAAAATTGTTAAAGCTGGCAGAGAAGGAAAAGGAGAAGAAAGTTGCTGAGCTCAAACGATTAAAATTCTATCTTTCTGTTAGAAAGAATCCTGCAAGAATCATCAAAGTCACTCCAAGAGTCTTCAAAAACAAGAAGTCATTTCTAGAGTTGACCAGAGATGGGTCTCAGAAGATAGAAACAATTTACTTCTCTGAGCTGAAAGAGATTGGGTTCAGCGAACTAGGTGAGATCTATTCTTGTGTTCAGAATGGGTCAAGTGCTGCTAAGCCACAAATACTAAAGATCATTGATGATCTTGTGACAAACCTGAACAACACTGAAGCTGGTCTGAATCAGCCCTTGTCAGAGCTGAATGTTCAAGGACCCAGAAGAGCCCCTAGAGCAAGAAAGGACAAAGCTGCTGAAGCTGCTCTAATTAAAGATCTTCAGCGAAGGGGTGTTCTTCCTGATCCCACCAATCTCAACATCTCTCTTCCTCCCAACATCATGCCCATCCCTGGCAGAGTTATCAGAGAACCAGAGTATGGGATGTACTTCCTCAATCATGATAAGAAAAATTGCTTTCAGAGGGCCAGCCAGATCGGAATTGCCAAAACTGAGCATCTGGTGGCAATCAAGTACATGGGCCAAGGGACTAACAGCGATCCTGAATTTATGAAGCTGGTTGATGATGAGCTGAAAGTGAGGCTGATAAATGATGATGAGCTCAAGTTCTTCAAAGTCAAACAGGAGCTGTTAGATTAGGTTATATGTATGATGGTTGTTTTGTACTGAACTTCTCTTGTTCTATAAATCAATGTTCTCTATGTGATGATTTATATTTACTGCTTTTCATATAAAGTAAAATGAAAAGAACCCAAAAAACAGAACATCAGGGTCAACCAAAACAAAAGATAAAAACACCATGTACCTATCAGAGAGATAATTTGTCATAAATAAATAGGGGGAGATTGTTGGGTCAGAGACCCCACTAAATGTAATTTATAGATGACAAATTCACTTAAGTGTTAGAGTTCACTGCATCAGTTAGCAGTGAACAAGTTAGAGTAGAAAGAGAAACTGTCGCTGATCAAACCTGATCAGCGAACATAAACACTTAGAATATATTTCTTATTCTTCTCTAATCACTGCATATGTTAGCAGTGATTCTCTTGTAACTTGAAGCATTCTCAAAGCATCATCATTCGCTGATGATCATTTAACCTTCATGTTACTAAGGCTGTTGCTGAAAAGATCAAGTCCCATCTGTTGAAGTCAAAGACTGAAGTTAGAGACAGAGAGCAGTTCAATGATGTGGAAATCATCACTGCTCTACTGACCAGCGGTTCATGCCTTTACCTGAAAGTACATTGGGTCTGACAAATACCCAACGTACAATAGGAGGTCAACTTATGCAGCATACAAGAAAGCGTGCATATCTTTTTTAAGATATGTACGATCACTTATTGTACATTTGCATTTAATTCCTTGTACCTTCTTCTGTAACCTAGGAATAAAGTAATGTATAAACTTTAATCCTAGGATGTACTGTCACTTTCAAATGTTGAAAGTTACTTTACTGTCCAAACTAATATGGTGTTGACACGTGTTGTACTTATATCTCATTGTGTGAGAGTATAAATACCACGCTCAATAACCATATTAAATGTCCAAAATTTTGTATTCGAGATCAACTAGTGATACCGCACGTTCCTACTCCCTAGTGAACCAAGTGCCCTCACTTATCTGTTAAGTGTTGATCACTAAGCCTTATCAGCGAGCTATTCGCTGATAAGCTGTTGAGACCAAATTTGTCACAAGTTAGTTTACTTAGACTTGTATGTCTTGTCTATTTCCGCAAGTAAACTCTGTAAAGTATTCATTTGATTCATATCAATAAAAGAAAACTTTAAACTTGAATTTGTTTGTCTATTTACATTTGTTGTTAGTAGTTAAAACGTTTTAGTTGACAAACCGGGACCATCATTTATATTTTCGCTATGTTAAGGTCAAATTCAAGATGAAATGAAGTGATGATTTATACGTAGTAGAGAAGACATAGAGAAAAGTCAAAAGGAATGAAACCTACACATTGACATATAGTCAAAGGTTATGCAGGTAATTTTATCCATAATCATTCCCGAAGGTTGCTATTGAGGGCAGGTTAACATCGTCACACATATACAAATACAAATCCTAAAATCGAATACAACAACTTGTTATCTTTATTTAGCCCTAAAAATAATATATATTATTCTATATATATATATCCGCCGATTATGTTTATAAAAACTTGAAATTTAATCGATCATGTCTTTGCCGGGAAATCGAACCAGGTATTTATGTATATTCCGATTGCGATTTTAATTTCATTTTTTATTCATGTTTTGCTCTAACAAATTGATGAATTGCATCGTTTCTGTTGATTCCGTACATAGCTCGTTTATGATTCCTATGCTTTATTTGGTTAATTTTTGGTTGATTAAGTTTGAATTTATGTTGTATATGTATGTTATGTTATCATGATGAGCAATAATTAGAAATTTAATGTTTGTGTTATTATATAGTTTGATTTGATTTGTATAAACCCTAGATTTTATAATATCATTGATGGATATGTAATTGCTGGCTAAGAAATGTATGTTATAAAAAATTATTGAACTTTTGTTTTTGTATAGGGTGCTCTGCAAGTTTTATGCTCATGGAGCATGTTTGAAAGGGGAGCATTGCGAGTTTTCGCATGACTGGAAGGACCCGGCTAATAATGTACGGTTTATGCTACTTGTTTTATTATGACACTGAATGTGTTGTTGTTTAATAAGTAGTGATTGCGGTTGGTGGTTTTTGATATAACAGGTATGTACGTTTTATCAAAAAGGAACTTGTGCGTATGGTAGTCGTTGCAGATATGACCATGTGAAACCTCCTCAACGGCAAGCTTCTGGATCTTCGTCTGCATATCCTTACCAATTTGGTGTTTCAGAATCTGTATCTGCTACTTCAGTGCCAGGTGTTATTGGGGAACTTTCTCCGTCAAGTACACCGTATGTATCTACTACAGATCCTGCATGGGGTGAAGGTTCTGGGGAGAGTGGTTTATTAGATGAAGTTATTGGGCAGGCAAGGAGTACTAATCCAGCTGATATTGCGATGTGTTCATTTGCTGCTGCTGGTAATTGTCCTCGGGGAGAAAATTGCCCACATGTTCATGGGGATTTATGCCCTACATGCAGAAAAGAATGTTTGCATCCTTTTAGACCGGATGAGAGGGAGGAACATAAAAAAAGCTGTGAGAAGAAGCACAAGCATCTTGAAGCGTTAAAGCATAGTCAAGAAATAGAATGCAGTGTTTGTCTTGAACGTGTACTTTCAAAGCCAACAGCAGCTGAGCGGAAATTTGGGTTGCTATCAGAATGTGATCATCCGTTTTGTATATCATGCATCAGGAATTGGCGAAGTAGTTCTCCGACATCTGGAATGGATGTGAATTCTGCTTTGAGGTCTTGCCCCATATGTAGGAAGCTCTCTTACTTTGTCATTCCTAGTGTGATTTGGTATGCAACAAAAGAGGAAAAACAGGAAATTGTAGATAGCTACAAATCGAGACTCAGGTATAGTTTTATAACCATGAGTATTTATGTATTCCGAGTTATGTTTGTTTATAAAAAACTTGCTCAGGGCCATCTAGAGAATGCAATAAGTGTTGAGGGGAGTGATGTGGCACGGTCTTGGTTAGAAAATCATTAGAACCTATGTTAATGTGATCATACGTATCTATGATGACAAAAGTAACAAACATGAAAGCATGTGGTTGTGAGTATAGGATTACATCAAGGGTAAGTATCTAGTCACTGTCCATTTCCTTTTGCTCAAATGAAGCACATATGATTGTCATATTGATTAGTTGGCTTTGTATGCTTTTCACCATTATTGTCATAATGATTAGTTGGCAAGCTTCGCAGAGGTGTATATGCAAAACTGAAGTACAGGGAGCACTTCAATTCGTAAACGTCTCATATCGAGTCAAAAAGAAAAATATGGCATAAATGAGAACATCGACAGTGTCAGTTATAAGGTTAAAGATGCATAAGTTGATAAGAAGGGAAAGTTTTATAGTACGTTGAGCCGTTGAGGAAGGTTAGGGTTGAAGTGTTTAAGGAGAAGTTTGTGCAATACCACTTTGGATGGTTTGGTCATCCCGAATATATCCCAATTACTAATTTGTGGCTCAAATCAGTAGGAGACTAGGAGAGGTAAACATTGTAATCTGTGAATGGATTATACTGAAGTAGTTGGCTGTAGATCGAAGCATGTGGAAGGATGCCATATTTTCCAAGACCCTATGCTCACTCTTTTGTAGTGTATTTTGTTGACTGCTCAATAGTTCCCTTTGGATTGGTTAACCTATCATACTCTTTGGCATAAAAGGCATTTCCGATACTTGTAGCCTAAATTGTCCTGACATGGAATATGGGATGGAGTTTCGGTTCTAACTTAATTTCATGATCTGTGGATTAAATTAAAACATATGCAATTAATACCTGGGAGCAACAACACCAACAATAAGTATGGTCTATATGCATGAGGGTGCATATATGTATGCAAGAGTAGTTAGGAAATATTGATATTAGAGGAATATAGTCATTAGGATAATAAAGTAACCAATGCAATGAGGATGTGCCATAAGATCAATGATTGCTGATGCATAACATAATAATCGTACTCGATAAAAAGTAAGTAAGAATTCCAATCATCGTAGTAACACATTCATCTATTTTTAGTCTGAAATCATATAGTTTTGTTTCACTTTCTGGACTCGACTTTTAGTTAGAAGAGCCCTTGGTTGTGTGTTACAAAAGACTCCGTATATATTTATCATCCGGGAACAATCACTTGGAAGAGCCTTCAGTCACCACCCTGTATTTCATAGAAACATTAATATCAATATAATACCTGTAATATTGTATCGACTCCAGTAGTCCACATAGGCCAGCCAATGATATAAAATCAACTGCATGCATGATCGAAGATGATGATAATTGATAAATCGACTACTATGCAAAAGAATTTGGGAAAATTTATATGAACCTTGCTAGACCACATGGACTCATGCAAAATTGTAACGTAATCATTAATGAACAGTAGGGAATATAAAGGTCCCGCAAAATGACAAGAACAATAGGCTTCCGAGAGATGAATAGGCATTACTGTAGTTAATAAGAATGTTATTCATGTGTCTTTGTGGACGAAACGTTACCGTCACCTTGTTATGGACATCTCATTACTCATCAATGCGAGTTATGTTTTACATTTGGTTACCTCTTAATAATGCCTTCTTTTGCAGGTCAATTGATTGTAGACACTTTGACTTTGGGAATGGGGCGTGCCCATTTGGAATCAGTTGTTTTTATAAGGTAAGTGAAAGTATTGGTTGCCGATTTACAGTGTTTTGTATTATTTTCTGCAACATGAGACTCAGATCAGTGACTGTATAATTATTTCGGGACATGTTGGGACGGATCCAGGTGGAAGCTGGGAGGCAATTATTTTGTATATTACATTGGTTAATGAATGTGCTCTAAATATTATCCACTGAACAACTATGTCATTGAATTTATCCAGTGAATAAAAATGTATATTCATTTACGAACATTACAGGGAAAAATAATGCTTCCATCAAAAAACCTACTCTTTTGTGGATCCTTTCTTATTGGTACTATATATCTAATTAGGCTTGTAGTTTAATCCATTATTCCACTTTCTAGGTAAGTGCTTTGATGAGTATTGAAGGATGAGGCTTCCTAATGTCTCATTCCTTGTTAGTGACTAAAAAAAATTGTTTAATGCTCTTGAGCCATAATGTGTAGTTTATGGTCTGATGTTTGATATCATATAAGGCATCATTTTGTTAGTCCAAGATTAAAAGTTTCGCCTAAACTTGTCAACTATAGAAATGTGGATTTTTGAGATGTCACAAGTCAATTGAAATATAGAGCTTAGTGAAAGGCTATAAGTCATGAGCCTTTTGACATTTCCCCTTTAATGTTCTCGATCTATATCTTTTAACGTGGTTATAAAGGTGTGGCTCATAGCCTCTTACTAGTTGCATAAAATTCTATATCTTTGGCAGTTGTAGCATTGATTGCATTCAACCTAATCACCAGTCTTTTCTCCCTTAAATGCTTACCTTGTAAAAATGACTTTGACAAATCTCGTGATACCTTGTCTAACTCTTATCTCTTTTCTTTTTGGAATTTCTCTTCAAAGCTAAGATATGTGATGATGATGACCAGAGATGAATTTGCAACCATATACTTAAATTTTAGTAGGCTTTCCTAAAGACATGTGTAGCAAAATTTAGTAATCAATAGGAATTAAAAAAAAAAAAAGATGTTAAAGAAGTTTGTCCTTCAAAAATTGGAAAGGGGCTTGTATGGGATGTTTTACAGGTCTTTACTGTCAAGCCCTCTTCAGCTATTTACTTTACGTTTAAGTCATGCTGCTGTTCTCTTAATTAAGATAGACAAGGTTACGAACAACTGGTTTTAAATCTCTTCACAGCATGCATACCGTGACGGACGTCTAGAAGAAGTCGTTTTGCGTCATCTTGGGGCTGAAGATGGACAGACTGTGATTGCTAAAGATATTAGGTTCTACAGAATTCGTTTTACATTACTTAATCTAAAGTAAGCATTAATTTTATTTTTTACTTTTTGTGCTTTAATTTTAAAATGTCTACAGGCTGTCTGATTTTCTCAACCGCATGCGCATAAGGTGAATAATACCATTTTACTTCCAGGTTAGTTTCCGTTAACTTCCTGTGCTCTTACATTAATGTATTTTACCAGGAGGTGGCAAGGTGGGTGGGACAGGTAATGGGTCAATGCATGTTCTCGTTGAGATGGACGTGGTCGGTGTTGACCCACATATACGTTTGCCAATTTTTTGATGAATACTTTAATTTCGAGTAGGAAAACAATAATACTACAATATAGTTCTTCGAATAAAAACGGTTTAGAAGGTTGCATGCTTTCAAAATATATTTTTGACGACCCTTAAACTGTTTGGTCCCCTTCCGTTTTATCTAACGTTTTTCGTTTGTCCTGTTTGAGATGAGATGCTATCCAAAGCAACTTGGTCCTAATTAAATGGGTTGAAGTTGCCACCTTTAATTTTCCCTAAATTGGTTGCATCTGAGTTGTGTATATTTTAGGGTCTGATATATATGTGTGCGCCATGCAGAATATTTGGTGTAGCTAGGCATGCCCCATCATAAAATGCTTACCTCTTTAGATGTCAGTGTGGCTCTACAGATACTCTCAAGGTATCTAATATTATTTTCCTTGATATCTTTTCAAATCACCCATCTCAGTTATTCTAATAGCCAGGATTTGGCTATTTTACTTTTCTGATCATATCAGATGTGTGATTGCTTGCGTCTGTAGTGCTGGGTATGTGGCATGCTTAAAATTGGTATCTAAGAATAACTTGCGCCTGATATCTTTTGAGGATAAAGGAAGTGTACGTCGTATTGAGTTGAAACGATCTCAGTGATAAACGATATGTTAAAAACTTGTATGGAAAACATAAGGTGAAGGGAACCATACAGGGTTTAAAGTTGGCCCTTGTGTTCCTGGGTGCCCTGCCCATTTTGTATCTTTTGGGGACTGTACATGGTTTTGGCTGTGATCTATTTTTATGTTTATTTCTTTTTTTTTTCAAGGGATGTCAATAATGTGGTCATTGGGAATCTTTTGGGTAACTTGTGTATACATATGCTATACAGAATCATCAGTTTTGTAATCTCTAGGGCCTTCTATTTTCCTGATTTATCTTTGGTAAATGTTAAACCTGCAAGTCGTTTTCAATATACTCAGTGCAAGTGGAAGTGGGATTTTGGAAGATAAATTAATCTTGGCCATGACGTAAGAAAGTCGTGCAGTTCATAGGCGTGTGCCGAAGTCTTGGTCAGTCGGTAGTCGGTACTGTACTTGTAGGTATCTTCCACAAAACGAAATCGGTCCAAATCCAGTTCTTTAGCAGCATCATACATGTGGTGAAACAAAATTGGCCTCGATATTGATTCTGACTATACTTTCAAACTGCATCGATATAGTTAATAAATCTACAAAGACAATGCTCTGCTTGTTTCCGAGAAGCAGTGGATAGAAAAACCTGTCTGTTTTGAGCTAAGATAGACACTCGGGTTTCAATCATAGATGATCTTACGTTAAATATTTACATAATTTTGATGACATAGTTGAAAAGAGTATATATCAAAATTTCGTATTACAATTTTTATATTATTATACATCTCGAAGATTTCGTGAACTTATTTTAATCACTTATTATTTATTTATTTTTTATCTACATTTGATTGTATTCAATCTATTCATAGGTTAAGATAATCTTGATATTTTTATTAAGTAAATTTTAAATTTGTCATTTATTTATTTATAGAATAGCTTAGTAATTATTTTTTAAATATTAAATGATAAGAATAATAATTAATAAGTAAACTATAATAATAAGATAACAATAAGAAATATAAAACAAATAAAAATAAATAATAATCGTCCTTTCGTACTTAGAGTGGCTAGCACTACTGAAAATCACTACTCCATCTCAAACCCTTTGTTAAAAGGACTCGAGTCTCGGTGGAATCCAATTTAATAAACATAAAAAATGATCACGTGAAAATAGTTGTCTATTTAGTTCCTAAATGTAAGTATATATGATACGTAGCATTAAACTTCTGAGGATAATTTTTCTTTTTAACAAAAGGTAAATAAATTTCTCTTATTAATTTTTTCACCGTTAAAAATACTAATTTTTATAATTTTTTTATAATTTATTTTTGAAATATTTAACTTTAGAAAATAAAAAAAATAAAATTTTACTAAATAAAACTCTTTTAATAATTTTCATTATAAAAAAAAAATTATACTCATTTGAACTCAAATCATAACACGATGATACATGATTTTCTTTTTCCACTTTGACCTTAAATAATTTATTTGTGTTGTATAATACTTGATGCAAAATATATAAATGGATTGAGTTTTAAATGTATTTTCATTGGTATAATTTTCATCAACTATTATATAACACAAATAAATATACTTAATGTCAAAGTTGACAAAAAAAGTTCAGAAACTCAAAACTGAACTATTATTTTGAGATGACTGAAGTATTTTAATCGTGATTCTATTTAGATACCTCAAAATTTCTAGCACACCCTCTATAAAATCAATTAGTCAACAAATATATCAAATCAATAATTTATTTCTTTTTTTTTAGTCCATTTTGTGTTTTTGTTCCTTCAACTTTTATAAAACTGAAATCTTTTTATAAAAATCGAAAAAAGATTAATAAGAAAAAAATTTGTTATAAAAACAAAAATTTTATTGAAACATCATAAAGAATGTGATTTCTTTATAAAAATAAATTTTAAAAAGTTATAAAAATAAAGTATAAAATAAAAATGATTTTTTTCAAAAAATATATAGTTATTTATTTTTATAAAATTCATTTTTTAAATACAAACATGATTTGTATAAAATATATATGTTTTAATAAAAATAAAATCTATAAGTTTTACAAATAAAAAAGTATAAACATAATTTGACAGCTATAAAGGTGTACAATCAGAAAAATTATATCATGATATAACTAAAAGTAAAAAGAAATGACAATATAACTTGCTAAGAGCACATTGAGTAGGGACGTTCCCCTACACTCAGGTAGCGTTCTGGCCGAAGTTCTAAATGCAGCGTCCCCCCTCCCCCAAATGTTGTGTTCCGGATTTTTTTATTTTTTTATTTTTTTTCTTTAATTGCTTCCAATTGTACTTGAAGCGGGATATGTGGCTAATCAGTTTTGCCGGTAATTAACGTTTATTCTACCAACTTATCTTAATAGTTACAATATTCACCTAACGTGTCAATCATATAAAATATCCAAACACTACTAAATATCAGTCAATTCTGTAAACGTAAATGTATGTGGTAGGTATATATGTATGTGTTAATAAGTACACGAAAATACATTTATAGTAAATTTATTCCCCTAAATAAAACTTAACCTCAACAAGATAAAATCCACAACTCTCAAGTATCTCTCAAATCAAACATGTATCGTGTCGCGTATATCGATCTTTAAGTATCATCTTACATTACAAATTACATGTTATTATATGAAAAAACAAATTGAAGCATCGATTCACTGGTTAATAATCGCCATCATATATACGATTATAGAACCACACAAAATCAATCCAGACACTGGCACCGAATAGCCGGAACCACTGTCCATTCCAGCCGGAGCACTCACCGGAGAAATCTGAGCCGATACAACTGCCGCCGTAACGATCAAAATCATAGCGATTACAGTGAAATTAGTAGCTGCTGACATTGAATTGAAATTAGATATGTGTATTTGAATTGAATAATAATAATAATATAATAATAATTTATATATGATAAGAGAGTGGTGATATATATGTACATGTGTATATATAGGTATATGTATAGATTGCGGAGGCGGGAAGGAAGAAAACATTTTTTTATTAGTATTTTGTTTTCTTGACTTCAAAGGTAAATACTTATTATTGGAATTAAATGAAGTAATATTGAATAAAAAGTATGAAAATAGTGGAAATTTATGATACGTGAGAAATTTGATTTTGCTAACAATGGTAAAAGACTGTACTAGTGACTTGTTACCTATAACAACTAAGATTAGTATTTAATTTCATTCAAGGACGAAATGTAAAAGAGGTAAAATTTAAACAATTAAATTTTTATTTGAAAGTAGAAACATTGTCTTAAAAAAACCTTCAACAGATTCGTATGCATAAAAATATATATTAATACACATATACACAAAATAAAATAATAGTAACAATAGTAGTAAAATTAATAATAAATAAAATAATTATAGTAATAAATAGTAGTAGTACTAAAAAAAATAAAAATAGATATAATAATAATAATGATATATATATATATATATGATTTTTTGTTTCATTATGCGTTTAAATTTTTGTAGCATTCTAAACCTCTCTATTGTATGTAATATTTCTTTTTTCGGCAACGCCAAAGAGGCAAATCAGCATACAATAGAGAAGATTTAATATTTTACCTCATATAATAGAAGTTTTAAAGTTTGAAATATACAATAGTACAAGGTTAAAGTTAAGCACATAACGATCAAAAGTGAAGCAAAAAAATTAGGGAAGGAGGGAAGCGAATCTTAACCCTTGATTTCATCATAAATGAATTTTAAAAATTACAAATAATTTCAAAATTTAACATTCATCACAAATGAATGTTAAAAACATTTATTTATGAAAAAATCAAGGGCTAAGATTTGCTTCTCTCCTTCCCCAAGATTTAGAGCTTCCATGTGGATCATTTCCCTATTTATTTTATATATATATATATATATATATATCAAAATATGCAATAAATAATATCAGTCTACCTAAAACACTCTACTCCTCAATCCTAATTCTAGTCCTCCATAACTTCCTATTAAAGGTCATGTCCTCGGTTAAAAGAAGTTTCTTCATGTCGAGCTTCAGTCTATCCTCCCACCTACGTCTTAATTGGTATGCAAAGGTACATCAACTAGTTTTCTAGATAGTCGTTGGGAAAAACGTTTATTGACTGACTTACACTCCTCCTCACGAAATGTGCCCATACAACTTTTAAACCATAGACAATTTGTGACTTTTAGGAAAAATAGTCATGCCTTTTGAGTCTGTGAGGAAAAAGTCATGGACTCTCAAAGTAGGACTAAATTATGTCTCCTGAAGATAGATTGGACACACGTTTTTATAAAATCAGTTTGAGGTATCAAAACTTGTCCAAATTGCATGAGACCACTTGGGTTGGAAACCTAACTTTCTTAATTTTTGGCTTAAGAATCACTCAATTTGTTTATGCTATGTTTAGGCTATGACGTCTTAATTTAGTCCAAAGAATCTGACTGGTTTTGTGTTTTTCATTAATGAGTTTGTTTAGTTGGTTTTTAACAATAAGATTTACGTTATTATAACAAGATCATATTATGTGGTCAAAGTATGTATTTTAACAATTCCAAGCATCTCATAATATACATATAATGAAAATCACATTTTTATCTACTCATTTTAACAACTTAATATGCTCATTTTCACCTTTAACTCATTTTAGCTCATTTTAATCGTTTAAGGTTTTAAACCAACATTTTAACATGCATTTAGTTGAGTTTTTCATGCGAGTGAACATACTATCATAAAAGTAACTAACATTCAATAAATGATGAGATTAAGAGAAAGTTTCCTCACAATGCTATCGGTTAGATTTTTAAACCCGTTTTCTAGCTTTCAAGCTTAGATTATAACCCGTGAGAGTGTGTTTTCTAAAGAAAGTAGATATTTATGAGGTAAAAAAGAAGTGAGATGTAACATTTCAAATTTTGACTTGCAGAAAACAGCTGGGAGGTGCCTTCACCCGTTCGGGTGAGGCGTCACCCGTCCAGGTGAACGGTGTTTTGATCGGGTAAAGAGTCGTTCGACCGGGTGATCTGGAACATAAGATAGTAAGGTTTAAATCACCCGTCGGGGTGAGGGCTATTTGTTGTGAATCTTGACCGGGTGAGCTTTGTTTAGCCGGGAGCCAAATGGTGTCACTCGTTCGGGTAACCTCTCACCTGTCCGGGTGAGCTCATTTTTCTGCTGTGAGTGGAGCTGGTTCCAGAAATTACTTACACTTACTCGTATTTTCACTTAAGCTCTCCATCTATCACTCTTTGTATCACTTAGAAGAACAAGAAGGGAGAGTTTTGACCTTTTGGCAAGTAAAGGAAGTGATTTTGGTGTTGCTCATCATCATCAAGCTCCAAGTAAGTATTCATGTTGTCTTAACCTAGAATTGAAAGATATTTGGGGGATTTGGGTTTATGATGATGGTGTTTATGATATAGACTTAGATTAAGTTCCAATTAATATGGTATAAGTTTATTGTCCTTAGATGATGAATTTGTCTTGTTTGGTGGTAAAGTTTGTCAAGGGTTTGAATCACCTAACTTAAAAGAGGTGATTCTTATAAATTGTAGTTAAAATGATTAAAGAAGTAATAAGAGTAATTGATTAATATGATTGAATGGAAGATGGAATTATTGCTAGTTGACTTTTAAAAGTTAAACTGCACTAACTAGTGAATAGAAGGATGAAATTGTATTAGGAAGATTAGTATGAATAAGTGTTTTTATGTTCTCAACCGTGTTGTTAAAGTATTAGATAATTGAAATAGGTGCTAAGGAGGTGGAATCTCATATTGGTGCATTATCGACTACCAAAACTAGATGTGAGTATATAGGGGTTAAATAGATGGGTCAAATACATGAAACTTCTTACACGAGTGTAAGCCAAGTTCATGTATTTGGTTAGAATTAATATTTACCCAAGTTGCAACATTCATCTATGATGTAAGTCTATATGTGGATATTAATCACCAAATGTTAACCTTTATAGGTTATATCTTGCCTGATTGATGCATAATGTTATTATGATACAGATTGAAATAGAGTTATGTTTAAACGTGTTGCTATGTGGAGTACTTATCTGTGGTATTTGACCAAAGATGCTGACTATGTCAGTGAAGATTTATTAAGTTGTTGTTGACCACACTTGTTGACTATGTCACTGGAGATATAAAGGAGGTTGATAAACACGGTTCCGTGAAAGGGAATTAAATGTTGTATGTTTGATCAATTGTTAATTGCTTACTTGTTAATTGTAAGTATTGAGTGTGGTGGAATGTTATGTTTAAATCTTATGTAGTAGACAACTTATCTAGTTGAACCATTGGTTATTGATATATTTTGGAAGTATGATTGTTGAGTTTTAGTTGTAGTTTCCACTGCGAGAATCTATTTAATTAACTATATGCTCACTAAGCTTAATGCTTAGCCCATTTAGTTGATAACTGTTTTGTAGGTACTAGTGGGGCATGTAGCAAAAGTGGCAAAGGGAAGGGGATAACCCCAAGTTGAAGTGGACGATTGCTTATTTTGTATTAAGCACTACTAGTTGTCTTAAATCCAGTCA
This sequence comes from Logfia minima, assembly GCA_963921325.1. Lineage (NCBI taxonomy): Eukaryota > Viridiplantae > Streptophyta > Magnoliopsida > Asterales > Asteraceae > Logfia > Logfia minima. Next base: position 2,948,179 of record OY992776.1, read on the forward strand.
TAGATACCAAACTTGTATTATTGCCGAGAGTTCAAGGTGTGTCTAGGTTAATTAGGTTAGATATATAGGCATTTAGTGTTAATTTAGGTTAATTAAGTGTTAAGTATGAGATTAAAGTTAGTTAGAGGTAATTAGGGTAAATTAAATGTATGAGGGTATTATTAGTTGATTTGATAATATTAAATGTTTACTGTTATCTCTTTTAGTTAATTACGTATTCTCAAACGTCATTGTACGTAATTTAAATCGCGTAAGTGTTAATTCAATATTCGTAACGTTATGCTCATATCCCTAGCATAATAATATAAGATAAATAACTACTATTTCTTACTAAATAGTTTTGAGTTATTTTATGAAAGTTTATCACCAATGTTCGTATTCGTCGGAACCTTCCGATAGTTTCGCATAATTCTCAGTAATTACGTATGTGTAATGCATCGTGGGCTTGTGCTAGACTTATCTCAATTAAGTCAAGTTAATTTCGGTTATGAGGGAATTAGCGTAACAATGCATGATTAAGGCCTACATAAATCCACCTGATTTCGAGGGGTGTCACATCTTGGAACAACCTTTGCATATTAGCCGCAATAGATGAGTTGACCAGTTGGGAGTCACTCGCTTCAAGATTGACGGGTTGTTTTAGTACATTCCAACAGTGCTCGTAAATGAATTTACATTTGTTATTTTGTTGCTTGAAGTGCTTTTGGGCGCCTTCTAAAACGTCTTCATCTCGCGAACTGCTTTGAGGGTGAAACTCGGAATAAGTTTTGTAGATTGCGTTGAATTTTTTTACGTCGGGTGCAATTTTGTTCCATTTGCTCATAAGTTGATTAAGATTTCGTTTTTCGCCGACTAAGGAATTATAGTTTTTTTTATTTTTTTTCCAAAAACTCGCGTCGGTTTGCGAGTTTCGTTGTACGCCATTTTTCGAACGATGTACCCATCGTTCGGCTAAAATTCGTGCCTCCTCGTTGGTCCACCAAACTTGTTTTCTTTTTTGTTTCGCGTGTTGTTGGGTTTCAACTTCGACTTCGTTTTCACTTTCTACGACTTCGTCTTCACTTTCTTCGACTTCGGTGTTGGGAACGACAAATCTTTTTGTTGGTGTGGGTTCACGAAGTAGATATTGTGGGTGTGAGGAGGTTTGTTGGTAATGTTGTGTTTGTTGGTCTTGTTGTGTTTCGTACCACTCTTGTTGAGCGTAAGGGTTTCCAATGGGTGCCTATTATGCAAACCCGAATTGTTGAGACGGTGTTGGAAAATTTGATTGAGCAGACGAAGAACCGGATGGTGAACTTGCGTTTGGGATTTGAGTGTTTATCAAATTGTTCCACATATCTTGTAATATATTTGATGAAGATGTTTGATATTACTCAATTTATACATGTTTTACCCTCGCAATATCTCTCTTTTTATCCGTATTTATCATTAGTTTAATGAACTTTTGATACTTAATGTGATTTAAATGTGTTTATAGTTGTTACGAGTGGATGCGAGAAGAATTGGAGGAAAAAGATGAGGAAAAGATCAAGAAAGATGAATTGTTGTAGATTCGGCGAGGCTCCATGGTTTGGGCCATAACTCCCTCATACAAACTCCGATTGAGGTGATTCAAAAGCCCAAATTCTCGGAACTCAGAGGGCTACAACATTGCAAAAGGTTTCAAATTCTGAAAAACAATATTACCTAACGCATTTACCCGCCGGGTACCCTGTTTTCCAACCGGCAACATTGTTTCAAATTGGTAATTTGCGTCAGAATTTGTTGGAAACTAATGTGCCCGCCGGGTGCAATTACCTACCCACCGGGTACAATTACCTACCCGCCGGGTACACTTCCCTACCTGCCGGGTAAGTGTTAGACACGCGGAAATTGGGTTTTTAGTCCCAAATCAAACCCTAATTAGAGAATCTTTTTCACTAAGTCGTTCATTGGGTGACTAGAGGCGATTTTTGGGTGATTTTAAGAGATAGTTCATCAATTTTCACTATTGATACTCAAGGATCCAAGATTCAACATCATCAAACATTCATTAATTCGGGTTAACATTTCTTTTCTTTGAACTATGTTTATTTCCAATTTGTTTATGTTTATTGTTGTTTCTCATCTAGTTATGTGCTAAGTTCTTTTATATTCATTTAGATGACGTGAACTATTAAATTGGGGTGTTAATTCTTGACTTTTACAATTGTTTAATTAATTTTTGATCAAAGATCCAATTATGATTAAGTTTTATTAATTTGATTAATCTATTGATTAATCATTGGATGTTCTAGTGAACACTATTGCATGTTTTTAATTTGTTATAATCATTTGTCTATGAATGGTTATTGAATTGACATTAACGCGAGATTTAAATAGATTAATTGATCAAACTCAATTGTGGTTGTATTGAATTTAAGTCGAGAACTCAACTTAAGTTTAGTATTCCTGCAAACGTAGGTTTACAAGATTAAATCGTTAGTTACTAGATTAAATTGAGACTAGTTTAATTAGAAACCCGTAGTGAACACGAAAGGTTAATTCTACTTAATATATTGAAAAGAGTGAACAAGAATTCCATGCTTAATTTAGTTTGATAAACAATAGCATATAAATTGGTTTTAACAAACACCCCGAAATCATTAGTGAGCAAGTCTAGATGAATGTTTCTTTTAATATCTGATACTTCATTATCCAACTACATGTCATTTACTTTTATTCTTATTAGTGATAATTGCATCGCAACAATTCGGTTGCAAAACCCCCTATTACTTACTTGTTTATATTAACTTTATTCGCTATACACTCTTAATTGCACGGTCCTCTTGGTTCGATTATGACTTACCCAAACTATACTACTACTCGACAGGGTACACTACCCGATTGTGTAATAGTTAATTTGCGATATTTACGATATAAATTATATAACTAGATTTTACACATCAATGTTCTTTTGCTTTTTTGTTAGACATTTTGTGTTTAAAATGGGTGTGGTAGTATGTAGTTTTTGTGTATGAAATGGGTGTGGTGGTGTGTAGTTTTTGTGTATGAAATGAGTGTGTAATTGTATGAATTATAGGGTGAAGTAATTATTTTTTGTGTGAATTATAGTTGTTTGGAGTGTGTGTATATATATATAAGAGTAATGGGTAAAATTTATAAATAACTTTTTTTTTATTAATTTGAAATGCAGTCGTTGCCCCCCCCCCCCTCCCTTTTTGAAATTTAACCGTTACATACAAGAATATAAAAAAAAATAAAAAGAAAACAAAAAAAAAGTGGCGTGCCATAGCTAAACCGAAGGATTCAAAACGGCGGGCCGTGCCATCGGCATCGGTTTCGTCGGTTGAATCCGACGATAAACCGAAGCATCCACTGTGACTGCGCTTAGTATCCTCATTTCCGCTACTTCCATCCATCTTTCTTGCCCCTTTGTCATCTGTCAACACTTTAATTTTGTACAACATAGGCAGTCTAATTGCTACCTTATTAAATTTCCCTTTTAGTTCACGAAGAACTTTCTGATCGCACATAAAACATGTAACCGCTCTCTACTTCAACCAACTTACCTTTATACGATGAGTCACATCCTCGTCGATCCACTCGAAGAACTTTCTGATCGTGGGTGTAGGATCTGGTACTCAATGTGGATGCCCGCTTCATCGTTCAGCTCGTCCTCATTCCTGTTGAAGTTGCACTGTAGGTATTCCATTTTTTTTTTTGCTGATTCGTAAACCTTGGTCTTCAAAGACCTCCCTCCACTGCTTAAGCCTTCTATTTAACATCTCCTTGATTTCCGATTCCAAAACAATATCTTCGAAAAATATTAAGCACCATAGGATGTTATCCAGTATTCTACGCGACAACTCGTTTAGTATTAAGGCAAAAAGATACAGAGTAAATTATGATCCTTGATGTAGACCTATTTTTACTAGGAAACGCTTTATATTTCTCTTCGATATCTGTGTAAATAAAAATAAATATTATTCACGTTTTTAATGGTACTATGTATGATGTGATTTTTGAAGTAGATATAAGATGATTTTGATTGAAGTTTCTTTTCTTATGATTTTTTTTTATTTGTCGGATTTTCTATTTAGTTAGTTTATATTTAAAGGGACGTTAAATATGTGGCAACGGTTTATGGTGTGTTTGTTTTTCAGGGAATAATTGTGTGAAGGGTTATGTATAAGTCGAAAAACTATAATAATGAAAGTTAGTTGGATTCATTGTATGTTGCTTGAAAGAAAGTAATATATGTTTGAATGGAAGTTGCAACAAGATATGAAACTGAGCATATTTGTGGTACATATTATATATATTAATATTATATTATTATTATTTATTATTTTATTAATTTATTATATATGTTAAAATGAAACTCATATTAATGTTGATAGCTGAACCTTAAAAAGTAGTTGAGTTATATAACATATCAACAACCGATATATGACGAGATTCCCAACAGCTTGGATTCCAAAAAACTTGTGAATTTAACCGTTTAATTAACTATGAAATTAGCCAATTCATATATGTAATGACAAAGATTGAATCTCAATCTCCATACCATCCTCATTTATGTTTCTTGTATTATAACTTTTTTGTGGTGTATAGTCTCACAAATAAATCAGACGTCCTTTTCCATAAATACGAGTAAATGATAAAAAAAAATACAATCTTTTTTTTTTTCTTTTCAAAAGAATGGTAACTTGCGAACTTTATTAAATCAAGATAAAGTTAGTTATGAAGTACTAAGGGTATATACTCATAGGGGATTTTATGAACATCTAAGACCATTACAATCGATAAAGATCAAATAAACGTTTAGAACACCATATATTATTTATAAATATTTAAACACCGTAAAGTTAATATTAAAAGGTAAATTTCATAAATGATCTATGTAGTTTATATTGATTTATGAACACCGTCTCTAAATTATTTTTTTTCATGTTTTCAATTTAATAACTTACGGTTTGTTTGAGAATAGGTATTTGTCTATTCAGTATGACTAAAATTCTCTTTTTCTTTAATCTATTAATATATAGAAAAAATAAAGAAATAATAAAAAAAAAGAATATTTTAGTTATTTTAAGTGGACGAAAAATTATTATTTAATAAAGTTTAAATTCATTGAATTGAAAAAAAAAAAGGTTCATAGACGATTTTAATAAATCAGCCTGAATTATATATTATATTTATATTTATAGAATTTACTTAAAGTAGTCAGGACAATTTAACAAACAAATTAGATATGTAAGGGCACTCACGTTGGTTATGTCGGTTAATCAAGTGATAGATGTCACTTAAGTGACACCAATGTCACCATATTGTCACTTTGTCCGTCGGTTTCCTTTTGTTGATTTTGCGTCGGTTAACCGATGTTTTGTCGTCTTTTTTTTTTGTTTAGTGTTAAATTATAGAGGTATATTGGTAAATGTGGGACCCAGAAACAAAAACTGACCGGTGACTGTTGGCAGTGGTCAGTCAGTTGTTAGTTGGTTTTAGTCAGTTTTGAAAAAGCTGACGTGGCACTGAGTTGACAAAAACTTACTAGTCGGTTTCAATCACGAATGGACATGGCCTAAGATATATGCCTGATCCTTCAGTGTTCAGAGTTTAAACCATTAACCCATTTGATAATGGGCTTATATACTGGGCCTTATTATAGATTTTGGATAATCAGACTTGATCACCAAAAGACTTATTCTGTCGGTCCCGATGAAACTGCGTCGAGCATTTGGGTCTTTTACATCAGCATTTAGGTATAGTCGTGTACAAAAAAACCGAAACAAAAAAAAACCGAACCCGAACACGGTCAAAATCGGTTATTGACCAAAACCGGTTTCGGTTTTAGAAAAACCGCCACTTACAAACCGGTTGGGGATGTTACCATTGAAACCGGTTTTGGTTTCGGTTATTCGCAAACCGGTTATTAACCGGTTTTTCAAAATATCCATTAACTAGCCATTTGCATGTGTTTGTGACCGTTTTTTTGATGTTTCTTTTTTTTTTTTTTTTTACCATTTTGCCATTATAAATTCATTATAAATAGATAGGTTGAGTTTGGTTTAGTCACAACAATCAAACACTCTCAAAACGCATACAAAACGCTCAAAACGCATACAAAATAGTCAAAACTTATACAAGATTCTCGTTTCTCAAATGGCAACTCAATGTTCCTCAACTTCCGCCGGTGTTGGTTCTTCAAATGCGGTTACAATTGTTGAAATTTTAGAAACAAAAAAAAACTAAGAGGCGTGGTGTAATTTCGAAAAAGTGTTGTTGTCGGATGGGTCGATTAAGGCTCATTGTAAACGTTGTGGAAAGTTTTTGAAACCCGAATCCAACTCAACTTTGAGGCAACATAAAGAAAAGTTTTGCGGTGCACTCAAATCTAATCCGGAAGTGGGTCAATCATCTATCTCACGAGATTGGAGTATATTTACATATGAGGTGGAGCGGTGTTGAGAACAATTTGCAAGCTATGTGATTCAAGAAGGTTTGTCGTTCAACCACTTCGACAATCCTCGGCTTACTAAGGTAATTCAAAAATACTCTTCAACCACGATATAATCAAGTAAGTCGTGCTACTCTTAGACGTGATTGTATTAAACTACGGAAAAAGCTAAAATACAACTAATAAATGGTTTTGAAAACTTAACTACAAGTGTAAACTTAACAACCGATGTTTGGTCGGCTCTGATGGTGCTCAATTTATACATGTTTTACCTCGCATTATCTCTCGTTTTAACCGTACTTATCATTGGTTTAATGAACTTTTGGTACTTAATATGCTTGGAATGTGTTTATTATCCTTAGGAATGGATGCGAGAAGAAAACGAGTAAAAATGTTGAAGAAAAGATCAAAAACGAAGAAGTATTGTAGTTTCGGCGAGGCTCCACGGTTTTGGCCATAACTCCCTCATACGAACTCCAATTGAAGTGATTTAAAAGCCCAAATTCTCGTAACTCAGAGGGCTACAACTTTCAAGAAGATGTCAAGTGCTGAAAAGTAATTTTACCCGCCGAGTAAGCCTTTTACCCGCCTGGTACTAACCCTTCCAACCGGTTAAAAGTGCTCCAAACGGGTAAAAAGCCCCAGAAAAATAGTACCCGCCGGGTAAGTGTTAGATACTTGAAAATTGGGTTTTTAAGCCCAAATTAAACCCTAATTAGGGGAACTTTTGCACTATGCTGTTCCTGGGCAACTAGGGGCAAATTTTGGGTGATTTTGGGAGTTAGTTCATCAACTTTTCACCATTGTTACTCAAGGATCCAAGATTCAACACCATCAAACATTCATGAATTCGGTTTAACATTTCTTTTCTTTGAACTATGTATATTTCCAATTTGTTTTTGTTTATTGTTGTTTCTCATCTAGCTATGAGCTAAGTTATTTAACATTCATTTAGATGATGCAAACTCTTGATTAGGGGTGTTAACTCTTTGGTGTTTATTATTTTTTAACTAATGTTTGATTGAAAGTCCAATTGTGATTAAGTTTTGTTAGTTTAGTTTATCTATTAATGAATCATTGTTTGTTCTAGTGAACACTATTACATGATTGTGATTCGTTTTAATCATTTGTCTATAAATGATTACTAAATTAATGCGAACACAAGATTTAAATAGGTTAATTAATTGAACTTGATTGTGATTGTATTGAATTTAAGTAGAGAACTCAACTTAAGTTTAGCATCCCTGCAAATGTAGGTTTACAAGATTAAATCATTAGTTACTAGATTAAATTGAGACTAGTTTAATAGAAACCTGTAGTGAACACGAAAGGTTAATTCTCTTTAATCTATTGGAAGGAGTGAACACGAATTCCATACTTGATTTAGTTTGATAAACAATAACATATAAACTGGTTTTAACAAACACCCCGACATCATTAGTGAGCTAGTTTAGATGAATGTTTCTTTCCTAATATCTGATACTTCAGTATCCACTTGCCTGTCATTTACTTTACTTTTATTTCGTGACAATTGCAAGGCAATAACTCGGTTGCCAAACCCCCCCCCCCCCCACCTTTACTTATTTGCTTAGATTAACATACATTGGCTAAACACTATTAATTGCACGGTCATCTTGGTTCGACTCGGACTTACCCAAACTATACTACTACTCGACAGGGTACACTGCCCGGTGTGTAATATTTATTTGCGGTAATTCTTAGTATAAATTATTTAACTATATTTTACACATCAGGCTCCTCATGGTTTGCCCGGTTCGTACCTTTGTGTTACCGCACATTGGCTTGATCCCGAAACGTGGCAAATGATGAAGCGTACGATTGCTTTTGAAAAATTTCTCACACCGGTCAATATTTATTTTATATGTTACGAGATGTATTAAAAGATTTTAAATTAGAAAATAAGGTTTTTTCAATCTCATTTGATAACGCTGGTAATAATACAAACGCCGTAGGAAGACTAATCCTAAAATATCAACCACCTTTGAATGGCGCTTTTTATCATCGTTGATGTATTGCACACATAATAAACTTGGTTGTGCAAGATGGACTAGCAGTGACACAAATTAGTTGCACAACCAAGTTTCATAAAAGACGCTTTTAAAAATATGTTGGGAGATATATTTTGTAAGGGTAAAGCTAGATATAAACATTATATGAAATTGTGTAAGGATATGGATTCCATTTTTAACCCCTAATTGGGACATGCCTTCAAGATGGAATTCGACTTATAAAATGTTTTTATGTGGTTAACGCCAACGCCAAACTTTACAAATTTTTCATGATGAACTTGTACGAAAGGGTAAAGCTACACCATTTTCGGTGGAATATTGGGATGTTATTTTAAAACTAACCAAATTTCTCAAAGTTTTTAAAAGCGCAACAACTTTATTATCGGGTGTTTATTAAGCGAATACGAATTTTATGGTGATTTATAAGCAACCATGGTTTCGCCCATGAGAGAAAAACTAAGAAAATATTTTCAAGAATTGTCACCGGTAATTACTTGTACCGCCGTATTGAACCCATCTTTGAAAACTTGTGTGGTGGAACTACTTATCAATTCTATTAGTAATAATTTGGAGTTGAATGGCGCGCACCCATGGTTTGCAACAAATGCAAAAAAAGACTTTAAGAAAAAATTTATCAATTTATTTAATGTTTATTTTCAAAAATATGGTTCAACAAATGTTTATTCAACTTCGGCTAGCGAATCGTTTAGTACATCTAGTTCAAGGGATCCGATGATTAACTTAAATAATAGTTTAAGACAAGAAAACGCTAAATGGGCTAGGGGTTGATGGAAAGGAAGGGGATCTCAATTTCTCGTTCTATCCTCCATGGCTCGAGATTTACTAACCGTCCAAGCTTCTATGGTACGGAATCCGCTTTTTCTATTAGTGGCAGGGTATTATCTATATGAAGAACAAGACTCACACCGGCCTCATTAGAGATGTGTATTTGCTTGAAGGATCACTTAGAAGCCGCGGAACATATACAACACATTTCAAGTCTTGAAGGTGAACTAGAATACGAACAAGATTTACACAATGTCGAGGTGGAAACGGGTATGACATTCTCACTTTCTGATGAAGAAATCGCTCTCAATGAAGTTTCGTGCGAGGCTAGCTCTGAAGAAGATGTCAATCTCGACGAATTAACAAATTATACGAATTAAGTTTTATGTCCGTATATTAATAAAAGTTGAAGTATGATGAGTTTATTAAGTTTATGTTTCCATTCCTAGTGTTTTGGAACAATGTATGACGAATTTATTTAATAAAAGTTGAAGTTTACGTTTTCATAAGTTAACGCTCAAAAACCAAAAATGTGAATTATATAGGAAAAATACGAATTAAGTTTTATGTTCGTATATTAATAAAAGTTGAAGTATGATGAGTTTATTAAGTTTATGTTTTCATTCCTAGTGTTTTCAAACAATGTATGATGGGTTTAGAATTTTTTCACCATATTTTTTCTTTAAAAAATTTATCCTTTGAAATAAGAGTAATGTTATATAGGACTACCTACATATGACTAAATCTACATTTAATCCTTTTATTGGTTGAATTATTTCTCTCTTAATCCTATCCAATCACATATTTAGATCTAGATTTAGCCCTACAAGTTTAAACCTATATATTATTTTTCTTAAAAATGTTATCCTTCTTCTACTTAAAAACATAATTTTATTCATTTTTATATTACTAAATTCGTTTATGTCCATGTCTATCAGCGAATACTTTGCCTATACTTAAGTCAGTATATCAGCGACCCCTTCATTGCCTAGCTTATTGTGATTAAATTTGTCACTCAAGATGTTTATTTGGACTATTTTACTTGTTCTTCAGCAGCAAACAAATTATATACAGGAAATATTTGAAAAATAATTTCTACCACTCATGTCTTCCATTGATGGGATTCTGTTTTATCTCTAATCGTTGCATTTTCGAAACGTTTGAGGGTTTCGGGCTCATTGAAGTACAACCCACTTTGTTACAATTTAAAATTCTACCCAACTAAAAGAGTATCACTATTAGACATTTAGACCTCATCTCAAAGTCCAGCCCATCAATTTGAGCAGGGTCTAATGGGCCATATTGGACATTAATGAGGATAGAAATCAAACCCCCCAACTCCCAAGTATTAAGATGGTAAATGTATATTCAAATAGATATACTTAGATATGGTAAATGTATATTCAAATAGATATACTTAGATGCATCGTGATCCTCTTAAGTTATCTTTTTAAATACTTAATCATGTTATATTTTTGTGAGAAGAAAATGAAGTGGGTCTTATGTTTTGAACTTTTTATTATTTTTTTATTATTTTCATCTCACACACAAAAATAACATGATCCATCAAGTTACTTGAGACGATTATCTTCTTACTTAGTATAGTCAAAATTAATACTTTTGCTGTCCAAATTTAAGTATTTGTATTTACATTTTTGTTTGTTTAAAAAAAGTAATAACTTTTACCATTATATCCTTATTCCACTCTGATACAAAAATATATTGAGGTCTACCTAAATATGTATGTGCTTTTTAAGGCTATATTTGACATCCAACAAAATTTAAAAAGTCATTGATTATATATTTCTAAAATGGACATCTAAAGTGGGATGGAGGGAGTACATGTCAAACCGATCGAAATTTGCTGAAGAAGCAAAAGCATTCACTAAATCTTATATACGTAAGAACATGTCAAAAAGTTGTAAATGGGTTTCAAGGTAACATACAAGCCATTGAACTACGTTCTTTGTAATTGTGTCTATACATATATGTAGATTTAAATCTTATTCAAGAATGTTTAAGCAACTTTTATGTACTTTTCCTGTTCTACAATGATCAATTCTATCAAGTGTCTTCTTTATGTCATGTAACCGAGCTTTAAACTCTGTTTTCCATGTCTTAAATCCACTCTTCAACTTTCGAAGCTCCTGTTCTTGACCCTTTCTTGAATTCAATGAATTGTCAACGTGAAAACCATAATCAGTTTCTTGTCTCTCAAGTATCTGTCTAATTGTAAGATTCTTTTTCACCTTTTCTTGACGTTGAGCAAGGTTTCTAGAGACACTAGTAATTTCCTTTGTCATCCTTTCTCGAGCAGAAGCTAAATTCATCTGGAACAAAAATGCCTTAAATTTTTAAAAGTTGATCTTTGTGTTGAATTGCTTGTATGCTTGTATAAACAGTGTCAAATTTCACAAAAAGGTAAGTAAAGAAAGTTCCAAAAAAAAGCTCGATGTTGGTAACATAAGTTCATTCTACACAGTAAAAAAAAGACTATAATTTCACTTATGTTTTTAGGAGCAAAATCGAACTTACATTCCTTTCAATGTGCGTAATGAATTTACATTACCTAAAATCATGTTTTTTTAGAACTTCTGTTACTTATTTTTGAAAATTTCCCTATAAAACGGAGTCTCGGAGGGCTAGTAGTTCGTCCCCCTCCAATTTTAGCAGATGATACTGAGATAGAAGTGTCCAAAAATTCTAGTACAAAATCATAAATCAAATATTTTCTGCTCCCTTAAGAAAAATTTAACCAAATATATATATTTACAATCTTGTCAACTTGTTGCAATTTTTTAGTCTCCACTGATATATGTAAAATGATAAGAATGAAAAATAAAATGTGATATGATGAACATACCTGAATAGATTTAAACTCATCTTGCCATACTTTCTCCTTCATATGCATCTTAGCCTTGTGTAACTCCCATTTCCTATCAATTTGTTGGATTCGGAGCTCCAAAATAGAGTTTCCGTGTTTCTTGTGTTGTAAGGCGGCCTCAGTCCTTAAAACTTGTCGTTTAAGATCACGAATGTAGGATTCTGACACCATGACATGATCCTAAAACGATTTGAAGTCACTGAGCACACTTGATTTTTCAAAATATCCAACAACTAAATTGTGTAACTAAAACTATGTGTACCTCACTTTCCACATTCTCATTGTGTATGTTGTCATTTGCTTCTTCCTTATTCTCAATGGTTGCATCTTCTGTATACTCAAGGTTTCTTCGACTTAACCAACTTCTTACCACTAAAAAAACATAACGCAAAAAAGCAAGAAACATAAGAACTTTTTGATTGAATAAAGCCTTAAGTTAGCACACATTGTCCCCATAGGCTCTCACCTGATTGCAAATAAATGATAGTTGTCTCTTTATTCCTCAATGGTTTCCACACAAACTCTTGATGATTCTGTGTTTTTGTGAGCTTTTTGGTCGAATTTTGGAACCTTCTTCTTGCATTTTCACCACGAACATCTGCATTATTTATTCATCATGCAACACAGGCACATTTTTCAAGTTTCAAGCATTTTCTAAATGAAAAGATTTTAATGACATACGATAGTACTATTATGAAATATCAGCACAGCAGCGAATTCGTATTAGGTGCAACAAATTAGCAATCGTTTATAAATAAATCTCTTAAAACATGATTGTAATGTATTTGCACAATCATATTACATGTAACTTAAAATAACTTAAATCAGTACAATAAAAAATTTGGAAAGAAGGAAGTACATGATTGAACTGTAATAATCCCTTCCTTAAGCTTGTGATAATGAAAGCGTGCTTGGTAAGTGCGGAAACATTTTTGTATTAAGATTATGCCCATCTCTGCTTTTTCCTCTCCTTCATTCTTCATATCATTCTGCAGATACTCAACTTTCTTATTATGTTCATTTTATCAAATTTAATGTATATAATAGGGTTAATTGCCTAAAACAAACGTACTTTTTTATCTCCTATAAACCTACTGAACTTTCAATGTTCTACTGTATGAGAAAATTTGCATCAACTAATGCTACCAATTAAAATTAGTATATTTCAAATAATTTGACATAACATTTTAGCTGATGTATTTGTCGAAATAATATCTACAAAAGCAACCAATTCAGCACAAAATGTCTAATGTGTATAATTAAAGTAATCATAACACGAGAATGACATAGAGAAAGAATTTATCGCGTCTCACCTCTCTAAGAACAAGACTACTATTAACAAATGCAAATTCATCTATTTTGCTCTTGCCATCAACAAACTCTTCAATTTTCTTGCCACTAATCTCGTTTAAGTGAAATGACAGAACTGCGTTTCTGACTCTTCTAGTCGGCATCCGAGCCTTAGAAACCGGGCGCTGTGGTAACATTGGCAACCTTCCATGATCACTATAGGATTCAATATTTTCTTGGTTTTGAATTTGATGAAGCATGAGTTCAAGGGTGCTTAAAGTAGCCATTTTTGGAGATTATACAGTTTTGGGGGTAAGAATACATATATAATAAGATGATATTTGAAGGAAAGCTTATGTGGACATTAAAAGCTTAAAACTTGGGCTTAACTTATGCTTCATAGGATTTGGACTTTTATTGGGAGGTGGTACAACTGTTGATGCATGAGGCTTTTGGGGGCTTATAAGCAACTCTTAAGTCTTAACAGATTATGGTACTAATTTTGTGAATATAAAGTATTTTACTTTTGTGTCATTCTTTGTTCTCTTGTTTAAGGACATCCTTCCATTTTTAATACATTTTGTATAATATGATATATATATATATATATATATGTGTGTGTGTGGTTAAAGTTCATATTTTTATAATGTACTCTAAACAAACATTTTCAGAACGTATAAAAGCAGTTTGTTGGGGGCAATGATAAGCCTCAAAGCTCGAGAGAATGAATACAAAAATAAAACAAACAATAAAAAGAAAAATATATGATTAAAGAAGTATGGTTATTGGTTGGGGTGAGGAAGAATGATGGTACTAGAGGTTACACCAAAAAGTTCAAGTAGGTCTTCAAGACAAAATCATTGGGATCTAAAACTAGGCTCATCTACCAACTACATCATTGTATCATACGCTTGTTCACATAAAAAAAATAAAAAAATAAAATAAACATGTAATCTCATGCTTTTAATCTTATTAATTTGTGGTGCTTTTCTCTAACTTCTAATTTATATGAATCAAAATAAAATTATTTGAAATATGGGTGCTTTCTAACACAAGAGGAATGTGGGACTTCATGAATCCAATTATCTACATAAAGTAATATATACATATATATAAATATGCTTACTTCGGACATAAAATCAACTTACAATTTAAATGTATCAATCATATTTTCTATTATAAGTATGTGTTTTGCGCCAAACCAAATGCCCATTTAGGAATTTGGTGTATTCTTTTCTTGCAGTTAACACCAAAGCTGAGGTGGATGTAATTATAAACTATTAAACTAAAAGGTTCAAGTAGTTCTAACTTCTAATTACTCTATTGTTTAATTAATTTTAAATTAATGCTGATCATATCAAGTGAAAATAATCCTTTTTGAGAAAAGAAACATTTTGTAATATAATTATTAGATTAAAACAAGAGAAATTAAAAAAATTATATCCTTATTTTTTAATGTATAAACATTTGCCCTAAATAAAAGTTGTGGAAATGCCCTCATTCATTTGCGACTTGCGAATCGGCGTTTGCGAGTTGCGATCTCGGATATGTGACCGAGAAATTATTGCGATCGCAAGCCGAATCTCGGAAATCTCGGTCACGACCCATTTTTTTCAATTTTGACTATTTTGACCTATTTTGACTTATGTTGACTTCCTTTTACCATTTTGACTTTTGTTGAGTTTTAGATAAGATTTTATGAGATTTTTTGGATAAGATTTTAGGAGATTTTCTAAATTTTTCTTGATAAGTAGTTTTTCACATTCAATTTCTAAAACACTCTCAATTACATTTCAAACTTCGTTTAGAGATTCAAGCGATTTTATTTAAGATATTCAATGTACTATTCAAAAGCGTTAGATTTATTATTTACTTTGTTTTCTTAATTAATTAAAATGAGTCAATTCCCTGATAAGTTTAAGGTTTATATTTGTGTTGGAGGTCCTATTGAATATATTAACATGTCAATGCATTTCCCAATAGAATGATATAAAGTGCCTTTACAACTTCTTGTTGCACCAGAACAACCATTGACATGCAATTTTTTTATGAAAAACATTTTAAATAAAATTAGGTTTACCAATTGATACACCAATTTGTATGAAATATAAGGTAGATCAGTATGTTATTTATATAAATGACTATGTTGAGGATTTTGGGGATTTTTTATGCCATGCAATTAATAATGCTGCGATAGAAATTTACGTTGTTGCTATTGTAACTAATGTTTCGGGTATTGATACCAATCAACCTAACAGTATTAGTGGTTTTCAACAACATTTTCAGCAACTACAAACTCATTAGTATGACCAACCACCCAAATTTCAATCATTTCCACAACTTTCGTTTCCTTATCCACCACAATATCAATTTCATTATTATGATGTTCCACAATACCCAACATATACCACAGTTCCAACACAAAACAACCAAAACAGATACTTTAAGGTAGATGCACAGACCCAAGATAATCATAACTATTCCCAATATCATGAGGATGTTCATTATCTTGATGATCATCCTCATATTATGATCATTATGATGAAGAAAATGTCAATCCACTTCAACTTTTTGACCATTCGTTTTGTAATCATATTTTTGAAGATGATGATGATGAGGAGGAGCTGGATCCAAGAGATACATATGACAAACCAATACCACCTGAAGCACCTGAAATTGATATATTCTGGAATATGCCACCACTTTAAATGATAAAGAAAGTAAAAAATGAGTAGTTACCATGTATAAACCCTCTTATCGGGTTCAAGTTAAACAAAGATTTGAAAATAAAAAGGAGTTGCTTCTTCAATTACATACCAAGTGTCTCGAACAGAGTTTTCAGATTAAGCCGAAGAAGTCAAACAAGAGAAAGCACACATCAAAATGTATCTTGCCCGGTTGTTAATGGAAGTTAAGTGCAACCCGTATCAAAGATAGTAACAGTTTCTAAGTTAGGAAGTTAGTGGACGTTCACACATGTTCTCGTACTCAAATCATATCCAATAACCATCATGTAAGCAAGAAGGTGTTTTGTAACCTCTTAAAAGAGCTGATGACTTGGAAGGACATGTATATATAGAGGCAAAGAAATCAAACTTAATATGACTAAATGGTTCAAAATTAGCCTTTCATACAACTAAGCTCGGGGAGCAACGTGTTATAATATAGAGTTGTTGAGAGGTAGTGCCAGAGAATCATTTCAAATGCTTCTCCTTTACCTACATAACTGAAGTTGCATAACCCGGTAGCAAAACGAATGTGCTTACAGATGATAAAGATAAAATTTGTAATGTGTTACATGTCTATTTGTGCAGTTGTAAGCAACTATAATTGGTTTTCATCTATATTCACATACGTATATTCTACTATAATTTACATTTTTAATGTCATTGCAGATACATAGATTTGTTAACAATACACGTCAGATAATTATCATAGATGCGTCACATTTGAACGGGGGTTACTTGGGAACTAATTTAATTGTTGTGGCAATGAATGAAAAAAAATGACATCTTGCCACTAGCCTATGATGGAGGCATCAGAGACGGTCAACGTTTGGACGTGGTTCATGGGAAACTTACATGACTCCCTTGAATCTGCTAGTTTGGATCGACCACCTGACTATCGTTTTTGAGAGGGCTCCTTCAATTACAGCTGGTATTTCAACTGTCTTTCCAAAGGCATTTCATCGCCCTATGATGTCGTCATTTGTTAATGAACTTGAGAAGTAAATCTTCCAAAGTCAATTCTGTCGTTCAAAAAAAAAAAAAATCTTCCAAAGTCAAGCACTTCGAATGACATTATTAGAAAATGTGCAAGGTGTACCGTAAGTTAGATTTTGATCACCATGTTGATGTGATTTCTAGACATTTACAAGCCTCAACTAAGGTTCTAAGAGATGCTGAAAAAGAAAGATAGTCAAGGCATCATGATACGTGTAAATGATATGATTACCTCACATCTAATAGTGCAGATTTTATTAACGCGATCAGCAAGCATGCAAGGATACTCCTTTTACAATGCTATAGAGTTTTTTCAATCTTTGGTACAATAGTGGTACTTCAAACATCGGAACAATGCAGTCGGAGTTAAAACATATGTCACACCATATGCCGAACACAAAATCGGGAAAAGGAACAAGAAATCACTAAGCTAGAATGTGAATCCATCCACATAAATGATTTGTGAGGTGGTGAATGAGACAGTCAACGAGGAAGCACGAACATGCACTTGCACGCAATTGTAGTTATTCGGTTTACATTGCGGACACGTTATGGCAGTGGCCCGTTTCTTCAAATAGGATGATGTAAGATGCTATGCGGAAAGGTATTTCACATTGGATACATATCGAGCTGCTTACACAGAGACTATAAACCTAATTTCTCATCCTTCAAAATGGGTCGATCCAACTGATCTGCAGACTGTGTTACCACCGATGCTTGTGAAAAGGCAAATTGGTCGCCCACCTAGCCGTGCTCGTATTTCTTCCGAAGGAGAGGAGAACACGAAGCCCGAGCAACAATGTAGTCATTGCAAGTGATACAGTCATAGACGATCTGGTTGTATGACTTCTTACGATAGAATAGACGAGCAAAAAAGATCAAGAACAAAACCAAGATCTAAAGCAGAAAGTTGCTAACCTTTAGTGGTCATCTATAAAATGAAAATTACATTGTATTATTAATATCATTTTGAATTTGACTTGCCGAAAACGTCCACAAAATCAGAGGCAAAGGTCGAAGAATCAGCGTCTCAACCGACTCAGTCTTTTCCAAGTGTTTATTTGAGTCACCCTTGAAATTATTGTAATCACAAAACCTATACTATGTACTAGTTTACAATGTTATCTATGTTTTATTACTTGTGAGTTTTTTTATTAAATACTTTTTTTGATGTTCACTTTCTTGTGTCCGACGAACACTAAAACATTTCATTAGATACGGATTAAAAACATTACACAAACAATACAACACATCAAGTGAAATACATAGTTTGACAATCATCCAATTGATTGAAAGATATATACAAATCACAATAAATAACTACTAACTAATCGAACAATTGTCTTGCACTTAAAAGAGCCAGTCATAATCTTAGAAATGGCTACCGGCATCATAATTTCAGAATTTGATGGATGTGTCAAATCATTGCGTGTAACATAGACCTCAATTTCTCTATGTATTTTCCCATAGGAAGTAATCTGCTTCAATTATTCGACATCATCTGTTATCAATTCTAAACCAATATCTAAGTCTTTATATGCTCTTTAAAGTAGCAATATCATCTCCATTTGGAGCCCAATAACCCAGCTCTTCCATAGCGTAATTCAAATATTTTGCTGGAAAAACATCAACATCTACGTAGTCAATAACCTTGGGTATACATTCTTCTTGCACCCTGAAAATCTCCACCGTGACGAAGCGTGATGTTAATCAACTCAGGAACTGTTGCGTATCACTTTTTGATTCGTCATTTGGAGATCAAAAATTCCAAAAATATTCGGTGTGAACCATTTCAGAAAGTGTTCTTCTGATTTTCCAACCAATAAAAGTGTAAACATTTTTTTAAGAATTCGTGAAACAAGTTGATGATCATTTTATTTTAAAGTCATAAGAGATTTCAAGAATCGTGAAAATCTCGAGAAATCATATCCAAAACGGATAAAAAATAACGCGTTTTAGAGAAAAAGTGGTGTAACACAAAAATTTGGCTGCAATCCTTTTATCCGAAATCGCAAGCAGCAACTCAGTCGCAAGTCGCATATTGCAACTTGCAAATGAAGGAGCATTTTTGCAACTTTTTTTAGGAAAAATTTCCATATACCTTAAAAAATGAAGGCAACGATAGTCTGATAAAAGTTATGTGACTATGAGCAGGAAAACTACATAAGCTTAGACCCAACGTTCACCAAATTTAAATATTATAGTGTTATTTAGAATGTTACAAGAAAACCATTGCCCTTGCTTTGATAATTAATACAGGTAAGTAATTAACTACATCAAATCTCTTCAGTTGTGAGCATAGTGAAAGAGATAACTTGTAGAGAAATAGCAAATATAATTCACTTTGTGCTATAACACACAAGTATTTTTCAAGCTTTATCTGACGTCCCAAAGCGACTATATAACGATGAAGTAGTATTACCACAAATGCCATCAAAATCTTGTTCGAAAATGGTACTCGAAAGCCATGGAAAAGTTAAAGCTCAGAGATCAAGAGACGTTTTCCTACAACTTCCGTTACTTAACAGATTTCGTAACAAATTAATCCCAACAAGAGAAGGATTCCTAGTAATACCGTGATATATCAGGTACAGGTTTTCTACAAGACATTTCTAAACAATACTCAAGTAAAATGTTAAAAAACAAAATTTGGATGAACTTTAAACCTGAGAATATTAGTTGCCTTGGCGCATTCGTTTAATTCTTTCAAGTGCACCAAGGCGGGTCTCACCATCTCCTCCATTTTCGTTCTCTTTTTCTGCTTCTTCATCTCTTTTTCTAACGAGACCTCCATATAAAGTATCGGGTACAGGTTTCTCTGCAATCTCATCATCTTCATCGCTCGCACTCTCTTCTGGAATTTCAATCTCTTCTTCGTTTTGGAGTTTTTCTGAAGAGATTTCTGTTAATTGTGCCCCGCCACTTACAAATCCAACAAACTTTCTATTGGTGATGTCATTGGAGGCAAGGTCTTTAGGGGTAGCAGGTGCTAGCTGCCTTTCTAAAACAGCCATTTCATCTTCGGGCACACCGGCTTTCTTCAATTGATCCATGGCTTCACCCACAGTAGGCTTCTGCATTAAATACTCGGGCAGCATAACGTGCGTCTGCAATATCCAATTAAAACCCATTCGTATCATTGACTATTGTATATTTTTACAAGTATACAACCATCTTCACTCATCAATTTAAAGGAATTGGCTAACCGTAACCAAAAGTAATTGTGGCAAAATGGGCAAATGCGAGTGGATTAGATAACGGGTAGAAATGTGTAATTTGTTTGTATGGACCGAAATAAACACCTTTTGTCAGAAGAAATATATTTCTATGAATATAAGATGTGTCAAATATGTAATTTCATGATAATGTTAGCTTTTTTAATATGATAATTCAGAAAGGTTTATGAATTACACTTCGGGCAACTTATGACCCATTTGACCAATTGTGTTTTAAGCTAAATGTTCTTATTTAAGGTTTGACTAGTTAGTGAAAAATATAGCCACTCATAGACGAATGGGCTGAATTTGCCACCTCTAAGCATAAGGGTTAAATGTAGCTTTTTACTCAACAGTTCTTAGGCAACCAGTAATGTGATGCATGGATAATAAATAGTAATACAACAAGGTGTTGCTCATATAGTAAGTTAAAACTAAATTAACTTTTGCAAGCAATACGGGGACAGACCTATTAGGACAAAAAGCACAGAGTTCCTCCCTAAAGACAAGGAGACTCGGCACACTACGGTCACCCTTAAATCAAAATATTCTGCATATGTGCCCGGTTTGGTTGGGGCCTTGATTTAGCCGGTCCGTGCTGCAAAAGTTTGGGACGATGGTCCACACTAGTCTTCTAAGACTGGTTCGGTTTTAATTATAAAGATATAACAAATTGATATATTCACTTTTTATCCCTATATATATTCATCAACACATACATTAACTATAACTTTTATCCTAACCCGTTTCCTTAGGCCTGGTCGGGCTTTTCTGTTAGTTAATAAAACTTTCCATTGTGATACATAAACAGATCCCCCCCCCCCCCTCCCTCCTTTTTTATTCTTCTTTCCAACAGGTCCTTGGACCATATTTAGGCCCTATCAGCTCCTTGATTTAGGTGTTCCCTGCACACACAAAAATGGGCCTCCCTAACTATTCTTCAGCCTGGCCTCCTTGGACCATTTGTCCATCTATACTTGACATTCGCTACATACTGGTAAGGTGCCATATTAAATTTTTTCATGAACCAGAAACGTGAAATTGGGTATGTCCTACAGATACTAGTGTATACTGAATAAAGGGAAATGGTGCAGAGTCTTTAGTGGGAGGAAGTTCATCTTAGATCCTTATAATCTCCAATTAATAAGAAAAAACAATTAAACAAAAACAGTTAAACAATAGAAAGCAAGAGTACCTGGCTATGTCTTGCAGAAACACTCCTCTTAATACGAAGCATGTCACGGAAAGTATCCTCATTGCCATGCTTTACCTCAAAGTCATGCCATTTATCCCAAAAGTCGCCATCAGAACGACGATCTGCAAGCCAGGAAGCATAAACAAATATTTTACGAGCACGGTCAATTTCTCCCAGACTCTTCTCAAGCTCTGCGTACTTGATGCACATCTTCATCGCATCCTTTTCAGGAA
This sequence comes from Logfia minima, assembly GCA_963921325.1. Taxonomy (NCBI): domain Eukaryota; kingdom Viridiplantae; phylum Streptophyta; class Magnoliopsida; order Asterales; family Asteraceae; genus Logfia; species Logfia minima. Next base: position 2,969,976 of record OY992776.1, read on the forward strand.
GTCCATCAGAAACAATTGCCTGCTCATAGATCTCCCTAGTTTTAGGAACTCCAAATATTTCAGCTGCACGGGCTATGTAGATTTCATACATGCTCAACTTCTCGTTGGGTGGGACCGCCTTTGTTGCTTGATCATAAACCTTCATGGCTCGCTTTGCTAGACCATAATCTTCCTCTAATTTGGCATATTGTAGATATAATGGCTTCACAACTTCAGCAGGAGCCTGTTTAAAAAACATAAGGAAATGAACCAATAAGTTACAACTGTAACCAAAAGAAATGTAGAGGAGGTGAATAATTACTTGATATCGTAAACAGAGGTGATAAAGAAGAGTAACTATACCATCTCAACAGCATGCTCAAATAGCTCTCTAGACCTTTCAAGTTTGGACTTCCCATATCTTTTGACAAATTTTGAAAGATAAGTAACCCAAATGTCTTTGACATGTGGATATTTGAAGATCTTGACCCCTCGTTCATAGACCTTAAAAGCATCCTCAAAGTACTTATTATCCTGAACCAGATACAAGTAGAATTTAAGCTTTTGAGATTAATTAGTTAAAATGTAACATGAAGAGAAAAGAAGTCACAATATATGCAATGAAAGAGGCCTTCATACCTCTAACAGCATTGCATAGTTTATGATAATCTGTGGAGTGGCAATGCGAAGATCCAAGATCCTCTCATATACGGCACGCGTAGATTCCAAAGTGCCTAGACTTTCCTCTAAATCCACGTAAAATGTCCATAGTCGTAGGGATTTGTGCAACTTGATTTGTACTGGTTCATCGCCATCAGCAGCCACTGGAGTAAAAAGATTTAATAGAAAGAAACAATAAAGGAGTGTAAGTCGTGATTATGGAGTCCAAATATAATAAATATACTTGCTACAAAAGCGTAAAGTAGAAAGCAATTCATCATAAGATTCATAATAGAGTCCAAACTATCAACTATGAAACACCCATGCTATAAAAGTGAAGTAGTATGAATTCATGATATCTAAGTAACCTTGATAGTTTTCTAGCAAATATTGCAGCTACGAGACATTTGGCAGTTACAGAATGTCCAGTTCTATACTGCATCCCCAATCTTAGTTTATTGAGCAGTGACAAAAGGTTAGCTACATAAGCTTTGCAAAATTATACCAATAGCTGGGGCTCAAATAGCTAACCAATCACCAGAGAGGTTAACCTGTCACCAAACAATAATTACATTCCCAGCTATCAAATAAGCCCCTTGGAAGATGTTTTACAGCAGAAAAGAGGTGATAAAAATGAGCATGGTAGGTAGGTGGGTGGGGTCAAAGGTCAAAACACTTCTCTTATCCAATTTTTGTACTTTGTAAGTAATTAATGAGTTAAAAATAATTACAATAATAAACTAATGTTCTAAAGAAAGTGATTAAGGCCTTTAGGGATTTTATACATAAAAATAAACTTCATATATTGACCGATTGGACCCATTCTACCCTTTTAATTTTTAGTTTAATCTTTTAGCTTAACCCATGAGATAGAAAAATGAAATAAGCCAATTTGATCTATTCATAGGTAACTGGGTCAAAATCACCTCTTAAGCAGATATTACTAACTCCATCCAAGATTTTCACATTCACAGTTATTAGAAACTGCTATTACAGTGAAATATGACGTGTATTTAGTTGGTAGTACTCAACCACGTACAACAGACATAAAGATAATTGAAGGAAAAAGAACTATCACGTTCTAAGTGTTAGGGGTGTTCCTATTGGCCAGATTGTCTACTCATGATGAAATATGAAGGAAAAAAAAATACAGAACTACTACAAAGGCATCAAATCTGCATGAAAAAGAACACGTGGATTTTTTTATAAATAAGTGCTCACCAGGAAAACTCAAGACAAAGAAGTACAGGTTTACCTCTGCGTTTTACTTCAACAGAGGGTTCAGCTGTAGCACGCCTCATTAGTTCCAGTGCTCCGTTGAAATTTTTGTGCCTAAGCTCCATCTCCGCCCATTCACACCACAGACTAGCCAAGTTATCCACAGCTTTATAGTTAACTTGGACAGCCTTATCAAATATCACTCTCGCATTAGCAATGTCCTTATGAGTTTCATACAACTTGGCAAATGCAACCCATAAGGTATGAGGTTTTCCAACGGCTTTCATTGGATTAATTGTTCTTACAGCCTCGGTGTACGTCAATATCTGCTTTGTCGGATTGCTTTCAAATATCTTGACTCTCCTGTGCCACTGTTCAACATTATGAGGGTTTTGGCGAAGAAGAACACTATTAGCTAGTTCTGGCCTTCTATCCATAAGGTGTTCTAATCTCGCTATTCTCAAGTCAATGTCCTTTTCGTCACATAACCAAAATTTCTTAAGTTTCTCCTCCAATTTCCCCACATTAAGCCGATCATCATCCTCATCATCATCCTCAAACCCGTTCTCCTTCTCACCATCTTCCTCTTCCTCCTCACTGTCACTCATCCCTTCCATCTTCAAAGCAAGCACACTTTCTTCAAATTGTGAATACGCATCAAAAATTACACTAAAATCCCTCACCGTAACAACTGTCGTCATCCCCTCCTCAAACACATCTCTAGCTTTCTCCAACAACTTCCTCCTAATATAATAATCAGCTAACGAAGTCCACAACCGCCCCACCTCATCCGTAAACTTCCTAATCCCACCTCTAATAATCGCATCAACATTCAACCCCGAAATCTCCGTAGCATGTTGAGTAAGCAGATCACAAAGTTCCAACCACAACCTATGTTTCGTCTTCCCTTTAATCGAATAAAACCTATCGTCATTCAAAACACCCGCCAACCTCTCCGCAGCCTCTTGCCACAACCCTGAATTCAACAAAAAGTCGATCAAATCCTCAATATGTCCAGGATCATACTTCAAATACCTCCTATAAACCCTAAGTGAAGTCTCGATAGGCACACCTCTTTGACTCACAAACACCAAATACAGTTCCCAAATCCTATCATGTTGCGTAACAGGCAATGCGCATAATGCCCTATCGAAAGTCCTACGAGTCCTAGTAACTAACTTCTGTTCAGTCAAACTAGTCAAATACATAATCCAAATCCTAGGCATTTTATGCATAGTAACCAAAGCACGTTCAAATGTATTATTCAAAGTTTGATACTGTGAATGCGATATCGGTAAATTACGTACCAATTCGAGGCGTTCGCGAAGATACGCAAGCCATAATTTATAACTTCCAGGAAGAGCTTTGAGTGCTCGTTCGTAAATAATCGATCGTTTTTTGAACGGCGATTCAGTTCGTGCGATTAAGTAACGCCACCAGAGTTTAAGACTGAACGGATTTCTAAGAAGTTCTTCTTCGTAGAGAAGATCGTCTTGACTTGGATATAGTTCGAGTGGAATCGACATTGATTATGAAATTGAATGTGTTTGTGTTTAAAACCCTAGAAATTGTAATGAATTAGAGATAGGAATTTAGGAATTTTGAGAGTTGATTGATTGAGTAACTGTGAATGAATGCGTCACGAATAAACCCTAGATTGAGAGAAAGAACTAAAAGAGAAAAATTAACCGGTTTTACAACCACCTTCATTTCTCTGTCTAATACAAACTTATGAATAGTCGGCAATTTACCATGAGAATTTGAGTATCATTTATTGACTTATCTTTGACTTTCATTCACGATATGAGGTTCAGATGATGTTCTACTATTTTAATGTTGATGTTGATCTTTGTGCCTGTGTAGAAGAAAACAACAATTTGTCCCCCTAAATAAATAAAAATAAATCTATTCTATTTTATATATTAAAAGGGAGTGTTAGAAGAAATTATTAAGCTGACTTGGCATATTATTAAGAAAAAGATTTGATGATGTGACATAGTTTACATTTAAGAAATTTTCTCCTAATTTTATTCTTTTTCTAATAATTCTGTGATTGGGTCTATCTTAGAACTATCAAATTAATACTCACCCCTCCCTGATACAATTATCTGCCCATACCTTCCAATAGATTACTCTACGTATTGTCCATACATTTGAATTTAAATCAAAATGCTTCTTAGATACTCTACAAATTCTCTTTTGATTTTAGGGTTTGAAACATCTCTCTCCATATCTTCATCCTCTTCACCATATTTTTCTCGATCACTTACTCAAACGGATCTTCTTTCTGTCCATTTTATTTTTCTGGTAATATCGGCTTTGTTGTTTCAAGGTTCTTCGAAATCAGCATTTTTAGGGTTTCGAATTTAACATTCTAATCACTAATGTTTTGTTTCATTGATTTAATTTTTACAGGTTATGGATCCCGATTATTGGTGAAATGTTTGTGTTCATGGTTAGCTTCTACCATTTCATTTAATATACGTACTCTACTGAATCGGTACTATGATATTCATCTTAGAAGGTCAGATTCAAGCAGAAACGAAGTCAGTAAGATTCTCGAACCGGTTCTTTATTAGTTATTTCTGATAATCAAATTTTCATTCGGGAAGCACTATTCTATATTCATGGTTCTTCTCTTTTTTTTTTCTTTTTTCTTTTTTTTTGCAGCAGGTTTTATTTGACGTGGTTGTGCTTGCTGTTTAAACGCTAATTGGGCATATTGGCTGCTGGGATAACACTTTAAATGTCGTTTTTTTTTTTTTTTTTTTTAAATTTATATCTTGATGTTGGTACTACTAATTGCCCCACTTCTATCTTGAAGTCTTCAACTATAAAGTTAGTAATGTAAAAATGATTTTGACTTCAAAATTTTCATGATCTTGAGGGTTTGTACACGTTACCTGGCAACTCTTCCTATACTGGTGATTCTTTTAATTTCAAGTTTCTAAAAGTAAATTTAGTACTAAATTTTTTTCCACTTGGATGAAGGATTGGTCTTAGATTTAATATGTTTTTCTTAATATTCTTGTGTATATCTTTTTTATCAGTCTATAGTTAAGTTGTTTTATTTTTTAAGAAATTCATATTACTTAAATTTTGGGTCTGATCCGTTTCTAATATTGTTAAACAGGTTCAAACGGTGATTGAAATAAATGATGGAGACGAATTTATCGGAGTGAGCCGATTAAGTAACTTAGGTATTGAAATCAAAGAAACAAGATGGTGCATTTTTAATCTAAGAATTTTCCTCTTATTATTTGCTTTTTGGCTGATTATGAGTTCATATTGTGTTCATTATCTAAGCACTTTGAGAATTTCACATTTGCACATCACATGTTGGAAATGATATCTAAGAAATAGGAATCTTTGGGTGTCGTGTTTATTTTTTCTCAGTTTTAAGAAAGTGTTTATTTAAAATGTGATTTGTATTATGTATGGTTCATTTGTTTGTTATAGTTTAGAAATCTTCCCATATCATGCTAATTGTTTTCTCTGCATGAATCTTTTAGGTTGCAACAACTGATGTTGTTGTGTTCGAGGAAAAAGGAAATCCACTAAGCTTTTCCCACTTCATGTGTGCTTCTTCTCAGGACAAATAGTAAAGATGAGTCTTCAGTAAGCTTGCGGTAAGTCACTTTGCCAATTGTCATTGTTAGGTAAAAATTAATGCCTAATCGTTTGGAAGTATTCTAAAATTATTGATGCTTTATGAAGATTTCCTTAAAGTTTGAACATCTGATCAGTCTTAAACTCATTTTTTTCATGGAACATAAGGATTAAAAAAAAGAAATTTTCGAAACCCGTAGGTTTGTTGTATCAAGTGACTTTTTACTCAGATAACCAGTGTTACATAATTATTTGTGGTGGCTAAATGGGCGGGTTGGATATTGGGTAAAAATGAGTTGTTTTTGTACATGTCCAAACTGGCCAGCTCAATACAAAAACTTTGTTTCATTACTTTATAAGTATTTAGCCCAGTTTCATCATATTAAGGTATTTAGTTTTTGTTTGTTGAAGTTTCAATTTCTATATATGTTAAGATATTTGACCACTGTATTATTTATGTGACTGAACTTAATATTTCATCCATGTTACTCTAATCTCAAATGTAAGGAGATAGCTGAAGGTGTATCTTAATTAATTAGTATTTAGTGAAAAGCCTTGAGCCACATATGAGATCAATGGTACCTATTATAAACCATTGTTTATCTTTGTAAGCCTTGACTTTATTAGGTTACATATGTAATCGTATTATTTGTTTAAGACTTTGACTTTAGCAAATGGCACTAATCTCTTTCTTTCTTTCTTTTTTGTTTTCTTTAAAATGCTAGGTCCAGGTTATTGATTTTGGATTACTGCTATGGTCATATGTGTGAATGAATGTAGATAGTTAAGTCCATAGTAGATGCTAAGTGATATATAGAATTGCATATAATAAATGTGAGGTATGGTAGACTTGGTTCCATAAGCATAAATAAAGTGCTTCTTTCGGTAAAAAAATATTTTTGTTAACAATAAAATCTAAATAAATCATTTAGTTTATTTAGAAGTTTTATCATATGGCACCTTTGTAGTAATGGTTAGTGTAAAGAGCATGACTTCATGTTTATGGTAAAGGAACAATTGTGGAGTTTGAGTTTGTTGGGTCTACGTTGCAAACTGCAAGTTGGCCAATTTAATGGGTTTAGATTACATTTTGGTATTAGTTGTTTATGTCAATTACATTATGAGTATATATTGTTAGTGTTAAAAGTTTGGGTTGAAATTGTGGTTCAAATGACAGTTCAAGGGTTGCAAAGCTGGAGAAGTTTGACTCAAATTTGTCAAACTGGTCATAAGTGTGTTCTGTAAAGTATGATTTTGATACTGGTATGGTTGACGACTTGATGACTACTGGTTTAATGAGTGCTTTGAGAGATGAGAATTTAAGATGGCGTGAAGATTTCAAGATTATTTGTCGTTACCTACACAAGAGTAAAATAGAAAATTGTAAAGTTTTTAAAGTAGGATTAAGTTTTGTATAGAGTGTTAAGTTTCTTTTATACATGTGAATATAGATTGTTAACATTTGCGTTTTTACCTTTTACTGGCGTGCGTTTACATAAATGCATCAACAAGTAGCCTATAAAACGTAACAATACAAAATCTAATAGATCATATATGTAGGCAACCTGTTGTGGTGTGGTTGGTTAGTATTGTAATAGTTCATATATATGTAGGCATGCAGTTGAATGAGAGGGAGTTGTATGTATATGTATGATACCTTCTGTGTACCCGTTGTTGTTCTATTAATAAAACTTTTTCCTTTTCTCAAAACAAGTATGATGATAAAAGAAATTGATATATGAATTTTCAATCATCGTGGGGTATCAACTACTTCTATAAATATATGCCAAATACTTTCATAGATATTTTTTAATAAAAACCCGTGTTATTACGGGTCAATAAACTAGTTTATTGTACAATACATTTGTTTTAATTAGAATCTAACTAGCTTTAAAATCCGTATATATACACGGGTCGTTTAAGTCAGTAAAATAAAATGACATTAATAAATTATACTTTTTGATAAAAAGAACTCTATGATTATCATGGATTAACTTAATTTTATTAATCAATCGTTGTGTTATTCTTTTATTACGATAAGAGACACAAATCACACTATTATCTTTATCCTTATAGTTGTCTCAATTTTCAAAATCAACTATTATCGAGTAAGAGAATTGGTGGTCTTCTTGGTACATTTGGGTAATTAAGAATTGGGCATGGTAAATGTAATTAAAAATAGTATTGACGTTTTTAATTTTGAAATTTAACTTGTAGCATCATCTCTCATTCTTACTTCGTACACTTTTTAAATTTCAAAAACCCACTAATTATCTACTTAGTTGATGGGAAATTAAAACTATAATAAAAATAAAAATAAAGGAATGTACATGGTTTATAAAATGTGTAAGATATATTAATATGATTAGTTGATAGTTGGTTTAATTAATAAAAAAAGAATATGATTGGTTATAAGTAGTTTTCTTATACAAAATTATTTGTCTTAATAGTAATGTATACCATTACTTAAATCATTTAGTACAAAAATATATAATTTTATATTTTGATACGTAACGAATATAATAAATAATTCATATAGTATGTATGGTAATGAATAACAATTGAATTTGTAATTTAAGTCGAATGATTTTATATTTTAACATAATTATTAAAACAAAAGTAAAACTGAAAATATCAATATGCATTGACATAGATTTAAAAAGAATGTAATAAGTAATTTAGTCTAATAGTCTATTAAGAAATATAATATAAGTATGAAATAAAGTAATATAGAAACCATTAATTGCTTATTAAATGTTATTTAACGAAAAGGGAGAAAAAAGAAGAAAATAATAATAAACTGATCTTATTGATTGACTACTAAAAACTCATTTAGAAAATATAACTATATTATCAATAAAAAGGATTATTATGAATAAGAGTCGATCTACACTGATAGCCAAATAAATATAAATAAATAAAATAAATGTATGAATATAATTATAGTAAAACTAATTGTGAGTTATCTATTATTAATTAAGATTCATAGTTTTAATTAGTTTAAACTAAAAGGATGATGCCCTATTATTAGATTTAATATAGATAAAAGATAATGTGTAATTAGATTTTTTATAAACTAGACGAAACATGCATACGTATGTGATGGGGTATTATTAAATTTAATATAAATAAAAAGATAAAATGGATATAATTAGAAATCATGAAATTTAAATTGACTAATTAAAATTTGAAAATATTGAAATTAGATGAAATTAATTAAACTTAATAAAAAATATATTTTATTAATTAAATTATGGCTTTTGATTGGTTAATTAGATTTCAAATTAAGATGATGATGTCAGAAGTATGATTCTTATACATTATTTAAGATATACATGCATCTATCTATTTTAATAATTATAATCAAATCTATCATAAGAATTATGTAATATATCATCTATGTATCTTCATCCCTTATAAATTATTTATCTATTTTATTTGGAGACTTCCACTTTTAAAAGATTGGAAAAGACAAAACTATCCCTACTTACAAAGGAAAATACAAAATTACCTATTGCTACATTAAATCAGGATTTAATATATTAAACAACATAGAACTATCTATGAATAAACACATATAAATTTGGAAATAACAAATAAGACAAACTATAGTTAAACTTCAATGCAACCAAACTAACAATAAGACAATAGCATTCACATCAACAATGTGACAGTTAATTATAATATTTCTTGATCAATTTCAAAAATCGTATCCGCTACATAGCGTGGGCCGTTGCTAGTCTATTTTTATAAGATTGTGTTGTTCCAATATTGAGACGTCATTAGAATTAAATTATTAAAAGAATAGATACCATTACATGTACATAGCAAATAGAAATATTTTAAAAATAGTGATAGACTCCATCTCGCTATAACCATCATCAAGATAGCTTAATCGTAAGGTAATGGTATTATAATTTTCTAATAAGAGATCTAATTGTCGAACTTTACTAGATAAAATCAAATAGATACGATTACATGTACATAGCAAATAGAAATGTTTTGAATATAGTGATAGACTTGATCTCGCTATAACTATCACCAAGATAGCTTAATCGTAAGGTTGTGGTATCATGAATTTCTCACAAGAGATCTTATTGTCAAACTTTACTAGATAAAATCAATCACCAGGGAAATAGTCAAAAACAGTTACGGATTAACTCGATTAGATCTCGTCAAAGTAGATTAGTCATGTATTGATAGTAGTCTATAGAGAAAGAAACTATTCTAAATCTTTACATATATTGATAGTATGAAGTATATTAGTCATAAGATTTATTTTTAATTGAATAACGGTATAGTCTTCTACTTTGAGTGTTAAACTATCAAAGTAACGAATTAATTAAGTGTATTGTATTTAGAACTTAACAACCTTAACACATTAAGTGATTAAACTAACCTAAATATTAATTTTACCCGTCGTAAAGCGCGGACAGATTACTACCTCATTTTGTTGCACCATTTCTTTAATGAGAGTTAAAACTGCAATTTGGTATTAGTCAAAACAGAATAGGAAGTTACGATTCCATGAATTTGTTGGGTTTTTAGATCATAATAAAGGTTTAAAACAAAGATTATTGCAGCGGAAGCTTAAAAATAAGTTGATCATATTATAAAACATTTTATAAAACCCATTAATATCCATCGACATGTATATTAAGATTAACAACCATATGGGGTTAAAGAATTATAACCTTTGATGTCTTTAAACCCTTTTGGAAGTAGGGTGTTGATGAAGATGAAGATGACAATAACTCAAGGCAAGAGTTCCTCTATAACTAGTTCACCAATTAGCTTTTGAATCAACACTAGATGCTAGTCTATATTACCTTGTATGAACAAGCTCTTAAGCTCTTAAGAACAAATATAATTTGTCTAAGAGATAGTCAATGTTGCGGACACTTCTTACACTCACTTTTTCAAAAGATGAAGAAGAATGTAGGGAGCACAAGTAGAAGTTATGAATAATACTTGTAGTCTTATGCATGCACTCTTACATAAGGACTTTAAGTCTCATACTTAAAGATCATGCAAGTATGGACCAAAAGCATGGCATAAAGACAAACTAGCAAGTTTCAACTCATCTGGCCTCAAGGAAGCAAGGAGGGGTGGGGGGGGGGGGGGAGGCCCCCCTTTTGAACTTTTCACACTTTCATGTTGTGTACAAGTTATAATACTCAAACTCTTTATGTCCAATAAGTTGTACATGACATTTATATTCATATCAAATGACTTCTAATGTGTTATAGGCCTTAAAACATTATTATTTTAACAAAATATTAATTTCTAATTAATACAAGGATTATTGATAATTAGCAAGAATCAAATTCTTATAATTAATCACTTAGTGTTTATTAGCTATTGGTGTAACCCTATAGGATCATATGTTATTAGTAGTATCATTGTTATAATGATCATTAAGCATAAAGATCCAACATAATTCAATTCAAGATGGAAATCTTTCAATAATAAAAAGACGCTTTAAAATACAGAATCACAAAGAAAAATTAAGTTCACCTATACAAAACTTTGAATTCATACTCCAAAAAGTATTCTTCAATTAATAAAATGTTTGTCTTTAATGCCATGAGATTCAGGATAAAGTAAAAAAAAAATACGAATATGAACGATATACATCAAATGATGTCTAATATATATCATATCTCACTGGGTACACATCTTGGTGGTTAGGGAAAAGGTCAAAAACGATAACGGGAATACCCCGATCAGACCGTATACATTATAGTCAAAAGAACTCGTCATCTCCGAGTAATCTGAATATGGAAAACCTTATATGTTTACCCGTTTTTTAATCTGTAGATCCCTAGGATGATCTTTTAATCAAATCGCTCAATGGAGATAATCACACGAATAGAATATAAAGCTTAAAACAATGAAGAACAAATCAATAATAATACTTTATATTTCTTTATCAAATATTCTCAAGAAAATACAGCAGCCAAAAACAGAGAATAAGTGTATGTAAAAGTCCCCCTAAAAGTCTCTTTCTAAAACCCTAACATTTGGGTATTTATACTAAACAAACTGGCCGGCTTATGCGACACAAGCCTTGTGTCGCATAGATCACTATTGCGACATAATACTTGTGTCACAACAACAACTAATGCGACACAGGCCTTGTGTCGCATAACACAGAAAATGTAAATTTAACTAAGTCAATTGCATTTACTAACACATTACAGACTTGACCAACTGACAGACACACTAAGATGTATCAACAAACTCCCCCGTGTCTTCAGCTTGGTCTTCAAAATCTTCAATCAAACCCAGCCTGCTGGAAATATACCGCCAGCGTGTATTCCATGTGTTACACAGACGTTGACAATCCTTTGAAATTGAGATGCGATCTTCTTATTCACTGCATATCTCTCATTAAAGCGAATCGGATTGTCAAACAGCTTTCTCAAATCTTTCTCTGAGAAATTTATCAAGCTCATTGGATCAAATACTCGAAATTGAGTTTTCTTCAAATTATACAACGAGCTCTTCTCTGGTTGCTCTGTCTCAGGCACAAATACAAGAACTGCCTCACCGGTGTGAGCATCCAATTCCCAGTAGTGAAATCTTCTTAGAAAGTCCAGGGGAACTGTTTCCAGAGAAATCTTCTTTAAACAATCAGCCGGAGGATAACGCATTTTGATCAAAGGCTTATTGGTGACTGGATCAAACCGTTTCTTATAGATAATTTTGGTTCCCAGCGTCGGTTTGATAAACTTGTACCTTTTGGTACGAATCTCCCTTTGTAGAGTAGTCAGAATGAAATTGGCACGATCATCATTTGACGGGTTAATCAAAGAGAGCTGAGCAAGACGATTAACTTCTCCTTTTGGTAGTGTGCTCAGCTTGGTGAATGATCTTTTGAAATATTGGATACCATCTAACCTCTTGATCATAAACAACCCGTTCGATATCTTCCAACTCTTGATTAATCCAGTATACGCTCCACTGACTTTGTACGATTTGCAGGTAACCGGCACTTTCTTTCCATCTTTTCCGTGCGGCCACCAATTTGCGAGTCTCTCAGCTCTAGTTTCGATAACTTCAGATTCAGAAGCAGGAGCCTCAGATGTTTCTTCATCTTGAGTCTCAGATGCATTTTCAGTTTCATCTTCAGAGGAATCTGATTCAATTATCGGAGCATCATCATAGAACTCATCATCATTCAATCCTTCCTCTTCCACATCAACATCATCAGTTTCCTCAAAATTTTCATTTTCATCATCAGAATTGACTTCATTTATCATGCGTTGTATAAATGAGAGGTCTGCACAAGAATAATCGACAGCCAATGGTCTCGGCTGGCCTGGAGTGTGGTGCACAGGGAAGTACTCTAAAGTAGGTATTTCATTATTATGTTCAATAAGTACATCTTCGTTTACAGACTCCGACCCCGGTCCACTTGGTTCTATTGATGGACCAGAGGGAACAGACTCCCCCGGACCAAGTGACCGGGTCTCAAACTCCCTAAACTTAACCTCTAAATCAGTAATCCGGGAGGTTTGACTCTCAATCAGTGCAGCTTGAGACTGAATGATAGAAGCTTGATAGTCCACAGTCTTCTGCATTGCCTCGATCCGTTCCAAAAGTTGCTTGAGAATATCCGGATGAGGTTGCACCGGAGTCTGCAACTCTGAAGGCCCTGCAGTTGAAGAAGTACGAGGACGACTTGTAGTGGGCAGGTCCTCAGAAACAGAGTAAGTCACATCCTCACGTGGGCGTTTGCCCTGCGACCTGGGTGGAGAGGGGCATAACTCATCAATATCCCTAAAAATATCATCAAATTGAGGATCGAGATTGACAGCCTGTTGTTGTTGTTGTTGAGGAGGTGGTGGTTGCTGGAGAGCTGCTTGTTGTTGAACAGGTGCCTGAGGAGGTGGTGAAAGCGGCCTTGGAACAGGAGCCAGATCGTCAAAGTTATCACCCTCCGGAGGCACATAGGCCTCATTTATAATATGGCCAAACAACGGCACATCGGGCGGGACCGGTGCGCCCCTTGCATAGTGACCGGAAACCACGAAAATTCGGGTATTCATCGGTGTTTGGCGAAATTGGTGTTGCAGAGCCACCGGTAAACCTGGGAGCAAATGATTTATCAATAATTGGACAAAACGTGGGTATAAAGCCCACTGTCCCTCCCCAGCCTGGGCGTGGTCGACCATAATTCGAAAAATATAACCCGAGAAATTGTAGGGTTTGTTGTAGACCAATGCCAGCATGGCTGATGCAGTAGAATGGTTGATGCCATCGAAGCCAGCCCTACGCCCAGATATGCACACAATCATGATATGCATAAGATACCGCCAGACCTTTGTGAGAAAAGCCTTGCGGTATTGATCGTGGGGAACACCCGGATAACCCATTCGAATCATGCCACCGGCAATAAATGAGTTGGCAAAAGCAACCGGCATTTCTGAATCATCTGGAAACTGAAAGAACTCCCGAATAATCTGTTCAGATAGAATGATTTCGCAATCATGAACTCTGGATATAAGCCTGGTGTACGGGAGATCCGAATTGATAGCAGCATTTGTCCAGAAAGCCGTAACATGATCACGGTAAATAGTTGTGGTGGCCGTGATTGTATTATGTATTCTTGAACGGCGAAGAAATTCGATCATCGGGCGATACGGCGCTGCCGATTCTTTCTCGTCATCAAGAAAAGCCGTGACATTATGTCTTGGTTCCCAGAAATAAGCGTTCACGTTAATATCTGCCATAGCTGTAAGAACGAAGTAAACTTGGAAGCCGTTAGACATAAACACCTTTTTAAAGATTGACATTTTTTTAATTAAAAATGTACTGCGACAGTTTAATGATTTTAAGTGACACAAGGGTTGTGTCGCACAACAGAGAAACGACATAAGATAGCGTCATAGAGATTGTCGGACCGTCAAGGCACAGACCTTAGACAATGAATCAATCAAGCAATGCTAAAGCGCGGAATTCAATTAGCAAATCAAAGTACGTTTTATAACACAAAGTAACAAAGTAATCACAATAATATATTTGACCAACCAAACCAGTTGTGAATACAATATGAAATGCTAGAGAAAATAACACAGCTGCTGAAATTCGTATGTCCCACTATGCAAAAACTGAAACCCTAAACATATTTATACTTGTCTAATCTGCCTGTTTGGCGATACTGCAATATCGCATATGCGATATTGTAATATCGCTTAAGCGATATTGCAATATCGCTAGTTACAAAAACAAGACAAAATTATTACAACTCGATAACCTAGACCAAGTGACAGACACTCTAAATGTACCAACAAACTCCCCCGTGTCTTCAGCTTGGTCTTCAAAGGAATCTTCAGTTCAAACCCATCCAGCAGGGAATTTTCCACCCGCGTGGATTCCATGGGTGACACAAATATCAACAATCTTTTGAAATTGTTGAGCAAGCTTTTCATTTGTAGGATTACCTCGGTAATACCTTATGCGATTATCAAACAGCTTCCTCATATCCTCCTTTGATAGATTTATCAAACTCATAGGATCAAAAACACGATACTGCGTCTTCTTTAACCCATATAGAGATGTCTTCTCTGGTTCAACATTCTCTGGCACAAAAATCAACACAGCTTCCCCCGTTTGACTATCAAATTCCCAATAATGAAATCTTCTAAGGAAGTTTAAGGGAACTGTTTCCAGAGTGATCCTTTTGATGCAGATAGCCGGCGGATACCTCATCCTGATCATAGGCTGATTGGTAGTTGGATCTATCCGCTTCTTGTATGTAACTCTTTTTCCCAGTGTTGGCTTTATGAAACTGTACCTTTTTGTACGAATTTCCTTTTGTAGAGTCGTTTGTATAAAATCTGCACGAGTGTTTCTATCAGGGTTTATCAGTTGTAGCTGAGCGAGTCTATTTATCTCTCCCTTAGGCAGCGTACTCAGCTTTGTGAATGACAGTTTAAAGTATTGGACTCCATCGGTCCTTTTGATCAGAAACATATCATTCAACACTTTCCAGCTTTTAATTAGCCCCTTATATTCTCCCTTGACCTTGTAAGACTTGCACGTGACCGGCACAATCTTTTCTTTTCCATGTGGCCACCAGGAAGTTAAGCGAGCAGCTCTTTCTTCAGCAGTCTCAGGAACCTTTGGAGATTCAGGTAGTTCAGCATCAGGTTCATTTGAGTCTTCAGTAGATTCATCTTCAGATGAATCTGACTCAACAGTCGGAGCACCATAATAGTATTCATCCTCATTTAATGTTTCATCTTCAGTTTCTAGGTCTGAATCCTCATCAGGTGTATTCTCCCTCACATTTTCAGATCGGTTAACCATTCTAGCAAGATAAGTCAGATCAGCGCATGAATAGTCAACTGCAAGAGGTCTTGGTTGACCAGGAATGTCCTCAAAAGAGAAGTAATCTAAACGTGCCGTTTCATTTCCTGATTCAAGATTTACATTTTCGATTTGCGGGGGAGTTACATTTGGTGTTTCCCTATCGTCTATCTCCCCCGAAACGACCAACTGTGACTCCAATGTCACCACCCTAGACCTAAGAGTCTCATTCTCTTTTTCCACTGGTGCAAGTCTTGTATCTTGTATTTGTATCACGGCAGCCTGGGAGTCCAGAGTGTGTTGCATAGCATCCAGCCTTTTCATCAATTCTTGGATGACCGAGGGGAGTGGTTGAACCGGAATGTCTACCCTCGGTGCATCCTGTGGCCTTGAGGATGTAGCAATTTCCCGAGCAATCTTCGACTTCTTGGGAGGAGGAGGCACATACTCTGTTTCAGCATCAGTTCTCACTCTTTTATCTTTAAGAGGAATATGCTGCCTCCCTTCAGCGACACGTCTCTGAATCCTCAAATATCGTTGAGGATTGATCCGCCTCAGACGTGCAACTTCGTGAGGAGGCGGGACCAATCCCTCAGAATCACTCTCAGTTACGCCACCAGGAGGACCAGAAGACGTAGAGTCAGACGACCCTTCAGAAGTGTCCCCGTGGACATGTAATCTATGCAAATCACCTTGGGATGTGACACTGACGTAGACACCTTCAAGTGGGTCTTCAGTAGCCTGGATTGGAACGTCTTCAAGGTGTGTATCCGAGAGTTCTGGCTGATTAACCACCGGATCTAAATATCCGTCATCGGCCGGTGGTTGGTAGTTAGGGTCAACAACATGACCAAACAAAGGCGTATCAGGAGGAATCGGAACCCCCTTTCCATTTGAGCTCATGACTCCAAATATCCGATTGGACATCGGAGTCTGCCTGTAAATAAGGGTGGCATCAGTAGCCAGACCCGGAAGCTCGTTGTTGATGATGAGTTGGAGGAAACGGGGATACATATACCATCGATTCTCCCCCTGGTGAGCATTATCCACCATTGACCGGAAGATATAGCCTGAGTAGTTATACGGTTTGTTGTAGATCAAAGCCAACATAGCACATACTGTTCTGTGACTCGTGCCATCATACCCAGCCTTCCTATTCCCTATGCACAAAATGAAAATGTGCATCAACCAGCGCCAAACTCGAGTTAAATTTCCCTTTCTATACTGGTCGGCGTGGCTGCCAGTGTATCCCAAACGATCCATCGCACCCACAATAAACTCGTGCGAAAACTGGATCAGCATATCCGGATGATCATCAAGCTGCAACACATCACGGATCAATTGCTCTGAAATTATGATTTGACGTCCATGAACCGTCGAAATCAAGCGTGTGTAGTCCAGATCACTGTTTATAGCGACATTCCTCCAGAATTGACCAATGTGGTCTCTGTATATAGTTGTGGAAGCCGATATGGCGGTGAATATACGTGATCGGCGCAGAAAGGCAATCATAGGCCTAAAAGGTTCAGCGGAGGCCTTAGATCCGTCCAAAAATGCCGTAATATTGTGACGAACATCACATTTCTGGTCAAACTGGGCAAAATCTTCCATTTCTGCAAAACAAGTCAATAGACAACACAAGACTCGAAAGTAGTTAGTAATCAGATCAAAAACAGGCCGCACAGTCAATATTCATGAAAACTGGGCCAGATTATCAAAATTTTGGGCCAAGCCCAATAGGCCCATTCTGATTTAGGCGATATTGACACTAATATCGCAGAAATTGATTTATGCGATATTGAGTGCAATATCGCTAAAATCAGACAAAATTGTAATAAACTGATTCAAATCAGCGATATTGGAAATTAATCCACAATTTTGGCGATACCACAATATCGCTATTTAATTTGAGCGTTACCACAATATCGCTGAACAATATCGCTAAAATTGAAAATTTGGGCATGATATCGCTAAAATTAGTCAGATATGGAAATTAATCCAATTTAGGCGATATTGGTGACAATATCGCTAAAATCAAAACCCTAATTTGGACGATATTGCAATATCGCCTCACAATATCGCTGTGACATCAGCGACGGGCAAAAATTCACAATTTTCACAAAACAAGATGATCTAAACCGCAAAACTTATACCACAAGTATTAGGAACATACAGGGAACAAGTTAATCGAGTTTTTACACAATATTTTAGCAGTTAATCACATATTAATAAATCCCACAGTGACCGCGTATATATACAAACAAACTGGCATAAAAATTAAAATATAAAGCAATGGGCACATACCAGTAGATGTAATAATCACAGACGAACACAGAAAAGCAGTTTGATTTGGATTTGAAGTAAAAACGAATGAGAAATCGAAGAGACTGGCAATATCGCTAAAATCGTATGCAATATCGCTAGTTAATATCGCTGAAAGGTTTGAAAGCGTATCGAAGAATGTGACAGATATTTGTTTATATAAAATTCAAATATCTAGCGATATCACAATATCGCTAAACAATATCGCTAAAATCAAATATCTATATCAGCGATACCACAATATCGCTATAATTAATCAATATCGCTAAAATTCAAACAATATCGCTAAAATTAAAACAATATCGCTAAAAACAGAAACAAAATCAGTAATCTGTGACAAAAATAAAATAAGATAAAAATAAAATTTAAATAAACTTTTAAAATTAAATATAACACACACAGCATACTGTTCAAATATTTTTTTTTTTTTTTTTTTTTTTCTTTTTTAAGTAATAATACACAAGACGAAATAAAATTATGTCGTATTAGGGATCATATTAGAAAGACAAATTCGCAAAACAATTTTAAAATGTTAATTTGATTATCAGTATAGAGATCCAAATTTAAATTTATCACATACAGTTAACTAGCCAAAGAGACAAGCAGGAACAGTACGATTATCGGTAATCCACTTAAACATGTAACATACTCAAACCTCAAAGTTAACAGTTATTGAGAGTGAATAAAAACTCCGTGAATCTCACATAGATATACCCTTAGTATCCAGTCATGCTCAAAACTTCGATTGATTAGAGAAAGCATTTGAATTCAGCATTTTTAAGAATCAAGCCAGCGGTGACAGGTCTGTACTTGCGTACAACAAAGCGACATACACTTGATTCAGGTGTTTGCAAAACCAAACTTGGTCAAACCATTTGGCGACCGCGTAAGCAATCTTTGATTTTATAAGATTTGAAAGTACTTTTGACTTAAGTTTGCAGTGTTTTTGAAAGTATACTGACTGAGACCAGGTCTGTACAAACGTACAACAAAGGAAACAGACAGCATAATTCCCCAAATGTTGTCATATACAAACTCAAGTTAATAGAAGCATGGCAAGTTGACACATAAGAATTAAGACGCATTGTCATACATCATATGATGATCATCACGAAAGATCATACACAGATTAAGAGATTTCTTAGATGATGAAGAATGAGTATGATAATGTCTACCAATACATCGTGCAAGTAGGTTGATGTCTAGAAGGACAAGTATAACATATACATGAAAAACCTACTGATACATCAAGGATAACACGTAATATTGTCAATTGAAGAGTGTCTCCTAATGTACTATCATTTCCCTAGTTGTTTACAGACACAACTAAACGTCTTTTATAAATGTTGCAATAATGCTTTTCTTTAATGTTAAGAAACATAAAGAGTGGCTATTGCCAGATGAACAGCTGTATGCAGAATTAAAGAAATAAGCAACAGAAAAGTTTTGTCACAGTTTACAGTTTGTCCTGAAAGAAGCGCAACCCAATCATGTCAATCAGTTGGTCAAATCTAGTTCTAGAGAAGGCCTTGGTAAACAGATCAGCATTTTGTTTCTCAGTTTCAATTTGAACAAGGTCAATCAAGTGTTTCTCATAGCAATCCCGTATAAAATGAAACCTAATCTCTATGTGTTTGGTTTTAGAATGTTGTACGTGATTTTTAGTTATGCAGATAGCAGCAGTATTATCAATAAATAATGGAGTCATAGTCAAGAGTAAACCATAATCACGAAGTTGGTGCTGAATCCACAAAATTTGTGAACAGCAGCTGGCAGCAGCAATATATTCAGCTTCCGCTGTGGAAGTTGACACTGTTGTTTGCTTCTTGCATTGCCATGATACTAATCGTGATCCGAGAAACTGGCATCCTCCTGATGTAGACTTCTTATCGATACTGCAACCACCATAGTCAGAATCTGAATATGCTGTGAGAGCAAATGATTTCTCAGTTGGATACCATAGACCTAGAGTAGGTCTATGTTTGAGATATCCAAAAATCCGTTTGACCGCCTTTAAGTGAGAAACCTTTGGTTGCGACTGATATCGAGAACACAGCGACACAGCAAACACTATATCGGGTCGAGATGCAGTAAGATACATCAAGGATCCAATCATCGACCGATATAGCTTTTCATCACACATTTCTTCTTCGGCATCAGGTCCAAGATTATGGTTGATAGGAATGGGAGATCCATACTGTTTACAATCCAGTAACTGATAACGAGTCAACATGTCGTTGACGTACTTGGATTGATGAATATAAGTGCCTTTCGGAGATTGATCAACTTGAACACCCAAAAAGTACTTCAACTCCCCCATAGCACTCATTTCAAACTCAGACTTCATAATCTTTTCAAAGTCACGACACAAAGATTCATCAGTCGAACCAAAAATAATGTCATCTACGTAGATTTGAACTAGTAGCTGACTCTTTTCAGTTCGCTTGATGAACAAAGTGCTGTCAATTTGACCACGTTCAAAACCATTCTTTATCAAGTGCGTCGCCAACCGTTCATACCACGCACGCGGAGCTTGATGCAGACCATAAAGGGCTTTATCCAACTTGCACACGTAGTCTGGGTTGACTGAATCTTCAAAACCAGGTGGCTGACGAACATAAATCTCCTCAGCAACCTTTCCATATAGAAACGCACTCTTCACGTCCAGCTGATAGACGCGAAAACCCTTAAATGTGGCATAGGCTAGGAAAATACGAATTGATTCCATTCTTGCAACAGGTGCAAAAACTTCATCATAGTCTAATCCTTCTTGTTGTGTATATCCTTGAACAACAAGCCTAGCCTTATTTCTAATTACCACTCCCCTATCATCACGTTTTACTCGAAATACCCAACGTGTTCCAATTGGGTGTACACCTTTTGGGAGTGGTACAAGAGTCCAGACTTGCAATTTAACAAATTGCTGCAACTCTTCTTGCATCGCAGATACCCATTGAGAATCCTTTAGAGCCGCATCAATCTTTGTTGGCTCAACTTGGGATAAGAAGCATTCCTCTATTTCAGGCTTCAAACACGGAAAAACAAGATCTGCAGATATGTCATCCGAAAGATCAACCGTTGATGAAGCTTCAGCTGCTTTGCTTCTTGTTAAAACACCTGCATTCAAATCTCCAATAATATTATTAGTAGAATGGTTCTTATGAATACGAGTTATGGGTATTGAGTCTGGTGTGAGGTTTGTTTCTAGATTATTTAGCTCAACCTCTTGAGCATTAGGTTCATCTTCAATAATAGGAGGAGAATCATCTACAGCATCAACAGCAGCAGGAGAGGCATCATGTTGTGAGGCAGCAGAAGAAGTCTCAGGTGTATCAGCGGGCAAAGGAGATGAAGGAATATCAGTAACTGGAGAGGAAGAAGGCGATGGTGAAGAGATATCAGGATTAAGATGTAATTCATGAAGAAGCGTTACAGCTTCATCTACTTCATCAAACTTTGGAAGGTGAAAGGAGTTGAATAATGAATCATACTCAAACAACCAATCCGGACCTTTTCCTTTTGGAGTCTCCGTGTACTTTAAACATTTTACCTCAAAATGTTCCTCAATCTTACCCGTTTCCTTATTGAAGACCCTCTTGTTAAGGGAATTAACCGAAAATCCTAAGAATAACCCATCAAAAGCCTTTTCACCGAATTTTGAAATTTTATCTTTTGTTATTAGAATGGTGCAAGGACATCCAAAAGGTTCTAAAAATTTTAGGTTTGGTTTCCGGTTATTGAATAACTCAAAACAAGTTTTGTTTTTCTTTTTATTCATCAACACACGGTTTAATACATAACAAGCCGTGTTAACTGCTTCAGCCCAGAAAGTTATTGGAAGATGTGAGTCGGAAAGCATAGTCCGAGCAGTTTCAATAATCGTCCTATTCTTTCTCTCGGCAACCCCATTCTGTTGTGGAGTTCTAGCAGCACTAAATTGATGAACAATTCCTTTACGTAGACAATAAAGTTCAAGAATTTTATTCTTGAATTCCGTTCCATTATCGCTACGTATCTTCTTAATCTTCAAGTTGCACAGGTTTTCAAGTCTATCAAATAGATAGGTCAAGATATCTGGTGTTTCATCCTTTGTACGCAAGAAGTAAACCCACGAGAAGCGAGAGTAGTCATCAGTAACTACTAGGCAGTAAGATTTGCCTCCAATACTTCTCGTACTAACGGGTCCAAACAAGTCCATATGAAGCAATTCCAATGGAGATTCAATGGAATTAACTTGTTTAGACTTGTGGAACTTCTTGTGCTGTTTTCCTTTTAAGCACGAAACACAATCATCTTCCAGAGCAAAAGATTGCTTAGGAATTCCCTTCACAAGATCGTGTTTCACCAGATAATTCATTTTCCTGAAATGAATATGACCCAACCTTCTGTGCCACAACAATGAATCCTTAGTAGAAGCTTTGGTTAATAGACAGGTATGTTCCTCAGTTTCAACTGTCCTCATATCCAAAATGTAAGAGTTCTTCACTCTTGGTGCTCTAATCAGAATCCATTCTTCGGGAATCACAAATCCCGGCTTCAAAATTAAACACTCTAAGTCTGTAAATGCTGCAGTGAACTTCTTGTTGCAAACTTGTGAGACGCTAATCAAATTGTGATTCAGCTCCTCAACATAGTTCACATTCTCAAAGCTCACTTGTCCATTAGTGAGTGTTCCTAATCCAGTTATTGTACCACCAGTATCACCAGCAAAGGCAACATGTCCCCCATTGTATGATTTAACATCTGTAAGCAGGGAGATATTGCCTGTCATGTGTCGCGAACAACCACTATCAACGTACCATTTGCTGTTTTGCATCTTTGACTGTCACAACACAAGAAAAAGAATGTTAGTTTGAAATGGAGACCCAAGCCTTAATAGACTTGGGTTCTCCTGAAACTTCATCGATTACTATCACATCAGTTAACACTTTGTTTTTCAGTAAATCATTATCATTTACTGATGTGATGAGTTTAGATGACACCAAAACTTGTTCCTTTTTCTTTATCCAGACCTTTTTAGAAACACAAGATTGCTTGTTAATAACATCAACCTTTCTAGATATTGGTTGAGTAGGTGTAATGTTATTAACTTTGGAGATAGGGACACTACGAGATGATCCAGGTTGTTTAGACTTTTGAAATTTTCTATTTTTAGAAGGATTTGGATCACGTCTTGATGCCCATTTCTTAGCAAGCATAGGACATTGATTAATGAGATGACCCTGTTTCTTACAGTAGAAACAAGATCTTCTCTCTCTAAAAGTCTGATCTTCAGATGATAGTGGTTTAGGTGAAAGAGGTGACCTACGAGATTTAATATCAGTTACATTTGCCGCACATGAACACTTATGTGAACATGATGGTGTAACTGATTTAATAGTTGAGACAACCTTAGATGAAGGATTTTTAATTGAAACATTATAATTTTTTATATTCTCCACCTGTTTCATTTTCAAATCCTTAGAAGTTGATTGATTGTTAGTAAAAAAAATTTCTCCACCTTCAATAGTACGAATTAAATTTTCAGGTTTAGAATTATTTTTGTCAACTTTCTTTGTAACCTCGTGAGTTACATCCTCCACTTCCACCACCTCTTCAACAGATGTTGAAGGCACAAACAAAATAGGCTTAATAGGCTCAGCCTTCCTTTTGTTTAAAGTTTGAACTTTAAGCGACTCAGGTCGCTTGACATCAGAAGCCTCTTCAGATTTAGACTTAATAACTGAGTCAACCACAGTATTTGTATCCTTCTTAAGAACAGAAGGCACAAAATCTTTAATTTCATCCTTTGACAGAATGGGCTGATTCAAGTTTGAAGGAGGAGGATGGTTGTGATAACCAAGCCCAGCCTTGCTTTTTATATCAGTCCTCTGACTTTGAAGGATGTCAGAAAAAACCATAGTAGATGTTGAAATGTTTGTTAGTTTTCGTTTTAAATCAAGGTTATCAGCTTGAGCAGAAGCAAGATCCTTTTTAAGATGAACAATCAGTTTTAAATAGCTATCGATTTCATCTTGTTTATTGTAAATCATAGCTTTGAGATCTTTCTTCTCCTCAATAAGAGTTTTCTGATTTATTTCAAAAACTTTCTCATTGTCTTTTAAAACTCTGTTCGCTTGAATAAGACTTGAGAGATCTGTATTCAAGCGATCATTATCTACTATATACCTGTTAACTTTTCCAGTTAATTTAATGCAAGTTTCACAGTTGAAGGAATCACATTCTACCTCATTCTCAACATCTGCCATCAGCGCTACATTATCTTGATCATCCATGGCAGAGAAGTCATAGGCTTCTTCATCTTCTACCATTATAGCAGCCTTGGCAACTTCATTGTCCTTCTTGAAGGTAGAAGGTCTTGTGAAACCCGACGAGGGTTGTCTACCTTTTTCACATTCCCTTGCGAAATGACCTAGGTTTTGACATTTATAACACCGAATCTTTGATTTGTCAAAACCCATACTCGTTTTATCAGTGACATCTTCAAGAGATCTCTTTCCAGTTCTCTTCAATTATGTTTTCGTTCTTCTTGTGAGCATGGCCATGTTCCAACGAAGGTCAACCCTCTCAAGCTCATCAGGATCTACTTGTGCGAAGTCCTCATCAGTAAGATCTACTGAGCTAATCCTCTTAGAAAGAAAATCATCATACAATGATAAGAACGCATTGAAAATAACTGCATGCTCATTTTGAGATGCAGTGGCAGATGATGATGGTTGAGTTGGAAACGAAGAGAATGTTCCTGCTGAATGATTTCCCTGAGAATAATTGATCTTAGACGCAGAGGTAGACGGCCCCGATAAAAGAGCTGTACTACCATAACCGAAATTACTATTATCAGGAAGGGATGATCCAGATCTTGTGCTTTTCTTCTGAATATCTAGTGCACAAGTCTCTAATTTTCCAATAAGCTGGTCTAAAGTCATAGCCAGCACATCTGGATCATTTTCCATCATCAGCACACGAGTTTCCCAGTGAGAAGGAAGGGCATTTAAGAGTTTCTTGTTAACTTCAATTGTACTAAATGTATACCCTCCTTCTTTCAATTCATTCACAAGTCGTGAATATCTACAAAACAGATCTTTAACTATTTCATTCTTTTGAATATCAAACAGATCGTACTATTTCTTCACCAGTTCTAGTTTGCTCTGTTTATACTCAGTAGTTCCTCCACACCGTTCAGCTATTCCATTCCATAAGTCATAGGCAATGTCATGTTGTTTAAACATTTTCATTGCATCAGCAGGTAGTGCCATAGTGATGGCAGAATGAGCTTTTCTCTCACACTCCCATGCTTTTCGTTCTTCAACCGACATTGAACGAATTGGTTTAGGTGGAGGAATACCTACATGTTCTCCACTCGAAACTGGTCTAACATATCGTTCGAGTAAAGGAATTTCCATTTCTGGATCAGTAAACGCTACAAACGATAGAAACCTCCCTCTCCATTCAGAATATTCCATTCCAGGAGCAAAGAATGGAGGTTTATTAGCAGAACCAACTTCAGCATTGTGTTTTAGCATGGCATTCACAGCTTGTAAGGTCGACATTTTAAATTTTAAAGTAAATTTTGTCTTAATTAAAAATCTGATTTAAAATCTCAAGCGATATTGATAATATCGCAGGTTAAATTGATGGGGCGATATTGATAATATCGCTATCAATGTCGCTAGTTAAAGCACAAATCAAAATCAGATACCAAAGGGCGATATTGGATTAATATCGCTAAAATCAATCAGGCGATATTGGGACAATATCGCTAAAATCAATCAGGCGATATCAAGATAATATCGCTAGTGATATCGCTCAAATTAATGAGCACAGAAATAACAATGTCGCTAAAACCCTAATGGCGATATTGATGTAATATCGCTATTAATGTCGCTAAAACGGCTGTAAACCTTAAAAAAATAATTTTTACGAATCAAACCAAAATAAGGTTTAAAAAATACGAACAAAATAGCAGATATCACCAAAACTAATGACCAAAAAACCTTTTAAGACTGATAAACGATTTGTTTATCAAAAAACACGTTTAAAAGATTTAAAAAAGTACTAAAATTGATTCAAAAGACCACTAATCCAATGATTAATAGCTCTGATACCACTTGTCGGACCGTCAAGGCACAGACCTTAGACAATGAATCAATCAAGCAATGCTAAAGCGCGGAATTCAATTAGCAAATCAAAGTACGTTTTATAACACAAAGTAACAAAGTAATCACAATAATATATTTGACCAACCAAACCAGTTGTGAATACAATATGAAATGCTAGAGAAAATAACACAGCTGCTGAAATTCGTATGTCCCACTATGCAAAAACTGAAACCCTAAACGTATTTATACTTGTCTAATCTGCCTGTTTGGCGATATTGCAATATCGCATATGCGATATTGTAATATCGCTTAAGCGATATTGCAATATCGCTAGTTACAAAAACAAGACAAAATTATTACAACTCGATAACCTAGACCAAGTGACAGACACTCTAAATGTACCAACAGAGATTGTGTCGCAAAACATTCCAGCAACATAAGACAGCGACATAACAATTGTGTTGCAGCAAGACAGCGACATAAAGCTTAACAGAACCTGCGACACAGTACTTGTGTCGCAGCTTGTGTCGCAATGAAGAACACGATGAAACCCAGATTTTTCAGATTTAAAATTTTTGGGGTTTTTGTGTTTCAAGCGGTTCGAAACCTTCATTACTATAACAGGATCATTATTCAATAAGTATTACACGCATTAAAATATTTTAAGTCGGTTAATTTTGCAAAACAAGACAAACCCAAAAAACCGAAAGTTTAAATGCAAATGGCGACGTGAATACAGAGAAATAACATATAAAAGTAGTACCTATCGATGCGTAAGAGTAAGGTGAACACAAACCAGCAATGAAAATAGCGGAAATCCACAGAAAATCACAGAAGAATCGAAAAACGCAGTCGGGCTGTTGTGTCGCAGGATCCACTTGTGTCGCAGGTTTTGAATTTTTGTGTCGCTAGTAATTAGATACTAATTACAGCGACACGAGGGTATTTATACCCGGGACACAATGAGCGACACAAGGGTGCGACACAAGCCTTGTGTCGCTGGATGGTCAACACAAATATGCGACACAAGGTTTGTGTCGCAGAAGTCAATCAAGGGTTAAATTTTAATTTTTTTTATTTGTGACACTTAGAAAAGAAATTTAAAAGAAAACAGATATATAATAATAAAAATAACATAAAAGAACGTTTTGAGAGGTGTCTATTTAGGGATCATATTAGAAAGACAGACTCGCAAGACAATGTCAAATTTTAATTCGATTATCAGTATAGTTGTCCAAATTTAAATTTATCAAGCAAAGTTAACAAGCCTGAGAAGCAATCTGTAACAAGACGATTATCGGTATTGTTTGTCCACTTAAACATGTAACACACTCAACTTCAAGCTTTAGCAGTTATTGTGAGAGTGAGTATGTCTCTGTGAATCCCACACAGATATACTCCTAATATCAAGACATGCCCAAGACTTCGATTGGTTAGAGAAAGTATTTGAATTCAACGTTTTTAAGAATCAAGCCAGCGGTGACAGGTCTGTACTTACGTACAACAAAGCGACTTAAACTTGATTCAGGTGTAAGCAAAACCAGACTTGGTCAAACCGTTTGGCGACCTTGTTAGGTATCTTTGATTTTATAAGACTTTAAAGTGCTTTGACTTTTGTTTGGTTGGTTTTTGAAAGTATACTGACTGAGACCAGGTCTGTACGGACGTAGAACAAAGGAAACAGACAGCATAAATCCCCAAATGTTGTCAGATACAAGCTCAGGTTAATAAAAGCATGGCAAGCTGATACATAGGAATTAAGACACATTTTCATACATCATATGTTGGTCATCACAAAAGAATAATCACAGATTAAAGGATTTCTTAGATGCTCAAAGAAAAGTATGAGAATGCCTACCAATACATCGTGCAATGATACAAATGTTTGTAAGGACATGTATAACATATATGAGATAAACCTACTGATATATCGAGGATAAAACTTAAGATTGACGTTTAAGGGCTGTCTCCTAATGTACTATCATATCCCTGGTTGTTTACAGACACAACTGAACGTCTTTTGCACATGTTGCAACGTTGCTTTTCTTTAATGCTAGTAAGCACAAAGAGTGGCTATTGCTTTACTTACCTTTTTCTTTTTTTTTTCTTTTTTTTTTCTGAATAAGCATTAGAACATAAGATAATAAGGTCACAAATATTACTTTTGAATTTGAAAGAAACGTAACCCAATCATGTTGACTAGCTCATCGAAACGAGCAAGGGAAAAGGCTTTAGTGAACAGGTCGGCATTCTGCTTAAGGGTATCTATTTGGACCAAATCAATTAGGTGTTTCTCATAGCAATCACGAATGAAATGAAACCTAATTTCTATGTGTTTGGTCTTAGAATGTTGGACAGGATTACGTGTAATGCATATAGCAGCAGTATTATCTATATGAATAGGAGTCATAGTTAAGAGTAAACCGTAATCGCGTAACTGGTGTTGTATCCAAAGAACATGGGAACAGCAACTAGCAGCAGCAATGTATTCAGCCTCTACGGTTGAGGTAGAGACGATCGTCTGCTTTTTACACTGCCATGAAACGATCCGAGGTCCAAGAAACTGACATCCACCAGAAGTAGACTTCTTATCCATATTGCATCCACCATAGTCCGAGTCCGAGTAAGCAGTGAGCGCGAAGGTTTTCTCATGAGAATACCATAGATTAAGAGTTGGTCTATATTTGAGATAACCGAAGATTCGTGTGACTGCCTTCATGTGAGACACCTTCGGTTTAGCCTGATACCTGGAACAGAGAGAAACTGCAAAGACAATGTCCGGACGCGATGTAGTGAGATACATCAGAGAACCAATCACAGATCGGTAATCTTTTTCCGGACAGTCCTCTTCATCTTCCGCTGGACCAAGGTGATGATTCAGCTCTAAAGACGTCCCATAGGATTTACAGTCAGTCAAGTTATACCGCGTAAGCATATCATTGACGTACTTGGACTGATGAATGTAAATCCCTTTAGCAGACTGTTCGACTTGTACGCCCAAGAAAAAGTTCAGCTCCCCCATTGCACTCATTTCAAATTCTGACTTCATGATTCGCTCGAAGTCGCGACACAGTTCATCCTTGGTAGAACCAAAGATGATGTCATCCACATAAACCTGTACTAATAACAAGTCCTCCCCTGCATGCTTGATGAAGAGAGTATTGTCGATCGTTCCTCGTACAAAACCATTCTTCAGAAGATGAGTCGCAAGCCGCTCATACCAAGCTCTAGGAGCTTGATGAAGACCATACAACGCCTTGTCCAACTTGCAGACGTAGTTCGGATGAACAGAGTCTTCAAAACCAGGCGGCTGTTTGACATAGACCTCTTCAACCACTTGACCATATAGAAATGCACTCTTAACGTCAAGCTGGTAAACCCGAAATCCTTTGAATGAAGCGTACGCCAGGAAAATGCGGATGGATTCCAAACGAGCAACCGGGGCAAATACTTCATCGTAGTCCAAATCTTCAATTTGAGTGAAGCCCTGGACCACTAGACGTGCTTTGTTGCGAATTACCACGCCCCGATCATCCTTCTTCACACGATATACCCAACGAGTGCCAATTGAATGAACACCCTTGGGTAAAGGCACCAAAGTCCATACTTGCAGCTTTTTGAATTGTTGAAGCTTTTCCTGCATAGTCTCAACCCAGTATGGATCCTTCAACGCATCAGCTGTCTTCTTCGGTTCTACTTGTGAGAGAAAGCATTCTTCAATTTCCGAAGCAAGACAAACAGGATCAGTGTCGGTAACAGGAGACGACGTCAACATAGATTGTTCAGCAGCAGCAATCTGTCGTCTCGTTAAAACACCTTTGTTTAAATCACCAAGAATGGCATCAACTGAATGTGACACATTGATCCGAGAACTCGGAATTGCAGCCGGAATGATGATGGAATCAAGGTTTGTAGAGTCAGCTTCAAGTTCGAGTTGAAGTGCAGGTAAATCTTCAAGGTCAGATGCAGGTAATGGTTCAAATTCAGATACGGGTGATTGATCAGAATCCTCTAACATTTGTTCCTCATCATTTGTAGGATCAGGAACATTTTCAGTAACGAGTGGAGGCGGAGTTTCACAAGTAGCAGCAGGAGCAGTTGCTGGTGTTGCTGTAGGTGGTGGAGGAACAGAGATGGGTGGAGTTTCAGAAGTGATGTCCAGCCCGTGAAGTAGTGTCACTATATCCTCTTCTTCATTCTCCTCAGGAATATTGAAAGAAGCAAACAGTGTTTGATAGTCAAACAAATATTCGGGTCCCTTCCCCTGAGGGTTGTCAGTGTAATGAAAAAATGTGACTTCAAAATGTTCTTCCACACGCTTGGTCACTAAGTTATACACACGTTTGTTTGGTGAGTTATTAGAGAATCTTAAGAAGACACCTTCACAGGATTTCTCACCAAACTTAGCAATTCGTTCCTTGGTGTGCATAATAGTGCATAAGCAGCCGAACGGTTCAAGAAACTGTAGATTAGGCTTTCTGTTGTTGAACAATCCATAGGATGTCTTGTTCTTCTTCTTAACCATTAACACCCGATTTAGAACATAGCAGGCCGTATTCACAGCTTCGGCCCAAAATGTGATTGGAAGCTTAGAGTCAGATAACATTGTACGTGTAGCCTCAATCAAAGTCCTATTCTTACGTTCTGCAACCCCATTCTGCTGTGGAGTCCTTGCGGCACTGAATTGGTGTTCAATACCATTGCTCAAACAGTACAGCTCTATAATCGAGTTCTTAAACTCTGTACCGTTATCACTCCTTATCTTCTTGATTCTCAACTCACAAAGATTTTGCAGTTTATCGAATAGATAGATGAGAATCTCAGGCACTTCATCCTTGGTCTTCAGAAAATAAACCCAAGAAAACCGCGAATAATCATCCGTCACAACTAGGCAATACGAAGCTCCTCCCAAACTCTTCTTTCTGACTGGCCCGAATAAATCCATGTGAAACAGCTCCAAGGGCTTCTCAGTTGAATTGGGCAGCTTCGGTCTGTGAGACTTCTTGTGTTGCTTTCCTTTCTGACAAGGGACGCAGTGATCATTCAGTCCAAAGGATTGCTTAGGGACACCTCGCACTAGATCATTCTTGATCAGGTAGTTCATCTTGCGAAAGTGCAAGTGTCCCATACGCCTGTGCCATAATAACGATTCCTACTCGGGAGCTTTGGATAGAAGACATGTGAGCTGTGTAGTTTCCACAGTACTCATGTCAAGAATATACGTGTCTCGCTCCCGAGGTGCCCTCAGTAGCACCCATTCTTCAGGATTACAAATCCCGGCTTCAATATACAGCACTCAGTGTTTGTGAAAGTAGTAGTGTACTTTTTATCGCACACTTGAGAGACACTGAGAAGATTGTGTTGCAATTGTTCTACAAAATTCACCTTCTCAAAGCTTACCATTCCATTAGTAAGCGTACCCTGACCAGAAATAACTCCCCCTTTATCACTAGCGAAGGCCACATAACCTCCATTGTAAGCATGAACCTCAGATAAAAGGGAAACATCACCGGTCATGATCCGAAAACAACCGCTGTCGATATACCATTTACTATTCTTTACAGATTTAGGTTGTTGCGGCACCACAAACAAGGTAAATTAGTTAGAAATGGAGACCCAAGCCTTTATAGTCTTGGGTACTCCAGTAACATCATCAACAATGACCACATCAGTCAAAACTTTGTTTTCAAACAGTTTAGAATGTTTGACTGCTTTGGTTTGGATGCTTGCGAGTCAACAACTTTGAGCTTTAAGTTTTGCAAAGTATTTTGCTCAACTTTGTTGACTTTGACAACTAGGACAGGAGTCTTTGAGCCTTTCATTGAAATAGACTTCTTTGAAGGATTCTTAAATTTTGAGACTCGCGAAAGCTGTTTCCCATACTGTTTCTTCGCAAGCACAGGAAAATCATTTATCAAATGACCTTGCTTCTTGCAGTAGAAGCAAGATCGATGCTTAACACTTGATTGAGATTGAGGAATAAACCGATGAGCTCGACCAAAAGAAGCATGTGTTGAACAATCACATTTACGTGAGCATTCAACAAGAGATGCTTTAGAAGAATTTTTAGAAGATTTATTTAATATAGTTGGTTTAGAAACAATCTTCTTTTGAGGTTCAGCCATAGCTTTATCTTTTCCTTTTGTTATAGCCTGTTCATTTCGTTCGATAGTAATTATATGATTTTCAGGCTTGACATTTTTCTTTACTGGTCTAAACTCTTGATTAGTTATGTCCTCAATTTCAATTTCCTCTTCAGTAATACGAGGAAGCACAGAAAGAGCCTTTCCTAATTTAGGCTCAACTATATTCTCAGACTTAATTAGCTCAGTCTGATGAATCTCAGCCTTAACAGGCTTAACTTTCTCAACCTTTTGAGTCTTACTTGTTTCAGACTCACTAGTATTAGCCCTAACTAGCTCGGGCCTACTAGTTTCAGGTTGTTTTGATGCAGTGATGACAGTCTCAGCCTTAACTAGCTCAGGCTTACTTATCTTGATGCTAACAGTAGGTTTGACAGGTTTGACATCTATCTTTGTAAAGATAGGCATCAAGTCATTAACATTATCCCTAACAGGCATGGGAAGATAATCCTTAGGAGGTGGGACTTGATGAAAACCAAGTCCTGCCTTACTTTTGGTATTGGTCCTATGTGCCTGTAGGATTTCATCAAAGACTAGAGAGGAGACCGAAAAGTTTGAAAGCTTTTTCTTTAAATTTAGAACCTCAGTTTGAGATTCAACAAGTTCTCTTTTAACAGATGATAGTACATCAACATAGCTACCAATTTCATCTTGTTGTTCAAAAATTTTAGCTTTCAATTCCTTTTTCTCTTCTAAAATAGCTTTTAACTTTAAGCCACTTTCCTTATCAATGTTTCTTAACATGTCATTTGTTTCATTTAAATTTTCAATAACAGTGTTAAGGCGTTTGGTATCCTCTCTATACCTGTTTAGTTGGTTAGTCAATTTAATGCACGAAACACATGATAAAGGTTCATCATCTACCTCATGCACCTCAGCCATCAGTGCCTTTTCTGCATCATCCTCATCTGGATCAGACCATTACCAAGCATTGTTAGAAAGCAGCAGTGCAGCGGAAACCATTGCCTTCTCATCATTTTTGGTCTTATCAGTTGAGTTGTACTGAGAAGGTTTAGATAGGCCAGAAGGTGGGTTCTTCTTGCAGTCACATTCACGAGCAAAGTGTCCATAGTTATGACACTGGCAGCATTTCACCTTGCTCTTGTTAAAACTCAGACCCTTCTCTTCCGAATCAGTGACATTCTTCCTTCCAGTTTTCTTCAAGAAGTTCTTGACTCTTCTTGTGAGCATAGCCATGCTCCACTTCAAGTCCATACGCTCAAGCTCTTCTTGATCAATTTGACTGAAATCTTCTTTAGTCAGATCCACAGTGCTGTTCTTGTTGTATAGGAAGTCATCATAAGCCGACAAGAAAGCTGTAAAAACAACTGCATGTTCTTAAGCAACTGCAGGAGATGCACCTTTGAAGTTTGAATAAGCACCACTCCCACTTGAAGAGTTGATGGTGGGATATCCAAATCCACCAGATGTACTTGGGGCACCAGAACTACCAGAACCTCTAGAGAAAAATGCAGAACCAGCAGCTTGAGTCACTGCAGCAGGAACATCTACACCATATAACTTCGGGTTCTGA
Source organism: Logfia minima (assembly GCA_963921325.1). Lineage (NCBI taxonomy): Eukaryota > Viridiplantae > Streptophyta > Magnoliopsida > Asterales > Asteraceae > Logfia > Logfia minima. Next base: position 3,003,857 of record OY992776.1, read on the forward strand.
AGGTGTGCAGTAGCCTTGGTTTCCTTTTTCTGCATATCTAAGAGATCAGCAGCAATCTGTCCAACCAAATCATCTAGCTCCATGTCCATAATGTCTTCATCTTTTTCCATCAGCATCACCCGTGTATTCCACTTTTAGGGTAAGGAACCCAAAAGCTTCTTGTTAACATCAGTTTTGTCGAGATTTACACCTCCCTCGACTAATTCACTCACAAGCTGTGAATATCTATTGCACATATCTTCAAGAGATTCAGTAGGCAGCATGTCAAAGACTTCAAACTGTTTCTTGACTAGATCCAGTTTGTTCCGTTTGTACTGATCACTGCCAACACATTTCTTTTCAAAAGCAATCCATAAATCATATGTAGTTTTGTGGTGGCGTAGTTGTCGGAGAATCTGTTGAGGTAAAGCCATGGTAATAGCAGAGCAAGTCTTCTTTTCAGTGTCAAAAGCCTTACGTTCCTCAGGAGTCATAGACTTAATGGATTTTTCAGGAATAGGTCCATCAAAGTTATCGGTCCTCCCGGGGCGTTCATACCTTTCTTCCATATAAATCAACATTTCAGGATCGTTGAAAGATACAAATGCTTCAAATCTCTGACGCCAATCCGAGTAATTCATTCCATTTGTATACATAGGTGGTTTATTTGTTGAACCCACCTCACTATTATGTTTTAACATAGCCCCAACTTGTTGAATAGATGCTGATGCAGAAGACGTCATCGTAACGGGCTTGAGAGACTTTTCAAAAAGTTGCTTAAAACTGGAGTTAGCGACACTAATGTTGTGTCGCAGAAGAGCTTACAGCGACACAAATATATTTGTCGCAAAATATATGTGGCGCAGAACTTGTGTCGCAAAACAAGTATGTCGCAAAGATTAAGGTCGCTAAAACCCTATTAGCGACACAAATTAATGTCGCAGACTTGTGTCGCAAAACGGCGTTGACAGACCCAAAAACTTCAAAAACCTAAAAATTCGAAACCTAAAGATCTTTAAACGAAAAACTTCGTAAAAGTTTAGATTTTTAGGCTTAAAAAACTCCAAGATTCAGCTCCAAAACACCTATCATGAAAATCAAACACCAAAATAGATGTTAAATAATCAAAATATGTATTTAAAACTTACCTAAACGATTTGATACCACCAAAATCAATGATTTAATGGCTCTGATACCAATTGTAGATCCCTAGGATGATCTTTTAATCAAATCGCTCAATGGAGATAATCACACGAATAGAATATAAAGCTTAAAACAATGAAGAACAAATCAATAATAATACTTTATATTTCTTTATCAAATATTCTCAAGAAAATACAACAGCCAAAAACAGAGAATAAGTGTGTGTAAAAGTCCCCCTAAAAGTCTCTTTCTAAAACCCTAACATTTGGGTATTTATACTAAACAAACTGGCCGACTTATGCGACACAAGCCTTGTGTCGCATAGATCACTATTGCGACATAATACTTGTGTCGCAACAACAACTAATGCGACACAGGCTTTGTGTCGCATAACACAGAAAATGTAAGTTTAACTAAGTCAATTGCATTTACTAACACATTACAGATTTGACCAACTGACAGACACACTAAGATGTATCAACATAATCTCCGAAAAGAATAAGTATTTCTAAGGCGTGGAATTTTTTAGTTATATAAAGTTGAAATGATGGAAGAGAACGCCGGATTAGTTTGGTGAAAATAAAAATAATCAAAATTAAGTTTTTAAATTGCTTATTACATATGATAAGAACGACACAATCATATTTTCTGTCAAAGAAGTTGATGTTTAAAACATTAGCAAACGTAATTTATGTTACTGTTCATTTGAAACTTTTGACTATAAAACTAAAACATCCAAAGACTGCAACTAAAGTGTTGAGAAGATTGTTCAAGTATAAATGTCTAGCTGGTAGTTTAGACATTTAGTGTATTTTGGGGTCTTACAGTCATTGTTCAGTTATCGTTGCGAATTTTGTCAATCTATTAAATTTTATAGTTCTTCAATAAATTTTAAAACATTTCAGTTAGTATCGTCAATTTGCTCAAGAAACTAAAAATATAATCATGCTATAAAAGTTTATAAAATGACTAAAATAGACATATTTATAGGGGTGATATTGGTCCACTTTGTAAATTATTTTAGTCATTTTATAAACTTTTAATACTTAATTAGTCTAGTTTAGTTTCAAGTTAATAATCGAGAAGAGATGAAGAAAGGATCAAGAAAAGAGTTATTTTTTTGAGAAAAATTTTCTTTCACCAAATTTTGTTTTCGAGCATAAAAACTTATAAATTTGGTTTAGAAAGATTAAAAATTTTTGCCCGAGAATTTCGTTTGGAGTGGACCCATCTATATTGTTATGTTCTTGGATGTGGTGAAGAAGCAGATGGAATTAGGGACGTGCTCTCACATCCTCAATTCTCTCCGCATTTCATAGATATCCACACATACCCCCGGGGAAGTACTTGTTCTCTTTTACTTTCACCTTTTGTATTTTGCTTATCTTTGATGTTCTTGCATCGAGGGCAATGCAAGGCTTAAGTGGGGGGGTGTATAATTCTTGTACTTTAATTGTCCTCATCAGATTACTTGCTCTTATAAATTGTTAGATATTATTAATATTGAGTAACTTAATCTCCCTCCTCTTGCATAATTTTTTTGTGAGATGATTGCACTATAAATTGTTCTATTACTTGCTTTAGGATGCATGTTGATACCCTTGTAATCACAATTGTGATTTAAGTGTTGTAGATGATAAGGAGGTAGTTTGGATACTCATTGCACCCATCTATATGCTAACCCATAGTCTATAACCTTAGCCTAGATTCATTGTGTCGATTGTTGCTTAGTGACGATTAGCTTAAATTCTGGAACATTGTGACATTTAGTTAATTGAAATGAGTTTTAGTATTTTGAAACTATAGTTGATGCGAAATTAAGAAAAAAAACAGTAAAGAAAAATATTAAACATATGGTACCCATATTGTTAAAGTTTGGTTAATTGTGATCATATATATGGCCTTTGGAACTCGGATAAGTAGACTCCTAGGGATGCTAGTCATTTAACCACCTAAGGTTACTACCCGGTCTGGGATTGGTTGAGTTAAAAGTTCGTTACATGGGTTCCATAGTCATATCGCCTAAATTAGACATATTTATAGGGGCGATATCAATCCGATTTGTATATTATTTTAGTCATTTTATAATCTTTTAGTACTTAATTAGTCTAGTTTAGTTTCAGGTTAATAATCGAGAAGAGATCGAAAAGATATGAAGAAAAGATCAAGAGTTGATGGATTTTTTGCAGCTTTTGCAAGCCTCCACGGTTTTGACCATAACTCCCTCATACGGACTCTGATTGAGGTGATTCAAGCTCCCAAATCTCCTGAACTCAGAGGGCTACAAATTTCAAGAAGGGACTTAGGGCTAAAAATGAAAAGCACCCGCTGGGTAGGCCTAGTACCCGCCGGGTACTCATGAAATGTACCAGTTTCAGCCTAGCCGGTTACGGAACACTCATCCGGGTGGGAAGGCCATAGTACCCGCCGGATACTTGCATTTCCAGCCGGGTAGAAGGGTCGGTTACAGCTTTTTGGCTTAAATTATACCCTAAAACCTAATTATCATTAACGAATTGATTAGCTACGGATTAAGGACGATTTTGGGAGCTTTTGGAGAGCTTTTGGGAACACCCTAAGTGATCTATCCTCTTGTAATCATCTTATAAGTTAGTATTGATTTCTTTTCATTCGAATCTTGTTTATTTAATGTTTGATTTATGTTTGTAACCACATTATGAATCATTCTTTGTTTATGAGCATTTGTTTGATTGAACCCATGACAATGGGCTAAATACTTTATGTTCGTCTAGACTAATAACCCTAGATGTTGGACTTTTGATAATTAGAATAGTTTATTCGTATGATTTGATGTTTAATTGAAGAACGATTCATACTTAGTTTATTTAACTTAATCAATTGATGTTATATTTGTTTCAATGAGTGAAAACTCTTGCATTTAATATGACATTTACATGATTATGAATCTTGTGCTTTTGATTGGACACAATAAATGAATTGAATTATGTTAATAGAATTATAGTATCAGTGGATCATATTTAGAGACATCTTATATGATTAGTAATCTCTAGGACACTAGGATTATATAGATTAAATCATCAAGTTAATAGAATTGTTTGATCATAATTGGAATTAATAACTTGTCAAGGACACTTGCATTTTAGAATTTCAATTAAATGATTACAGTGTGAAAACAAGTAATTTAGACTAATAATTCTTATACCTTTAATACATTTCTAATTATTGTCCAACTCTAGTGGTGAAATGTCTAGATGAACATACTTCTATCCTTTGGTTAATCTATAATGTTGGGACATGTTTTGTGACAACAGATCTAGCTTATAATAGGACTTCTGATAATTGTAGTCAAGTTTGTACATTGGTTTTGAATTGTAATGAAAAATATTGGTTGGTAAACATTTTAGAGTAAAATATTAAAATGCTGAAAAATGTTGACCATGTTTGACTGCGAACCGAGTTAGTTCGCAGGGCAAGATTGCAATGCGAACCGAGTCAGTTCGCTGGGCCAAGATGGGCTGCGAACTGAGTCAGTTCGCAGAGCCCAAAACCCGCGAACCGAGACGGTTATATATGAAAATTAGGTTTTAAACCTAATTAACTTTTGCCAAATAGAAATACGAATTTTCTGAGTTTTCCAGAGATATTCTAAACTTGCTAAAGGCTAGGTATTGATCGTTTAATCCATTATAATCAATACAAAGCATATTAGTAATACGACTCGCTATATTTGTGAAACAAATCGTTATAGATCCTATAACTAGTATTGAGGGATTCCGCACCTTAATACCTTAGATAATCTCATTATCGATCCTAATACATACGAACTGACATATAAATTTAATTGCTTTCTTTAATTTAAACACGTTTTGACTGTCTGTCGTTAAGAGGCATTATCCTTCTACCTTAACTATAGATTAGATAAATAACCTTAAAATACATATAAACTGTTCCTGTGAGAGACTACCCGGTAGACTTATCATTGCTATACTACTATCCGATTAGGTACACTTGCCTAGTTGTGTAATAGTTAGCTTTGACTTTATTTTACTATTTTTATAACTAGATATTTACACATCACATAGAAAGCCATGGATTACATTTAAGTTAAACGAAAATTGTAAACCATATATGTGGCATGTGAGGTTCGGACTATTAAACCTTTGGGATGTTCATCATCATCACATAGAAAGCCATGGATTACATTTAAGTTAAATGAAAATTGTAAACCATATATGTGGCATGTGAGGTTCGGACTATTAAACCTTTGGGATGTTCATCATCTAGCTTTCTAAGACCTTTTTCCAGTTTGGACAAGCTGATCTAACGTTCGATACATGGATCTCATAGAAAGTCACGGGTTTAATAATGCCAAAAGAAAAAGAAAAAAAAACGCTTAATTAGTTAAAAACTTATAGTAGATTAATCATATAACTCCGGAATTTTAACTTTGTGTCATAATTGTAAAAGAGCTTTGTAACATGATGCTCAGTTTCTATAGGTACTAAGTTTATAGACTATCTAATTCATTGAATCATGAAACTAACATGTCCTTCTACCCTCCTTTGATGCTTTACTTGGTAGAGATTTGAATCTTTTTGCAACTCTATAATGACGTGCGCAATCATCTTAGGTTTCATGTATATATGTATTGCATGCTAAGATAATTACTTTAGTGTTTATTGTTAGTACTTAATTCTTAAAACCATTGATATTGTTAATTGCAAGAGGAGTAATTATTAATTGTTAAACTATAGTTTGCTTGAGGACAAGCAAAGTCAAGTGTGGGGGATTTTGATATCGCCTAAGTTAGACATATTTATAGGGGCGATATCGGTCTAATTTGTATACTATTTTAGTCATTTTATAAACTTTTAATACTTAATTAGTCTAGTTTAGTTCCAGGTTAATAATCGATAAGAGATCGAGAAGAGATGAAGAAAAGACCAAGAAAAGAGTGATTTTTGCAGCTTTTGCAAGGCTCCACGGTTTTGGTCATAACTCCCTCATACGGATTCTGATTGAGGTGATTCAAGTGCCCAAATTCTCAAAACTTAGAGGGCTACAACTTTCAAAAAGGAACTTAAGGGTGAAAACGAAAAGTACCCGTCGGGTAGGCCTAGTACCCGTCGGGTACTCATTAAATTCCAATTTGGAGGCCTAGCCGGGTACAGAACACTCATCCGGGTCGGGGGCCCTTGTACCCACCGGGTAGAAGGGTCGGTTAAGGTTTTTTAGTCTTAATTATCACCTAAACCCTAATTATCATTAACCTATTGATTACCCACGAATTAAGGCCGATTTTGGGAGATTTTGGAGAGCTTTTGGGGACACCCTAAGCAATTCATTCCTCTTGTAATCATCATAGAAGTTGGTGTTTATTTCTTTTCATTTGAGTCTTATTAGTTTATGTTTAGTTCATTTTTTTAATTAATTATGAATTATTCTTGGATTAGTATGGTTTGTTTGATTGAACCTATGACAATTGGTTAAACTTTTTATGTTCATCTAGGCTAATAACCCTAGATGTTAGACTTTTGATATTTAGATTTGTTTATTCGTATGATTTGATGCTTAATTGAAGAACGATTTGTATTTAATTATTTAATTTATTCAATTGATGTGGTGTTTGTTTCAATGAGTGAAAACTCTTGCATTTAACATTACATTTACATGATTATGAATATTGTGCGTTTGATTGGAGACAATAAATGAATTGAACTAGGTAATAGGATTATAATATAGGTGAATCATATTTAGAGACATTTTATATGATTAGTAATCTCTAGGACACTAGAATTATAAAGATTAAATCATCAAGTGAGTAGATTTGTTTGATCATAGTTGGAATTGATAACTTGTCAAGGACACTTGCATTTTATAATTTCAGTTAAACGATTACATTGTGAAAACAAGTAATTTAGACTAACAATTCTTATACGTTTAATACATTTCTATCTATTGTCCAACTCTAGGGGATAAAAAGTCTAGATGAATATGCTTCTATCACTTGATTTGATTATCAATTTAGTTGCTTTACTGAATTCAAATATCCTTGTGATTGCCTGTCATTAAGAGACATTATCCTTTACCTTAACTATAGATTAGATAAATAACCTTAAAGTACACATAAACTGTTTATGTGAGAGACTACCCGGTTGACTTATCACTGCTATACTACTATCAGATTAGGCACATTTGCCTAGTTGTGTAATAGTTAGCTTTGACTTTGTTTTACTAATTTTATAACTGGATTAATACACATCACTATGGGATAGTCATTCTCCATCTTCAGCTTACCTGTCACCGTCTTCCTTCTTCTACCATAAGCATGGCCTCGTTTAGGGTGCCATCCTTGTAACTCTGTGCTGTTGGGAATGGAGAGAGAACGAAAAGATGTGGACCCAAACTGAAGCAACGGTCAATAAAAAAATTCAAAAAGTTTAGAAAAATCTATATATTTTAATTTTTTTAACACCCTTTTCCAATTCCAAACACCCTATATATACATACAATTACCTCTTTTTTTCACACACAATTCTCATTTTTTTTTTAATTACTACATCAACTATATATACATACATCCTATATAATTAAAACATTTTCTTTTTATCAAATCATAAATGGTCTCTTCCAAACACTTTTTTCTTATTATTATTAATGTAAAGCACCTTCTTTTAATTAATGTAATTTCTATTTCTATTATTAATGTAACGTACTTTTTATTATTATTATTATCATTATTATTATTATTATTATTATTATTATTGTGTTTTAAAAATATACATGTATTTGTATTAATAGTTAAGAAATGATGTGGTACTGAAAAGTTCAGTTCTTCAGGCTTTGTGCTGATGTGACAGTCAGTTCTAGGTTGCATTATAGGAAGTGGTCTAAGTATTGATAACTTTCATAAACAACTCAAATGTAATAATGACTATTAAGCATTATATAACAATAATAATCATGGTGTTGGTGTAGGAAGTAGTAACATAACTGAAACTGAAATTACAAAAAAAAAAAAAAAAAAAAAAAAAATAGAAAGTAAACAACAAATAACGTTATTGATTCATAAAGGTCGGCGTTTTTATGTTGAACACAATTCCATTAAAACAGATTTCAAGTCTGCGGTGCGGTGGTGGAAAAACAAAAAAAATGGGTCATGGACCTATTGCAGCAGCATAAACCAGTATGCGCAAGTCCAAGATTTTTAAAGCTTCCTTCGAGGGTCGCATAATGGATCATTAGCCCCGACCCATTTTTGGCCAACGATTTCCACCCCCTACGCATAGGAGTTGGAGTGTGTAATGGTCATAAGCTTATTAATCATGCTTAAACACTTAGACTTCTAAACACCTCATTTTTTGTTCTCATTTTTGATGTGTAACGATCTCAATACTCATTAACTTCTAGTTTCATACACCTTACTTTGAGTTTCAATATCTCATTTACCTTTTTATCAACTTTGGACATAGGACATATAATACGTCGTTATAAAATCTTTGTCAAAAGCTACACGACTAATAATATATTAGATATAATTACTATATTTACATATAAATAATTAGGTCTATAGATAATTAGATCTAAAGTTGGAAGAAAAACCTTTTTATCCTAATTTTTCTAACAGTTCGATCAAGTAAAACGTGTTTTTGAATAAAAAAGGGTAGGAAGCCATATATGACACTTGTCTTCAAAGCTCTAAGACCACTTGCAATGGTCACATGTCGTGGAGGCTCCACTGCGAGTCACGTCAGCCTCCACTGCATGTTATTGTTATACTGCTCGCAGTGGTAACCTCCTCCACTGCACACCACTACAAACTGGGACCCACCTTTTTATTAATTTCCATTTTTCTTAAAAGTGCAATTACATTTAATTAATAAAACGGTATAATTAATTTAAAAAGTAGTTAATTAATAAAAATAAAAATATTACAATACTAAAAAATTTTAATTCAAAATACAATTTCATTAATAAATAAAGCGCTACAATTAAAAAAAAACGAAAACATTACAATTTAAATAAAACGATAAACTAGACAATAAAGAAAACATATAACGTTACAAGAAAACGTTCTACACATTTATAATAATTTTTTTTTGTGAAAGTGTATGTGTAAAGAAAGAAAGTTTGGTGTGAAATATATGAATGTAGTTGTGTGTTTATATAGAAGTAAAAAGGATTTAAAAAAAAAATTAAAAAAGAAAAGAATATAACCGTTGCAAGCAACTGGTAAAAAAAAAAAATTTGAAAAAGAAAACGTTTTTTTTTTTTTTAATTTATATTGAAAAGAAAAAAAAATATTAAAAAATCGATGGCGCCCGCTTCTCGTCGTGGTGCGGCTGTACTGGGATCACGATAACGATCCACCACGGCCCGCGTTGCGACCGTGGTGGTCGTGGAGGTGGCATGGAGGGGGCTGCACGGCCCGTTGCAAGTGGTCTAAGATTAATATTGGTAAACACTATTTTACTCTATCATAAAATTAGTCAGATCCGACTCTCATTCTTTCAATGTTATCGAAAGGTCTTTTTTCTCTTTAATATCAGACAACTGCAACAAGGTTTCACAACGTCAATGGGGTTTTCGTTTTTGGGCGAATTGTTTTGAAAATTGCCGCCAACATCTGAAGAAGACTACAACCTTGATAGTACCCAAGATTCCCGTTTCTGGATCAAAAACGTCAGCGCTGCCGGTTAAGACCACGGGGAAGAACCATACACGATTGACCTAGCCGCTTGTAGAAACCGTCTGTTTTTCTTCTTCTTCTTCTTCTTAATTTAACATCGGTGGTTTTCAGTTCATGGCCAAATCGCCATTTTCCGATCGAAACTCTTTTTGGTGTCTTCTCGGACGGGATCTTTAACACTGTGTATCATTAAATTTTTCTATCAATAATGTCGTTTATGTATCATTTTTTACTGTATATCCATCTTTTTAAAAGTGTGCATAAAAAAACATCATTGTGCATTATGCATCTACGAAATACTATGATGTTTCAGCTTTGAAGGTCAATATATCTGTGCACCAAAAGGTTATCGTCAATCAAATTTTGAAGTTATGTGAATAATTATTTCACATATGCATCAGACATGAGCTTTGTTTTGAAAGCGTATTAAGAAGCAAACAATTTGACTTTACCCATAAAAAAAAATATAGCAAGTTATAGAAACATGATTCAAGGGCAAATGCACAAAAGACTCGTGTGCCCTTAACATCCTCCGAATTACAAAAATTAAAATTAAATTAGTTAATATTCAGATCTCATAATCTAACGGTGTATATTACTTCTCACCCTTTTTACGCTTAATGATGAACACTGGAATTCTATATATATATATATAAGCTAATGATCTCACATATGAAAAATCACAAACTAGACTTAACTTCTTGATTTCAAAACTTATATGAACATAATACATTAATAAGATTAAAATAGATACATGTTAGTCATATCATATTTGCAACAAAGAACTCTGATTCATAATTGTACTTACAAAAATAACTTAAATCAAGTAACAAGAACAAGTATCAAATACGAAAGGTAAGAAAAATGTCTCGTTTGCAAATTATGCATACCTATTGTTCAAGGGGAATCCACTCTATTCGAAGATCGATTTCTCCAGATTCAACATTTTGGAGTTTAAGTGTAACATATTGTGTCACCTTTCCATTATTAATGTTCACAATGCTATCTTCTAAAAGTGCATTGTCATGTGATTTTAGCCATTTGCCTATCTGCATATCACCTAATATACCAGCGTTCCCAAATGCCATTGCAGATGTTATCAATGGCTGAATATCGATTTCCACTTCTCCCATAATGTCATCAGCCGAAAATGTGTCATGATCAAAGACTTGCTGCACCCAAAAAAAGATGTCATGTGAAACGTGAATAACATGCAATGTACATCGAGCTTTAATTAAGTTGCAACTGGATTAAGTATTGTCTGACAAACCTTTTTAGCCAATCATATAAGCGTAAAAAGTGTATTTCACAATTTCTATTAAGAGAAAGGCTACACCCACGAATAGTTTACAAACAGTTTTTCACAAAATTATGTGGCCCAATAATATGATCAAAGATAATCAAGAGAGAGAAACAATCGAATTTGATTGGTACATTTCACGAGGCATTAGTTTGTAATATTTTTTTTTTTTTTTTTTTTGTAAAATGTAGCATTTTTGTATCAATAATTAGGTAGTTATAAATTTCATATGTGGGTTGACAAATAATTGGTTGTAAAATGTTTCTCACTGAAAAAGTCTTCTTACTAGATCATATTCTGAACACACACGCTTGCATCATAAGCGCGTAATGTGGAAGTGACTGAGGTGAGAGGGGACGGTAGTGGTGGTGATGGTATAGAGTGAGTATTTGATGTGGTAATGTGTTTGCAAATGACCAGAGAGAAACGTGGTGTTTTGTCATAGGAGTAAGATGTAACGACCTAAACTTCATTTTGTTTATTTAAATTTATGTAAAGACAATTTATATGTATTAAATTATAACATTTGAATTGGACTTGGAGTTGTAATGTAATAAATACTATCATCATGAGCTCAAATGCAATTATGGAGCATGTTGGGAAAAACAATGGTCAAACGTATATTATGAATATGATGAGTCAAAGTCTCAGTCTAGGAAACTTACTGAAAAATATGCTAAGAGTTGGTTAGTCTGTGTATATAATGCTCAGTTTGACTCTGGGGCATACAGACTCAGACTAAGACAGTCTTAAGCATTAGACTATACACTATGCTCGGTCTGAGTCTGGATGACGACACACAGACTCAGACCAAGACAGGTTTAAATAAAGATTGAAGAATACAAACTCAAGTCATGCAGACTCCGAAGAACTCAGAGATAAAGATTGAAGATTTAAAGATATCTTATTAGTTAGGAGAATTCGAATTGCATCATAATTAATCTAGTTTTCATAAACCCGTATGGGTTAGGTAGATATCTCTATTAGTTAGAGGTATGGTCAGATTGTATTTCCTAAACCGTAATACCCCTGTACATATAGTTTCTACGAAATTAATAGAAACTACACCTTAAATCTCATAGACCTAAAAGAGATATACGATTGTGTTTGAATTGTTCATAAATCAAATACGTGTACAATTTAATAATTATGTGTGAAATTCAAAATCATTTTTAACTCCACAAAGATCAATATAACTTGAATTATTATTAATTTGATATTAAGCGCTGAATACTTAATTTTTATTGAATAATTGATAATCTGTTAACAAGTTTTTCGAAATCTTACTTTAAGACCTAACAGAACATGAGGGCCTTTTGGTAATTATTCAGTCAGGGGTTTTTTAGAGATAAGTGAACACGCTAATCGACTCAATTAAGGGTTATTTATAGACTCATTAACTCATTTACTTACTAGATTGTGTCAATTTAGTTTATGTTTAATAGAACGAGCGAAATGGCCAAATCAAAATTTTTAGTAGGAAAGGAAACGAGTGAAACGGATAAAATGGGTCAACCAAGACACAAGTTGTCCATGGTCATTTATAGTGCATTCAGCCGCATAACGGTAACCCCCCAGCCGAAAACATAGACTTCTAATATACCTTCATGTTTCAACTAAAAACCATGGTGGAAGGTACAAGTAGCACACTACCTTAGAACTTTAAGGGGCTCAATTATCTTATCATACCAATTTAAGATGGGTTATTACAACTTTCCCACTTAAAACTTCTGATTTCCTCATCAGGCCGAAACACAATCAATAACTAGGATCCATACACCAGGAGATTCACAAGCCGCGTGCCCGTCACACCCCGAGAGGCTATGTTTATAAAGCTCCCAAAGCCGAAAGCAATAAACTACTCGGATAACTTCAAGTTTCAACTAAAAACATGGTTAAAGGTACTAGTAGCCCACTACCTTAGACTTATAACGGGCTCAAATACTTATCATTACATTTTACAAAACTGTGCTAGGGACAACCCAATCTCACGCACAGAAAAAAGCACTCGTTTTGACCTGTTACCTAACTAACCGACCAGCGACTTTTACTACCTATAGTTCAGACTTCAGAGGCTAAATATTGTTGTAATCAAAGGAAAAAGGGTTCAGACAAATGTTAGTTTTTAGGATCATGCGACAAATTTTGAAAGTTTAGATACTCCGTAACAGATAAATAGATTAGAGGTGGCAGTTAATTAAGAAAAGCACGATGACTTACTAGTTTAATAGGCTTGTAACTCTGAGGAACAGAAAGCATAAGCTCTTCATTCCAGACTGGATTCAAGTTGCTATTTCGAACTGTTGTTTGGGCCTTCTATGAGCCAGAAAAAGAAAAAGAGAAAACAAAGAAAGCATATTAGTCATTTCCTAAAGTACAACATTAACTGTTTAAGGGATCACAACAAAGTGAAAAACAACCTAGGGTGTTTGGATTTGCATTTTGAAACTGATTATCTTAGTCACAATAAAATAATTCTGAGTTTAGTTAAAGAGGTAATATTTATCTGCTTATTTACAGGTCAAAATTAAATTATCAGTTTCATACTAGGTGCAACAAAACTGGTTATCAATGGGGCTAAATAAAGTGCCTAATTACCGTTCTTTTATCATAAATTGAGAAACGTTTACTCCCTTCTCACAAGACGTATCTCCCTTTTTGGCTATTTTAAACGACTGATTATCTTAAAATTCAAGCATTATCTATACTTCTATACTTGTATATTAGTATATCTTATAATCTGAAAAGTTAAGGTAAACAATTAAAAATACAAATTTACCCCAACTTTAATAACTAGACGTTCTAATTTAAAAAGCCTTTCTGTAAAAAACACGTCAAATAAAATTAAACTTTAAACCTTTACAATCTTTCAAATACATAATACATTAAACTAATTTCTTTTAATACTTAATAAAATCAATCTCTGAATTTAAGTAATAGGAAATTAAATATAACCCTAATCGAAAAACCTATTATAACCCATTGTCTTTATTTTGAACTGAAGCGTCATAACAATTTGCTGCTATACATGGTCACTATGCAAATCGCCTACACCCACATTACTACAACTTTTAATCTAATCTTGCTTATTCAAAATGACTTAATTACATTTAAAACACACATCTAAGCATCCCCTTAATGTTAGATGTACTTCCTTACAGATAAGTCATGAGATATTTAGTCATTTCCCAAAAGATGTTAATCTCCAACAGCATCTCTTTATAATAAATCCAATACTGACATCTGGGCAACTTTTTTTATTTTATTGTTTTTGTTTTTGTTTTTGCGGAGGTGGAGATTAAACAAGTACAAAGAAAGGGACTGACCTGATGTCCTAATGTAAGAACCACATAGGGATCACTAGATAGCATGTCACGAACAGCAAGATTTGTACCTTTCACCACTGTGATCTTCAATACTCCAATGAATTCCACCATGCCTTTCTGTGAACAGACTAAACATCAGCTGGACAAAATTGATTTGCCGAGTACCCAAGTGGTTGTTGAAGCTAGAAGAGGCAAATTGGTCGGGTCAAAAAAAGGTTCATGTCAAAACAAGTAATTTTCATTATGTGTTGGTCGGGCTGTGAAAGACTTTCTGTTTAGAAAATTGAAAACTTCTTCACAAAAAATTAGTTTGATGACAAAGACTACATTATTACAATAATAATCTGATTTGAGGCAATTTTCAGCTAGATTCATTCTAACTAAATTTTCTATGAAACTCATTGACTATGCTAAAGGTAGAACACAAACCAAATTGACCTATTCCATAACAAATGGGTACATATGGCCACATTCGATAAAAGCTAGTTGCATCCAGTACTGACATGAATAAACTTACGGTACTAGGTACACTGTCCGTAATCTTTATGGATAAACTTGCTTTCAGAGAGCTCGTACTACTTGACAAGATTCTCAAACTAGGTTTCAAGAAGTCTTGAAGCTCATATTTGGACCTGTGGAAAATACAATAATCATTGAGTCATGAACACAAACAACCACTAAAACAAAAGACCGCGTGCAAAATGGTTTAAGGGGGGGTCTGGATTTTGTTTTGAAGTTGGTTATTCGATTATTTAAAGGCTCATCAGTTTCATACCATTTGCAACAAAACTGGCATCCAACGGTAATATTGGTTACCTCTTCTTTACCCAATTTAAGACTTCTACTCCATTTCATAAGGTGTTTCAGTTTTTCACAAAATACCATTTTTGGTCATTTGATACAATTTCTTTAGATAATCAGAATTTGTCTAGCACTCAAATACATGATTATTACAACTTCAAACAACATAAGCACATCTACACACCTTTCTATGCACTCCATTTGTATCATCTTTTTCTTATTGTTCTTTATGAGATAATTACCGTCAAAACCGGTGCACTAATGTAAACCAAAGGATGTGAAATGTTGACACTGATCAAGATTTTAACAAAGACGATATTAAAAATAAAATCAGTTTGATAAGTCTGAAATTCCACTTTAGAAAAAACAGACATCTGAAAATATGGCATAATCATCCACCTGATATAATTTGAACGGTGCTCTTGACTAGCATCTGGTCCAGGCTTAGAAATTCCTTTAGGAATATATGCCTCATATATAGAATTTGCAGATGCATTTCCTCCAACCTCAATCATTGCATCAATTTCAGCATCACTCCATGCATCCAATGTCACTGATAAAACCTGTTTAAGATCAACCAGCTGTCAAATGCAAACTTAAAACTTACAATATGGCAATTTGGGTTGTGTTTTATTTCAAACTGGTCAAATGAGTATATTTAAAAACCTTGGCTGAAATGGAAATAAGTCAAATGGGTCGAACTGGTTTAAAGTCACGCATAGTTAATTTTTGTGATATCTAATATGTTCTATTCAAAGATTTAGATTCTCATTGTCATAATATTCTTTTTGGAATCATGCATTATATTATATATATTTACTATAACGTTAAAAAAAATGAATAAAAAATGCGTATAGGAGTCAACAGAGACCAACCCAGCAAGTCTCAACCTGTGCTAAAAATGACCCGTTTGACCCATCATAAACGGATGTTATGTGGTACAGCATCATTGAACCTATTATTCTTCTGTTTAATCAAGGGTGACTAATAACCGTGATAGCTAAACATAAACTATTGTATCTCATATTTCAGACTAACAACCACTTTTAGTTGGGATAAAGATTTTAATAAGCATCACAAGGCAAAATGTTATTCAATAAGGGGTGTGTAAGCTATATATTATGTAAGGAGGTAGACTTAACAGGGGCTACCTTTGAAATATGGACACCGAGACTACGGTGAACGCCACAACATTTTAAGCATATAAACACTCCAATGTTGGCTGACCTGAAAATCAAAATTATCTTCTTTTTCATATAGGAAAAAATGGAGAAATTCTTTACCTTGAAATGTAGAAGACAGAGAAAATCAAATTATCCACAAGTGTCTTTTAACCGAACTGCATATGAGGTTAGGTTCAAGGGCTTCTCAATAATTTGAGGTTACTACAACTACTGCTCAAGATGGATTGAAAAGAAAAATTATGGGAACGTGCAAAGCAAGAAGAAATATACAAAGCATGGACATCATCAAATATACATCCAATTGTAACATATAGCACACCTTGTAAAGATGGATCTATTTCAGTGCTTTGAAGTATTATTACTAATAAGGAAAGATCATATCGTTTCAAATAGTAACATCATCAAATATACACCCAATCGTAACATATGTTTTAATTCGTTAAATCAAAGAATTAACTTCTTACGCCCACTTAGGGTCAGGTGCACCACAATCAGCACATTTCCGATTATCACGTTGCTGCAATAGCTCTTTTATGGGCCCGTTACCTACAAAATTCATTAACTTCTATAAATCAATTATAAGTTTATCATATTCCAAGGATTTCTACAAGTATTGATATACTCTCCTTACAGACACTAGTCAAGTATTATAGGATCTCCAAATTCATACACAAAATTACTCTTTAAACGCATGGATCGGTAAGAATCAACGATTTTCAGATGCAATGCATCAGTTGTTAATTATTATTGGAATAAAATTTATTACCAGAAGATTGTTTCCCAAGTGAAGATGGTTGGCTATTCATTCTTTTCAACAGCTGAGCTGTCTGTACACAAATTCAACTCGGTTGATGAATTTGTTGTTGCTACTTGAAGGTTCAATGAAATTAGAAGACGAAAGAAACTGATGAAGACGAAATCATTAGGAATGAATGATACCTGATTGACTTTGGAGTAACAGATATTATTGATTATTGACTCTTCATTATGAGAACGTGGCCCTGTTGCTACTTGCAACTTGTTTGTTTGTGCAACCTAATAAAAGTTATTTTCAGTTCCAATGCTATAAATTAGGATCAATGGTCTGAAAACCTGTTTTTTAAGTTGAACCGGAAGGGGTGCCGGTTCTGGTCAGATCGATTGGAACGGCCGATTCAACTGATTTGATACAGACCATGGACATAAAAGTATTTAATACATTAAACATGTTTTAAGTTTGCAATAAAATTAAAACAATTTTAAAAACACACGTACAAAGACATATAAAATAACACCAAAATTCAATAAAATATATTAAAATCACACAATTCAATACCAAAACCATATAACGTGAATACAAGTTTCAAATTTCAAAACGAGTATATACATTAGAATGAATCTAAAAAGTACATAAAGTTAGCATATAATAATAAATATGTTTCCGTCAACACATAGAAGTGTTATATGCATTAAGTTGAATCTCATTAAGTAATTGTTGTTCACTATTTTGTACCTGTATCGAACTTAAAAGAAAAAAAAAAAAAAAAAAAAAAAAAAAAGGAAAATTGCTTCAATCCCAGTTTCGATTCCTGGTCCGATCGGTGAACCGGGCGGTTCTCTCGAATCCGAAATATGGTCAAAAAACCGGTTTACAACGAACTGTTAAAGTTGATTCTTTCAGTTTGAGTTGATTTTTTCAGTTTGACTAGTAGTTAAAACCTTGATTAGGATTCTTTAAATAATAAATTAAAAGATTTTTTTTTCTAAAGTAACAACTTATTTTTAGTTTTGTCCTCTTGAACATTAAACTTATTTTATTTCCAGAAGAAACTATTAAGCTTTGGTTGAAAGATGCAACGTACATCAAAGATTATCTCTCCAAAACTGCTACTATTGCTAACATAGTAGGCAAAGTGCTATTAATCAGATGGTCCGACCCCATCTCGACCCGGTGTCGTAAGGGTATGTGTTGAGGTGAATCTTCTCAAGAAAAAGCATAACCTAATAGGATCATATGGAGCCACTAAAAGTTGATTTGTATATAAGTTTGGGCCATTATTCCAATGTTCCATCGAGAAAACAACTATTGGTAATGTAGTCACTTTTATTAATATATTTTAATAACATTGAACTCTATTTTAAAAACTAAATAATAAAAAAAAAATTTACGAAACGACATCGTTTTACGTGTTAAAACTTATACGTAATTTAAAACTACCGTTCGAATTGAATGGATTTTGTGTACATAAAAACTATGTCATTTCATGTGTATATATTTTTTACAATTTTAAAATACGGTTCCATGTCATAAAATCATATTTATAAAATTGACTACATCATCAATAATTTACCGGTTCTCCTGATAGATCATGCGAATAATGACTCAAACTTATATAAAAGCAAACTTCATGTATGACATAAAATAGTAATATGGTTCAAAAGGAAAAAAGAGAAAAATCTTCTCTTTTTATAATTTTATATATTATAAGAAAATTGAAATTGCGTAATCTTAATAAATCTCGACCGTCCATTTTTATAGAAAATAAAATATAAACCGTTTAAGTAGAATTTCAAATTTTGATTAGCTAATATACGAGAACTAGGGTTTATTATTACTAAATACCCATCTTAATATTAATACTATCCCGTTTTAAAATTGGAATGCTGATTTTTATGGTGTAATTTTTAATATTTTAATTAGTCGTTTGTGAGATATTAAATTTTTAAAAATGTGAGGTATTTTTATTTGATGAAATGAATTGTTGAGATTGATTCCTCAATTCTCACATTATTTACTTTTGTCAACTTATATATTTGAAAGTATTTTGAGCAATCCAATTTGAATCACACATTAACTGATTTTGTTACGGGTTAACGAGGGAAATAGCAAAACCCATCTACAACATCATATCATTTTCTTGTGATCGTAAAACAGAATAATTAATGAAATGTGCACGCTTATCAAATACAGGATATCTATCTCTAACAAGTAAACACACATCGACATCACGTACAACGTTGATTTTAGTAAATTTGAGTTGTCAAACTTCTAATTTACAAACTAGTCAATACAAACAAAGAGAGAGTTAATCAATCTACCACTTATTAACTAGAGTTGCAAACGAGTTTAGTAAGTCTAAGTTTGAGTTCTGTTTGTTAGTTCGAGGTGCCTTCATAATAGAGGTCCGAGAATAACTCAACATCGCTCAGCTTTAAAAAACTCAAATATTCGTAGACAATTATTTTTTTATAGCTAAATTAATTTTCAAATGTGTAAGAATGACCACCCCATTTGATGAAATGGGTCATTTCAAATAAGAATTAACTGATACACTTCCAGAAAGTCCACAAATAACGAAACCTAATAATAACATAATTAGCAAACTCCTACCAACATATTACACAAGAATCATTAAGAGCTCGAACTAAATACTTATTAGTAAGAAATATAAAAGGAACGATCTTGGGATTCATTCAGGTATACGGTTTGTTGATTGTTTTGATCGTGCATATACTTGATTTACATTAAGATGAAGATAATTGCATTACTTCTGTTTTAAGTTTCAACTTAACAAGTGAAATATGAAGTTATTCACAGCAGGAAAAAAAAAAAAACATTAATAAGAGAATGCATTTTGCCATTTTTACCAAAAACAATTATATAAGAGAGAAAACAAAGACAAATCCAAATCTCAATACCTGCGCAACTGAGAACTTGCTAATAAGGTTGGATTAATAAAATGTACTACAAGTATTTAAAAAGATTATACATCCAAGGGTTTCCCTAAATTTTATAATGATGACGATGAAAGCATAAATGCCTGCAATAGCTCAGTACTAAATGTTTCTTTTACACACTTTAGAAGCCATCTAAATGCACAACCAAAAACAGTTGAAATCTTTCAATTTTAAAAAACCACATCTTTAACAACATCCTCTACGTGTGGCCTGGAAAAATGGACTCGTTTTGCAGCAGCTGTGTCGGTTTATAACTGTCCGCTAGATGCTGTCTGGAAATTTGGCCTGGTAATCTTGCAGCACCTATATACAGATATATAAACTTGGTTAACTACGCTCAAATAGCTCTGTGACCCATAAACATATATTCTAATTGTAACTGTTCTTGTAATTGTAATTTCAATTGTCTAATGTCTATTGGATCTAGTCTAGTGATATGGAGGTCCATATGACCAAAACAAAAAAATTAATTTGATTTGTTTTGAGAGTCCAAAACTAGAAAACTCCGAATTATAAAATATCAAAGACTATTCAAAGCATGAAACTAAACCAAAGTTGATTGGTCCAGTCCAAAAATTTTCATGGTTCGGTTTGATGAATAAACTTGAAACCCAAGCAAGGAAAATGCAGTTTACTGTTATTGTCAAGACCGGAAGACCATAACTGCCTATCTTTTTTGGCAATAATTCAGGCGAATTAGCGGGCTTATTCACAAGATCTCTCTAATTGATAAATTTCAAGAGTATTTTATGCATTTCGATAAGTGTGAAGATGCATTGAGATTTACCATAAATGTAGCGGTTATCATCTTCCCGGCAAACCATCTCCCATGAAGAGCACGTTGAGCCGCTACTGAAGATTGAATGCTCTCAAAACGTAAATATACGAAACCAGCACTGTTCCTGTTAATCCAAGAGAGATATCAACCCAGGTTGCAAGAAAAAATACGATATAGCAGTAACTAACTCGTAGACAGTGCAAAATTTTTGAGTATTAAGTCACATAATATCTCCACTAAATAGCTATTCAATATGGAACGGTACACTTCATGACATCCGCATCAGGTTAATTATAGAATTTCTGAACCTACAAGACCCGGTATGTGGAATTTACCCATGCCAATGTAATCTTTAGAACCTACATAACAGGCCTTAAGCAATGAAGAAAAATACTAAAAGATTATGTGCATCCCTGTAAACTTCAAAGGCCATTGATTTCCCTAACTCATTAAATGTAGAACGTAGATCTAAATAACGAACAAAGATTATAAAACTGCAAACAAAACTTGGTTAACTTTGAGAAACATGTCACTTATTGAATTGTAAGAGCCGCATCACGCTTGCCCATCTATCATATACATCTTGTTGGCTCTCTATATATGATGTTTGGTAAATGAATATTTGATTGCAAGTTGCTGTTTTTTATGGTATGGTTATAACATAGTGAGATTTGTTGCTAACATTTAGTTACACAGAATATGTCAAATTTTAAATAACATACTTGTCACACAATCCTAGAAATAATTTAGCCACAAGTTGTGCCCTGCTACGCTAGTAACCCACCCAAATGATTATGAGGGTAAATTATAAAAATACTATGTAATGTTATTTCCCAGTTCATTTGGCCAGAAATTGAATAGGATAACCAAACATACAGTCTCTCTCTGTTCCGTTCCTTTTATCTCACTTTTTGGTTTTTTCGGTTACACGTGTAGAGAAGTGGAATGAAATGGAAAGGAATAAAGAAAAATGGTGTAAACAAGTTTAACCGAAGAGCGACCCAAAATTTATGAGAAAGTTGTCAATCATCTCCAATTTTGATGCAAACACTATAAAATGAACTTACTTCTCCACATAGATATGCCTTAGCTTTCCATACTTCGAGCATTCAGATTGAACGTCATCCTTGATATCTAAATCAAAATCTGGCTCGTCCTGTACAAAAAAAGAAGTGTGTAAGAAATTTAATAATAAATGGAAGTGAGTTGTGAATCTAAAGACCAACCTCCAAGTCAGGATCAAACATGTTGTTCAACAATAGACATTCACTGGGAACACCAATGCTCTCTATGGACGGAACAGTAACAGGTGGAACAGAAAGAGCTGCACCCGACAGCCCTGGAAGAGGAACAACCCCTGGTGCTGGTGGTAGTGGTAGGCCCATACTATTAGTGGTTGGAATCCCCATTGAGCCAATAACACTGCAAAATGGAATTCGTTAGACTTTGATCACAATATATGTAGCAGATATGATAAGAAAAGCTATAGCTGAGATTTCATATTGGACCTTGGTGTGGTTCCACTACGATCCAGCTTCTGCATTAGAAGTGCCCGAGAACGTGCATTCAAAGACTGAAAATCATCAAGTAAAAGGATATTTACAAATCTACACGAGTAGCTAAAGAATCTAGAACTTCTTGGTAAGCTCCATGATTGATATATTATATTATCAAAGTTGAATAAGACAAATGGAGATTACTAACCAAGCCGCCACCATCATCATCATCGAAATCACCAGGATTAACACCCATTTCTTGCATTCCAGATTGATCAGTAATAGCAGACACCTGCATTAACACTTATATTGTTACATAATATAAATATATAATCAGCAGATGATGACAAAACTACCACTTTACAAACCAATGTGCATTGCCACCTACGCTGCTGCTTTGAGAGTTCTAATATTTTACAATTTTATCATAAACGAATTAGCTAATACAACACAAGAATATAAAGAACTATTATATAAACATTACCTTCTGCCAAAAGTAAAGAATTAATTATTCACATAATAATGATAAAGACGAAACATATCCAATTCCAATATACACAATGCTTAAATCATAACGAATTATACCTTCATCATTCGACCAGCAATCTCCAACTGTCCATTCAAACTCTGGGCAGCCCTGGCATCTTCAAGTCGAGCAAACTGAAGAAAAAACGTAAAATGCTTAAGTTAGAACAGATAAGAGACTGCCTTTTGCAAAATTATAACATTGATTCTTTTGTATTAGAATATTTTGGCATAAGCTCACCTGAATAAAACCAAAACCTTTACAATTTCCAGTCTCATCAGTAGGTAACTGCACGAGCTCTACAGTGCCAAATGATTCGAATACCTGAACATATAATGGAACTATATTGTAAATGCATTCATCATAGGTTTAATTTCAAACAAACGCACTGGAGAGAAGTATTTCTACCGAGTTATTTCCATTGAGAAAAAAAGGCGACGTACGAAATTTACACTCGTTTAATTAATTAGTGCCATTTATTTCATGTGGAGGTAGAAAAGGTTCCAGAGAAGATATTCACTTTTCAGCATAAATATAAAATGAATATTCACAGATAGAAGACTATGACGGTGTTAAACCTGACGAAGTTGATCCTCCTTCATATTGTAATGCAGATTGCCAACATACAATTTTCTAGCCCCACCTGCGTATGCACCTGTACCTGCGACTCCAGCAGCAGTGGCAGTGGACTGTACAAGATTCTTTTCAGCTTCAGATGGTTTAACCATCACAGGAGTACCAAGAAGAGGCTGACCAGAGAGTGCAATTGCCATAGGAACAGACATTGAATCATAAAATTCAATGTACCTATAAAAAGTTGTTAGATTAGAAGGTACGACGACATTTAACTACATAAATAACATTGACAAATGCAAGTTCCAAAGTTTTGGCTGCTTGTTGTTTGTTTTTCTGTGAGAGATAAGCAGATTGAAGAGAATTAACATATTGTTACATATTTAACAAAATGTGAGACAAGAATGACGTTGTATCAAAGGAAAGAACTTTCTGTCTATCCTAAATTTTGAGATAACTAACTTCAATAAGGGAAACAGATGTAAAACATATACAACTAAAACATCCATTTTAAGTCATCATACAACCAGTATTTTACTTGATCAATAGATACTCAAATATGAAGGTCTTCTCACAGTATTAACTGTCCTAAAACAGAAGACAAATGATTCTAAATCAGAAAAGCATACCCAACCCCTTTTGAGCGTCTTGAATTACGGTCCATAATAAGACGTACATCTCGAACCTGAAATTGCAATCGGTCATATTAGCAACATTCATAAAGCAAGAAATCAAAAACATAAATTACGTATTTAGTTGCAGCTCGCCGCTTTTGTTTTAGTTGTATATTATTATAATTCATGACACATACATGACCTTTTTTCTTTAAGAATGTATATCTTATTGGAAATGTTCATGTTTCAATGAGCATTACATGTAGAACAAGAACAGCACAATAAACAGAAAAGCAATGTACTTCACAACCATAGGATAGCCTAAACAAGTGAAGCATCCCTATTTGTATAAATATCGTTGATTAAGTACTGTTCAACTGAGATTCATGTTATATCCCTCAAAATGTACGGAGCATGCACCCAGTGACTGATAGATTGCAGCAATTACAAAAAGAAAAAAAAAGTATCAAATGCAAAACATGAAAGACAAGAGGTTAAAAAGCAACCTTGCCAGCCCTTGAGAAGAATTCGTAAACATCTCTTTCATCCGCCTTCAGAGATATCTGTGATTTTTCGTAAAAAGTGAGATTAACCACATAAGAATTGATGATTATATAATACTACCAAATATGTAGCCATCACAGTAAAATATAAAGTCGGCAGCATGTTTTATTACCTGATATGCAAAGACTGTCCGCTGATCTCGTTCTGGGTCAACCTCTGGCTCTACCGCTCCTTCCTTTTTGTCTTTATATCGCCTGCAGGAAACCAACAATCGCAAGTCAACCCATTCTAAAAGGTATGTACTGTGATGCTGATACAATCCACTACTTATAATGTAAGGATGGAATGGAAGAAAGAGAACACTCCATAAATGAAACAACTACTCTTCAATTTGTGTAACAGAAGGCCAAAAGACTGACCTGGAGAACAATGTAATAATTAATAGCATACAAAACTATGTAATCCAAATCCAGGCAACAATGAAGGATAGTTTTGTACCTTTTCTAATGAACCTAAGATTACTTGAACATCAATCCATATAAGTGGCAGTATGACATGATAATATTAGTAAATCAGTGGGTTTGAACCTGATAAAAGCTTTCATTTCATGATTAGACATTGCCAAAGAACGGCAAGAGACTGGCATTACAGAACAGTAAATAAAAAACACCAAACACGCAAGCGTATCCTAAATTTCACGCATGTCTTGATTTGACAAGTATCTATAAGATGACAGGAAATACTCTTTTAGCATAAGGTAACATTTTAAGAGTAACACAATTTATTCCTGCATTGCTTACAAGTCTGAAGCAAAAACATCGCTTTATGAGTTTAAAATAGGGTTTATTGTTTCATTATGCGCTAAACTTTGGACTTGTTACTATTGTCTGGTCCCAACTTTAGAACCATCTATCATATGAGGTGAACTTTTTAAAACCTCTATTGTATGTTGTGTGTGACTTGAAACCGGGAATTGCAGGTTATATGTACATGTCACATCACATGGTCCAAAGTTGGGACCATATAACCAGCAATTCCCAGTTTCAGTCACACACAAAATATAATAGAGGTTTTAGAAGGTTTACCTCATACAATAGATGGTTCTAAAGTTGAGACCATACAATAGTAACAAGCCCAAAGTTTAGCATAACGAAACAATAAACCCTTTAAAATATATCAATGTAGAATATGTGGCCCTTGAACAGTATAAGATTTTCTGCTGAACAACTATTGGTGGCATTAGACCTGAAATGCAATAACAATCATGATATATAACACATGGCAATAAAATATCCTGCAAAATATAAATGGCTCTTGATATCCACAAGTAAAGTCTCTGTAAAGCAAAGCCCACTACTCCCACAACAGCATTTCTGCAACAGAACAGATACAGATAAGAGATGATGCTAGTCGAAAGGTGGAGGATAATGAAAATCATAACATGACATCATCACCCTGCCAGAAGGACCACCACCAATCTTGATATTTCAAGCTTATAAAAAGCCTAGAAGGGAGTGTTTAGACCCATGACCTGAGTCCCTGAGTCTGGTTTAGAAGACATAATGACCATCTGAGGATTGCTTTAGCACATCTGCGAGTTCCCATAATCTCGTGTTCAATATTCTATTCTCAAACTAGAATGTTCAATATTCATAATTCTAAGGAACTAAAGTATCACGACTAACTATGTTACCAACGAAATAATCTATGTTGGCACTAGCAGATATACCATCAAGCAACCGAACAATGATAGAAGGAATGTGGTAAACACGCATTTCAAAAAACAGACTTCCTTCCCAAACAACTAAAATGGCTGCTTTCAAAATAGAGAGGAATGCCAGTTATATTAAACTCTAACAAAGATGTCCTAAAAGTGGTTAGCATTCCTGTTAGTGACAGGCTATGATTACAATCACAATGCTCATGGCACGTGAACATCCACATCCATTGTGGTAAATTGGAAACTCAAATACGATATTTGATAGCAATAAACAAAAAACAGCTCAGACATTCAAATTCAGACAATAGTCATGGTCTACTCGACAGCTTAATACCGTCCTCAATGTAAAACCGTAAAAAAATATAAAATATAAAATATAAATATGACTGCAGCAGCAAAGATTGATTGGGTGTTTGTTCTCTTGAAATACCACTCCACTTTTGTAGAATAGTTGTTCCTGAGGCAAGCTCCCTATTGGCTCTGCTATATCAGATACTCTGATGTTACATTCATTAATTTCTACAGCTTGTAATAATAGCAAACAAACTTATAACGACCATTGTGAAGCTTATAAACAAGCTAAACCCCAAGTAAACATCAACTCTCAAGCAGTAGAAGTTTGTTCCCTCTTCCAATAAAAGAAGGCATTTTTTGTGGCACTTCCATGGCCACAACTATACCAACAAAAATCAATGAAGATATGCACTCATTTATGCTTCTTAATACTTGAGCTTTGACCCAAACAAATCACTTGCAAGGTCAAACAAACTAAAGGTTGACACATGGTTTTTCCTTGGTAATCTATCTTGAAAATGTGTTACAAGACAACACTAACGCATCTACTTACTGTCAGGTGCTATAACTTCACTAAAAGACTGGTACTTCCTAAGCATTTCGCCAGTTACATGTCGAGCAATATAGGCACAAAGCTTAGAAAAATTAAATTCAGAACACACATACCCGAAAAATTAGCATTACACCAATACACCTCCATCCATCTTGAAACCCCAAAATCGGAAGACATCATTCAATCTAGACATTGTGCATAGAACTCCATCATTATATTTTACACTCTAGTCCTATACTTGCACAAAACTCGAACTTGACCACAAGTAAATAAACTAGGATCACAAAGACACTTATTGGAATAACCGAGTTTGGTGGCATAATGGTGAAGCACATAAGTAAGGGAATCTCATGTCATTGTTGAACAATCAACAAGCCACTAATGCCAGACAATGAGAAATACAAAAGAAGCACTTATGCAAGCTAAACAAACCAAAGAAGATATGTAGCACATGAAATATAAACATGAACATAAAAGGTACCTGCTTTCTCGCTCAGGTTCTCTAATCTCCCTTTCTTTTTCTCTTTCTTTTTCCCTATCTTTAACCTCCCTGTCACGACTCTTCTCCCTATCCCGGCTCTTCTCCCTATCACGGCTCTTCTCCCTGTCCCGTTCACTTCTGACTCTTTCTGACCTGCTACCACTCCGATGTGATCTCTCCTGTTCTTTATCTTTCTCTCTCTCCTCGTCTTTCTCGTGTTCACGTCCATGTTCCCTCCTTCCCCTCACCCGATCTCTCTCCCTGTCCACACCTCTGTCTCTGTCTCTATCTCTTTCTCTATCTGTATCCCTACCCTTACCATTCCTCTCCTCCCTGCTCTTATCCCTATCTTTGTCTCTAGTTTCACGGCTACTCCTTTGTCTGTCTCTATCACTCTTATCATCATCTTTTGGAGATGAACGGTGGCGCGAGGAGCCCCTTTCTTTCTCACGATCACGCAACTCTTCACCGGATTTTGCACGCTTTGACCTACGATCATCATCGTTCTTCTCACTTCGATGTCTAGAGCTCTGCCTCCGTTCTTTATCTTCATTTTTACCAGTTTCTTCACCGCCATTAGCTCTTTTCTCTGAGTTTGGTACATCAGAATTTTCCACCATTTTTTCCAAGTAATCATATTCGTCAAAATCCATTGGATGGTCAGCTAATAGTCACCAACACTGCACGGAACAAAAGAAAGAAAAACATAACACACTTAAAATCTTCCAGTTAAAATGAGGGTTTTAAGATGAGTAAAAAAAATGTTCATTGTAAGATGGTTTGAATTCATGTTCAAGAACCGGGGTTGTTCATAAACTTTAAACAAAACAACTTATACTTTCTTGTAACTGAAGTTGCTATTAACTCTTAAGTTGCATAGCCCACAAAAAATATCATGACATGAAAACAAAAACAAAAAAAGGCAAAATGGTCTGCATCATTACAAAAAATAATTCATGTAGAACCCAAATACTCCAAAAGCTTAGAAAGAACTAAAACAACTTGGACGGATTTCTTTCAAAAACAACTCATTTCACCAAAGTTAAGAACCATACAGCTATCAATTTAAAAACAGGAAAAATTCCAAAACATTGCTCAATATTATTAGCCTCAAATACATCACCAGGTTAATCAATTAATATTTCACCTATACAAACTTACGTAAATGGGAAAAAATATATATGTACTACTTACATGTGTACAGCTTACTCTTTTATGCCAAAACCTAATTCACACGTGAAACATGGAATTGGTTTGATATCCACCACACACACACATGTTTTGTAACTTCTACTACGTAATGCAAGTGGCTAATCTAATTACTCATGCACACACACATACGTTACTTATCAAAGTAACTAATCTAATAATAAACTCAAGCACGCACAGACAGAAATATGTTGACATTCCTAGTACTTATTGCAAGTAACTAGGTGATAACAAAATCATGAACACAATCGCATATAGAGTCATATCTTTTGTCATTTCAAGTATTTATGGCAAGTGATAAATCTAGTATTCTAGTACTTACTTACATAGCCTCCAGTTTCTATCTATCATAAAAAGCACACTGAAAACAAATACACTTGCTACTTACATGTATACAACACCCACATACATACGCAAATATTTTTTCAATCTAATATAAATAAAAACAACTAATCTCTTTAACCAAATATAAATAAACACTAACTATATACATATATATATATATATATTATATTACTAATTTATACATAAAAAACACATAAAAGCTAAATTAATCTAATTTAAAAGATAATAGTATAGCATTTCTCAGTGTAAGAATACAACTTTATCTAATAATAAAGTTTATCCAACTATATACACTTAAAACCAAATGACCAACACTAACTCTGTATATATTAAATAATAATACGTAAATAAAACAAGTAAAAGAATAAACAAATTACATCATCACACTCGAAAGCAGAAAACAGGCAAATAGCATAATATTTCTCAGCGTAAGAATATGATTGGGGATGAACACGATTTCTGAGCCCTAATTTAGCTTAACAATTGACTTAATCTATATATATGTAAAAATTAGGGTTTATGGATGGAATTAGTATGATTAATTGTTTACCTAATTGATGAATGCGGGATGAGAAATCTTCTTCTTTCTTTCTTCCTTTCTTTTTTTGTGTATTGATTTGTGTTGAAAGTTGAAAAAATGAAAGAAGAGAGAAATGAAAAAATTGGCTGCGATTTTAAGATGTATACGACGATACACAGGACACAGCAAGTGGATGTAACATATGGGCCGGGTTAAACAAAAACAAACTTAGATTTTGGGCTAATGGACTGGGCTCATTTTTCAACACTATTTTCGGATCTTTCACAAAATTTCATGTGAAAAAGGAATGTTTCAAGTAAAAATTTATTTTCCATTATAATCATATAAAGTAATTTAGGTTCAGTGTTGCAAGGTTATCAAAAATAAAAGAACATTACAAGAAGGTTACCTAAAATTGTTGTTAGCAGTGATGTTCACCGGTTGTCAAAAAGTAGTGTTCGATAAAGATGATTGTTGTGAAAAAAATTCGTTGTGATCGCCACACTAAAATCAATTTACCCATTGTAATCGTATTGAAAATTATAATACATAAACATTATTTCACTTTTATACTATTATTAAACAAATAAGAAAGCACCACACTAACCACTATATTGGACCGGTGAGTCACACTAGCATAATATTTTTAAATATCTTCTTCTTTTATATCATAGTTTTGAATTTATAATTACAATAATTTAAACTATTATAAAAAATACTTTCATTAAAGAATTAACAACGATTTTTGCATTCATATAACATTAAACATTTGTCTCTTAACATCAGCATGCGAAATCTTTACTCGCTACTGTGCGCGGGATCTGATGCTATAGTGAGTAATTAGTGTAGGTGAAGAGTATTCGGATTGAAAATTCATATATATAAATTTAAAAATTATAATTTCTCAACAAAGTTGTTCATAACGTCTAAACAATATAATAATTTTGTAATATTCAAACAAAGAAGGAACTTGAAAGCAAATTGAAAAACTGATTAAAGAAACATAAGTAATAAAGGATATATATCAATGACTAAAACGAAACATCTTATTCAAGAGACCTCGCTTTTATCTCTCATTTTCTCACCAAAACTGCTCCATCTTATTCATCTTACCTTTTATTTTCTCCTTTCATCTTATCCTTTAATCTTTTATAAAGATACATCACTAGAACTACTCACTCACCTCGCTAAATACCTCAGTGCCGCTACTTACCCCTCACCTCGTCAAAATTCCTCAATGGCCAGGTTTTGACCATGTTTGACCATTGACTGATTAATTAGTCCACTTCATGGCTAGACGCCTTGTGTAACATCCCAAAATTTAAAAAAAAAAAAAAAAAAAAAAAAAAAAAAAAAAAAAAAAAATTAATTATTATAGTGTTTTTGCGACATAAGGGTAGTGTCGCAGGTATTGGTTGTGCGACACAAGGGTTGTGTCGCAGCTTGTGTCGCAGATCGTGCTGAAATGAAATTATTGAGGTGCTTAAGTGTAATTAGTGGGGTATATATATACATAATTATTTTCTAAACATTTCCAGATACCAAAAATCAAGTTTTAAGAGAGGTTTAGAGAGAGAAATAGGAGATTTAGAGAAAGAAAGTGAGAAGCAAGCTTTAATCCGAAATTAGAGTGTTTGAATCGTGAAATCAAGGTAAAACTCTTGTTATTTGATGCTATAATTGTTAATACTTGTTTTGAATACATTCATATGTGTTAATTTGTGTATTACTTGTTGAAATTCGTGAATTTCGGACTTGGGGTCTGCTGTGTTCATCTTTGCGACACAAGGGTGTTCATCTTTGCGACACAGAGGTTATGTCGCAGGTTATGTCGCATTGTTATGTTGCGACACAAGTGGCTATGTCGCACATGCTTATGCTGCGACACAAGGTTTATGTCGCATATGTTTTAGTTGCGACACAATGTTAATGTCGCATACACTTGTTTAGCGACACAAGGTTTGTGTCGCAAGTTGTGTCGCCAGTTTATGTCGTAGGCTAATTTCATTTAGGTTTCGGGGCGCTGCCCCGAGCCCCGCAAGGGCGTTGCCCCTTGACCCCACCCGCTGACCTGCCAGCGGGACCGCAGCCAGGGGCCAGCTCCTTGGACCCCGTCAGTTGACCCCGAGTGAGTTATTGAGAATGATTTGTATGTGTGATTATTATATAAGTATTAATCACTGAATTATGTAACAGACTACTGACTTGTACTCTGTTTATTCTCAGAAACGCAGAAGACTCAGTGATATAAGATTACTGAGCTTGTAAGCTGGTATCCTCAGGTGAGTGGATCTGCAACTCATAGTTTGAGTTAGTTGTAATGGTGTGATTACAACAAGTAACGTAAACCTTGATTGACTATTTAGTCTGAGTTATGATTGAATATATCTGCTTGTTATGCATATGTGGCCTTCGGGCATCTGTGTTATTCAGAGGTCAATTGCGATTGGACTTGGTTACTACTGTGTTCAACACACGTTCCAGATACATGTGTTGTCGCTGGAAAGTGTGTTGTGGTGTTGTAGTGCCAAGTTATCGGCCTATTCTGTATGGGCCTTTACAGATTGTGGTAAGTGTTACTGAGGGCCACCGCGGCTGTAGGGTTCCTCAGTAACCGCCGATCCTCTTGAGTTTATGTGTTTATTGTGCTTAGTGTAAACAGATTATTAAGCTAAGTTGAATTGTTAGTTGTACATTCATTCACTTAGCTTTGTGCTAATCCCACCATTTCCCTTCCTGCAGGTTATGCATGTCTTTTGTGGGTTGGGCAGGAAGGTGGTTTTGAAGAATGTTTGATACGTGCCATAACTCTGATATATTTATGAATGTTTTGTTAATTAACATGTATGGGGATTTGTATAACAATTATATGTTTTGTTTCAGCAACATTTTAATATTGTAAACTCGCGAAAAATCTATGGTCATTTTGTAAGATAAGTTATAATATTATCTTTTATCCATCGCTTCCGAGTCAAATTACTATTTTAACCCTGAGGTAATTTAAGGGGTGTTATACCTTGGTCTAGGGCCGATCAACAATTTTTCGATGCATGCTCAGCTAGCTAGACTGAGTTTTACAACCATGCCAATACCCATTTTTCTTAGTTACTATTGTGTTCGTTTATGTTCGAAAGTTGCACTCTAAAGTTCCTTTTGACATTTAATATAAGGTGATAAGTTTGATACTCGACTTAATGAAAGATGTACAAGTAATAGTGAAAGTATGGTGTGCGTTAGTTGGTTTAACGTATTAATTCCAATTTAATTACCTAAAACTAGACAAACTAAGCCTTTATTTCATGTATCAAAAGAATTAAACAAATTACAATGTTTAAATTTTTGGTATAACGCTATAGAGAGAAAAAATGGACCAACTTAATCCAAGGGTCACACGTTAAAGATTTCCACAAACCTTCAAGAACCCCTAAAACTCAAATGCACTAACAATATCGCTACTTAACTTCGAAGGCAACACAAGTACAATCTTTGAGAATACTTACATGATTGGAAAGAAATGACATTGTCTAAGAAGGCAACAAGTTAATTAGGTTGGGTACTAAGGAGTGTTTGTTGAACTTTTCGTTTTAAAAACTTTTAAGTTAATAAGCTCATATACTTTTTTTTAGTGTTTAGATACGCCTATAGGCATAGGCTTATGAACAATCTCTTTTTCATAGGTACCTATCCTTAACTTATTTGAGCTTATAACATTACCTTTATTTTGCCTTTTGCTTTGCTTTCTTTTTTAGATGTGATGATCTAGTCATTTTACCTTCGTAAATTAATAAGCGGATCAAAACACACCAAAATAATTTATAAACTTATAACTGAAAGATAAGCTATTAACTTAGGCAAAATCAACCTTGCAGAAAATGCTAGGCGGGGATTAATCGGTCGCGCCCTTGTAGGGATTAATCGGCCGAGTCGGGGATTAATCGGATTAATTTTTTTTTAATTTAAATAATATATAAATTAAATAATGTACTTGAAAACAAAGAAAAAAGTTATTAAATGATAAATAAGTAATATAAGTTAAATATGAGGAACCAAATGTGAACTTTTTGTACTTTTTTTTTGACAAAAAGCTGACATTTCTCTTTCTCTTTTTCTCATAATTTTTTCATCATCTTTTTGCCTTTCTCTCTCCTTCCCTCCTTTTCACCTAACTTTTCTTAACCTAACATTTCTTAACCTATCATCTCCCCTTACATTGCAGGGCGGAATTCTTACTCCCCTCACCGGAATTACTCAACCAGCAGCCGTTTGACTCGCTGAAATTCCTCAGTCACCGAATTTTAACCATGTTTGACCGACCATTGACCTTTTTTTTACCGCCTCAGGCTGAATCGGGGCGTTAGCTCTCCATTTTCGTTTAATCGGCCGGGACAACTGTGTTTTACTACATTGGGCAAAATCATTTGTGCAACTAGTAACACTTAAAGGTGAGTGCCGCTACTCATAATGAAAAGAGTGATTATGTGTATATTAGAAAGTGTACAAATTGAAACTATAAATGTTTATATCAACTTTTACCTTGGCAACGCAAAAGCATCATATATGATATTGATATCCACATAAACTAATAAGCTTAATCAAGATAATAAGCTAATTCGAACATTCCCTAAAGAGTCAAACACAAAACCTATGTCAAGGCCATCCCAAAGACATTTAGTTTTATGTTCTCTTACTAAACTTCATAAACATTATGGGCCTGCTCCTGAGTTATTTTTAAGAAAAAGAGAATAGAAGTGGAAAGAAGAAAAATCAGATTGTGTTCATGAGTTTTTTCTATGGAGAGAAGAGAAGAGAAGAGAAGTGGGAGTTTAATTTGGACATCTTTTCTCTCCAAACTTTCTCTCCAAAAGTGGGAAGAAATGGAAGGAAGGAAGATTAAACAAGTTAGAAAATGACATTTCCTTCCATTTCTCTCCAACTCGAGAACATCAAATGTGTAAATTTCCTTTTTTTTCTTTTCAACTCGGGAACGCAATTGTGTTCTTCCTCTTCTTTTCTTTTCTATTATTTTTCTCTTCTTTTCTTCCAACCAAAAACTCGGAAGCGGACCCTCTATGTTTCTTACCATTAACATCCTATCATCCAATTACCCCTTATACTCAAGTTGGATACAAAATCTCTTATTTATCATGATATTTTAAGTTTGATCTTTTTGACTTCTCGAACTTTCATGATATTTACTTTCACCAAAATCTCATGAATATCCATATAATATTTCAATTTACCATGATTCATACAAGTTAACCAATTTGGGTTACAAATTATACTATCAATACTTTCTTTCTTTATTTTTCTTTTTGAGAAAATACAACTATTAATTCGTGCATCCCCTAAAGAGTCAAAACACAAAACCTATATCAAGGCCAACCAAGAGACATTTACTTTCCTGTTCTCTTACTGAACTTCGTACGCATTCTATGTTTCATATCGTGAACATCCTATCATCCAATATTACTACAATCATTATGTAATTTGTAAAATTGGAAGATTAACAATTTATACATTTCCAATCCTTTTGACCCGTCGATTTTGTTATTTTGAATAACTTTACATCTTTTATCCATTGGATGACATATTACTCTTTAGAGAGACTATTCAGTCACACAGATCAACAATATACCACATAAATGGGTCAGAGCGACCACCTTTAACTTTCTAACCTTTTTAAACAAGGTTGGAAATGATATTTCCTCTTTCTGTAAATCTATCGTCAGATTAGATGAAGCAATGATCTTGGGTTTAGCTCCATATATCAATGAAACATTTTTTCAACATAATCTATAACTTAAAAGATGTGCACCAATAAAAGAAAAAACTATTAAATTCATAACAATAACCAATAACATACATGAAGATTGCAAATGAAATTGGCTCAAACCCATTCATAACAACAATGAGAAAACCACAACAAACTTAACTGCAAAAAGACAGATTTGCCCCTTATAAGAAAAAGTTAATCCAGTCCAGATTATTTTGAGAATTTCAACAGAAGTGTTGTTTTATTTTGATACCTTCCGGCTTTTAAAACAAAAGTAACAGAAAATTACAAGAATTAACCCTCCAACGCAGATGCTCCAGAAATAATCTCAGTGAGTTCAGTAGTGATTGATGCTTGACGAGTCCTGAAAACATGAGATTATAATAGAGATAAGCACATAGCAATACCATTAAACTAAAACATATGAAGATTTGGATAACGATCATCAAAACACACATGCTGCACACCAAAATCCCTATACAAACAATCTTTTGTCCAAATTTTATGAAAATTTAGATAATTAATGTATATGTTACGACTACAAAGAAATCTGTTAAGATAACCATCTAAATAGTTTATAATGTAATTTACAACATTCTAAGCATTTGAATACAATTTGGGACTTTTTTACCTGCTCAGAGGACTTAAAATATCTCATCTTTAAAAAACCTTGTAGAAATTAAGTTTGACAAGTTGGAGATCTATATGTTGGAATCCTTTTATATGGTTTGGGGTGTGTGTGCGTGTCAGCATGTATGTGAGAGAGATATAAATAGGACCTGTTATATGCAAGCGTAAGCCGATCAAGCATGTCACCAGCATTTCTGCTGGCACTGTCCATGGCAGACATCCTGGCTCCTTGTTCACTGCATGCATTCTCCAAAACCGCATTGAACATCACCTGAATGAGTGACAACAATCTGATTACGAGTTGAATAAAAATGTGCAAACATTCAATGCAACATCATTTTAGAAAGTTGTGTAAACTATAAAAAAACACGTCTTTAACAGGCAACGTGGACTAAATCTGCTATATATCTTTTAATAAGAAAAAGGCTCCCCTTCAGTGGAAAAAAATCAACTTTTGACACTAGAACACCTAAACAAATTACTTCTCAACTTCAAATTCAATGTTCGTAGAACTATGACCCAAAAAATGTCTCCACCTGTCCCAACATAATTGCAACAAATCCAACTTTATATCATACAGACACTTCCATTCCACTCAAAAAATACTACAGAAACTATAGGATTTTCATTTTCCGGATATTCCAAATATTACTACTTATTTGCATACTGTCATCATTTAAAAAGAACATGATCTCATTTGCATCTGGTTTAAATAAGTTATAGTATATTGTCAAAATTATTGAAGGGAATTTTGTACATTTAACAAATAGTCATTCCCTTAAAGTACTAACCAATCTTTAGGATCTCCATTTGGCAGGAGTACACACAAAAAAAAATTCAGATTCTATCAGCAATGGCCCAAATTATACAACTTAATTAACATTGTGCAATAATGGTATGGGTTTAATTTGTTAAAACATGTAGGGGGCTTACACATGAAAACTGAAATTCAGAAAGATTCTGAAGAACTTCTGACTTGGTTTCACCACCTTCAATTTCATATGAATCCAGATCACCAATCTTCCCACCAGCTTCAGATTCTCTTTCCACAATCTGCAACAAGACAAGAGCTAATTATTATAAGTAGATAACTCTAAGCTGTAGGAACTCAGAACAATTAATTTACCTCAGGAGACAACACAGTTGCAGTTGTAGGAAGAAATGAGACAACCGACTGGAACTTGTTAAATACTATCCTCAATGCATCAAACTCCACATTCTTCAAGATGTCATCCGCAATAACAGATACCTGCAATAAAAGTAATATATAGAAAAAAATTCTGTCATCCAAGGCTTTATCCCAGCTAACTTGAAAAAAAGGTTTGCGAAGTTAACTACTTGTTCACCATCATTCCCTCTAACTACTATTATTCAAGATAGAAAACCACTTCATACTTAGACTAATATAGAACAGCAAAACCAATATAACTTGAATAAAGAATATTAGTTATGCCCAAAATTATATCACATTATCACTAGACGAGTACAGGATCTACAAAGACCAAGAAAATGGTTGGTAGGCTTTCTTGACATCATTCGTCCTACCAAACCCCAGAAACTTGTAATAACCGTCAAAAACATATCTCACACAACATAGGATTAAAAACGTACTTCATTTTCAACAATACAAGAATTTAACACAAAAAATCTACTAGAATTTTCTTTATAAAAGCAAATACTGGTTGTTTTCAGACACCTAAAGAGACACTCAAACTGGATACAAATTCGGAGCATAAGCAGATTTTCAGAAATCCAGTCATACTTTCAAATACCTCTAGGAACACCCAAATAATATACGAATTTGGTAGCATAAGCAGATTTTCAGAATTCTGGTCATACTCTTTGTGATGCCAAGCTTATTCAGTTCTAACATTTATGCTAGTGTATAAACAGGGCTACCTGGGTGTAGTTGAGAAAGTTCTTTTGCAACTCGGCTATACTCAGCTCAATGTCTTTCCTAGAGTCACGGATCAGCTGGGCCTTTCCCTTCTCTCCCAAAATGACGTACTTAGTTTCTGAGTCAGGACCTAGATGAATCAAACAAAATAATTAAGTCTGACATCATTGAGAGTTTAGACAACTGAGAACTTGCTCTTATGTATATGTACCAGCATTGATCTTGTGAAGAGCTCTGCTTATCTTTACTGATGTAGAGTTAATACCACCACAAAGACCCTTGTCTGAAGAAATAGTGACAATGACATTCTTCTTGACATTCACACCTAGTAGAACAATGAAATATAAAAAACTTATACAGTTGGGTAACAAAACATGTATTATTCTTGCATAATGATAAATATACAACTCTATTTTAGTGCAATGATGATCAAACCAATTTTTAAGTGCTAAGGTAGTACCGTTCAATATTAGTAATAGCTAGACCTCCATCTACTTATTGCACGACAACTTCATCTTCAATTTGAATTGAAGATTATGTCAGAAATATAATACCCACCCATCTGATATTAGATGCCACAGCTCCCAATTTAGTCTGTCCCCAAATAAACACAATTTCCATATAGGAAAAGTTCCATTCCAGTATAGCTTATTTGCCCTCTAATAATCATTGCAAGACTTAATGACATTAACTCAGTCCATAACACTATTTTTTTCTTTGTTGAGGGACACTTCAGATAAATGACAAATGGTCTCTCTATCAGATTGTGCCTACATAAGCATTAGATTTCAATTCTATGACAGAATGAGTAACTCAGGATTCCAAATTGAACCATCTAAATCGACATAGATTTATCACCAACCAAGTAAAAACCAGACGGACTAATATTTATATAGAACACTAGCTGCAGTTCTTAATATGCAAAACTCAATCTTTAGCCAAAAAAGAAATGCAAAACTCAACTTCCCTATTTTCTACTAATCATTAAGTTCTGAGAGATAATCGAATACGTATATAGATAGTAGATAAGCATTAAAAATTGAGGTGACCATATCTAAAGAGAGAGAGAGAGAGAGAGAGAGAGAGAGAGATGTCAAAAACATACTTGGAGTGTCACCAAGGAGAGCAGTAAATGGCTGCCATAGTCCACGAGAATTTTCAGCTCTGACTTGAATTGCTCTCAGCTTTGAAGCTGCAACCATCTTCATGGCCTTTGTGATCTTCTGAGTACTCTTAACACTCTTCATGCGATTTCTAACTGCCCAAATAACACTTAACAGCATGAACACTCAAGAAAAGAAACGATAAGGCCATGAACGGCATGAACTCTATTAATAAAGACAAGAAATGTAAAAAACAAACAAGATGCTACAATAGCATTACCAATTTGAGTAGAAATGGAGCGAACCCCAAGACCCATCTGCTCCCTGCACGTAATCAACCAAACATGTAATATTCAGTCAAAAAGGTGTTACTGTGTTAGTGTCAAATTTAATATCAAAATATTAGTCAACAACCAAACCACAAACACACACAGCTTCAGTTATAACCAATTACAAGGAACAATAGAAAAGAAAGTAGAAAAGCAAAAGGATCATTGCAATTAACAAATCCAAAACAAAGAAGCCATTAACTGGGTAACCAAGGAGAACTTATCACTTCGTCCAACTTATCTTATTGCTAAACAACAGAAACTGGATGAATAACTGGAATTAGTTTATGTCAACTTCAGGAAAAAAGCTACATTGTAGCTATCAAATATTCAATAAGTCCACTTAGTAATGA
The DNA here is from genome assembly GCA_963921325.1 of Logfia minima. NCBI lineage: Eukaryota > Viridiplantae > Streptophyta > Magnoliopsida > Asterales > Asteraceae > Logfia > Logfia minima. The sequence goes on from OY992776.1 coordinate 3,043,676, forward strand.
AGGCCAAAAAATATCATTAATGACCAACCTAAAGGTCATTGGTACTTTGTCAAATAACAAATTCTTCAATTCATTAAAAAGAGTTGCTGGAGATAAAAAGAAAAAAAAGGAAAGAGAAAAAATAAACACAACGTAGGAGATGAAGAGAAGAGTGCTACTGAAGAGAAAGACCATCAACTGAAACAGTGGAAAAATCAAAGACAAATACAAGTAGGGAAGACAAAAGCTTCACAGAAATTGTAGATTTTTCTCTCTGAAAATTAGGCTCTGAAATCCCTTCTACCGACACTTTTTCTAAAGCAACATGTGTGAAAAAAAGTACCACACCTTCCTCAACCAAGGCAGAAGCCTAGACCCTATCCTCATATCTAGCTGAGCTTTGGGCTTAAGCGTTCCTTTGATAAAACTGGCACCAACAACCAGTAATGATCCTTCCACAAGTAAAAAAGGTAGAGATAAAATTATCTAGAAAAAACCATTAACCAGACAACAAAAGGCAAAGTACAAAAAATTTATAAATAAAAAGAGAATCAATGAATGCGTTTAATCAAGTGAGCTCCCTTCTATTACTCTCAATCTCTCATAGACAATGAATAATTCAGCAACTTACAACTAAAATAATTTAAGATTCAAGGCACTCAAAATGTTATCCATAACATATTCACTAAATGTGCCAAGTTCATTTACCTATACATACAGAGACAAAAACACACTTTTTATATCTATGATATATTGTTCTCTTGAGTCCACTGACGCTTCTAATTTTACAGCTAATAATTTTCAAACGACATGATTTCAACATCCCTGCAACTTATACATCACTAACTAACTACACAAAATCCGAAGTCATCGCAAATAACAATTCTCAAAATCAAAATCGCACTGTTCCTGCCAATTTTCTTAACATCAAAATCGTCTATGAATTCGATAAAAAAAAATTAGCCTATGAATTTGAGGAAAACTTAACATTTCGGTCAAATTCAATAATATTGGATCCTAAAAATGAATATGTCTATAACAGCTAAATCTAGCACACAGTTTTCCAACCACTTAAAGTTAAACATAAATTAAGATCCTAACGATGGATAAGCATATATATATATATACGGTGTAAAATTATAAAAACTGAGGTAGATCGAGAAATGTCGTACTCAGAGGGAGCAAGAGTGGATCGAATCGCATTGAAGGTAGGGTTTGGAGAAGAAACAAGAGGTGTGAAACGTCTTCCTTCTCTTCTAATTGCAGCCATCGCCATTTCTTTTCTAGATTTTTGCCACAAATCAGATCGATCGATTAAAATGATTGATCAAAAGTTAGGGTTTCAAGTAGCGTTGTTCTGATAAAATGGCAGCGAACTTGATGTGGTTTAATGGTACTCGGGTGAAATGAATTGGATCCGATTCTTAAGGCCTACCAACCATTGACTGTTAAATGTAAGTGGGCTTTGTTGAGCCCAACTAGTCATTTGTAGTGTACGGATGTGGATTCAAACATAAAATTTCACTAATAAGGTTTTAAGGTTCCTATTTCATGTTACGTTAGACTCACGCGTTTGAATCACATGTTATTTTCATTGTACACGAATAAGTATCACCGAAGAAAAAGTGGGGCTTCTTTTCTTTTAAGTTTGACGATTTTTTTTGTTAACTCACGTTGAAACTCCCTTTCCCCTTTGAATTCCATATCTTTTTTTACTCCATATATGTGGCCATGTGGGTGCCTGATATTTGTGAGGGATCTTACAGTGAAAATCGAAGCTATTGTAGAGTTGATAAATCTCATTATTGTTTTACGCTACATATGCATAATTTGAACCGAGCATGTATAAATTTGGGACGAAGAACAAGAGGGTCTACCAATAGAAAGAATAGAGCCAACAAGTGAAAAACTTACAAGATTGGCAAACTAAATCTCGTTAACAAAATTAAAATCATCCAATAAATCCTTTAAATACATAGGAAAGATGATGAAGTTTTAGGTTATTGACTTGTACCCACAAACCAACATAATACTAATTAACAGATCAATCAAACGATTACCTCGGTATTAATAGTAAAGCCCTACTTTCAACAGAATTACGGCTCTACTTCATCCCAAAATCATATTCTTTATCTAATAAGTTAGGTGAAGTCCTTAAGAGTTATTTGGAGTATTTATAATTTAACTATAGTAAAGTTATGACTTGGAATGTTCGACTAGTATGTTGGGTCTCCGACCCTCATTTTGTAATTTATGTATGAAAAATAAACTTAAGTAGTTTACCAATCATTGCATATGTGAAGTAGCGACAATTTTGTACTTAGTGAAAAGCTGAAGTGTCTGCATCACTCGCTGGTGTGACAAAGTTCAATTTACAAGTGACTGAAGCCGATATAGATTAATTAAAGCATTTATGCAAGTTAAAGACTAAAGACATAATAAGTGAAGTAATCATTGAAGTGGAAGTCAGAGATCTCATCTAATTATCTAGTAGTTCAGGCTTTTATCCGAAGGTAAAAGGGGTTTGACAAATACCCGTTGTACCCGACGTAAGTCTTTTGCTTGAATCACTAATTTATGATTAATTGCCGATTTCAAAATTTTTTGCTTGAAACTTGGATGATTACTTAACTAGCAAATCTAGTCAAAGTAAATATGCAAGCAAGTAAAGAGTTTAAGGGTTAGAAAAATATCACCAAGTGACACCACGATTTATAGTGGTCGGGGTGGCCATTAACTAGTCCACCTTGATCTACTCCCTGATTATGCGATATCGAGATTTCTATACTATGATTCAACCCTTTTCACCGGTAGGAATGGAAACCATTCAAAGTGTAGTTTCTTCTCCAATAAGAACACAACACTAATCTTCTTTAACTAAAATAAGCTCACCTAACCAAACTCTATAACTTCTACAATAAGAAGTACAACTATCAATTGGAAATACTTCCAGATTCAACAAGGAAGTTACCAATACCAACAATGTCTTATCCTAAGATGTGCAAGACAATTGATCTCCAAATAATCTTTTAACACAATTTGAGAAGATCACCACACCAAACTTTTCTTCTTCTAACACTCCAGAAGGCAACACCACTTCTCTTTCTTCTTCACACTCTTGGAAGAACACACCAATCAACAACTCACTCAATAAGTCTTCCCCTAACAAATGGAAGACACTAATCACTCAAGCTTTCTTCCACAATCAATTGGAAGAGAAATAATATGAAATCCTCCTCAGACACACTCTTAAGGATCTCTTACAATAAATTACAACAACAACGTAGTGGCATAAATTATTACAATTCAATAACCTCACTATATAAATCAACTTTTTGCTTAAAATCTTAATCTCTCAAGCACACTCTTAGTGATAAACAATACAAGCGATGATAATTTTTTAATTGAGAGAAATTTGTATTTTAAAAGTGAAAGAAGATAACCTTTAAGTTAAAAACGAGCTAGATATCTAAAGTTGAACTTTTCAAAGTTCAAGAAAAAATCCATTACAACCACGGTTAACACGATCCGATTGTGGCCGTGCCGTAGTTTTGCTATCTAAAACTATTTGAAAATATATCCATTTTAAATCATTTCATAATACATTTTAAATTAGTTTCCAAGACCCTACAAAAACCTTAATCGTGATTTGCTTAATGCTTAGAAGGTTAAACACAAAAGTATGTATACATTGGATAATAAGGTACACTTACATTTACCCAATAATTTTTGTGGTTTTCTTATTTGACTTTGTACAAAACACGTCTAGGATCCCGTAGGTTCGGATCTACGAGGTAATCTTGTTTATACAAGTGCGGAATCCTCACATAAACATAAACGATAATAAACGAGTAATACAAATGTGTAAAAATCACTTTTATTGAATGTAAAGAAGTATTACATTCAAACAAGATACAAACTCTCTCTTATTTCCTATCTGCGAACTTGCACTAAGGACTCTAAGACTGAGTTCGAACTTACAACTCCGAAAAAAAACTCTTCTCTAAAACTTTCGGACTTGTGTATATATATGCACCTAAGTTCGTACGAACTTAGGCGCCTTCTAAGTTCGTACGAACTTATAAGTTCGTACGAACCTATCAAATACACATACAAAACTTAAGTTAATAATTACAATGATTAACAAAATGACTTTTAAACCTAACTATTACAAACTAGAAGCTGTTGTCACATAATATGCACTAACATAATCAAGGTGGTAATCACTTAATGCATTATAATCTTAAAGTTGGGTTTGAATTCTTAAAAGTAAATTTAGCTAATGACGAGATTAAACACACATATAGCTAATTCCAGCTTGGATCTAAACTCTATTTAAGCAATCACGAAAATAAAAATAAAATCATCGTACACTAGAAAAAAACAAAAACCTACTTATAAAAGTAGAAGATTCAACAATCGAATTCATACTACGAAACAAATGTTTATTTATTTTTCCTTTACACTGTATCAACTCATGTATTATTCAGATTTCATACATGCAATTCTAGAACCGAAACTTAATAAAGATAATAGACACTAAAAACCTAACAAAACAATGAAGTCTATAAAGTGCTGATGAAACGATCAGATCAATACTTTTCATCAATATTGTATCTAACACATGTATCATCCCACAAATTCGCGGGTTATAATATAGTAATTTATAAAACTGAAATAAACATTAACAAAAACTAAAATCTGACGATAAAGTTAAAACATATATAAAAATAAAGGATCGGCCATAACTCTTATATTCTTCAAGCTTAAAATCGTGACACAGTTACCAACAAGTTCTGCACATAGTATAGCTGCAAAAAGGAAACAGTTCAATATCTTAATGGCATGATAATATCATGTAATGCTTTTATAAATTCAACAATTTCTATTAAATTCTATATCATATATGTTAGATATTGTATCCAATTCTAGTTGGTTTAGTAGTAGTATTAATCTATTTATGTTTAGATTAGGTTTTAAGTGTTAGTTTGCTTTTCTTATAAGCCAAGTTACTTGTCTTGATAGCAAGTAAGTAGCATATATTGACATCATTTCTTAATCGATTAGGCTAAGCTCTATAAATAGAGGATAAAGGGTGATGCTCAAATCATTCTTCTTCTTGATTTTTTTTCTTTTTTGTAACTGATTTGCTTGGGTTAAATAATAAAATACACTCCGTAATCTCATGTATTTTTTCTTTGAGTAATTATTTTCGAGCTAGCTTTAAGGTTTGCTGGTTTTCTTCCAACAATTGGTATCAGAGTGATGGTTAAGATGGTGTCTTGAAGCTTGGTCGACTCAAAAGTATTTAATCCCAACAAATAGTATTCTCTCGTTTTGGTTCGTCAGTGTCTTTGCGTCGGTGGGAGAATTGTCGCTGTGGGTATGTTAATAGTTAAATCTTTGTGAAATTTTAAATGGAGGTTATAGACACATAAATAGGTTCTTCCTGGAGGGACTTTCAATTGGAGAATCGTAGAGAGAGATCGTTATTCGAAGTTGTTGTAGAGATTATGCAATTTACGTTCGAAGTTTCTAGGGATGCAAAGTTTGTGGAAGTTGAAGGAAGCAAGGATTGAATCTCGATTTTCTCAATTGAGTTGAAGGTTTTCCAAGGTTGCTTGCATTACAAGTTATTGATTACTTGGAGTACAGGCTATCGGGTTTGCATATGAAAGTCAATTTTTTTAAGGTTTTCTAAAGTGTACTCGATTTTGTGCAAGTGTTTAGCAAAGGAAGATGACATTTATGTCAGTATCAAAGTTTAACAGCAGCCAACTCCGACGTGCCAACTCAGTTAACATCGTCAAGCCACTTACTTGATGAGAAGTTTGATGGGTACAATGATTTTGGTTTATGGAGGGTGAAGATGTTGGTTGTCCTAATCTAACATGAGTTTTTGGAGGGCACCACGGATGCTCAAAAGGCAACTCTTATAGCGTTTGATGATTACATAAAAGCACACAATGTCTTACTTATGTGTTTAGGTAATAAGGTTCTGAGAGAGGTTTCAAAAGAAACCACGGTTGCGGGTATCTGGTTAAAGCTTGATTCTTTATACATCACTAAGTCGTTAGTCACCAGACTTTACTTGAAGAATAAGTTGTGCACGTGCTATATGCATTCTAGGGAGATCTCTGAGCATATAGATTAGTTCGATAAGTTAATCGTGGACTTAGTGAATATAGATATCGAGATTGAGGATGAAGATCAAGCACTCATACTGATGTCGTCATTACCACCTTCGTTTGATACTTTTGTGGAGGTATTGTTATATAGGAGAGAAATTGTGTCGATGGAGGATGTCATGTGTACTCTTAATTCATAGGAGTTGAAGAAAAGGGGAGATGCAAAGGGGGAAGTTGGTGATTGGTAATTTATGAGAGGGAGGTCTAATCAGAGACATACTCTACAAGGTCGAGGTAATTCGCAGTCCAAGTCAAGAGGTAAAAGTATTTATAAACAGAGGTGTTACATATGCTATTCAGAGGATCACGTAAAGAAAGATTGTTCCAAGAGGAACAATGGTAAATTGAATTTTTTCAAGGAGGAGGTGGGTTCAGGTTTTGGTCCATGTTTTGAGGGTTATGAAAATGGTGATTTGCTTATGGTGGTGAGTGGGGAGATCGGGCTAGATTTGCTTATGGTGGTGAGCACAGTGTTACTAGGAGATGATATGTCATGTGTCATCAAGGGGATAGGAAAGGTGAGAATACTATTGAAAGATGGTTCAAATTTTGTGCTTGAGAATGTGCTTTACATTCCCAAGTTGAAGAGACATTTGATATCTTTAGTGACTCTTGAGAAAGAGGGTTATACTATGAAGCTTCAGAACCACAAAACAAAGGTGGTCAAGGGTTCTATGATGGTTTTGTCTTGAACTAGGAAACAGAATAATGTGTACACTTTGGACAGACGGGCGGAAGAAGCTATTGAAGAAAAGAAAAGTCTTACACAGGTTTGGCATAAACGGCGGGACATATCAGTGAAGCATTACAACATAAACTAGAGAATATAGAGATACTTGGAAAGAGAAGTCTAGGAAGTCGACTAGGGTTAGTTTTGGTCGAGGGAAACACACAACAGAGGGAACTATATACTATATTCATGCGGATCTTTGGGGACCAGCTAGAGTAAAATCGACTAGTAGCTGTAGGTACTTTCTATCGATTGTTGATGATTACTCTAGGAAGGTTTGTGTTCATTTTCTCAACACAAACATGAGGCGTTCAATAGGCTCAAAGAGTGGAAGCTGTTAATTGACAACCAGAGAGGTAGAAAAGTATAGAAGCTCTGGATGGAAAATGGGTTGAAGTTTTGTAATCACGAATTAATGAAATTTGTAAGGAGAGTAAGATAGCTAGGAATTTGATAGTTATCGAAACTCCACAACATAATGGTTTAGCTGAACGAATGAATAAGATACTCTTGAACAAGGTTGGGTGTTTACTGATTTAGTCTGGTTTACAGGATACATTATGGGTAGAGGTGATGACGACAACAACATATCTGATTAATAGGTCTCCGAATATAGCATCGAACAAGAAAACTCCTATGGATATGTGGTCAAGACATCCAATGAGTTATGAGATGTTGAGAGTATCTGGTTTCGTTGCTTATTCATACAAGAATCAAGGGAAATAAGCTCAAGCCTAGAGCTATGAAGTGCATATTCCTGGGGTATCCTGAGGGTGTGAGCTGATACAAGTTATAGAGGTGTGATGATGTCAAGCCTAAGATCATCATAAGCAGGGATGTGGTGTTTAATGAGAACCTTATGTATATTGACATTTTTAAAAGTGTTGGTGCTGTAGATTCTGCGGAGCATGTCAAGTTTGAGGTAGCATCACAGGGTGGTCATGTCGAGCCAATCGAGCTAATCATACATCATCATCTTCATCAGGCCGAGGAAAATCAAGAGGACATTGATGAATGAGAAAATGAAGTTGTGGGACCTCAAGTGCAGAATCTGGATAACCATGTTCTTGCTCGTAATCGAGATGGAAGAGCTATTACTATACATGTAAGGTTTAGGAATGAGAGTAATATGGTTGTTTATGCATTTGCTATTGTAGAAGAGGAGGATACACATGAGCCACTTACCAATCATGAGACGATTATTTCGATGGATAAGTTGAAGTGCATTCATGTTATGGAGGAGCTGGTCAATTAAGGAAGGGATTAAAGGCGTTCAGAAACCAAGGTACAAGTCAAAGCTAGAAGCTATGGGATTTACGCAGAGAGTAGGGATTGACTATAATGAGGTATTTTCTCTCGTGGTTCAACATACTTCTAATCCGGGTTATACTATCATTAACTACTTGCAAGGATAATGAGTTAAAGCAACATGATGTAAAGATGACTTTTTGCATTGTACTTTGGAAGAAACCATTTATATGAGGCAACGAATTAGTTTGAGGAAGGAACGACAAACAAAGTATGTTTGCTGAACAAATCCTTATATGGTTTTTAGCAACCTCCAAGACAAATGGTATAGGCATTTTGATATGTATATGCTCAACAATTGGTTTAGTAGAAGCAACTACGACAGTTGTGTGTATTCCAAGGAGTTTGCACCATGTGAGTACATATTTCTACTGTTGTATGTAGATGGTATGTCGATTGCTTGTAAAAGCAAGACTGAAATTAAATATACCAAGGGTTTGCTGAAGAAAGAGTTCAACATGAAGGACTTAGGAGAAGCAAAGAACATACTTGGTATGGAGATTGTCAAGAATCGGGGTGACTGAACTTGAGGTTGTTTTAGTTGGTATATGTGAAGAAGATTTAGAATAACTACAGAGTTGAAAATTGCAGGTCAGTGTATATGCCATTAGGTGCATACTTCAGGGTGTCATTAAAGGATTGTCTGTCAAGTGACTGAGATGTGGCAAGGATGAGTAAGGTATCGTATGTGAATGTTGAAGGGAGTTTAATGTACTTGATGGTATGCAGTTAACATTGTGAGCATGTATTTGTCGAATCCGGGAAAGAAGCACAGGGAAGCAGTGAAGTAGATTTTGAAGTATATGAAAGGCAGTGTGGATGTTGGGCTAGTGTATGGTAAAGATCGAGATGAACATGAAGATGTTGACGGTTTCGTGGATGGTGACTATGTAAAAGACCCGGATAAGGGTAGGCCGATAACTAGGTATGTGTTCATGGTACAGGGATGTGTGGTGAGTTGAAAAGAAACACTCACATTGTTGTGTTATCTACTACAGAGGCGGATTATGCGGCACTTGCTGAAGAAGTAAAGATGTAACACCCCCAAAAGTCCAAAGCAATGGACTACTCGGGTATCTTTCAGATTCAGCTAAAAATCATGGTGGGAGGATACTAGTAGCCCACTACTTTAGGCTTATGAGAGACTCAAATTTCTTATCTCATATCGATGTGGGATGAGTTGTTACAAACTCCCCCACTAAACTCCTGACGTCCTTGTCAGGCCGAAACATAACCAATAACCAAGATCCATACTCCAGGAGATCCACAAACTGCGTGCCCATTACACCGAGAGGCTATGGCTCTGATACCATATGTAACACCCCCCAAAGTCTAAAGCAATGGACTACTCATGTATCCTTTAGGTTCAACTAAAAACCATGGTGGAAGGATACTAGTAGCCTACTACTTTAGGCTTATAAGGGACTCAAATTTCTTATCTCATTAATGTGGGACGGGTTATTACAGAAGGAAAGCATGTAGCTTAAAGGTCTACGACAAGAGTTGGGAGTAAACCTTCGATCAGTGGTTGTGAACTGTGATAATCAAGGGGCAATTCATCTCTCCATGAATCATGTGTTTCATGAGAGGAGAAATCATATCAACGTGAGGCTTCACTTTATTAGGGAGATCATAGAATCGAAGGTGATTGAGGTTGTTAAAGTTGGCATGAGAGGAGAAATCTTACAATTTCTACCTTAGTATCAACACTAGTTTTTTCTGATACTAAGCATCTCCATGCGATGCTTGAACTTCAGACCTGGAACCACCTCCGTGAATGCATCTACATGCTGCTAATGCATTCACGGAGGTGGTTCCAGGTCTGAAGTTCAAGCATCGCATGGAGATGCTTAGTATCAGAAAAAACTACTGTTGATACTAAGGTAGAAATTGTAAGATATAGTCTACCCATTCTAGTTGGTTTAGTAGTGGTATTAATTCAGTTTATATTTAGATAAGGTTTTTTTAGTTTGCTTTTCTTGTAAGCCAAGTTGCTTGCCTAGAAAGGAAAGTAACTAGCATAGATTGAGATCATTCCTTAGTCGTTTAGGCTAAGGATTTCTATCATGTATTCTCTATAAATAGAGGATAGGGGGTGATGCTCAAATCATTCTTCTCCTTGCATGTTTTTTATGTAACCGATTCGCTCTTGTTAAATAATCAAAGGCATTCGGTAATCTCGTGTGTGTTTTTCTTTAAGTTAATATTCCACACTAGCTTTAAGATTTGTTAGTTTTCTTCCATCAATATCATATCGTACGAGGCAATAATTTCATAGTAAATTTTAATAGGTCCAAGTAATAATTACCTTCCATATAAATCGGTAGAATGATTCAGTAGCCTCATTGCTTTTGAGATCTACCAGATTTGCATTTCTCCACACTATAGAACCAAGAATGCTATGACTAATTACCTATTAATCATCAGAATTAGTTAGTTAGATGATGTACGTAAAGTTTTCATTAAAAGAATGTAATCATTAAGAAATAAACAAACAAAGAATAAAGAGTCAAGTGGTTAATCAAATTACATAAAAATAGCAATCATCAAAAATTGAAACACACAATAAATTTTTTCAAAGACTATACACTATGAATTTTCGATTATAATTTGTTATATTTTAGCATACTTAACACAAAAATAAATTACCATAACCAATCTGATCCAAAAATGCGTTGACGACATCCCGGTTAATATAGCCATACCATATACCATTTCCAGAAGCCATATACAAATCCAAAATACCTGCAAAGATATGTACCATTTCTGAACATCACATTGATCCAAAAGCTTATGGTACATAGATATAGTTTGGAGCTTACTCGTTTCTGCCCTATTTGCGAAGCAAGGGAGTTAACTCCATTAAGCTTATCTCCCTCGATATCAGGGATGTCCTAAAATTCACAATATATATCATCGGTACAATCAGAGAAGTACACAAAGTTTCTTAGTTACTGTATGTGATTGTGAAAAATGTCATGTACATACGTACCTTAAATAGTGCCAAAACTAGCCCATAGATGCTCATGATTCCAGACACAAAGATGGCATGCTTTGAAAGTAAAAGCGTTCGTCCTGCTATGCATGACTGTAAGATGCATCTTCATTAGTTAAATAGCTTAATCATTTATCATCAATAATCTAAATTAATATATTTGATTTTGTGGTCAACCAAATTTTCATTCGAACAAATCAATACTCGGTTATAAGTAAATTTCTTTAAATAATGATGTGATCAAATTGAACCTGAACATGAAGGTGGAACAAAATAGGAATGGACCCATGACACGACGAAATAGACACTGCAGCAAGCACATGATTCCTCTTCCATCGTAGCAGCGGTAGCTATACAAAGTTGAGAGATACACATATGATTATGGTGATATATATAATCGATGTCAGGGAATTTGATTAATGTATTAGAAATATGTTTTAAATACATGAATTATTTTACTCACATGAACTGAATATGCAGTCCCAAAAGCATACCATAGGAAGAGACCCAACCTAAAAGGCCAAGATTTAACACTCCATCCCAGACAAAAACCCTAATAATTAAGAGTCAAAACACAATATATTATATCAAAGATTCTGTGTTTTACGAACTTCTAGTACCTCCTTCAAATATGTCATATGTATGTTGATATATAAAAACAAAATGTTTTTAATGATGGTTAACTTGTAGCATATATTACCAAAAAAGCATAGAACGAGGTGAGTAGAATGGCAGTTTTGACAGGAAGTTCACCCGATACCAACACCAAATATGGTTTGTTAACCTTGTCGATCTCGATATCTGATAGTTGATTTATGCCCGCAACATACGAATTAGCTAATATGCCACCAAGGACTGCCTGGACGTTTAGATGTTGAGTTAATCAGATTCTGATATTAAAAAGATAAAGGGTAACTTTGATTTTGGATTACAATAAATACAAAGAACAAAAAGATAGACCTGCAAAACTCCAAGAAAAAATGATGGAGTAAATTCCGAAATGTTCTGGATGGCAAGCAAAGAAACTGAAATGATGCACAACGACTGCACAATAAGATTAATTAATGTTTTACACTTTAAATGTATATATCAATTTCCAACCAAATATCTATAACTAGACATTGCATATGTGATGTAGAACGATAATACATCTAACCGTTGAGTTTCATGCAATAATAAAAGCGTAATATACCACACACGAATATCAAATTCGTAAATCAAAGAGAAAATATTATTAATTAATCAAGAATAATAAATATTAAGAATAAGCATAGCATTTATAACAAAAGAGTACTAATTCTAATCCTAAACAAACATCAAATCCTAATCCTAATTAATTTATAAATTGCTAAAACATAAAAGTATTGAAATATAAGTATTGATAAAAAAAAATTGCCTAAGTACTGCAATAAGTACATGTGTGATAAGTGCATTTACTTCGGACAAACATTCTCAATAAAATAGGCAAGAAATGTTCGTAAATTCTTCTTAAACCTTTTGATATGTTGCATTGTAATTGGGAAGTACATGCTTCCTTAAAATGTTAAATGTCGAACTTTACGTTATAGGACAAAAGTACAAATGGCGAAAGTAATTGTTCATGTTTCTGTAGATGTCCTTTTATACTTTGTTAGAGTGTGAGTTTTGCCGCAATTTTACTTGTAACAAAGTCATGCCTAAAATCAACTTACAATTTTTAATAAATGCCAAATGAATGTTGTCGAGAGAGAAACCATAGCTCAATATCAATAAGCGAACAACACAGGTACTTAAAAGAATTTTTTTTGAAAATTCGTATCATGAAAATCAGGGTATAACATCTAATACTACTCGATTTTTGATTTGCAACGACTTAGATCTTTAGACGGATTAATCGGTCAAACTTTTAGAAGGAACATTTTCCTAAATAGAATAGAAGCAGAAAGTTAAACTTTAAACGGATCGATTTGAGTTGTCATCCATAGTTTGCTTGTTCTCAAATGTAGTAAATGTTCTTTTGCCACTAGGATAAATCTTTCTAGATTCTTCATTATCATTTTTATAAAGCAAAAGTACGGTTTAATTGAAAAAAGTTGTCTAGTTTTTTGATGACTCCTTTTGAAATCACTGCTTTGTGACCTCTTTTTCAATCGCTACAGTAAGTGTAGTCACACTAAACAATCACTGATTCAGTGTGTTTAGTAGAAAAAATAGAATTCATACCGTTCCTGCGAGAGTGTAAACCTTTGTAAATTTGTAAATTATATCAAACATATCTCCAAGTGATTTGCGATCCATCTGAGGACGAGAAACTCCATAATCAGTTCCATTGGCGGCACTTGCCAGAAACTTTGCTTTTTGTCCTTGATCTTTTAGAGAATATGATCTCCCAAATTTGACATCCACATAATGCTTCATTCTAACGATATTCCGCACATGAGCTCGTGAAACTTGTACGTTGCCATGACCTACCAAAATTTAGAGATCGATAGTTACTAGTTACTTCTTACACTTATTGGTTTGCGTATCATTAGTAAATTATTATAAAACATGTATGAGGTTTAAGTATAGGGATAAGGGTTTTAAAATGTATTCAACTTTGTCAAAAAAGCTATTGTGCGTATGAGCTTTCAAAATCTTTATTGTGTGTATCCAATTTTCAATTATCGTTTATTGTATGTAATATTTTGACGTGGGAAGTTGTATGAATGACATGTGGATGCTTTAGATGGATGACACACTAGCCAAAATACATACAATTAACAATAATTGAAAATTAGATACATACAATAAAAGTTTTGAAAGTTTATACACACAATAGCTTTTTTGACAAAGTTTGATACATTTTAAAACACTAATCCCTTAAGTATATTAAAAGAATATCTGGTGGGTCGACCCAATGAATCAATACTTAGAGTAACTCATGACATATCTAGAGTCGGGATCCATTTAAAAGGCATTTGTAAAATTTTATATTACACTTGCGTTTTAAGCCCATATGTAATTGACTACTCAATTGCTAATTGGTTAATACATGCTTTTTTAAAACTAAAATGACAATATAGACAAAAGAAAAACAACTAAATAAACCAAAATGGAAGTAAATGACAACATAGAAGCCTCATACTACAACCAAATAATCAACCTAAAACAAAGACAAATTAAAGTATTATAGAGGCTAAAAACTACAAGCTACATCATCATTTCAGTTCAATGTAAGCTAAATAAAACTTCGAGTATTTATCAAACACATGGTGTGGACTATCAACATTTTCACACATTAGTATACGTGTTAGTTATTGAAAATCACAAAACAACCTTAGTTTGTCAAATACTTCTCATTATTATACTATTAAACATCACTTTGATTACGAGTACCGGACCGGTTTAACATCAGAATAAAGATGATAGTTAGGTTTACTTGGACACATTTATTCATCTGTATACTCTTGTCATAAAATAAGTGTTCACATTTCTATTCTAATTTGCTTTAAAATAAATATATATTTAAAAAATAATATATTAATTTTACCATTGTATTCTCACTATATTTTTTATTAAAACTAATGCATAGAAAGTCAAGATAAAAATATCATATCGTACTATATAATGTAATGTATAAGTTTTTAAATGTTTAGAAACTTTATTATGAACAATTATTATTAGTCAGAAGGTATTAATATACCCCAAATGACTAATGTTGATTTATTCGCAGTATTTATTCACAAGAGATAATTATATATGTTAATTCTATTTCTTTAATAAATAAAAAGATTCTTTTAGCTTTATAATTTATTACAAAAGATCTTATATTTTTTATAGGATGTTACCACTCAAAGATTGATAGCAATATTTTATTATAATTTTAATAAATAACATAATTTATCAAAAGACTTTTAACCTAATGGTACGTGCCTACGTAGAGAATTTGATTTATCAATATGTTGAGTTGAAGTCTTACTTGAAATAATAAATACACATATTGTGCTGGTTGTTAATTTAGGATTCGTGGTTAAATTTTTATTTATATTTTTTTATTTTTTCTGAAATTCAACTTAAAGCCTAGGCGAATGTAACTATATCTAGCCAATCAAAGATCTCACAAACTTACTTTGTCATGGTAGTTTGGCTAAACTAAGTGTATCATGACATGATGTGCAAAGTGAACGAAATATAACCTAAAAGCTCGTTTGAATATGCCTGACTTGTTATAGAAGTTGGATACAAGCGGTGACCATCGTGATGTCAAAAATATAAGAAAACTGATACAATTGTCTAAAATACATATCTAAAAGTGTGATTAAAAATTCATTAGATATTATGATAGAAAACAGTGTAAAAACGTTTAGGTTAATATTATAATTAGGTCTCTGTCATATCAAGATGTATTAACTAATACATTTTGTTATGGATCACTAAGAAATTCGCTCGTCTTGTGTATTAGTTTCCAGAAATAAGAACCATGTTTATGAGTTCTTTGTTGTTTATTAACTGATACACAATAACACAATTTTGTTCTTAGCAAAATGGAAAACATATCAAAGGAGAAAAGAGAAAAAAAAGTGGAGATTAAGGGTGCGTTTAGTTATGAATTTTTTTTCTCATTTTTCATTTTCCATTTTTTTAGGGAATGAAAAGTAATTTACTTCCCTAGAAAAACAATGAAAATTTAAAAAACGCGTTTAGATGTGAGGGATGGAGTTTTCCTTTTTTCAAAAAGAAGAATTAAAAAATTTTAGAGAAACTTCAAAATGAGTTTTTATAATTTGTAGTTATGGAAAAGAAAACAAGAATTTTATTTTCTTAAAAAACTTTTTAAAAAATTCGGATTTGAACATGTTTTCTAATTTTATAGTTTTCCTTAAAAAATTTTCTGAAAAATAAGGGGAGTTTCCTGTAACTAAACGCGTCCTAAGTAACTTAATTTCTTAAACTTTTATCTTAATTATGGAAGGATAATGATATAAGAAGTTAATCAAAATACTAACAAGGACTTACTACAGGAAACCGAAGTTGGCACCACCGGAGACTTTGAAAATGATGAAGGCTTTAGAACCCATTCAATCTTCATAGATTTCATCCTTTTAATTTTCCCTCGTATTTCAATGTAAAACCAAACGACGAGAACTGCAAACACCTTGATGATATGTACTTACTATTTATATTTATTTTCATTGGTAACTGCAAGTCACCGAAGACTAAAGATTATTATTATTATTATTATTATTATTATCTTTTCTTTTGGAAAAGCAATATCTTATTGCTACTATAAATACACCACGATACAATACGTAGATTAATGGCATACATCGGTAACGTATTTTCATTATATTCTAAGGTAGGTGACAATGTGCATGTAAAAAAACTGTTACCATCTGCAATCTACATTACATAATCTTTTTTAAAATATGTAATGTACTTATTAAATATATAATGTACATTTTATGAACACATTACATATTTAAATATTATAAATAAAAGTCAGTTGACTTGACTGTTCCGGCCAACTAGAGCCGAAGAAAGCTCCAGTTAAAGTATAAAATCAATTTTCAGAATATTGGGATTGAGATTAACACATGCATAGATCTCTATGCCTGTCACCAAGATTTCTATATACATAAAATGATAAGATTGACTAATAAATACGGCATTTTTTATTTAGACCAAAGAAGATGATATACCATCAAAGGGGTGCTTGATTTGCGATTTGATTTGGCGTTAATTATTTTCTTTTTCTTTTTCTTTCATTTTCAAATGATTTAAAACATACCTTATGAAAAAATATCTTCCTTAACTTTTACTTAACATAATAGGAGTGCAAATATTATTTTTCTACAAATATAAAGAATTAGTTATTAGCTATGAGGTGAGTTCATGGAAGTATGAGTTTTTTTGAAAGTATAAAAGTACCAATAGAAATGCGCCACGTGGCAAAACCCACTTTCCCCCACTTTTTTAAAAGTTAAATATCTCATAAACGACAAATCAAAAAATAATAAAAATTATACCATAAAAATCGTCATTTTTTTCACTTCGATTTAAGATCCCACAAGGCATACTTTCGACGAATTTTTTTTTTCATTCTTTGGGGGTTAACACATGTGTTATGATGGATTAACAAAAGTGTTACCGGCGGTTATCACATGTATTAGTCGCCCGTAACACATGTGTTATTTGTTTATAACACATGCGTTACAAATTTTCAAAACACATGTCTTATGATGGATTAACAAAAGTGTTACCCGTGGTTAACACATGTGTTATCAACGATTATCACATGTGTTACAATCGATAGTCGGTCCTAACACATGTGTTAGTCGCCCGTAACACATGTGTTATTTGTTTATAATACATGTGTTACAAATTTTCAAAACCCACCAAAAAATGGAAAAAAAATAAATTTCGTCGAAAGTATACCTTGTGGGATCTTAAATCGAAGAGGAGAAAACGTTGATTTTTATGGTGCATTTTTTATTATTTTTTGATTAACGGTTTTTAAGATATTTAAATTTAAAAAAAGTGGGAGAAAGTGAAAAAAAGTGGGGCCTTTGCCAAATGACACAATTCTATTGGTACTTCCATACTTTCAAAAAATCTCATACTTTAATGATCTTTTGTCTATTAGCTATACTGATAACATCAAAATATATTGTAAACATCATTTTACTTGGTTTTCTAAAATCATAATTAGGGATAATGCTCACCCGTGGTGGGTACAGATCTCTTCAACTTATGGTTTTTTTTAGTCGCAAACTCACTGGTTTCCATCAACAAATTGATTTTTATACCCGTATTCGTGAACCGTGAATACCCGTAAATATGAGTAATTATCATTATATATATATAAAAAGAGAGGAGAGTTCAAATAAAAAATCTAAATATCTTGAATACGTGATAATAACTTTAAAAATGCTTTTTAATTATCCAAAACACATTGCTCTTCAAAACTTTTTCAATGATAATTATTAAAAATAACTTTTAGAAGCTATGATAAAAATAAAATAAAATATTTATTCTTTTTGAACTTTTTTACAGATAATCACAAAATATAATATGATAATCACATGTGATTATTCTATAATAAAATGTGATTTCATGTGTATGAGATAATCACAAAATAGGACTTGACAATCACATATCATTGATATCGCGTAAAAAGTCACGTTTTTACGTACGATATCTTATTCCTTTTTAACAACTAATTAATTTAATAACCCAAATAATGCATTTATTTGTCTTATTTTGTTGATTAGGTAATCACGAAGACAATGCTTCAAGATTCGCCAAAAATAGGTGAAGAACGAATAAGATAGAGCATAAACAACAAAAGACGGTTCGTTCGCGTTCTAATCATCTAGTTGATAAATATTGAGAAATTATTCTTAATCTTTCTTAAATTATAGTTTAGATGATTATGATAGTGTGGGTTCAAGAATCGCTAAAACGGGTATGAAACGAAGAAGTTAGTGTCAAAAGAAGAAACAAATTACGATCCCTCGCACACGAGACCACGACCTCGCGCATACGGCTCACACCACCAGCCGTATACGGCTCAGTGTGGACCATATACGGCCTGCATGAACCGTATACATTTTTGCGCAACCCGTATACACGTAAATCATGCAACATGGGACGGTTCGTGCAATACGGGTGTGTTCTTGCTTGGTTAAATACAGCTCGGGAAGTCAAAATACTTCTTATAAATACCCAACTAGAATATAACCCGCGAAATCGCGGGACTACATATGATAAGTTTGTATATATGTAAATTCAAAAAACGATTGTAATTGTTGAGTATTGTTTCATTACTATTATGTAATAATATTTGTGCGTATAACAAAAAATACTGATAACATTCATATCCATTACAAACGACAAAAAAAAATATAGTTATAAATCAACGATTAAAACATTAGTTAATGTTTTAATCTCTTGGTCGTGCACTCCAAAGAGTGCTTAGTGCTTGAAGTCTTGAGAAGTAGTCATTTATTGCTAGCAAGGCAAGTGCTGATTGTCGAGTTGTGAGTAACTCATGCAAACGTTTTAACGTGTCTTCCCTCAATTTTTCTGCCTGTAAAATATGACAAATAAGAAGTATTCGGTGTTATATACATTAATGGTCTGGTTCATATAGTTTTGTTAATTAATTGTAGTAAAAATATATTATAAGGGTGGTTGTAAAAGGAATGACCAATGTATATGTAGGATAATGTAAGTATTGAAGTTTGAAAAAACCTGGTATAAGAAAGTCTCAACTGCTCCTAATTTCCCCATTGCCATTGCCATTTGAGACATGTAAGTAGACATATTTGAAGTTGCAATTGAAACAATATTAGCATCCCTGACGAGCGACTCTGCCAAAGATTGTTGCATTTTGTCTATTCCTTGCGAAATACAGTTTTCTTCATGTATTGTCGATACGCACAAGTCATTGAGGTTTTTTTTCTGTCTTTTTGTCAGATCCACATGATTCTCTATGATCTGAAAACATGTTTATAAGAGTTCCTATCAATGGGTGTCCATATCCAAAAGATTGTCTCATTTTAGTTCGTTTTCAAGTATTATGTTTATAACACTTTTGAATTATGAAATGAAAAAAAGAAAATAAGTTAATGTAAAAAATTTAATTGTGTGTAAAAAAGAATTTTAGCCATGAATTTATTCATGTTGAAGTAAAAAAAATAATAAATTTACGATAAATTTTTTTGTCAATAAGAACTCTAGTATACTTAAGTTATTATTTATATTTACATTAAGTACACTTGCCTTGAGTATATCAGATGAACGAAATCCACCAATCCACATAATACATCGTTCTGCTGGTGATGTCCACATTCCATAGAGTATTTGAAAAACGTCATCCTTTGCTACATTTCTCTTTTGTTTGAAAATGTCACTAAAATGTGTTTTTGTTTTTTCCACGATAGGTATAAGTTCAACATCAGTTCGATTTGAATAAATAGCCATCCTAAGTTCTTGAATATGTTCCAATTTGGTCTTGAAACCATCGTGAATAAGTTGATTGAAATGTGAAAGACGCTGTTCAATTTGAGACCAAATAAAAGGTAATTTAATATGTCATAATCAATCAAGAATTTATATTATAATGTAGTAGCTAAATGTTAGACATGAAATCATGTTGTAAATGTCTATGAGTTTATGTTGTTAATGAACATTTAGTATTTATGATATATATGATGAAGTCAAGTATACCTTTATTTTGATATGGTTGACCTTGTTCACCTTGATTTGTTGTTGAATCCTGTTGAATATGGAAGTAAGTATGAAATTTAAATGGAAATAGCGTAGCTAAATATTGAATGAATAAGTAAGAATGATTGACCTTTTGTGAGGCATTGTTGGCTTGTTCCTTTAGTTTGTTAAGTTCCATATGACTTTTTTCTAATTGTTGAACATATGCCTATATAGAGATGTAAATCAAACGGTTAACATAGTTTGAGTAATTTTTCAAACATATTAAGTGTTGGTTATTTAGAATGTGCTAAGTTATTCGTATGTTATACATATTATATGAATTTTAGTTAGATATACAGTGTGGTAAATAAAAATGTTCGATTAAATTACTCAAACGTTATACCTTTTTTCGCATCCTGCACTTTCTAACAAATTCACGTTTTTGAGCTAGTCTTCTTAATTTCTACAATGAAATCATATGGAAGTTATGTTAGTAATTATAAGACAACATCAAATAGTAACGTAGATTGATGAAATATAAACTGATATATATATATATATACTTAGCTAGCTACGTATGTAATTGAATCGAGTATATACATAAATATACCTTTTCTTCATCCATCTTATCTTTATCAGTTGAAGCATGAGCAACATCAATCGAACTTTTTGATAGATCCATCTATAAAAATATCAGTAATTAAATTATTTTATTGAGATAACCACATGTAAAAAAGCATTATTATTGATAGTTCACTAAATGTTGAAGGAGGTAACATACTTTTTGTAGTGAAAGAGAAGTTAAAGACTATCGACTAATACCTTCTTATTTCTTCAATGGATGTAAATTGAGATTATAATGTAATTTTGAAGAAATTTTAGTTATTTAATATTTCTGTGAAAAATCTTTTGTATTTTTGGTTAGTATTTGAAAATTATTTCTTATTTTATAAATATTAAAATATATCGATGTTTACTTAATATTAGGGGCTCTAGTTATTAATTAGTTTGGATTTTATGCTTTTAAATGAAATAATATTAGAAAGAATAGAAGATATTGATGTTGATCGTCGTAATGTTCGTGAAATTAGAATAAAGAATTGATATTTCAGAAGCCTTGGTGTGTTTTACTTGCTACAGCTGTCTTCAAGATTTTCTAATAGTTTCTAATCATACATATCCTTTTCCTTTTACTAAGCAATTTTTTAAATAGTGTTTGATTGCTACCTTATCTCAAAAGGAAATAATATATTTTAATTAAGTCATTATTTGGGCTTTGTTTTGATTGCTACAGCTAGTTTGTAAAATTATCTTTAAAAAAAATAATTATGAACAATTGTCATATTTAACGATTATGTGTTTTTCTATAGAGAATACTATTTTTTGTAAATTTTTACTATTTCGTTACGCAATCAATGAATAATATTTATGTACTAACTTCTTTCTAATTAATCTCTCGCATAACCAACGAAATGAATGTGCTAACCTTATGATCAGCTTTTGTATTTATATATAAAGTTGTTATCTTATATATTATTTTATTCGGATAACTATCATGCATGATTTTTTTTTATCTTTTCCTATTTTATAACATCATTATTATATTCTTAATTAAATTTTCAAAAATCAACAGACTTAAAATGAAAGTAATGTTTATTTTCTTGAAAGTTCACACCAACAAAAACTAATAAAAATAAATTGATAAACAAAATAATATGTGTATAGGTAGGTATGCACAAGCGGATAACAAATGTAAGAGTCATCACAACCCAATTACGAATAACATATTGTGAATACTGTAAATTTAAGCTCACAAAAATATTTGTTATTTTCTGGAGTTCAATGACTTACCATTGACATTTACAGTTCCTCCATCATGTTTGTAGGTGGCAGGATTGTGGCCTGCTCGTATTGCCCCTGCTAGATTCCAAGTGAAAGAATTTTGTAACAATAAATGCTAATATAAGTCAACTGTCTAAGTAATTAGTTTTATAAGGCTGCATGTTGTTACAACTAAATGTTCTTAAAGGTACCTGAACTTGTAAGCTAATGGGTTATTTGCTACTGCAAGAGATGGAATACCCCCACAAAAGACCTGACTTTCCAGCCTTGGGCATGTACTTCGTCGATCATCTTCATTGCCATCATATGATCTGAAGCATAAAATTCATATCTTAAGAATGAAGTAATAAACTATGCATTCATAAACATACATCGAGACTGTTTCCCTTACTAACAAAATAGTGGTCTGAACATACAGAATAGAGTGAGTGGAATATCAGACCAAAAATGAGCAAATTGACCTATATAAACAAAATTACAATGGGATTGTAGTTTGTTATCATTGTTCATTTTAGGACCATAATTACTTTTAATAAGCAGCTAAAATTGACGTTTTTCCAATGCTAACAAACCTCCTTTGGAGAATAAGAAGCTATCATCACTTGCCACCCCTATGGGATAAAACTTAAAGATTTGACTAATGTGATAGAAATTCACAAACTACATTCAAAACCTCCAGCAGCTCAGAAAACAATATTGTAGATATCTGATCGTGATAGCAGAACTGATAATTTTTTTTTTTTTTTAAACTATGAGAGGAAGGTAAAATTGAGAAACCATCGTGAAGAGGTTCCTTGTTGCTTCAAGTGACATTTTTCCAATGCTGTAACTGTTAAATCAAAGAGAATTTACATTAGTTTACACATTGTATAGAAAAGTTATGTACATTTGGACAAGGACTACAATCTATCCCTACAGGGGCCATTTTGACCCATACACTTGGGCTTTTGTTTGCTACGACATGGGATTTGGAAGCCAACATAGCATTACATCCCTGATAGTGTAACATTATGGTAAGAAGCATAATACTATGTCATGCAAAAAATTTTGGAAGACATTTTGACAGGTTGCCATTCATATCAGTTAACAACCCAACAGTTTTTGATAGTGGGCGCTAATATACTTTAAAGATAGTTGATTTGGTCAGTCACTTATCTCGGTTTTATTCGACTAATCAGAATCAACCATGTTTCTATAGTTGTTTGCATATTGGTTATCTACCTACACAATTTTAGATACCTTAACAGTAGGAGAGTAAATCAATTGTAGTACAAACCGAGTATTGTGTAACAGATCTGTAACAAAGTAAAACTTAATATTCGGAACTACCAACGTTAGTAAAACTGAATCGGAAGATCAAAAAAACAATGGAAACCATAATTCACCAAAATTTTATTGTGAGGAAAAATAAGATGACAACATTACTAATAAACTTCAAATCAATCAATTAAATGCGTTGCAACACCTCTTTGTATACTACATTCTTAGTGGTGTTTGTAAGATTATCATTTTCGTCACATATGAGAACCTTCAATCCTTTTTTGCTCGTCACACGGGAAATGGCAACATACAATTGTCCATGAGTGAAGACCGGCTTACGAAGAAATAAACCTACACTGGATAGTGATTGCCTTGACTCTTGTTAATAGTCATTGCATAGCAAACTGAAACGGGGAATTGTCGTCTCTGGAACTTCAAAGGAATCTTTTTGTCAGTTGGAGCAATTACCATCCGAGGAATGTGGGTTATGTCTCCAAAGAAGTTTCCTGTAATAATTCTGGCTTCTATAGTGTTAGTCCCTAGCCTTTCAACCTGTAATCTCGTTCCATTGCACAATCCTTTTGCCTGATTAATGTTCCGCAACAACATTATAGGTACTCCTGTCTTTAACACGAGCCTATGGTTTGGAATGCCAGGTACCTTAAGGCCGTTTAAAATTTCAGGAGAGTACAACTGCTGCGCAAAGTGATCATTATCCTCATCTGGGCACAGTCTGTCGGAACTATAAAATACATGTTCCTCACCAGTAATCTTTGATAAAACGTGTTCATTTACATGGTCTACTTCTTCATTTGTTGTAGCAAGAATTGCTTTATCTTGGAAATATCTTGGGTTATTGAGGTTTTGAGCTAAGTCAGTGTATATAGAACCAACAATTGTTTGTACATGATTTCCATTAGATTGAAGTAACACGTCTTTAGGGAAAACAACATCAGCCTCACCGTCGTTTGGTTCGTCTATTTTACCCTCTCCAATTTTCAATATCCATTCCGCAAATTCTTTAATTTCTTGAGCTTCTGAGTCATCTCGTCCTCCACACAATCGCATATTTTTTGTTAGTCTAAGAACTTTGCAATGACACCACAAATGAGAAGAATGTAGTGACGCGTGCACAATTTCTGCTCTTGTACCCTTTTGTACAACAGGAAGTATTTGCCTAAAATCTCCACCAAAGACAACTACTTTCCCTCCAAAAGGTTTAGCTTTGTTTGGTGACCGTATTATATCTCTCATTGTACGGTCAAAAGCTTCAAAGCAATTTCTATGCATCATGGGAGCTTCATCCCAAATTATGAGTTTTGATCTGTTTAACAATGCTGCAAGGTCGCTCTCGGGTGATATAGAGCAAAATGAATCTTCAGTTACATTAATTCGCGTTTAAGTCCATAACTAACAATTCATGATGGAGGCCCATATAATTTGAATAGTGGAAACTTATGCAATACGTAACAGTTTATATGTACTTGTAACCACAAAAGAAAAATCATGTATTCTCACCCCAAAACATATCAAAGCGTTTAAAAATAGGGGCTATGAAACTCACAGTTCGAGCGTGAGCGTACAGATGTATATAATGCGCGTACCGACCGGGTTTGACTCCTATTCAATTCCTAAGAACACAAGGTATCTAATTAGTTTCTCGACTAATACAGTTTGTTAAGATTGCTTAGCTAGCTAATTAAATTACAAAGTGCCGCGAAAGTTCGAATTTCCATTTAATTTACGTTGTCGGTAATTGTTCGAGTTGCGAACAAAATAATGGAAATATATGTATACAACATCTAAAAATTCCCAAACTTAGTATGAAACATGAAATATAGTTCACAAATTTTCTGTGAAAATTTGGGGATTTTTAGACATACAGATTATTTTTAATCAATTAATGTCTATAAAGTGTGATAAATATGAGAAAAATAGTAATTATTCATGAAAATTTCTTAAATGTTTACTAGATCAGTTTTAACTCATTTTTAGGTTTGTGTAAAATTTTCATGTTGTTTTGAGCACTGGAACTTTGGTTCCCAACTTTATGTGTTTAATCAAGACGTAAATCGGAAAACGTATCAATTCACTTCCAATGAGTGTCAAATTTTGGGGATAGTGTCATTTTTTGTGGAAAATGACACAGGAATTTTTCCATATTTTTTTGATGTTAAAAAGTATTTTTCATGAATATTTTTCGTCTTTATAGACTTTATTTGTATTAAACTAGGAAAAATACTTATGTTTTTCCAAAAATTCACATTTTTATTTTCAAAGTTCTTATCATGATATAGTTACTGAGAAAAATCATCCCCAAATTTTTAACACGTTTTATCTAATATTTTTGTATTTTTGATTAATCACACCACAATTATTTGCATTCTACAAGGCTAAAATAATGCATGATTTTAATGCATTTTCTAAAAATACTTAATCATCAAGATAAATTCCTATCTTTTTATTCTACTGAGATATACATGTTAGGAGTCTAAAGTAATTTTTCTTAGATTTATTGAATACTTTAAGACCCATGAACAAGTATCACATCAAGGTGCTAACAGAAAAGTTACTGTTTGCGCATCAGATTCGTGTGATACATTTGGAGGTCGTAAACTCAATGGATTTGAGTGAGACCAGTGGGGTTTGAAAGGTAAGACATTAATCTAAATTCTAGAAGTAAAATCACGATTTTTGGACCATTATTGACTGAGTTATGGTTGATCAAAGTAGGGACAAAATCTGGACAGATTACATGCATGACAAAATGATTTTTTTGGAGTGATTTCACTACCAAACGATTTTTAGACCTCATCCAAAGATTGAAGTCTTTTCTTTTATGCATGAACATGTGTTTTACAGAAAATAAATATATTTTAACATTTTAACCATTTATTTTAGCAAGAACATGTAAATAAACTCTATAACATCAAAAAAAAAATCGACTTTTTCGGTTTGGTTTTTGGTTTGATCATAGGTCACCCTTCTTTTACACATGAATGTGTATAAGGTGTAACCTACAAACCATCAAACCTTATATGGGGATTTAAGCCATGAAAAAGGCATGAAATCCATGAAATAAACATAGTAAAAGTAGGAAATGGAAGCTAGGAAGAGTGATTTTACCTTAAAGTTCTTGTATTTGTGTAAGAACACTTTTTAGAAGATGATTTAGGGATGTATGTTGGCTGAGATTTAGTGTGTGTTTAGAGAGAATTGTGTGTGTTTTTCTTGAGAGAAAAGAGAGGAAATGATGGAAAGAAAGAGTGTGGAAATGGATAAAGGTCTTGCATGGAATCTTAGCTAGTTAGTGGAGAAATTTGAGTGGAAAAAGGGGGGGGGGGGTGGAGGTCCGGTTTTTGGCATCAAAAATGAGTTATTATTATTTTTTTTTTTGTTAAAATATCATATATATTATTTGTGTTATTTATTTGTATTAAAATCTCACAAGTCTTGTACATTTCAAGGCTTTAAATTGTGTTGTTTTTATGCTTAATATAAGGGTTATAAACATTGAGGTTCTAAATTTCTAAAATACTTTAAATTGTATTTTAGATTGTTTATAATGGATATTCAAGTATTAGTTTGTCGGATTCGAGTCTCGTTTATTCGATTCGGGTCGCGTTTGCCGAGTTACGACATTTCGGTTAATTTCCGATTTTTGTGATGTTTTTGTTGGTTAAAGTGTGAGTCATGAAACTTTATTTTATAAGTTTATAACACTCATCAAAATGTATTTGATTCGATCACGATTGACATTTGCGAGTTAATAAACCGATTTCCAGTCGTGTTACCGAGTTACGGAATTTCCAGTTAAATTCCGATTTTTGGTGATATGATAAATATTTTGTGTTGATGAATGAAATTAAATTTCATTTGTTTTCTTTGGCACTTTGTAACCTAATTTAAAGTTGTTCACAGTCTTAAAGTCCGCTAAGCAATCTCTCCTAAAACGTTATGCGATTTCAGTAACTTACGGTTTCAGTACTTAAGGAGTCGTAACCTAGACTTTTCACTAGGATTTTTGAGTGTTGTAATCATAAATAGATAGACTAGGAATCTAAGTGCGTTAGTGACCTGAGATTTTTGACGGTTGTCAAAGTCTCCCCTAGTTAAAATGAATTTCGTCCCGAAATTCAACTGGGCATGCTGTGAGTTTCAGTTCGTGAATAGATGAAGGTATTTCTATTTCATGAAATCACCTCATTCCCAGATTTATTCAGGTCCACGCTTAGAATTCCAACGAACTTTGACGATCGGAATTTGCTACGTCTCAAACGTTTAACTTCCTTGTCAAGGATTCCACCCGGTTCTTCAGTGAAGTGTAAGCGATCGTCGATTTAGACTCCCTCTAGAGGTAAGATATATGATTCGTTCGCTAGAAATTTCTTAAGGTTTGATACAATGGAACGTATCGTGAATCGCACCTAATTCTAATGGTAACTTAAGTTTGTAAGCTAGCAGACCGATTCGTTCAATGATTTCGTAAGGTCCGATGTAGCGTGGGCTTAACTTGCCTCTTTTGCCGAAACGAACAATCCCTTTCCATGGTGATACTTTCAAGAATACTTTTTCACCTACTTGGAATTCTAGGGATTTTCTACGGTTATCTGCATAGCTTTTCTACCGATTCTGGGTGGTTTTAAGTCGTTCTCGGATGATCGAGATTTTGTCTGTGGTTTCCTGGATAAGGTCAGGCCTAGTTAAGTGTTTGTCACCGATTTCATACCAACTCAAAGGTGATCGGCATTTTCGTCCATATAATGCCTCATAAAGGTGGTATGCTGTACTTAGGTTTAATTGCGTACCCAACGCTTTCTGTAACGATTACTAGAAAAGTGACGTGAAACAGCTATCTCTATCGGAGATAATGAAAACAGGCACTCCGTGGCGTGACACAATTTCGTTAATATAGGCTCGAGCGAGCTTCTCCATGTTAGTCATCTTCAAATAGGTAAGAAGTGAGCGGATTTTGTTATTCGATCTACGATAACCAATATAGAGTCATATCCTTTCGATGTTCGGGGTAGCTTAGTGATGAAGTCCATCGTTATATGTTCCCATTTCCATTGGCGTATCTCTGGTTGTTGTAACAACTCTGATGGCTTCTGATGTTCTACCTTAATTCTAGAGCAAGTCAAACATTTTGCAACGTAGACAACAATGTCTTTCTTCATTCCGTGCCACCAGTAGTATTCTTTGACATCCTTGTACATTTTGTCGGCCCCGGGGTGAATTGAGTATCGTGACTTGTGGGCTTCTTCCAAAATCAAGTCTCGCAATTCATAGTCCTTGGGTATCCAAACCCTATCCTTAAAGTACTTCACCCCATCAGACTTGGTTTCGAATCTTTGCTCAAGGCCGTGCAAGGTTTCTTCCTTTAGATTCTCGGTCCTTAAGGCCTTTTCTTGAGCAAGTTGAATTTGAGTTTTCAGACTAGTTTGCACGAGTGTTACGCATACTCGTACTCGTAAGGGCTTCACTTTTTCCTTTCGACTTAGCGCATCTGCCACTACATTGGCTTTGCCTGGGTGGTATCGAATCTCGCAGTCGTAATCATTCAATAACTCCACCCATCTCCTCTGGCGCATATTGAGCATCTTTTGCTCGAAAATATGGCGGAGACTCTTGTGATCCGTGTATATCGTGCACTTGGTTACGTAGTGGTAATGTCTCCAAACTTAAGTGCGAAGATTACGACTCCCGACTCTAAATCGTGGATCGTATAGTTTCTCTTGTGGGTTTTGATTTGTCTAGATGCGTAAGCTATGACTTTGTCTCTTTGCATCAACACACATCCAAGACCTTGGTGTGAAGCGTCGCAGTAGATTACGAAATCATCTGATCCTTCTAGTAATGCCAAGATTGGCGCGTTGCATAACTTATGCGTCAACATTTTGGAAAGCATCCTCCTGTGGCTTTCCCTAGACGAAACTATTGTCGTTCTGTGTTAGCGTGGTTAGCGGTTGTGAGGATTTTGAGAAATTCTGGATGAATCTCAGATAATAACCAGCTAAACCCAGTAATTATCTAATTTCTGTTGGAGTTCTGGGGGCTTCCCATTTCTTAACAGCTTCAACCTTAGGTGGATCTACGTGAATCCCATCTTTGCCGACTATGTGGCCGAGGAAATGTACTTCTCTAATCAAAAACTCACACTTGGAGAGTTTGGCGTACAGTTTCTCATCTCTAAGTAGTTCTAATATCTGCCTTAAGTGTTGTTCGTGATGTTCCTCGCTTCGTGAGTAGATTAGTATGTCGTCAATGAATACTATCACGAACTTGTCTAAGTATGCTCTACATAATCTGTTCAGTAAATCCATGAATCACTGCAGGCGCGTTTGTCAGACCGAATGTCATAACTATGAATTCGTAATGTCCATATCGGGTTAGGAATGCAGTTTTGGGTATGTTCTCATCATGGACTCGTAATTGATGATAATCTGATCGCAGGTCGATATTCGAGAAGTATGAAGCTCCTTGCAACTGATCAAATAGATCGTCGATTCGAGGGAGAGGGTAGCGATTTCAGTATTTTACGGTTTCAGTACTTAAGGAGTCGTAACCTAGACTTTTCACTAGGATTTTTGAGTGTTGTAATCATAAATAGATAGACTAGGAATCTAAGTGCGTTATTGACCTGAGATTTTTGACGGTTGTCAAAGTAAATCTAGAGTGAGCTGTCCTACCTCCAGTTAGAAGGAGAGCTGCAATACCGCTAGATGCAACATTTATTACTATTTCTCCTTGAGAACGAATAGCTGCTGCAAGTGTTTTCCAAACAAAAGTCTTACCAGTTCCGCCATATCCATATAGAAAAAACAGACCACCCTCATCCTTGGCAACTGAATCCATGATTGTGTCATAAACAAATTTTTGTTCAGAAGTCATTGCTGAGTACAACAAATTGTGTTCTTGCTCAAGGATGTCTCTCTCATAATGAAGCTCCTCATGAATAAGCATGTTGCAGTTGTCTTCAATGAATTCATGATTAGGTAGAGGCATATTTGGAATCCTTTTCAAACTTGAGCCAGAACTGTTAAGTAATTTTTCAATTTCGACAAGAGCGAGATTATGCAGAACATCCTTCAAAGAATCTACATCTGGCAAAGTAGTAACGTACGTTATCTATGGTATGAATTAAGTTAAGTATATAAATTTAAAATCAATTTATATTGTCAGCATCGGAATTCATATATAAAGTTATGGATTTTAGATATAATGTAACACCTATTTATCAATAAACTAAATGAAAGCAGTATGGTTTTACCATCTAATATGTGAGTGTATATTCTTGCCATGTATTTATGTATTGAAGAAAAGATATTATACCCTTATGTTTTAGATGTTCTGGGCACTTGTGATGGAGGTCATCTGATAGAAGATCGCACGTTTCTTTCCATACATGGTCAGGACGAGATAGATTATCCGTTATAATCAATGACACGAATAGATTTCTGCAGAAAGAAGACGATGCCCATGAATATGTCTCTTTTATTGAATTAATGTACTCGTTATCATCATCTAACAATCCCAAAGCGTAACATGCATCCTTGAATGTATCGTATACCTTTCCATTAACTGTTTGAATATCTTCAAAGGAAGTTGGACCTCTAACTTTGTTTAGCAAGATTCTTAGATAATAACATTCGCAAGCTTTAGGCGGAACAAAATTAATTCTTCCAACAGTCTTTTGACCCAATCGCTTAGTCCATTTTCTTAACTTAACATTCCAAACAGAATGCCTAGGAAATTCTACATATGTGTACTGACGAGCATTAGTATCATATATATTACAATTCATCCACTCCAAGAATTGAGAAGTTCCAACTGAAGGCTTTGAAAGAACAAATTCAAGATCATCATCTGCATCAAATACGATTGGTTGTTGATTAGGCAGATGGAAAGCAAGCCTGTATACTGCAGGAGTTCTGTATACAATTTCAAAATTGTACAATCTCCAACATGCTTCACAAGCAGATATGTAACGACAACTATAATAGTCAGCTATCTCATCTTTCTTTTTAAGCTTCTTTTGATTAGAATTGTCACCATCAGATGACTCAAAGGCGACTATTATTCTGTCCGGACCTTTATTGATGTACTTAAACAGATACTTAATGGACCCAATTTGATTGCACCATTCTACATTCATATGTGCCTGAAATTGCTTTAAGAGGCTCTTATTGTAGCCGACCACATGCCTGTAATAAATAAAGTCTATGTTGAAAAAGAATGTAAATTACATTATTAAGATGAACAACTTAAAATGAATTTAATAGGGAGGTAAATAGGCAAAACAATTAATGTATAAAAATAACACTTACATAAATAAATTGCACATGTATATAAGAATTACCTGTTGTCTAACTTTGTATTACCCTTTTCTATGTAGTTCCCATCATTGCGTCTTCGATAAAGAGGAAATCCATCATTATCCAAATGTGTCTCATTCGTAAAATCTTTTGGGAAACGCTTTGAGCATTTTCCTTTTTTCATACATGGACATGATGGATGCTCCTCACCACAAGGACCATGCATCATAAACTCAGCAACAATTTCATATAATTCAGGATCCTCAGTCTTGTTTGGGATTTCAGTTGTAATGACCCGATCAATGTCCGATGGATTTGGAAGTTTATCGGCCTTATCTAGAAATAAGCAAATATGACAATGAGGCAACCCCCTCTTCTGAAACTCTATGGTGTATACAACTGCAAATTTTTTATAAGGAATGGTTACATAAAATGATTTGATAAAGCTAATATAGTCTAGGAAAGAAATTTAGTTCAATGATAATCTAATTACCTCCCAATACTTTCCCCAACACGTGTTCGTCCTTCAATTTTGTGATCAAAGAATCTAAATTAATCTTAAAAATACGAGTGATGATTTCAGGTCTGTCTTCTAGTTTTAGCTCCTCATACTTTAATGATCTTTTGTCTATTAGCTATACTGATAACATCAAAATATATTGTAAACATCATTTTACTTGGTTTTCTAAAATCATAATTAGGGATAATGCTCACCCGTGGTGGGTACAGATCTCTTCAACTTATGGTTTTTTTTAGTCGCAAACTCACTGGTTTCTATCAACAAATTGATTTTTATACCCGTATTCGTGAACCGTGAATACCCGTAAATATGAGTAATTATCATTATATATATATATAAAAAGAGAGGAGAGTTCAAATAAAAAATCTAAATATCTTGAATACGTGATAATAACTTTAAAAATGCTTTTTAATTATCCAAAACACATTGTTCTTCAAAACTTTTTCAATGATAATTATTAAAAATAACTTTTAGAAACTATGATAAAAATAAAATAAAATATTTATTCTTTTTGAACTTTTTTACAGATAATCACAAAATATAATATGATAATCACATGTGATTATTCTATCATATAATGTGATTATCATGTGTATGAGATAATCACAAAATAGGACTTGACAATCACATATCATTGATATCGCGTAAAAAGTCACGTTTTTACGTACGATATCTTATTCCTTTTTAACAACTAATTAATTTAATAACCCAAATAATGCATTTATTTGTCTTATTTTGTTGATTAGGTAATCACGAAGACAATGCTTCAAGATTCGCCAAAAATAGGTGAAGAACGAATAAGATAGAGCATAAACAACAAAAGACGGTTCGTTCGCGTTCTAATCATCTAGTTGATAAATATTGAGAAATTATTCTTAATCGTTCTTAAATTATAGTTTAGATGAGTATGATAGCGTGGGTTCAAGAATCGCTAAAACGAGTATGAAATGAAGAAGTTAGTGTCAAAAGAAGAAACAAATTACGATCCCTCACACACGAGACCACGACCTCGCGCATACGGCTCAGACCACTAGCTGTATACGGCTCAGTGTGGACCATATACGGCCTGCATGAACTGTATACAGTTTAGTGCAAGCCGTATACGGCCTGCACGAGCCGTATACGGCCCGTGCAACCCGTATACACGTAAATCATGCAACATGGGACGGTTCGTGCAATACGGGTGTGTTCTTGCTTGGTTAAATACAGCTCGGGAAGTCAAAATACTTCTTATAAATACCTAACTCCACCAACAATCAACATATCCCTTTTCTCTCATTTTTACTTCTTTTTACTTCAACTTTCTCGCTCTAGTTTATTTCTATAGCTTAATTATTATTTAACTTAAATTAATAGTTAACTAGAGAGTAATTATGATTAAATTAGTGATGTTAGAATTGCGAATTTATGTTTGTATTCAAGAATGTTCGTTGTACGCTCAGACTTAAGAATCAAAGTATTTGATAATAATATCATGCTCTAATTTTCCAGGTGATATATTCTCCTAATACTTGCATTATGTTTATTTTTATTCATGATTGTCTTGTATGTGAATTATTTACTATCGTGATTTGCGAGTAGTCTGTTATTGTGATTTGTCAGAATAAAAATAATTAGAAGTACGGATGATGATTAATTAAACTTTGTTTTGTCTTAAGCTCTATAACTTTAAACCTATTTTACGAATGACCCTTTCTAGTAATCCACATGACTATAACTTAGATATTAGAAATTGATCAAGTCTAACTAAGGTAAATAGTTATCTGTGTAAAGAATTATAATAGGATCAAGAAGCTACGAGATCACCGTATAGTGAAACTGCGAAAAGTAGGACTTAGTTTCTATAGGTACGCAAATTCCTAGCATGAAGAAGTACTAAGCACACTTAAGAGAATCGTTACTAATTTATTCGAGTTCTAAGTTGCATGGTATTCCTATAACCGGTTCCGATCTTGCATCGCTTCTCCTTTAATTGTACATAGTTGATCAGGCTATGTTAAATTAAACTCGAATGATGCAACACCCGAACAAGTCATACTTAAAGGGGTACTAACTTAATGGTTATAGTTTCTAGGCTTCCCTAAGGAGAACCAGTGTTTCTATAACCTTCGGCTCTGATACCATTTTCGGTCACACCCCGCTAAAGCGAAAACACGAGATGTAACAGTACAATGATTTCATAATCGAAAATTACAAAAGTTCACCGTTCAACGGTCTACAAATAACACATTACATTAAGTCTTACAAAATTTTTACAGCGCAAAAGTACATAATCTAAGCATGCGATTACATCCAAAAGAAACAAAATCGTTCCCAAGTGTACTTAGGTCCGCGCTTAGAATTCCATCAAACTTTGACAATCGGGATTTTGCTACGTCTCAAACGTTTAACTTCCTTGTCAAGGATTCCAGTCGGTTCGTCAGTGAAGTGTAAGCGATCGTCGATTTGAATTCCCTCTAGGGGTAGGATATGCGATTCGTCAGCTAGACATTTCTTATGGTTTGATATATGGAATGTGTCGTGAATCGCACCTAATTCTAGTGGTAACTTAAGTTTGTAAGCTACCGGAACGATTTATTCAATGATTTCGTAAGGTCCGATGTAGCGTGGTGTCACACCTCCATTTCGGGTTAGGGGCGCGACGTTGTGGATCATAAACAAAGATTACAATGAACGACTTCTAAGAGAGTCGCTAAACAAACACGGTTGAATTACATAGTCATCAAAAGTAAAACATCTAAGTTTGAAGTCTTAACAATACAATTACAAATTTTATCGAATAACAAGCTTAATTCAAAATGACAAAGTTCATGCTAAGTCCTTCCAAGTGGATGCAACTCCTACGTCAAAAGTGCAATACAACGGCACAACTAAGTAGCACATTAGTTACCAGAGAATACATGTTAAAATACGTCAACATAAAGTTGGTGAGTTCATAGGTGTAAGAGTTTGTAAAATAGACCCGTGGTTACGAGATTTCAAAGTGTATTACTATTGTCATAAGCTCATGAATTGAAACCTTAACAATTTAGTTGCCTCGCAAGTGTTCTATTCAGAACACTCGTAGTGGGTCAAATGATTATGCGTCTGTGAAAATTTGGGGATTTTTAGACTTATGGATTATTTATAATCATTTTATGTCTAAAAAGTGAAGTAAATTTGGGAAAAAGAGAAAATATTCATGAAAAATTCTTGAACTTTTAACAAGTCAGTTTCTACCTATTTTCATATTTGTGTAAAATTTTCAAGTCGTTTTGAGCACTGGAACATTGGTTTCTAATATTATACGTTTAAATGAGGCGTAAACCGAAAGACATATCACAATACCTCCAAAAGGTTTGAAACTTTGAGTATGGTGTCATTTGAAAATTTCCCATAATTATTTAGGGTTTAAAAGTATTTTTCATGAATATTTCACATTTTATAGGTTTTGTTTGCATTAATCAAGGAAAAATACTTATGTTTTTCCAAAAATTCCCATTTTTATTTTCAAGACTCTTTTCATGTTCAAGTTACTGAGAAAATAATCCCCACATATTTTTAGCATGTTTTATTAAGCACTTTTGTATTTTTAAAACTTTACAACACAAGTATTCACAATTTCAAGGCTAAAACAATGCATGATGTTCATGCATTTTCTAAAAATATAAGATCATCAAAATAGAATACTATCTTTTCACCCTACTGAGATACATATGTTAAGTGTCTAAAAAAAAATTTCTTTAGATTTATTGAACACTTTAGATCCCTTGAACATGCATCACAACAAGATGCTCACCGAAAGTTTCCTATTTGCGCATAAGTTTTGTGTGACATATTTGGAGGTCTAATACTCAACGGATTTAAGTAAGATCGGTGGTTTTGAAAGCTAAGAAATTGAATTAAATTCTAGAAGAAAAATAAAGATTTTTGGACCATTATTTACTGAGTTATGTTCAATCAAAGTGGGGTCAAAAATTGGACACATTTCATGCATGACAAAAGTCAGCTTTATGGAGTGTTTAGGCTACTAAACGATTTATAGACCTCATCCAATGATTGAATCCTTGTCTTTTATGCATCAAACAGTATTTTACAGAAACTTAAATATATTTTACCATGGATCAAGATCTAGCTACGTATTTTGGTGCATGCAAGCCCATAAATCGGTTTTTCGGTTCTTCAAGAAGAACACAAACTTGCCACCAAGCTTTTGATCATTAAATCCTTTAAATCTTTGTTCTAACACACTCATGGTGTTAAGATACAGCCATGATGTGTTAGGAATGATTCTAACAATTTTAACCATTTAAAACTTGCAAGAACATGTATATGATCATTTTAACATCAAAAGATGATTTTTTGGTTTGATTTCGGTTTGATCATGGGTTATTCTTTTGTTTTGACACTTAAAAAAGTGTAATAAACAATATACAAACATCAAACACTATATGTGAATTATAGCCATGATATAAGCATAAAATCCATGTATTTACATGAAATAAACATAAGAAAAGTATGAAATGGAAGCTAGGAATGGTGATTATACCTTAGAGTTCTTGTTTTGGTGTATGAATACCTTCAAAGAGATGATTTTTAATCAAAAGTGGGCTGGAGTTTAGTGTGTGAAATGAGAGAGTCGTGTGTGTTTCTTAAGAGTGAAATGAAAGAAATGATTAAGTGAAAGAGTGTGGAAGTGGTAGTAATGGTTTGCATGGAATCATATGAGGTGAGTGGAGGGGAGGGGAGGTGGTGCATGGGCAGATATTTAGAGATACTCGGGAGGGTTTAAATCTTTATTTTTGTTAAATTAATAAGTGTAGAAAAGATTACAAGTTACATATTTAATTTGTTATTTGTTTATGTATATTGTAAGCTTTAATTGTGATGTTTAAATAGTTAAAGTTTGAGTTGTAAAACTTTATTTAATAAGTTTATAATTTTCATCAAAATTTATTTGATTCATTTACAATTGACATTCGCGAGTTAATTATACGATTTCCGGTCGCGTTTACCGAGTTATGGAATTTCCTATTAAATTCCGGTTTTTGTGATACGATAAATATTTTGTGATGACGTATGAAATTAAATTTCATTTGTTTTCTCTGGCACTTTGTAACCTAATTTAATGTTCTTCACGGTCTTAAAGTCCGGTAAGCAATCTTCTAAAACGTTACGCGATTTCGGTAACTTACGGTTTCGGTACGTAAGGAGTCGTAACCTAGACTTTTCACTAGGATTTTAAAGTGATGTAAACGTAACTAGAGATACTGGGAATTTAAGTGCGTTAATGACCTGAGATTTTTGACGGTTGTCACAGTCTCCCTCAGTTAAAAAGAATTTCGTCCTGAAATTCCACTGGTCATATTGTGCAGATTCAGTTCGTGATTAGATGAGGGTATTTTCGTTCATGAAATCCTTTCGTTCCCAGGTGTATTCTGGTCCGCGCTTAGAATTCCAACGAACTTTGACGATTGGGATTTTGCTACGTCTCAAACGTTTGGCTTCCTTGTCTAGGATTCCGGTTAGTTCTTTAGTAAAGTGTAAGTGATCGTCGATTTGGATTCCCTCAAGGGGTAGAATATGCGATTTTTTAGCTAGAAATTTCTTAAGATTCGCTATATGGAACGTGTCGTGAATCGTACCTATTTCTAGTGGTAATTAAGTTGGAAAGCTACCGGACCGATTCGTTCACTGATTTCGTAAGGTCCGATGTAGCGTGGGCTTAACTTGCCTCTCTTGTCGAAACGAACCATCCCTTTACATGGTGATATTTTCAAGAACACTTTATCACCAACTTGGAATTATAGGGATTTTCTACGGTTATCTGCATAGCTTTTCTGCCGATTCTGGGCGGTCTTAAGTCGATCTCGGATGATTGAGATTTTGTCCGTAGTTTCTTGGATAAGGCTAGGCCTTGTTAAGTGTTCGTCACCTATTTCGTACCAACTCAAAGGTGATCGGCATTTTCGTCCATATAATGCCTCATAAGAAGCGCATTGTATACTAGTATGGTAGCTATTGTTATACGAAAATTCTACCAACGGTAAGTGAATATCCCAACTTCCTCCGAAGTCTAGTACGCATGCTCGGAGCATGTCCCAATGTTTGGATTGTTCGCTCTCTTTGCCCATCCGTCTGAGGATGGTATGCCGTACTTAGATTTAATTGTGTACCCAACGCTTTCTGTAATGATTGCCAGAAAGGTGACGTGAAACGGCTATCTCTATCGGAGATAACGGAAACAGGCACACCATGTACGACGAGGGTTTCGTTTTCTCGTAAAGGTATTCTTATTACCTTTTCGTGACATCCTATGTCCACATGATTCTTAGCTAGCCAGTTCATGCCAACTACTATATCAAAACTACCCAGTTTAATCTGGATTGTCTATGTTGAATAGTTCGTATTCTTGATTTAGGATGCAGTCAGGCATTATCTCTGTAGCCTCAAGTTCTAAACCACTAGCTAATTCGATAGTATAAGTACGTTCTAACATTTTAGACTCTATGCCGAGTAGGGGTCTAAATTCGTATGAAACAAAAATCCTATCTGCTCCATAGTCAAATAATACGTAAGCATAGTGGTTGTTTAGGAGAAATGTACCTGTAACTACTTTAAGATCCTGACGTGCTTCTTCAGCACCTATCACGAATGCCCGTCTACGGGTCTGTCCATCCCGACTCGCTTGGTTGGATGGCCTTGCTGGATTCCTAGTGGCAATAGTGCTCGGACCCTTTCTCATCTTTGGGCAGTTGTTCTTATAGTGGTCCGGACTCCCACATTCATAACATGTCCTTCGGACAACACCTCCTTCCTTGCAATCCTTTCCAGTCTTACAGTACCTTGCAGTGTGGCCGATCCTGCTACAGGTGGTACACTTTGGGCAAGCTCCCTCATGATGGAACCTACACTTATTGCACCTCGGGTGAGGCCAGTGTATTGTTTCGGTTCAATAGTAGTGATCGCGAACTTTCTTATCTGTTTCGAGTTTCTATTCGACTTCTTAACAATCTTCCTTCTCGTTTGGCCTTCAGGCTTTCGTTTGTTTCCAGGGTTTTCCTTTTGTGCCTTAATATTCGTCTATTTGAAAGGGCACTCATTAAATTAAATTGTTGTCCCATAAGTAGAAAGATAATAAGCTTTTATATATATAAGGATGCATTGAGCATTGTACAAAATTTTGAGACGCATTTTACAAAACTGATCAAGGTCTTCCTCCTTATCTATGTCTCAATACTTTTTTTTTCTTGCTTACATATGTATATCCGAGATACTTTCTACTTCTAGCCTAGTCTAAGTCTAGATCATGTGGGTAATAACGTGCCATAAACACGTCTTTGTAACAGGGTGACACAACGTTGATCACCGTGTCTTCTGTGACTTGCTGACACTTCTTCATGATCCAAGACTTAGTTCTTTCTTTCAGATAATTGGCCAGCTTCTTCCAAAAGTAAATTTCGTCTTTGATTTGCACGAGAATAGGCCTTTTTGCAATTCTATGCTCTAACTCATAGGTCTTGCACCTCATCCTGAGTTCCCAAACTTGGACATCCAATTCTTCCATTTGATCTCCCAATCTTTCATATTCGTTTACATGTATTATCCCAACGTTCCGGTTCTCGCCAACTTCTTCGACTATCTCTTCCATCGGAACTACCTCCTCATCAAGGTATTCGTACTGAATTTGTTCCTCATGGATTGAGTCTTTGTCAGACAAGTAACCGTTCATAATGAGGTCTGCCATTTCCTATGACAATGCGTCTTAATATTCGTGACAAAATGAAGATTTTCTTTTGTACGAACTTGACCTTAATTTTTTTTTTCACGTACGATATACCTTAAAACTTGAGATTTGTAATAATAATAATCGTGTAGGTAAACAAAACGTCAAAAGATTTTCACTATATTAAACCAACATTTCCTACACGGTTTTTGAATAGGACGTGCATCATAAAAGCCTTTTTAACAAAATCTTAGCACAAAATTTTTAATTTCAAAGCCGCTAAAACGTTTAGGATATCAAAACATAAAATGTTTTTCTTGTACAAAAAGTTTTAACAATCTAAGTTTTCATCACTAAGCACTTTGATTATCATTATCCCCGAAACATAGCACCCAAGATAAACAACACCAATATGAGCAACACAAGTCCTCCTACTAACAAGGATAACAACATCATCCTCCTAGTAGTATTCCTCATCGCACTTGCTGCTTCCCATGCTCTGGTTGTATACTTCGACAATTGCTCAAACCTTTCTAGCTGATCGTACATCAGCTGCTGTTGTACGGGGCATCTCATCCGCCTCCTGATACGGTACTGCCATCGTCACTCTCCTCAGTATCGGAACTCTCTTTCTAGCCGTATGCCAAATGTGTGGTCCCTAGGGAAACTGGTTGGGGGTAGCACTGGTGTCAGTGATACTCTTGGAGTGTAGCCACTCACTTCGTGTCTAGAATCGGTCTCCAAAGCGCTAATCATATAATGAGTCTGCTTCTCTATCAGAGATAATGGAAACTGGCACTCCGTGGCTCGACACAATCTCGTCAATGTAGATTCGAGTGAGTTTCTCCATGTTATAATCCTCCCGAATAAGTAAGAAGTGAGCGAATTTTGTCAATCGGTCAACGATAACCTATATAGAGTCATGTCCTTTAGAGGTTCGAGGTAGTTTGGTGACGAAGTCCATTGTTATCTGTTCCCCTTTCCATTGGGGTATTTCTGGTTGTTGTAACAACCCTGATGGTTTCTGATGCTCTGCTTTAATTCTAGAGCAAGTCATGCATTTTACGACGTAGACAGCGATGTCTTTCTTCATTTTGGGCCACCGGTAGTATTCCTTGACATCCTTGTACATTTTGTCGGCCCCGAGTTGAATTGAGTATCGTGACTTGTGGGCTTCTCCCAAAATCAAGTCTCGCAATTCATAGTCCTTAAGTATCCAAACCCTATCCTTAAAGTACTTCACCCCATCAGACTTGGTTTCGAATCTTTGCTCAAGGCCATGCAAGGTTTCTTCCTTGAAATTCTCGGTCCTTAAGGCCTTTTCTTGAGCAAGTTGAAAGTGATACGCATGCTCGTACTCGTGAGGGCTTCACCCTTTCCTTTCGACTTAGCGCATCTGCCACTACATTGGCCTTGCCTGAGTGGTATCAAATCTTGTAGTCGTAATCATTCAATAACTCAACCCATCTCCTCTGGCGCATATTGAGCATCTTTTGCTCGAAAATATGGCGGAGACTCTTGTGTCAGTGTATATCGTGCACTTGGTTCCGTAGAGGTAATGTCTCCAAATCTTAAGTGCGAAGACTACGGCTCCCAACTCTAAATCGTAGGTCGTATGGTTTTTCTCGTGGGTTTTGAGTTGTCTAGACGCGTAAGCTATGACTTTGTCCCTTTGCATCAACACACATCCAAGACCTTGGTGTGAAGCGTCGCGATAGACTACGAAATCGTTTGAGCCTTCCGGTAATGCCAAGATTGGTGCGTTGCATAATCTATGCTTCAATGTTTGGAAAGCGTCCTCTTGTGGCTTTCCCCAGACAAAACTCTTGTCCTTCTACATTAGCGTGGTTAGCGGTTGTGAGATTTTTGAGAAATTCTCGATGAATCTCCGATAATAACCATCTAAATCCAAAAATTGTCTAATTTCTGTTGGAGTTCTGGGGCTTCCCATTTCTTAACGGCTTCAACTTTTGTTGGATCTACGTGAATCCCATCCTTGCCGACTACGTGGCTTCAACTTACTTGTTTATGTATATTGTAAGCTTTAATTGTGATGTTTTGAGAGTTAAAGTTTGAGTTGTAAAACTTTATTTCACAAATTTATAATTTTCATCATAATGTATTTGAGTCATTTACGATTGACGTTCGCGAGTTAATTATACGATTTCCGGTTGCGTTAACCGAGTTACGGAATTTCCAATTAAATTCTGGTTTTTGAGATACGATAAATGTTTTGTGACAACGTATGAAATTTAATTTCATTT
Source organism: Logfia minima (assembly GCA_963921325.1). Lineage (NCBI taxonomy): Eukaryota > Viridiplantae > Streptophyta > Magnoliopsida > Asterales > Asteraceae > Logfia > Logfia minima. Next base: position 3,085,956 of record OY992776.1, read on the forward strand.
GATTTCTTTGGCACTTTGTAACCTAATTTAATGTTCTTCACGGTCTTAAAGTCCACTAAGCAATCTCCTATACGCGATTTCGGTAACTTACGGTTTTGGTACTTAAGGAGTCGTAACCTAGACTTTTCGCTAGAATTTTAGAGTGCTGTAAATGTAATTAGATAGATGTAAGTCCGTGCTTATTCGAATCGATAACGAGGTTATCTAACGTATTAAGGTGCGGAATCCCTCAATACTTAGTTATAGGATCTATAACGATTTGTTTCACAAATATAGTGAATCGGGTATCTAATTGCTTTGTATTGACTATTAACGAATGTTAAACGATCAACACCTAGCCTTTAGAATGTTTAATTGCTCTGGAAAACTCAGGAAGTTCGTATCTGTATTATGGCAAAAGTTAATTAGGTTTGAAACCTAATTTGTATTTATAACCGTCTCAGTTCGCGGGTCATGGGCTTCTGCGAACTGACTCGGTTCGCAGCCCATTTAGGCCCAGCGAACTGACTCGGTTCGCAACACCAGTTTCACCTGCGAACTGACTCGGTTCGCGGTCAACCTTGGTCAACATTTTTAACCTTTTTGATTTTTCACTCTAAAATGTTTTCCAACCACAGTTTTTCATGTACAATTCAAAACCAATGTACAAACTCGATTACAATTAATACAAGACCTATTACAAACTAGAAAGACTAATTTCAAGCTAGATCTGTTGTCACAAAACATGTCTCAACAGACTCCCCCTTGACAATAGCTCTAGTTGTCTTAGTGTCTTGGTCTTCAAGTTTGTCTTTGGTAATCACTTGTAAATTTTACTTCCAGCATATATTTTCAGCTTGATGCATGTCTTAACCATTAACTGATAGTCTCGAGCAACATCCTCCCAACCTTCAATTGCAGTGATCCTATTCTTGTGTAACATTAATAGGTCAGCCTTTGATAGGTTCATTAGATGTCGTCGATCATAAACCTTTAAGATCTCTCTCTCTCTTCATATTTAACTTCATCATCATGTTCAAACATGAGAGCTTCACCAGTCACAGAATCTACAGACCATCTCTTCAATTTGCCTAAAATATCTTGAGGCATAGTCTTTAATGGAATCTGTTGCATGCACTTAACCGCTGGATATACTTTCATCCATCGACGCCTTCCAGTTCTTTCGCTTCTTTCATTAAGCTTTATCGTTTTTCCAACCCTTGGCTTAATTCTTTGAAACTTCATAGATCTATCCTCAGTCTTGATAATCTTTTCTACATAACGTCCAAAAGGATCATTACTGGGGTTAATCATTTCTAATCTAGCCAAGTCTCGGATTTCAAAACGTGGCAATGAACTGAAGACTGCTAGCTTTTTCTCAAAATATATAACTCCGTCAAATCTTTTAATTGCAAAAAGCTTTAAGTCAGCGTCGTAATACCATCCTATTATACCTCTTTTAGATATATATGTTTTCCAGTGATATCTACTTCTTTAATCCATGTCTTTTCCCTTTTTCTTTTCAAAGGTCTAAACATTGGATTATTCTTCAATTTCTCAGGAAGATCATCATCGGATTCAGAATCAGTTGATTCACTTACATTTTCATCTAAGTCTAAAACTCTTTCTCCATCCTCATCCTGAAAGATAACTTTTGTCTTTGAGGGGCTCACTATGTGTTCATCGATATCAGCATCAAGATCTACACCCTCGTCTAGCCCAGACTCCGAGACAGAAGACCAATCTTCAGGAGGTACAAACTCTCCCTCCTCTAGATCATAATCAATGTCTTCGTCTATCTCATCAAGTATATCATATTCAGAATCGGATAGATCGAGCACTTCCAAACCTATATTAGGTCATACACAAATAATCATTAATATCCTAAATCCTTTCATCGATTTCCCTGAATCAATCTAAGGATTTTCATATTAATCAATAGAAATTAATATCATAAATTCTTTTATTGATTTCCCTGAATCAATCTAAGAATTTTCTTATTAATTTCTTTGTGTATTTCGAATACATTATATGAACTTATAAATCTTTTATTGATCTTAATATTAAATTATAATCAATCTAAGATTCCAAAAGTCTTATAATATCAGAACATTAATTAAATTTAAACATTAATGTATTGTGAACAATAATGATCACCAAACATTCAAGCTTACCATTAATTAATTCTTTTGCATAATTAACTTGTCAATCTGACGATTCTCAAGTCTTAAAATGCAAAAATTATAGTAAAAGTTTGACCGCCGAAATCAACTCGGGACACGCCACACGACTATTGTAAGCCGGTAGACTTTCGATCAAAACTTTTCATAATCTTGAGTATTGAATATTACTTAAAACATATTTAACTTGTAAACATAAATCGCAAGTCTAATATATTACAAAATATTCTTAAGTTATGAGGTACAAAGTTTTAAATAAAACTACAACTCAGTCTAAGTTAATATAAACTTCACCTTCAGTTGCACTACCATCCTTTTTACTTGTACCAGCACCACTTCTACTCGCCTTAGCAGGCTCCCCCTGAATTATAGGAAGCTCACCAGTCGTTGATGGACCAGTCGGCTCTCTATCTTTCTGTGCATCGGGATCTTTATCAGCATCATCATGCCTCTTCTTTAATACCTCATCATCCTTGCATTGCTCATGTCGCCTCTTCTTTAACTCTTCATCTTCTTGGCGAGCCAATTGATATGCCATAATCTCCCCTTGAGACGGCAGGCCCGTCAACATACTGGCAACAAGAGGTTCTAACCTGTCAATCTGACGTTGCTGATCAGAAGACTCGTTAAGCAGAAGTACGTGAGAACGCAACAGATGGGTGTTGGCGGCCGTGTGAGTGGCTACCTGAGAAGCAAGCATACTGTTTTGATGTTCTAAGGTCTGAACCCGAAGCTCCAGATTAGCAATCCTCTCAGAAGCCCTTACAGGAACAGTAGGCGGTGGAGTAGGGGCACAGTCAGATCGAGGAGTATTCTGTGCAATCTGAGCAGCTACATCTGCCAAAAGTAAGCGAGCTGCAATGCGACTAGCTTTAGTAGTCGGAAGAGTAACAGGAACATTAGCAGCAAGCTCTGAGATAAGTGAAGGTTGCAGAGTAGGCTTCGCCGTCGGTGGAGGTGAGGGTAGAACAACTGGACTAGGCAGATCGCCAATAGTTAGTTGAGCTGTAGAAGAACGGATTCTTTTGCGTCGTTGAGTCTGAAGTGGTTGAACATCTTCATCCTCAGAATCCGAATCAATCAAGTAATCAGGATCAGGATCAATAGCTTTACGCTTTCCTTTCAAGGAAGGATCCATAATTAACTTGGAACCCTTGCGAATCATTCCTGCCGGAATACCCGAAGAAAAAGGGTGAGGAGCATCATCGTCCGACTCCTCAGAATCTGAATCAGATGCAGTGGCACCATCCTTGCTAAAAGCACCAGAAGGTCCAGCATCTCGATCATCCTGATCTCGTTTATCTTCAGGCCGAGCGACCTCGAGATCGACGACTTCAGTAGCCTGAAAATTTTCCACCTCAGTTAAGAGTGGATCAGTGGCCTCGTCATGTTGCACCAAGACATCATGAAGAACCTGAGCAACAATATCAGGTTGAGATGTCTGATTCAGCACATCTTCAATAATCTCCTGCGGCTCAGGATGTTGAGCTGCAGCAACTGGCGGAGGTTGAACTGGAACAGGAGGTGGTGGTTGAGCTTGTTGTTGAGCATCGGCATCCAACCAACCATTATTTGGTGGAGCAACATAGTGTTCATGAAGAAGATGCCCAAACAGGTCACAAGCTTCCGGCTTGACTTGATCTGGACGGCGAGAAGAATGAAGAAAACAGGCGTTGTATCCTCGAAGTCCAAAGCGATCAACATGAATATCTGGCTGAATATGCGGTAAGCCAGGGATGCAGTGACGAATGATAAGCATGCAGAAGCGCGGATATAGCATAAACTTGGATCGAACAGCTCCACTAATGTAACATCCTATTTCGCAATCTGGTAATTTCCATTATTTTAATTGATTATTTAATTGTTTTAGAACTATTTAATATTATGTGTTTTATTGTAAAATATTAGTAAACTTAAAATTTGTAAGTTTTTGATTTTCTGCGACACAAGGGTTGTGTCGCAGGTTGTCTGTGCGACACAATGGTTGTGTCGCAGGACTGTGTCGCAGAACGGGCTGAACTGAAATTAAGTAAGGAGCTTAAGTGTAATTCGATGATAAAAATATATATACACCGCCCTAGTACTTCCTGACCATTTCCAGTCATTTCTAAACACTTAAAATCGGTTTTAGAGAGAGAATTAGAGAGAATTAGAGAGAAAGTAAAGTTAAGTTGGGTTTTGATCATATTTGAGCTTTTAATCCGTGATTTCAAGGTATGGTTCCAATTATATTGTGTTGTTATTGTTTATAAGTAAATTACACGGTTTGATATAGGTTAATTTGATTATTACATGTTCGAATTCGTGAATTTTGAATCTGGGAACTGGTCTGTTCTTCATTGCGACATAAGGCTTGTGTCGCAGGTTGTGTCGCTTAAATGTTATGCGACACAGTGGTTATGTCGCTAAAGGCGGCCATTTTGAGTATTGCGACACAATGTTAGTGTCGCAGGTTTCTGTTGTGCGACACAGTGGTTGTGTCGCAAGGGTTTGTGGTGCGACACAATGGTTGTGTCGCTAAGTTTATAAAAGAGATTTTTGTTTTGCAAATTTTGAAAATGCGTAAAGTGTTTTTGAGACGCGGTTTTGTGAAAATATCACTAACTCATATTTAGTTGAAATTCGCATGGTCAATCGGAAACGACCTAGTAATCAAGGCTATATTTTAATAGCCTAGGCAGTTTTTGGCCATCCGGGGTCATCTAGGACCCGAAAATGGCATTTTTCAGTTTTAAGCGGCATTGCGGACTTTTTCTAAGTTTATTCTGATTGAACTTTTGTTTGCCTAGACTTCAGGGATTACCTGATTTGATAAATGGGCTATAATGATGTTTATGGAACGAACTTCTGACTTGTGTATGATTTTCTGTTTCAGATCAATGTAAGACTCAGTGATATTAGAATCCTGAGTGTGGAGACGTCAGAGGTATCGGTGAGTGGATTCGGAACTCATCATTTGATTTAGTTGTAACTATTTGGTTACAACAAGTAAACGTAGATGTGTATTAGACTGTTTAGTCTTGGTTATTGATTATTGATCTACGTGATATGTGAACTATGTGTACTATGTTATTGAGGTCAACGTGTAGTTGGACTTCTGGTTATTATGTGTTTTACACAGGTTTTGATTCATTTGTTGTGTTTGAGACCTGTGTATGTGTTTAATAACCAGTAGTTATCGGTCTATTCTGTATTGGCCATACGGATTGACGGTAAGTGTTCTTGGGGGAATCCCCGGGTATTATGATATCCCCAGAGCCACCGATCCTCATTGAATTATGTGTGTTTACGTTTTATTGGTGTAATTAGCTAGTTATGCTAAGCTGAATGGAGTGTGATGAATCTATTCACTTAGCTTTGTGCTAACCCCTCATTTTACTTCCTGCAGGATATGTTTTGTTTATTGTGGGTGCAGGAGGTGAATGATTGATCAAGGAATGTTTGACTGCGCTCTTGAACTCTGATATGGTTTTTGTAATAAACCTTGTTTGGAGAATTTTTATAATACCCCGACTTTTGTAGTTTAAAAAGTTTGAAATTGGTGTAATTTTGGGAATTGTAAACTGTTTAATGTATTTTAAATTCATGCTTCCGTGTTTATTAATATTATATTCTTATATTGAAAGAGGGGTGTTATAACTAATCTGACCAAGAAAGGAGCCAAAAATATATGAGGAGAGACTGTATGGTTTATTATAAACCAGTGACAATAATCCAGAAAGAAGCTCAGGGCTCAACTCGTCATAACTGCCCTTTTTGTTACCAAAGATAGTAACAATAATATGGAACAAGAACCGCCATTGGCCAATAACGAAGGACTTAATAAACTGACGTTCGCGCTTGGGGCCAGAATAACCCATGCGACCAAGTGCACCCTCAATGAAATCCGAGGAATACACAAAAGGTCCCGCTTCCTGCTCGACTGTACACAGATGTAAAATCTGTCTCAGATCGTCAGCAGAGAAAACAACAGGGTGTTGATTAACCCTAGTACGAATGACAGGGGGGTTGGCAGCAGCATCATACTCAATATTGTCCCAAAACTGATCCAGGATGGATCGAGACAATGGTGGTGATTCCGTAACGGCATATCGAATCCTCGATCGTGCCAAGTACGTCAGAATCTCAGTAAATCGCTCAGCTCCACGCTCATTAACATCGAGATTAACCAAGATGTTGTGAGCTGAAGCAAAAGATCGAGCAGCCATATCTGTAATCAGAAGAGTTACACAAATGGTAATTAGCTCAATGAAGGATATAACATAGCGAACATTAATTAATTCTAAACATTTATGTATTGTGAACAAACATGGTCACCGAACATCCATGTTTACTATTAATTAATAACTTAATTTACTGAACTTAATTGAACAATTAAGCGTACAAGACTTAAATTTTCAATTATATTCTCTAAATTATATATATAGTTCGCTAGTTATAAAGCATATTCTGAAAAGTCACACCGTCGATCAAATATCGGAACACGCCGCACGACTACATATGAGTCGGAAGTCTTTCGACATGATAGAACAGAATATATGATTTCAATAATGCCAGACTTATACATTATTTGTAAGCATAAATGGCGCAAATCGAGAATAAGTCTAAGCATGTTAAAATTAACCGAGGCAAGTAAATCAATCAAGCAAAGTCAACATTTCAGTTCGCTTTGCAAGTCAACATAAATAATGATCAATTCGCATCACGTTCAACGAAAGTCAACAAATTTGGGTTCGCTTCGCAGGTCAACGAAGTCAACCATTCGGTTCGCTTCGCAGGCCAGCGAAGTCAAAAGTTGGGTTCGGTTCGCAGCAAGTCAAACCAAGTCAAGGACTTGGGTTCGCTTCGCAGAAGTCAACCAGACTTGGGTTCGCTTCGCAGAAGTCAACCAAAGTCAAAAACATGGGTTCGCTTCGCAGAAGTCAACCAAAGTCAAGCCTTCGGTTCGCTTCGCAGGAAATCAACCAAAGGCAAGACTTGAGTTCGCTTCACAGTCAACGAAGTCAACATATGAGCTCGCTTCGCAAAGGGGTTTGCGAACTGAGATTTAAAGTCAGTTCGCAGGAGCGTATGCTGCTCACTTCGCAATCAGGGGTTGCGAACTGAGAATGGATCTCAGTTCGCAGGAGCGGACTGACGAAACCAAATTTTGAAAAACATAAATCCAAACCGCAAAAATGAAATTAATATACATAAACATGTGTAATATAGTTCCATTGAACATTAGCTAAGAATTTTAGGCTTTAGTTCTCATTAATCTGAAAGAGATCTATGAAAAACCGCAACCAAACATATTAAAGCACAACAATGAGGATAAATCATCAAATACACACTTTAAAGGATTGAATCTTACCTCAAAAGGAGTGTAATCAAAAGATGGAAATGTTATACGGATTGAAAAACCGTTCCTTGCAATGTATATTTGAAAAATCAAGAGAAATCTCGTTTCGCTTCGTGACTCTCGGATCATTGAATTTGGGTTCGCATGAGTGTTTGGAAAAGTGAGATGTGGACTCGTTGACTTGGTGTTTTATACTGAAAATCTCGCTTCGCAGGCTTTGGTTTCGCAGGATTTGGGTTCGCAGAGGAGGATTTGGGTTCGCAAGTTTGACTGGTCAATCATCCCAATTATGACTTGTTCCTTTTGTATATCAAATTCAGTTCGTAATTCTGAATGATCAACGATGCAAATTGGAATTTAAATATAAAAAGAATTTATTTTGTACAAGTTAAAAACCAAAACTTTCCATTGCAGTGAATAAGTCATAATTATTGTATATAATGTTCAAATCGTAACTGAACTATTAAGTTTGTAAAAAAAAAACTTAATTATCAATTATAATCACTAAATCTTTAGAGACAGTTTAATAATTATAACTGTGTTCTCTAACTTGTCACATAAAGTCTCAAATTAAAGTATATATAACTTATTACCAAAAGTCATAAGTCGTATATTTTGAATATGCTTTTACGTGTTCACATTTAAGTCGACACGTCTAAGCATGTTAGCTTATAACTGATTATTAATGTAGTAATCAACAGTTCTTAAGCTATAAACGAAACCAATTGCAATCTTGTCACATTGAAACAACACGGAATACTAAAGTATAAAAGAATTGAATTCCAAAGGATTATAATTAGTAAAACAATAAAGTAACACGACAAAGAAATAATCAAACAGAAACATAGGTATCAAGTACCATTTTATTAATGAAATAACGAAAATAGACTAATACATATGCTTGACATTAACAGTTGAATCTGCTCAGGGATCATATTAGAGAGAATACGCAATACTTTAAGATTTAATAAGTCTTAGAAGATTGTTAGTATACAAACCAAATGAAATTCACAAGTAGTGACACATAAGTACAACTTAACCATTTATCAACTTATACTTATGAAAGTATAACTTGGTTACCTAGCTCCACAACATATATCACGAATTAATCATACATTTACAGGAATTGAGAACAGATGATTCATCAATCATGTGAAATGTTCAAATATCATAGACAGTTCAAGACGATTACCGATATTATGATCCACATAAGCAAAGTCTACAATGATTTCATAGCAAGCATTTATTGTTGGTATGTTCATTACCTAATGTGATCCAAAATATGACATACTGAGAAATCAAGTAAAACACATAACACTGTATCTTTCAGAGTCAAGGTAGAGGTTACTAAATGAGGTTCCTTTCGAAGCATATAACATACCCTTGAGATATTTTAATATCTGAAAAACATCAAAGCTATTTTGAAGATACTAGTGGATCTAGATCTATACATAGGACAACATAAGATCCCTTAGTATGAACAAAATAAGTTTGAAACCATTGGCAAAACTAAAGGAGTCAGGTCTGTACTGAGTACAACAAAGTCACCAGTAGTTTTGCTAATAGCCATAATTCTTACTATTTGTCTTGACATATATTCAAAGATCCTTGATAACAGTGTATGGTTAGACTATCATTCAACAATTAAGACTTATGTCATACATCATATAGCAGATCACACCAAATAACACACAGAAGAATTATTACTTATTATATGCTCAAAAATCATAGCAGAATTTGCCTATCAGTACATCATATAATGAAGCTGTCTAGATTTAATATATTTTTTTAAACAAATGATAACATGTGGAGAGAGGTGTATACTAAAATAAACATAAGTAAATGCCTGGTTTTAAAGATGTAGATTTAATGTGACTACCTAGAATCTACTAACACATCTATCCAAAGACTTATACTTATTGTTATTAAGCATTTTCCTCTAATGTACTATCATTTCCCAGCAGATAAAACTATAACGTTTTCTAAAAGAAAGAAATGCAGAAAAATAAAAGAAACTACTAAGTATGACATACTCCTTTGGAAGACAAATTATTCTGGATTCCTCATTCCGTTTAATTGAATCAATGTCTCAAAACGCGTCCTGTCAAAAGCTTTTGTATACAAGTCTGCCAAGTTATCAGTTGAGGGAACTTTGACTAACTGTATAAGCTTTTTCTCTGCACAGTCTCTGATAAAATGATGACGTATGTCAATGTGTTTCGTCTTGCTGTGCTTTACAAGATTGTTGGTAATTGACATGGTGGATTCGTTGTCAATCATCATTGGAGTATTGGTTAGATTTAACCCATAGTCCCGCAGTTGCTGTTGTATCCACAGAACTTGGGAACAACAGCTACCAGCAGCAACATACTCAGCTTCACATGTAGAAATGGCGACTGAGGTTTGCTTCTTGCACTGCCAAGAGACCAGTCTACCCCCTAGGAATTGACATCCACCAGTTGTAGACTTTCTGTTCTGATTGCATCCTCCATAATCAGAATCAGTGTAAGCCACAAAGTCTAAGTCTCCATCAGTCGGATACCAAAGTCCCAGCTTCGGCTTCCCTTTGAGGTAACGAAGAATTCGCTTAACGGTTTGCATATGAGACTCCTTAGGATTGGCTTGATATCGTGCGCAGACACATACTGAAAACATTATATCCGGCCGCGATGCAGTAAGATACATTAGTGATCCAATCATGGCCCTATATAGAGTAGGGTCCACGTCTCTATCACTCGATGTATCAGGACCAAGTCCGTGAGCTTCTGGTATAGGAGTATGATAAGTTCGAGCTTCATCCATCTTGAATCTTTCTAACAGCTCATTTGTATATTTACTTTGATGAATGAAATACCCATCTTTCTTTTGATCGACTTGCAATCCTAAGAAAAACGTCAGTTCTCCCATAGCAGACATCTCAAACTTGTGTTTCATGACTTGTTCAAATTCATTACACATCTTTTCGTCAGATGACCCAAAGATGATGTCGTCAACATAAACTTGAACAAGTAGAAAGTCTCTCTTTTTCCATTTGACAAAGAGTGTACTGTCAATTCTTCCTCTTGTAAAACCATTCTCAAGAAGATAATTAGACAGTGTTTCATACCACGCCTTCGGAGCTTGATGTAATCCATATAGAGCCTTATCAAGACGATATACTCTATCTGGATACTTGGGATCAGTAAAGCCTAGTGGTTGAGAAACATACACCGTTTCCTTGACTTTGCCATACAAGAAGGCACTCTTAACATCCAGCTGGAAAACTTTCATTTTCTTGGAAGCTGCAAATGCTAAAAATAACCTTATTGCTTCTAGCCTAGCCACAGGTGCAAACACCTCATTGTAGTCAATCCCTTCTTGTTGATTGAACCCTTGGACAACTAGACGAGCTTTATTGCGAGTGACGATGCCCCGATCGTCTTTCTTGCACTTAAAGACCCATCTAGTTCCAATTGGATATTCTCCAACTGGTAGGTCAACCAACTCCCAAACTTGCAGTTTTGAGAACTGAGACAACTCTTCCTGCATTGCCTCGACCCACGAATTGTCCTTTAATGCCATTTGAACATTTTTAGGTTCAATTTGTGAGATAAAGCACGAGTAGGAACATTGATTGATAATCCCAGTCTCCATAATTGCAACATAAAGGCTCGAGTACTCTGAAGTACTAGCCCTGGTTTGAACCGATGCAGTTGGATCACCAATGATATTTTCAGTTGGGTGATCTTTGTGAATTCTTGTGGTTATTATCGGCTCAATCACCATATTATCATAAAGATTGGTGCCAATTTCTTCCAATGGTGGCATATCCTCATCAGTACTATACATCTCATCAGAGGTTATCGTATCGGTAACTACTGGTGACGTGTCAGTCTCTTGAGTGTTATCCACCTGAGGTTGTTCTGTGGCACTTGATGTTGCATGATTAGGATCCACAGAAGCAGTCGATGTTTGAATGGAGCCAATATCTCCATCACCCGACAATAAATGTTCACTAAGTACAGGATCAACCGTGTAATCACACAATGGGACATTAAATGACTTAAAAAGATCAGAATAGTCAAATTGCCAATCTAATCCCTTATGTGAGTCATGTGTGTAGCTCGTAACTTCAACGTTATAAACTATTTCCACACGTCCCGTAGCTTTATTAAAAACTCGTTTATTTGGTGAGTTAGGCACATAACCTAGGAAATATCCTTCGTCAGCCTTCTCACCAAATTTTGGTTGAGAACTAGTTTTCAATAAAGTACATGAGACACCAAAGGGTTCAAACCCTTTCAAATTCGGTTTCTTATTGTTCAAAAGCTCATAACAAGTCTTGTTCTGCTTTTTAACCGTAAGAACCCGGTTTAGAACATGACATGCAGTATTCACCGCTTCTGCCCACAAAATGACCGGAAGCCTTGAATCTGCAAGCATTGTTCTTGCTGCTTCAATGAGAGTTCTATTCTTCCTTTCAGCAACACCATTTTGTTGAGGTTCATATGGTGCACTGAATTGATGTTGTATGCCTTTGCTTGAGCAATATACATTCAACGTAGAATTTTTGAACTCAGTTCCATTGTCACTACGAATACTCTTCACTCTCGTGTTGTAGACATTCTCTATTAAGTCTAAGAACTCCATAAGAATTCCTGGAGTTTCATCCTTAGACCCCAAAAAGAATACCCACGAGAATCGAGAGTAGTCATCTGTGACAACTAAGCAATACCACTTGCCACCTATGCTTCTTTTGCTTATTGGGCCGAAGAGATCCATATGTAGCAATTCAAATGGCATGGAAATGGAGTTTTTAGTTTTAGACCTGTGTGGTTTCTTATGTTGCTTTCCTTTTAAGCAAGAAACACACTTGTCTTCAAACTCAAAACGCGTAGATGGTACACCCAGAACTAACCCATTCTTGGTTATATAATTCATTTTTCGAAAATTCAGGTGTGCCATTTTCCGATGCCAAAGTATAGAATCTGCTTCTGAAGCCTTGGATAATAAGCATGTCGACTCCATTGAAGATGCAGGAATACCCATGTTGATAGCATAGATATCCCTCTTCCTTGGAGCCCTCATGAGAATCCATTTTTCTGGAATAACCAAACCCGGCTTCAGGACTAAGGCCTCTATATCATTAAATAATACCGGATGACCTTTATCACAGATTTGGGAAACACTCATTAGATTGTGAACCAGTTGTTCAACATAGTTCACATTCTCAAGAGTCAAAGTTCCATTAGAAACTTTTCCTTTCCCAGTGATGATTCCACTTTTTTCCCCAGCGAAATTAACTCGCTGCTTCAGTCCGCCTTTGAAGTCCATCAGTAGACTTCTATCTCCTGTCATGTGTCTTGAACATCCACTGTCTACGTACCACCAGCTATCTCCGTTCACAGTTTGTTCCTACAAAATAACAGTTGTACACAATTAGTCGTCAAGAGGGACCCAAGCCATAACAGACTTGGATCGTCCCTCATCATCAACAAACTTAACTTCTTTAAAGTAACCCTTTTTCCCATCTGGGGCCTGAATTACTTTCGAAGGAGTTGGAGTTTGTTGATGAACGTTGGTCTTGGGTCTATGAGGTGAATGAGAAACAGGACTCTCTGACACATTACCTTGGGATTGATGTCCTTGATTACGATTATAATTATAATTATATTTAATCCCATGTGTACGTGAGGTAGAACCACTCTCATAATGACTATGGTTCCGAGAAGTAGAACCAATCTCAAAATGACTATGGTTGTGATGAGGTGTCCTAAACCTTGACGGTGTTTGGTCTCGAGAATGATTGAAAGTATTATCATTAGAAAACCGTTTAGGTTTAGGTGGAGAAACACTGTGTGTTCCTAACCTTTTCAAAATGTTCACAGGTTTAGATATGGATTGATTGTCCAACCCAGGTTTAGAACTCGACCTGTCTACATCCATCTTAGAAGTACCCGGTGACATGTCACTGTCAACTGGTCTATGTTTTGCTTCTGACTTCTTATTAGGACAACAAGAAGACACATGCCCTCGTTCATGGCATTTGAAGCACGACATTATCTTCTTAGACTTAACTTCTTTTGCCTTTTCTAAGTTAGTAATTTTCTGAGTCACTGAAGTTTTACTTTCCTGTCCTTTAATATCCTTAACATCTAATTTAGTTTTACACTCGTTAGATGTTAGGTCTTTAATAACAGGCTTCTCTAACTCAGATATCTCTGACTTATTTATTGGAGTTTTCTCAGAGTTAACAGGCACATCTATCATTTCTAAGTCTTCATGAGCCTTAGTGTAATTAGAATTAAAAGGAGGAGGTACATCATGGCAACCTAGTCCAGATCTATCATTTACACTCTGTTGAGAACTAATTATATGATCTAAAGTCAAGGAAGATGTCCTATAACTTTCAATCTTATGATTCAACTCAACTAGTTTCATTTTGGACTCAGATAACTCTAGCTCTTATTTAGCTACATCTTTGTTCAAGTCTCTTTTAGATACAAACCGTCTATTTTAATAGCTTGTTCATTAATAGTATCTCTAAGAGCGGTCTTATCTGCCATATTAGACTTAATCTTTTCCTTTAGAGCTAGTTTATCCTCACTTAACCTACGTACATCACTTTTTACTTGTTCTAATTCAGATGTAACAGTCCTATGTGATTCAGCATAAACATTTACTTGGGACTGTAAACTAGCAACAAGTTGACATACATCAGTAAGAGTGAAAATATCAAGACATACCCATTTTTTATCGGTTTGGAGATCAGCCATATGCGCCACAAAATCTTCAAGACATAGATCTTCAGTAGATCCCAAGTCCAATACATCATCATCAACTGTTGACATCTTAGTATCTTGTGTTTCCACCTGATACTCTTCAGCAGTTGGAATGTAAGACGTGGATTCAACCATTTTATCTTGATCTTCAATATCAGCCATAAGTGCTTCTTCAGATAAAGCACTCCAGTCATATGAACCATCAAGTTGTTGAACCACCAAGGCTTTAGATGCTAGAGAGGTGCCTTGTCTTACAGGATTTGCAGTCTGCTCATTCTTGGGTCTTTGGCATTCCCTAGCGAAGTGTCCAAAATTTTGACAATTATAACACTTAACTTTGGACTTATCAAAGCCCGGTCTATTACCCACCACTCTCCTTCCAGTTTTCTTTAGGAAATTTTTGACTCTCCTTGACACCATGGCTAGTTGCCACTGGAGATCCATTTCCTCTAAGTCCTCTGGATCAATTTGATCATAGTCTTCATCAAATTGAGCGGGATCATTGATCTTCCCTTGGATATAGTTTTCGTAAGAAGCAACGAATGAAGCAAGTACAGACAATTGTTATTCTGCAGATTTCACACTCATCGGCATTTTATGTTGCCCTTGAGGTGACGTCTCAACAGTAGTCTTACTTCGTTTCTCACTTCCATCCGAAGCAATGAAGCACAGATCCTCAGTTAGAATTTCACCTCTGTCATCTATTCCACCAACCAGTAATACGGAAGTAGATGCAGACGAAGAATTCGAGAGACTTGATTTTCCATGGTATAGCCCAGGATCCTGTACCTGATCAGAATCCGTGTCCCTCGTCTTTTTGGTAAAATCATACCCTCGGAGCTTGTCGATAGCCTGCTCTAGGGTCATCTTAGAGTATCTCTCTTCATTATCCTTAATCATCACTCCGTACATTTCCCAATTAGGAGGCAAACCCTCAAGGAACTTGTCGGTTTTCTCCCTATCAGTACAGAATATCTCATGGTCATCCAATTCACTAAGGAGATGGTAATACCTAGTGACATAAGCATCTAAGTCTTCTCCTTTCAAGGTTTTAAAGACGGTAAATTGTTTCTTCAACAGACTCCTTTTACCTTCTTTCACCTGTGGACTACCCTCGCATCTCTTCTCAAGAGCTACCCAGAGCTCTCTAGCAGTGTGAAAAGATTTGAGTTGATGATTAATCTCCCTCGGAAGACTCATCTTGATCGACGAATGAGCTTTGTTTTCAGATTCATATTCCTTCTTTTGCTCATCGTTCATCCGGCTATAAGGAATAGCCACAGTCACATTCTCAACGACTTGGGTAGGAGCAGTGTATCCATTCTTGATGCATTCCCAAATTACCAAATCATGGAATCGACAATAGGATTCAAACCTATCTTTCCACCCATAGTAATTTTCCAGTCTCAACAACTTAGGTGGAAGATTCGATTTTCCGATCTCATGATCCATCTCAATCATTCTACTTAGGTCTGACATCGTTGCAAATCACTAAACTTTCAAAATTTCACAAAATCAGAAATTCAGTTCGCAGGGTGAGAACTCAGTTTGTAGCAAATCTCGGTTCGCAGCAATCTCAGTTCGCGAACAAGAATCCCAGTTCAGTTCGCAAACTCAACTCGCAGAACAAGATCTCAGTTCGCAGGCTCAAAACTCAGTTCGCAGCCTCACTCAGTTCGCAAGGTAGAATCCCAGTTCAGTTCGCAAACTCAGTTCGCAGAACCCTAATCTCAGTTCGCAGAAACGGCTGTAATCCCCAAAAACGTAAATTTTTAGGTTTTTGAACGTCTAAACCCTAAGATTTCGAACGTAAACGAACCTAAAAACTTCCAAAAACTGATTTTGGTCAAAAATACGCACTAATTGTACGTACAAACAACCCTAAATCAAACGTTATTCACCCTAAACAATCGTTAATACCCCAAATAACCTCGAACCTACGCGTATCTAGCCGTAGGCTCTGATACCAATTGTAAGTCCGTGCTTATTCGGATCGATAACGAGGTTATCTAACGTATTAAGGTGCGGAATCCCTCAATACTTAGTTATAGGATCTATAACGATTTGTTTCACAAATATAGTGAATCGGGTATCTAATTGCTTTATATTGACTATTAACGAATGTTAAACGATCAACACCTAGTAGCCTTTAGAATGTTTAATTGCTCTGGAAAACTCAGGAAGTTCGTATCTATATTATGGCAAAAGTTAATTAGGTTTGAAACCTAATTTGTATTTATAACCGTCTCAGTTCGTGGGTCATGGGCTTCTGCGAACTGACTCGGTTCGCGGTCAACCTTGGTCAACATTTTTCAACTTTTTGATTTTTCACTCTAAAATGTTTTCCAACCACAGTTTTTCATTTACAATTCAAAACCAATGTACAAACTCGATTACAATTAATACAAGACCTATTACAAACTAGAAAGACTAATTTCAAGCTAGATCTGTTGTCACAAAACATGTCTCAACAATAGACTAGGAATTTAAGTGCGTTAATGACCTGAGATTTTTTGACAATTGTCACAAGAAATATCGAATCATTTATTACTGTCTGCTACTTTATTCATGTACCTACGGTTACAACCTAGATAGGTCACTTGTTCTACATAGGAATAGTGTTGGGAGTTGAGCAAACTTATTCGGTCATTATCATGATAACCTTGTTCTGGTGACATGCCATATTAGAATCTAGACTAATCTGGTAGGGTTCTAGTGTTACACCAATTATTAGTTAATTCAGTATTTTCATAATATCCTTATTTAATATGATCATCATCCTAGAAACCCTAATTGTTGTAATCCCGACAAATCACAATGTACCTATATCTACCCGTAATTCCCAATGATCCATTTCTTCTCAACAGGGAACCTATGAGGGAATGCCAACCAAACCCACAACATCAGGTACTCCATCTCAGTCTAATACATATGTGACATCGCAGAGCATTTTAAATGCAATGACACTAATGACCAACAAGTTTAATGAAAAGCTTGGTGATGTGCAGACTGAGCTAACAAATTTAAAAAATAATTATTGTACCATAAATGAACTAGTAGAAGTCAGGGGATTGGTCCCTAACTTTCTTGGGAAGCTACAAGATGAAAGAAAGTGTTAAGACTCCAGACTCCAAGTCATTTTAACACTTTATGAGTCTGGACAGGAGAATGGAAAGTGTAGAGGCAGGGATAGATAGACTAGACCCTATGTAGTCCTGCGTCGAATGGTATGCACACAAATATTGGTGATATTTTGGACTGATAGAGGCATATTTTTGATGAATTAGTTCATAAAGATCCTATGAACCCTCCTGTTAAGTCTGATAATGTCAAAAAGGGGTAGAATCAAGGTACTGGGAAAGTAAGGATGTTGGAAAGGGAAAGTTGGAAGCAAATGTTGAGGGGGAGAAGAAAAAGAAAGTAAATGATGATAAGAAGAGAAAAAGAGTTAATGATATCGGTACTTCAACAAAGCAACCTCGGCCTGAAGCTCAAAAAAGAAAAAGATCAAAATACTACATCCCCACAACTTATGAATATAAAAAGGTGGATGATGAGGATGAAATTCAGGGGGAGCAACATGTTGAGGGTGAGAAATCTAGAGCTGAAATCACTTATAATATGAAAAGAAATAAGCAAATTAAAGAGAGAGAAAAAGAAGGATGGTTGTAAGAATCAAGAGAAGATTATTGATGATGATGATGATGATGATATGATGATTCTGATAATGACTTAATCTCGACAATTATCAAGAAGTCTGGATCTAAATCTGGCAAATCAAAGTCTCAATCTGAAAAAGCAAGAATATCACAGACTGAAGCTAAAGATCAAACTAACACTCAAGCTCAAGATGATGATGATGATGAGTTAACAAATGTCTAAGGATGAATACTTAAAGAAAGTTAGAGAGGATGAAAAAAAAATGGCACAGGATTAAAAACATATGGTAGAGGATGCCAAGTTGACTGCAAAATTAAATAGGCAGTATGTGATCTCTTAGAGACTAAAAGACAACTATGTGCACACAAGATTTCTAGAAAGCTTGATAATGAGTTGTCATGTATACAGATACCAGGGAAGAGTAAAGATAGATTACATGATGAAGAATCACAGAAAATTTTGTGTGTATTCTAATGAATTGCATACTTAAAGTTATGTTGAATGAAAATATATTGCAAAATTTATCAAAAACATGAATGATAGATCTTTAGAAGAAGAAGTAATGCATGAGATTATCTGGCTAGTAGAAGTGTCACATGACATGAAATATCTGAATGATAGTAATTACAAGTTTTTCTGTGCAATATTCAAATTGAAAAAGGACAAGAGATATGATATATTGATTAAGGAAGATATTCATAATAGAACATACATTGTGCCTACTTGAAGAAATTTTGTGAAGGATCCTATATAAAGATTTCAGATCGTGAGGGGTTTCTCTACAAAGACATTCATGGAGTTAAGTGTTTTTAGTCTATCAATGAACTTCATGGTACAAAATACTGTCACCTCTTTGCTCTACTGGATCTATGCAAAAGTGAGCAGAGTCTACTATTCTGGAAAAAGGTGGTGAGATGTCTATTTTTTTACTTGGGAGGAATTGAAAAGAATCCAGGACTTACGGGTAAGTGTGCTAAGATCAAAAAAGAGCACAGAAAGAATGAAAAGGATGAACTTGAAGAGATAGACCTTGTGGAAAGAGGAAGACAGGAAGGTGACGAATGAAGGAACTACAAGTAATCGATTTTTACTTTTTTTGTAATAGACTAGGGAATTTGTAAGACATATTAAATGTATAAAGTTTTATTCAGTTTTTATATTACCAATATTATCTAATGAATTATCACCAATTCTCATTTATAAAGAGACTCTAACTCTAGATTGGAACGTTAATTCATGATTTCGATTGACTAGTGTTAAAGCCCAATTCATCACATTCGTTGAGGATGCTTCACTCCTTTGTGGAGAAAAGGAGTCCAAGTTAGGTTGTTGATCTGACGTTCAGTTCATTATCACCAATATTCTTCTATCTTTATTAGAACTTCTAACATATAGATGCTGATAAAGAATATGCAACTTGTATAACTTAATAACAATCCAACCAAAGTCTGTTCTCATGACTAGAGAATCGGATTTTGATGGGCTTCTTAGCCTAATACTGCAACGTGACAACAATGAAGTACATAATATCAATAGCTCAAAGCGGGACAAGTAGTTATATTTATCTATCACTTACAAAATCTTGGACCAACTGTTGAAACATTTTTGACGGTGCTAGAAAAGTTCAAGGAAACGATGGGTACAAGAGTGTGGGAAATCAAAGTCATTCACTACAACTCATGGAAGTTGTGGACTTTTAGTATCGTCTCTACAAATTAGAACCTGTATAGCTTTTATATTTAAATGTTTAGCCCATTTTTTGTTATACAAAAGTGTTCATTGTAGTAAGAGGGTCATCTATTATGAACGAAATTATGGGTTACATGAGTTTTATATTGGTTAAGAATAGCATTAACCGTGTTTACGACAAACAGTTTCTATAAAAAATGTGGGTTTGGTATTTGACAAAATGAAAATGCGATGCAATAAGTTTTGAGCTGATGTTAATTTCTGAATGCAAGTGGAGTACGAGTGATATGTGAGTATAACTGGAGTAGCACGCGGTCCATTCATATTTGTTTTCGTAGGATTATTTGGTATTATTTGCTTGTTTTGGGTGGTTCTATACACATGCATTATAGTTAGTTTTGTGTACAAGTGTAGCCGAAGTTGTTATGGTAAAAGAAAAAAGAAAGACATAACAATGATGCAGAACTTGTTTTCATTATTTACATGTGTTTAGCTTTTTTCATCTTTTTATTATTGTAATTAAGATTTATTTCATTTTTCAGCTTTTACCTATCAAACATAAGAAATGAATATTTTGATTATTTTTCAGTTGAATTCTTTGACAATATCAAACAGCAGAAATCATTTAATTTATTACTTAATTTCATTCTTTTAATCAATTCATTTAATTTAATTTAGTATCAATTCATTTAATTTAATTTAGTATCAATTCATTGAGCGTGCTAATGATATACTCCGCTAATCAAATTTACAGTAACAATTAACCATTTATGTGATCTCGCAAGAATTAGAAAAGTTTGCATACTCAGCTACCCGTAGTTGACAAACATCACACAACACAGCACAACAATGGCTTCCACAATCTCTCGCAGACTTGCATCCAAGATTCTAAACCCTAATTCATCATCTGCTCTATTTTCGCTTTTACCCACGTTACACCATCTAAACCCTAATCATTCGTATCGATCTTTCTCAAACACCACTCCCAATTTCACTACATTCAATCACCCGTTCAACCCTAATCACACTTCAATCGGAACAAATACCAATTTCAACCCTAATTACAAAATCCAATCTTTAAACCCTAATCTTTATCAAACCCCCAAATTCTTATCAACCTCAGCTCCTCAACCTGATTCTGGAGAAACCCAAAAACCAAACGAGAATTCAAACAAAACCCTTGAAGATTTTAAGCATCAAGAGATCACTGGACCGACTGTTGAACGTGATGTTTCTTCACTTGCTAATGAGACCCGCCAAGTGCTCGATGAAATGTTTAAGACAGTTTATACACTTAGTAAAAGTTTAGCTCTTTTGGGTTTGTTTCAGTTGAGTTTAGGGGCTTGGATTTCATATGTTACAAAGTCTAGTCCTATCCCAGAAGTGTCCGTGCAGAGCTGTTTGGCATTTGGTTTGCCATTTTCGTTGTCATTCATGCTGCGAAGATCGTTAAAGCCAATGAGTTTTTTTAGGAAAATGGAGGAACAAGGTAGGTTACAGATTCTTACACTTACACTTCAAGTTGCTAAGAATTTGAATGTGTTTTTTGTGAGGTTGAATGTTGTTTCGTATTTGTGTATCGGTGTCGCTTCTCTTGGATTGCTTGTTATTGCTCTTTATTGATAGTGTTCCATAGATGAATCATATATTGTTAGTTGACTGCAATTGAGTTCAAATGATATAGTTATCGACAGCAAATTTGATTATGAATTTTGCTATATGTGTTCGAGACAATGATCATGATATGGGAATTTTGTTTAAGCTTTTTATTGCTTGGCATTCTTCCATTCTTTATACTTGCTTACAAAATTGTTAAAGCATGTTGTATGTATGAAATATATTGGTTTCTACCACATCTCAAAGTCATGAGTGAAACTATTCAAGGATTTAGTAAACAAGAATTAGAAGGTAATGACAATAACAGATTAGAACTAAGGTTACCTAGAGTTGGGAATTGGCTTTTCTGGATATAGTGTAATGTCATACATGTATGTCGTAGTGCAAGAATGAGAATGACTAGACTTATACTAGTAAGTAGTAACTTAGCTGAGAGAGAACGAATTCATGAGATATTTCGAAAGAAACATTTTTAAAAGCAAGCAGTGAGGTGGTAACTCAAATAAGTTGTGAAAGCATTGCATACCTAAATTAAGAATTTAGGATATTGATGGCCTAGGCTCCACCATTGCTCTAACTTCTTGGAAGCTATGTGTTGAAGTTCGTTTTGTTAGAATCAGTGTTTCTTCATTTTGTTTTTGAACTGTTTGTAATACACAAGCTTCTATAAGAAACATTAGAGTTTTCTATATGAAGGATATACGTTGAGAATTGAACCTGTGTAGCACTAGATTTATTTGACAATTTTGTTCTCAAACTTGGATAGACTCCACGATGTTAACGATTTTGGTCCATGTGTATTGGATGACGAGAAAGCACGCAAACGGGCATATTAGGATTTTGCCTAGCTAAATGGGTGATTTTTGGCCATGTGGTATCTGATGACAAGAAAGCACGATTGATTAAAAACAAGTTTGTCTGCTATATTTTGTAGCAACTACAATGAGGTTGACAGGTCTAGTGATTTTTAACCAAAGGATTAGAGGGATCAAGGTATCATACCAGAGAATTTCAGATCCCATCTGAACCTACTGATAGATCCAGGAAACAACTTGATTTCCAAAGGAGACGTCATTCAAAAACTACTGTAAATCGGATTTGTTAGAACTTTTGTTTCGATCCAGTGTCAAATTTACTAGGATTTCTTTAGAATGTTGATGAAGTTTAGAATAATAATTTTGATATAATACATTAATACCCGAATGAAGCAAGCGATATGGTATTAAAATACAAATATCGCTGATGTAAAATGATTATTTCTGGATGAAGAATGCAAAAAAGAATAATAACAAGAGGCGAATCTTTATAAAATGAAGTTACAGGTATCGTAGCATGGCAAGTAAAAGGAAAGTTATACTAGAGAGAGTATCAGAATTTTGTTGTCTTTTTGACATTTAAACTTCCATAATGTTTCTCTTCATGAATTAATCATAAGATGACAATTGCTTTGGGTTTGACTTGTGTAAAGTTGACAGACTTTTAGTCAAGTTAAAAACAAGTATATTATACGTTTAGCTATTTTGCCAGAGGAAGGGAACTTGCGGACACATATATGGCCAGATCTTATCAAAAACAAAAATGACTGGATACATCTGGTCTTAATTTTAATTCTCCCAAACTTTGTTGTGGGACCCTTTGGAAATATTAGTCACTATAACAAATTTAAACAATATCGATTAGCGTCGTCCCAGCATTTTCACATTGCTTGCAACCTGAACGAGTCCAAAAATAAACACACGGTACCTGTTTAATCATTCAATCTCATTTTGACCTGTATCAACAAACCCATAAAATTGAACTACTATATATATAGCGTCTAAACCATCAAATGTACCAATTACCAAAAGAAATACAGCAAAATAAATAATTTCACATTTTCTTTGTTTTCTTTTTCCTTTTTCTCTTTTTCATTTCCTTTTTCTTTCTTTTTTTGGTGGGACTATGCTTTTTCAAATACGGGAAAGGGTGGATATCTGTTCAGGTACAAATATGGCCCTGCAGGCATTATCTTATTACATCAACTCAGACATATATAAGGTAACCAACCGAATCCCTCTGTGTACTTGACCATAAAAACCAATTTGTCCCAAAATGAATACCACAAAAACCCACCCATAGTTCGCCACTAACCCTAAAAACTCATCATGTCCATCACTAACCCTTTCGCCTTGTTGCTCAACTAGAAAAGAAGCTGTTATTTACCCACTTATCCCAGCAGATCCAGGACCGTGTGAATGATTGGATTATCGTACCTCGATGAAGAGTTAAGTGACTAAGTTTAGGCATTGTTAGAATTTCCATCTGTCTTGGCCTCTGTTCGGACATATGTGAGACTGCGAGTGGTGGGAGACAGGACGGCAGCAGGACTCGGGAGGCTATCAGATGATGAGTTTTGTGCATCACGTTTCCACTGCAAGCTCCTAGCACCAGTTTTGATCGGAAGGCGGGACCGGTATAGATTAGGGATGCCTCTCGGGAAAGAAACTCTACCAAATCTAGATGCAGCAAAAGGAGAAGCACGGGAGACACGAGGCCATGTTGTAACAGGTACAGCTTCAGGTTGAGCAGAACTTTTTCTTACAACCTGCATCCATCAAAATTAAACACATGAGTGTTGCCAAGCGATGGTGGCTCAAGATGTGTACAAATATATCACGACTAGCATCCTTCGAGTAGAAAGCATGATGAACAATGACCGTAAGGTCTTGTCAACAATGAACTACACTGTTGGATAAATCGTTTGAAAAGAGATATCATTAAGTAGATGCACGTTGCAATTCAATCGAAGGGTTTTACCATTGGGCGACAAACAAATATTAAAATGCTACTCGGTTTCAAAAAAGAAATCAAATAACCGTACTATGTCTCTTGGGCATCTTTCAAACTATCCAAATTCAACACGTGAGCACAGTTCATCAAAAATTAGCTCTACGCTCAAATGGCATCAGAATATCCAGTATATATTCTAGACAACCAAATATAGTCGTACAAAGCAGGGATATATGTGTACACATTAAGTAACATAAACGTCTTGTATCCAGGTACAAACTAACCCTCGCTTGGCAACACTCACTTGTTTTCTATTTATATTGTTGATGGAAGTTATAATTTTTGATATACAAGTGATATTAAATCCCAACATTTTCTATTTGTTTTCGTCTCTATTGGCCGGAGGTCCTTCTTGGAAGCAGTCTCTCTACCCTCGGGTAGAGGTATGACTGTCTACATCTCAACTCCCCCAATACCCTGCCAATGGCGGGATTGGGTATTGTTGTTGTGTTTTGATAAAGCTGTTTCATTTTCTTTTAACAGGATCGATGTGATTTGTTAGCAAGTATCGTTAGATACATGTAGTTATTAGGTACCATTAGCTAATTATTTGATAGGATTAGTTTATTTTTACTTGGTCACCAAAATAATCTAAGCCTATTAATATGGCTCTACGTAATCTCCATTACTAAATGAAAACAGTTTCTTCTTTGTGATTTATTATGGTCCTAGACTAAGAGCTCTCGACACAAATCGACCAATAAAACGGTCAGCCGCCGGTTATCAACTAAACACTGGCAAATTGTCTTGGTACAATTGTTTTTTCTATTGAGCCACAAATCCTAAAACACAAACCCTAGCCTTCCATACAGTTGAAGAACGCTGCTGTCACCGTCAACCGCTTAGTCAGACACAATACCCACATGCCACCTAACCCCAACCCTAAAAAGAAGAATATGAGATAAAAGGGGGAGGGAGGGTGAACAGGAGAGAAGGAAGAAAGATGGTAAGCGAAAAAGAATACATGGCCGCAACAAACGCAAGTATTCAGCACGCAGTTTAGTTGACAACAAACTTCGAATACAAACGACCTCCGCACTCGGTTATCTATCATCAAACTTAGCTCTGACATCATGAATATCCCAGTTAAGATCCAAGTTGCACAAGATTCCCTGTCCTTATCTTGTGGGGTGTATCAGACGATGTAGTCAACACATTTACTTGGTCACCACATTTTGGCCAATAAATGACTCCGTGCAATCTTCATTAATCAACACAATCAGTTCCTTCTCTGTGGTTTATTTCTAGCAATATTAAGGTTTGTTCATTGTCCATCCTAAATACATCATAGGGTATCTAAAATATTATCTTTAGTTGGTCAAATGCTTTAACTAAATCTATATAGTTTACCATTCAGATACCTTATTTTCACTTAACAATTATGTAACCGGTAGGTACGTTAAAACTACTTGTACAAGAAGCTTCCAAAATAGGATAGAAAAGTTCCTCAAGATAGAACTAATGTAATACAATGGACGGAATAGTTTACAAAGGTATTGTGATTCGACAGCAAATGAAAGAGAAATCACTAGGTACCTTAAGAATACGTGACATAAAGGATGTACCATCTAGAGACAAAGCATTTTCTGCTGCCTCTTTTCTCATGAACTCCACATAAGCTGATCTGCATGAGAAGCACTTTTTGAATCAGAAGAGAACAAAGATCTATCTTCACCAACAAGAAGACAGACTCGCTATACCGTTTATCCCAAACTATTCAAAGTAGACCAAAAATAAAACCCATACTGGACTCGTTCATATCAAGAAAGATGAATTCTCTAGATAGAAATGAGATAAACACAAATCACACACGCAAAACAGCAGAAATCTAGCGCAAAAAAGAGAAGATAACAATGTCAAACCCTTTTGGCTGTCCAGTGGCTGCGTCAGATACTATAACCACTTTAAGCACATCGCCAAACTTGTTAAAGTGCCGAGAGAGACTATCCTTAGTGGCAGCAAAATGGACCTGTATAAATTTAACAATTTTAGAACAGAGAGATACATTCACATGGATAGAACTAATGACATTATACAAGAAACTTGGATCACTACATTGCTAACGTAAATGGTGCGAGAATCCACATCTTCTGTAGGTCGACCAGTGGGATTAACATCTGCAGAACAAAAATAAATAACTTCATACAGTGTAACATAACTCGCTGAACCAAATCAGCTCGCCTAGATATACTCCTCAATCATGACGCATATATATTTAAGGAGCTATACACCAGCCAAAGAAATGCAATACAGTAACAAAGAACAAGATATAGTCAGGCACAGCACTTACCAGTTGATGACGGTGTCTTCTGAATCTCTGGTTGAGCATGAATAGTGGGTACTCCCTGAGCAGAAAAACAAATGAGAAACAATCTAAGTACAATATAATTCTAGAAAACAAAAAACAAACACATTATAAGCAAAGACAGAGTTGAGTATAGGCTTACATTTCCATTGCAAACAGTGGCATAATTGCTATAATTGCCAGCACCCAACTCAGTCTCCTGTAAAAGTTTCGGATTGTCCATGTCTGAAACCCCACTTGGTTTCCAAGTATTTACATTCGAAGAAATATTTATTATTTTACGAAAGGAATTGGCCATGGAAACAGGAGTATTCTGATCTCTGTGTGGTTTCTTAGAATTTCCATCCACAGCCTTTGCTGCATTGTAGTGCAACATCACAGAATCATCACCCAAACGTCCACCTGATTTACCAATCTGAGCATTCATGCTGTTATGCCCCTCATTAATATATGCCGACTCAGAAGCTATTCCGGCATTGTGTTCCAACATAGGAACATCAGCAATGTATTGCTCAGTATAAGTTGGAGCAGTAGTCTCTGTAATTTGAGTAAAACCCTCGTGTTCTTCATCATCTTCTGGGAACTGGTCCACAGTATCTGGTATATCCATACTACGGCCAAGCCGGTCAAATACATTTCCAGAATGTTTGACTTTTACAACATCTTTAGCAGCATCAGCTACAGCTTTAATGGCAACAGCCATGGCTTTTGGCACTCTTGCAACCGAGCGGATTTTGGGACGCCGTTCTTCAGAAAAAGAATCCTCCGTGGGTGTAGCAACTACAGAACGTAAGCGCTTATTTGATGGCTCAGAAGTTAAACCAGTGGGCCTCGAAGTGGCAACTGCATCTCGCACTGCAAATTGCAGTAGTCTTCGGGAAGCTCCTTGGGTCGATTTAGACACCGTTTCTCTCTGAAAGTAAACAAGTTAACATGTGCTGAGATACAAATTTAAATAACTTATATAACAGATATAAGGAAAAAGAGGGCCCAGACCTTGACTTGTGATCTTTCATCAGTCTGAGCTGTATCACCACTACGACCTCTTTTTCTTTGAACTAGTGGTTCAGGTGAAGGTGATCGTTTCATATGGCTTTCATCATCTGCATGGATGTTAGCAATCACTGCGCTGCGAAGTGGGGGTGGTTCCTCTGGATCCCTTATAACTCCTTTCCAATCTTTGCTTCTTCGACTCTTTGATAATTTATCAGATTTCATGCCCTCTGATTCAGACCTTCCATCCTCCTTTGCGGACTGTGGTTTCTGTTTCCCCACTTCATCAGTACGAGATTCTCTTGGTTGTGCATATAAGTCAAGATTTGATCTCAAATGATCCCACAGCCTGCAGAGAGAAAGATAAACAGGTGATATCAGAGAAGCCTAAGCACAAAACTACTTTTAACTAAAAAACTAAATCAGGTGCAAATGTATTACCAAGATACAAAAGAGTCACTGTCATCACCCAAAAAGACATTCAACTCATTCCTTGCTTCTGCTTTGCGCCGGCCATTTTTAAGCAGAACGATCACATATTCCTGCAGAAGTAAAATATTTGTTCAAGTAAATCAATAGTTCAGAATGGTGATGAGTTAAGAGACAAAAGCAGAAGTTTGTTCATCAACTCCATATAAACAACTTGTAATAACTAGCAATGACTGACACTACAGATAATATAAGAGTAGTAACTGGTAATGAGTAACACATTCAACAGCCAAATTGAGCAGAAGTTGGTAATTAAGCCTCCCTGAAACTTCCCAAACTGATAATTCAAGCTGATTCAAAGACAAAAATATACTCACCATCATAAAAAGCAACGGTAACTTGTGAATATATTTGTAATATGTCTCGTCACCAAATAAAATAAATTTTAAATGTTATCAAAGGCAGCGAAATAGAATATAGCAAACCCTTGTATTTCTGCAATTTCAACACAACATTCACAGAAGAGTACGAACTTGATACTTTGTCTCAATACATCTCTATACCCTAGGTGTGAGTTCAAGTCGCATTAAGACGTCAGGGTATAAACAAGTAGAACATTTCAACAAAATGTAAAATAATGATAAGGTAAAAAAATAACAAATAAATGCAGTTTGTGGAAACACTATCATTACAAAATAAGATCCAAGTATAAAAATACATTAATTAGTTATTTACTTAATGCACTCTGTGGGAACACTATCAATACAAAATATGATTTAAGTATCTCATCTGCTAACACGAACTGCCAATTCCAAATCTTGCTTATTTACAGTATTTTCAGGACTTGATCAATCGCACATAACACGTGACAGACAGCCCAAAACCAGTAGTATTGTGCTTTCACAATTCCCAAAGAAGGCAGAAGTACAAAAGCAACACAGCCATTCCATACCAACAGACCTATATTGGCAATGACATTTTATCCATCCCAACCCATCATCATATCTTCTTCATTATATAGTAGTCCTCATACTGTCACTTAACTTGTGCACATAGATACTCTTACACGATAAAAACCAGTTTTCATGGCCGTCTATATATCTTTCCCAACAGCTAGAAGGTTTAGTCCCAGGTCAGAAAAGCATGACTGACAATTTGACCAATCTAACTTTCATCATTTTATCATAATAAATCATGAACCCCCTAACATGTTTTAGGAAAATATATCAACAACCTCTAACAAACATAAATATCTCATAACATAAGTCTGTGTATCAAATATGGCCCCTTAAAATAGCTGATGTAGACTTAATCTAATACGTAGTGCAATCTCCATGACAGTTGTAAGAAAATGTGTCCAAACATGACACAGAACATATGGTTGCACATCTCACAATATGACATCACATAAATACGATAATAAATATGTGATGCAACGTATTTAAAGAACATTGAGTTTATGTTCTATGCAACAAAGACATGAAATACGAATATGAAAATTCCTCGCATTTGCATTTTATAAGTAGAGATACAAAAGCAAACCATAAGGTTCAACAATAGCAGTGTCATAGATCATAGCATTTTGATAGCATCAGACATGCTTAGTTAAGATTGACGGAAGTGAAGTGGTTATAAGTAAGGGCAGTACTTATTAACGATATAAACTGAACGCAAAATTATATATCACATGACGATTGTAGTTGACGCCGATGCCACATCAGAACAATACATGACATTTTTATACAAACCATATTCAGCCATGTAATGCCTAGGCGAGAAGTATTTTGCTCACAAATAGCAATAACCTTGCAAGATTGACTAGGATTTGCGCTCATGGCACCTTAAGATACTTAAAATCCATTTTAATGCTAGCACCTAGCGGTAACAATACCACCTTCGACTTCGGGCCGTTCATGCTAGTATGCGCTGCAATCTGCGCAAGACCAAACCTGTGTCTTATACCAATACCACCACATACACCACGGTTCCGAAATGAATAGGAAGTATGTGATGATGGTAACGTAAGAGCTAACATAGGTGACAGTGCTTGTTCCATGGACACAGAGTGTGCTTTGTAAAGTTAAATCTATTTATGGAATCATCCATTTTCATTGGGTATATAACACGGTTTGCATTATTTGCAATTTAAACAGATTTCTTTTAAAAGTTGCTGTACTTCATTCTTCTCAATAAGAGAAGTTGAACCAGGATTGCTGTGAGCAACTAGAAACAATTAGAGCACATGGATATGCCCTTCCATGTCAAGTTCACTTTACTACTACATGATACCTGAAACCTTGATAATGGCCTTTACAGATATGAGCTAGGGAGATGACAAATAGAAGTTAGAATTATCATTTAACCAATATTTCCACCACAAGCATCTACCTCTAATATGTTTATTCACACCACCATGGTAGTTCCCAACTAGCTTAATTGTTTAACCAATGAAGTTGAACTTTCATTATTAAAATATGTGTTCTGAAAGAAAGAAAAAAATAAATATATAAAACATAAAATATAAATGTCAAGAGTTTATCAAAACTTCAGGCTAATACAAGTTGGAGCACAACCTCATGGGACATAGTACAATCTAAACAACATTTATTTCTTAATAGATCATATACAAACAGTTCTATCGATTTCAATATATAATCGCCATAAATCTATTCATATACGAAACATACCACAAGAGTGTCATCTGTATAGTCCCCCATAAACTCCTTCAGCTTTTCCTTCACTCGATCACGCAACTTTCCAGCTCCATCTCCAGAGAAAATAATCCTAAAAGTCAGATCATCAGCAGTATCCATCAATCCCTTTTCGTTCCAAATTCCTTCCAAATAAACCACTTCTCAACCCCCAAACTGTCAGCTATCCCCACTTCAACTCTTTCAAACTGAACCAAATTCAACATATACACATAACTCTGCACCTGCATAAACAAACTAGTGAATAAACATATATAGCGTGAATGAAAATATAACAAAAATCGCTAACACTGACACTCAACTAAATAAAACAAGCAATGCTGCAATGACCCTTTCCATAATTCCCAAAAAGAATTGAAGATAGGAATCAAACTACCAGATTTCTCAAGAACAAGAAGATAATTGAAGTAATTTGATCATACAAACTAGTGCAGTAGTGTGTATGCTTGTGTGTGTTTTAGAGAAATATTAGGTAAAAATCTATTTTCGTTTATCAACTAACTAACTTCAATTACAATCAGAACACTATACATATACTCGTAACTACACTAACTAATTATCACAATTGTTAATCAACCAACATGTGCACCTCATGTGCTATTTACTAGAAAGTTCGTACCGAATGCATACTAGCAGAGATCACGAAAATTAGAAACCCTAAATTCTACAACACAATTTTCCTCATTAATTAAACGCTCAACACAGTGATTTTACTGAAATTGAACAGCTAACAACACGAATTTATATAAATGATACGCAGAAACCCTAGGTTTTTCCATATCATTAGAGTAATGATAAACTATGTATACACGCGTATAGATATGTATATATAAGTATAGAAAACGATAAAATGAACGACGTTTATTACCGGATAGAATACAAAACTCCGATGAAGAATCGACGGTAGAGAATCAGGTAGCCGTCTTCTTTCAGTTTCAGAGAGTAGAGCCGCAGTGTGTGTGGGTATTAATATCTATATTGGGCCCTTGGCCTTTGTATCTGATGACCTTTTATATGGGCCGGTCTAAATCCATTACTTATTTACTAAAAAACCTTGCTTGTATAACTAGTTTACGATATAACTAGTTTACGACCCGCAAATTCGTGGAATTATACATGTAAGATTATTTTAATTGGAGTAATACATTTAAGGAATTATATGCGTTCTTGTATCTAATTACATGGTTTGCAATGAACTTTAGATTGGGACAAGGAACGTAACAATTTTTATAGATCCGTTTCTTATAGCGTCACGATTTATCTTTGTTATTTATTTTGCTTGGGGTTTCTTTAAGACAATGAACTCATCTAATTAAAGCGCCTCTTAAACATGTTTATTGAATTCTTTTATAACTCTCTAGGTTTTCATCAATAATACATGAGTCATTTGTATACAGATGCTTGTTGATTCACTATCTTTAAGAACATTGTTCTTATCCTTTATACACTTCCTTATTTGTGCTATTTACGACCAGTCTAAAAATATATAATTATGAGAGTCAATATTTTTTTTGTGGTTAATAGGCTTAAACCACTGTTTTTGGTTTTGAAAATAAGTGTAAACAATATATATGTGTACCAACAAGAAAAAAAAAATAATCACAAACAAAAATAAAATAAAACATATATCATAAAACATAACTAAAAGGTGTACAGAATGCAAGTCAACACCTTTAATCATTTATAGTATCTCACACTTAACACATTTTCATGGCAATAGAAGTCGTCAATTGCTTAAATGTAAGTATGATCCATAAAATATAATCAAAGGAAATTCATGAAAACGTAAAACTTTTAGATGCCTATCATCTGTCAAATAGTTAATGAAATGTAAAAATAAAAAAGAGCTACTCGTAGGACGAACAGTAGACCACTTCGAATACATTTAGCATTGGAATAAGACAAGTCTTCTTTTGGTCTATAAGGAATTGCTACTTCATACTCGGTAACCCTACACTGTAGAAACGAACAAAAAAACGGAAATGTTATAGCACCGTATTACAAAATAAAGAAGAGTAAAACCTTAGATTACCAACATGCTTAGGTCCACAATTTTGATTTATAGATAGAGCAATGAGCAGCCCCATTAAATACCATAAATAGAGCATGAGTTTTAGGTTATGTTGAGTAAAATAGATGTAGGTTGTAGTTGTAGGCTGTAAGTTGTAGCTATAGCTGTAGATGTAGGCTGTAGATCGTAGCTATATAGATTTGTTTGGCAAACTAGTTGTAGTTTTGTAGTGTAAAATGACATAAAAGGACATCAATACCATAATAAATGATAAATATAGTTAAAAGTAAATTTAAAAAATAATACTTATTATATAAATAAAATACTTAATTGATTGGATAATATAAGAGTCAGTAAAACTAAAATATATCAAATGGAAAACGAAAACAGAATATGCTCGTCATAGTCGACGTGCATTCCATATTAATGTAGCAATATCATTACGGATTTGTCTCATCTTAGTAGATGTTCCTTCTGATAAATTTTCGTTGTTTATTTGAGTACATGAACATCATGA
The DNA here is from genome assembly GCA_963921325.1 of Logfia minima. NCBI lineage: Eukaryota > Viridiplantae > Streptophyta > Magnoliopsida > Asterales > Asteraceae > Logfia > Logfia minima. The sequence continues at coordinate 3,118,978 of OY992776.1, forward strand.
AGTTCATCATGTGGTATATAATTTGGATGTTGCTAATACCTGGTAAACATCATATCTTCTTTTGAGCTATTACGAAAATAGTTGTGCAAAGCAGATGCAACAATAATAACATCAATTTGAGTATGCACACTAGACTGGGCATTATGTCGAGGATTCTCCCTTCGGTTCTTTAAAATCCCAAATGACCTCTCAATATAACTATGTAGAGATGAATGAGAACGGTTAAACGCTTCTTGCATGTTATTTGGAGGCTCATTTTGAAATTGAGATTTATGATATCTTGTCTTGGAATATGAAACAAGATATCATTTCCTGTTGGGATATCCTTTATCAACCAAATAATATCTTCGTGGAAAATGGTTAAATAGATTATAATTTATATACGTAACCTAAAAATAACATAAAATTTATTAATACCTTCAGGTGGTTGTGGGAAGTTCATTAATGACGTGTTGATTGCATGAAGAAAAACACGTGTGTCGTGTGCTGATCCCTCCTAGCCAACTGATATAAATGCAAATATTGAAATCGCAACTTGCTATTAGAATAAAAGTAGGTATTCATTTTCTACCGATATAACGCAATTGTTGGGTCTCCGGGATGCATGCCTTTATGTGCGTACCATCAATGCATCAAATGCAATCCTTTAATTCAAGTTTAAAAAATGTAAATGATAAAAAGAGTCTGAAAAATTAAAATCTAAAATAAAAGATAAAATAAATATGTACCTTAAAATATGGCATATATCTTGTATCATTCATTATTTGAGGTGGTATAAGAAAAGTTGGATTTTTTGGCCTTATAATGTCACGTGCTAGACCTTGGAAACCTAAACCTCTAGCAGTTATCGTCTCTAGAACCTCATGAAATGCTCTACTAACAGTTTCTCCTGAGCCTTGAAAACGTTCCATAACATCCCTATTAGATACCCTTAATGCAAGCGTATATAAAAATATCCCTAACTTTTCAAGAGTAGACATATTATCACTCGACTTCAATCCATAATTTGATTCAAATTCTCCACATAATTTCCTGAACACGTCTGGATGCATTCTAAACGCATTTACACTACGAATAGGATTCCATTCAAAACATCATTTAGCCAAGCATCTCCGGTCAAAGGTGATGTCATGCACGGTTCCTTATGGATATACTTATAAAAGTACTCGGAAGCTACATCAATTGTGGCGATCAAATCCAATAAAAATGTTATGTAAGACATTTTTCTTATCGCATTTCTTATTTTTGTATCCATAATAATCCTATAAGAATTTAATACCATAATTGCATAATTAAAATAAAAATATATCAAATAAATACCAAACTTTATTAAAATAATAAGTCATCAAATAACAGTCAAAATTGCATATAATACGAATAATTCAACATAAAAATGACATAATCAAACACCGAAAGCAAATTGGTCTCATGATAAGTAATCAACTAAATTTTTAAAAAAAAACTTTAGTCATAAAAATTGGGATTTCACTTATGATGCAACCATTTCATCCTACATTCATCATCCCGTATAGTCATAAAATTTTCTCTTTTTACGGGTTCTTTAAATCCATTAAAAACATCCACAATGCATCACCTCTTATCATTAACCCCTTATCTATCAAGTGGTAAATCACGCTTACAACCGCATCAATACTATACTTATTTTCATGATTGGAGCTAGACCCTTTTGACTCTAAAATACGCAAAACACGATCTTGTGTAGCGCTACTTTTAGCTATATGCTCCTTTAACATAACATAACCCGATGATTGTCTTACTTTCCTTTTCATGTTAGCGGATTTAGGTTTGGTAGTCTTATGTTTTTGCTTAGAGACCCCAATTTGATTTGATGGTGTTGCATCTTCCTGATGTACTTGTCAGAAAAATTGTTATTTACTTGAGTCTCCTCTACACCTTCATTGAACTCATCATCCTCGTCCTCGACATTTTCATAAATGTCATGGTTCAAACTACTTGGATCCATTGAGGTTGCCACACAATCTATATCGCTAGCGACTGCATCCCCAAACAATTGATCCCAATGCTTCTTGCAATTCTTTGGATGGTTGTTTTTTGCGAAGTTTTTTGACATTTTGTCTTCATATACAATATAATATTATATCGTAAGATCGAGAAGGTCATAATAATAATAATAATAATATACCATAAGATCACAATGTACTTTACCTTAATTCTTTGTTCCTACCAATAAGCTGTATAATCAAGTGTCTTTGTAGACTCATTCCAACCTAAACCAGTTGCCTTGTTTTTTAACATTATCCATAGCTTATAGTCTTTTGCCATTTTATCATACTTTTTTTTCAAAGCTTTATCACTAAGGAACTTGTGCTTAATAAGTTTCTCAAAATCCGATTGAAGGTCGACCCATTTAAATGGAGAACTTCGACCATACGTCGTGATATAATTATTCAAGAAGTCACATAACACCAAAATTGTTACTTCTGGCCAACCCTCTCTCTCTCTCTCTCTCTCTCTTCTCTTTTATGTTATTCGAGGTCATCTATCAACATAACATAGAGAAACAAATACTACATATTTAAAGCAAATAACATAACAGATGACAAAAAATATGGTTAACATTCCAATTAAAGTGATTATTAGAGATTAAGAAAAAAAATATGAAATAATCAAAAATGTAATAATGACTAAAACTTAAGAGCCATATTATGTTTGTGAGTCCGATTGACATAAGCATGTCACTCTTTTAGGAGTCAAACAACTAGCATATAATTGCCCATCTTTTTATATATTGATCCTTATAGTACTAATTAGTAGTCTGACTACATGATTAATCTGTCCAAATAATTTTAACAATCCCTACCTCGATCTTCAAAAATATCATGTACTAATAGTTAATCCCAAAGGTATCATTCAATATTCACCCTAACTAATAGTTGTAATTGTATTGTATGTATTCTGTAATTTTATGGTTACTTTTATTAATTATTATCTATTGTAATTATGTTTTGTTGAAAAAACTACATGTCATGGCAAAATATCAACGATAAAAAAAAAAAGAACACTTCACCACACTTCAATATAATACAACAACCAATATCATATCATGGCGAAACATTATGATGTGTATATTATCTTATACATGCATATAAAATTTGATATATATAATTACAAAATTAGAGAAAAAAGTAACATGAAGAATAGGAATGATGTACTTACAATTGGTGAGAGGCACAAAGAAATTTCTAAGGGTTGTGAAGTTGTACGCATAAATGAAAAAGACAATTAGGGTTATAGGTATTTTTATACATGCAATAGATAGATAATATCTTTTAAATATTAGAGTATTATTATCTTTATTATTTTATTTAAATTAAGGAAACATGAGGAGGTCAATCACTTCATGGGCATTTGAGTATAATAATTGGTGAAAAGTTGTAGAAAATTTGGAACACTTGTTTCTCTAGCTTTCGATTAAGGAGCTTTTAAAAAGTTTAAAAGCCAAAAGCTTTAACATCCAAACAAAGTTTTTTATTTCCATAGGAGCTTTTTAAAAACTAAAAGTTAAAGCTCCTAAAATCTTCGTGCCAAACATGGTCTTATTGTCAAAACATATACCTGAAATTTACAACAAGTTCGGTAATAACTTTAAATCAACCATTTCAATTTTCGGGTCCCATTTAGCATAGACTAATCATTTGTCTAATATAAGTGGCTGGAAATTCATGAATAGAGATAAAATTTGTCAAAATCAATTTTTTGAGAAAGGACAACCTTGTGAACAAAAAAGTATACGTTGAGCACACATCCGTGAGCAACTGACTATTGTAAGATCGATTTCTAGCTTTTGGATGATTGAGTATGAATCCATGTGCATACGTGTACGTATGTGTGTATGTGATATATGAGAAATTTAAGAGAAACTGCATATGTTATTCACATCTATTGATCTATGATTCACATACATACACTTGTTTTTTTTAGGAACAAATACAAACTGATCATTTATATGAGGAATAAAAGACAATAAATAAGGAAATAGTTTTAAAAAATGGAATTTTCTTAATCAGGTATTAAGGGTAGATTAGTCTATTTACACCTATTAATTGGTATTAAGTATGTCATGATTTTGATCTATGGTTAGATGATTAAAGATGGCCTCTCATCTAAGGGTTGAGGTTCTCTCATGCTCTTTAATCACATCATTTAAAACAACAACAACAATTTATGCGTCCATTTAATCAACCAACTCATACTGTAACCTAAACAACAACAAAAGCAAATAAAATATTATAAACCCAATTCAAATACCTTGAACTTGTATACAAATCTCAAAAAATTTCATTGATATTACATCGAACATCTTATGTGCGTGAATAAGCTTCATTCAGCTAATGGCCAAATGAAATCGAAATCGAAATCGATCGTCAAGTTAATCTGCAATAATGAAATCGAAATCTTAGATCGTTGATTACTTATATCGGATGAGTGTCGTATCATTTTCGAACTTCAAAATCATGTTTAATATGAATTTATATTGTGGGGAGTTTCTTTAGGAACAAAATAAACTGATCATTTCTATGAGGAAGAAAAGACAATAAATAAGGAAATAGTTATAAAAAAAAAAAATCTTAATCAGATATTAAGGCTAGATTAGTCTTTTTACACCTATTAATTAGTATTAAGTATGTCATGATTTTGATCTATAGTTAAATGATTAAAGATGGCATCTCATCTAAAAGTTGAGGCTCTCTCATAATTTTTCTTTTAATTAATAAGATAGAAGAATCTACAGTCATTTATATGCAATTGATTATTTATGTATTTACTTAGCTTAATTGAGCTAGCAATTTATTCACTAATCCCTCAAAGGCTCAAATTGTTGTCCTCCTCAATAAGTCGTCTATTTTCTGAACTTATCACAATTGCCTTTCTATTATATTTACAAGATTAATCCACGCATTATCGAATTCCATTTTTCAACGGATTCCTCCTCAGATACAATTGTTGTTGCCGCCTCATGCTAAAACTGGCGAGCACCAAAATCATTAGCTCCCCAACACGCTTGTTATACATTATCACTTATAACTTGCCGCCTAGTATATAAAGTATTATTTTAGGTAGGGTATAAATTAGCCGAGCTTACTCGTTAACTACTCGAGTTCGACTCGTTAAAATAAAACTGTGATTCTATATTTTCCTGGTGTTTGATCTTTTCAGTGTCGTTATTAACAACCCTTTGGTGGTGGAGCGATGAAATCATCATCCGAGTTGTACGAAGCAAAATTGGATGTACTTGCCATATTTATAATACCATGAATTTTGTTCAACAATTAACCTTGATTCAGATAAAACACTATATGATACATATAAACCTTGATTCATATAAAACAACTATGATTCAGAAAATATAATACTATGATTCAGAAAATATAAACTATGATTCAGATAACAAATACTACTATTCAGAAAACAAAAGGCTATGATTTAGGAAAATGCAATAGTTGAATCACTTAAACATGTTCATGAAAATCAACATTAATTTAGCGAAACAACTCTTTGATTCACTTAATTATAGATTAATAAATGGGCTCTGTGTTTTTAAATGCATTAAAGTTTGTTAAAAAAGCTATTGTGTGTATCGAACTTTACGGGCATCTATTAAATGTACCGAACTCATTAAAACCTAAATTTAGTGTATCAGGTGACCTACCAAACACTTAGCCGGTCAGTTTATCTCCAGTCATCTTCTCCGGTGAATTTCCGGCAACCTGACATCTTTTCCGGCCACCTGAGAACAAATTTGTGAAATACAAGAAAAAAGCGTGAAAACATTGACTTTTTTGTAATGACAAAATCGATTGAAAATGGGATATAAGACTTTCCTGCAAGTAGGAATAATTTCTTCTTCAACATCTCTTGTCCACAATGACCATTCAAGCTGAATAGCGGTTATAGGATAAACAGCATGAGCCCTTCTAATGGTTTCGGGTGATGCTTATGATAAACCTATATATTTCACCTTGCCTTCTTCAACTAATTCCTTAGTGCTCCCATCTAGTAATATCTAATTATAAAAAGATTTGATTCCAAGCTTTGTAGCTAATTGCACTTTGTCTCTCCTCACTCACTGTCATTGTGCCTGTAACATTGTTGAGATCTCAACTGTTTTCACTTCCATTGTTCCATGATCCTTCCGTTTATTTGTTTAGATTTATAGATTTAACTCAATTTGATTCTTTACCTTTTACTGCCAATAACTGAAGAACAAAAATGGAATCTTGATAAGTGTTTGATAATTAAAACATTTTACTGCCAATAACAGATCTGTTACATATCCAAACAATTTCGCAAAATTAGTGATAGATCTGAAAAGAACTGTGACATAAACACAAAATTCGAATAGACTCGTTACATAAACGCAATACTACAAGGAGATTAATAGTAGTGGTAGTGGTTTTAGAAGAGTCATTGGAAAAAAAAGTACCCGGAAGTTTGCGACCTGGTTTTAGCCAGAATTTCGCCGGAGAAGATGACCGGAAAAATGTGGTAACCGGCAAAAATTAGATGATTACCGGTTATAGCCGGTTTGATACACTAATTAAAGGTTTTTACGAGTTCAGTACATTTAATAGAGGTCCGTAAAGTTCGATACACACAATAACTTTTTAAACAAAGTTTAATGCATTTAGAAACACATAGCCCTTAATAAATCTCTGAATCACAAAAGATATACAATTTGAAATATCAAAACTCAATTTCTTAACCACAAACATTACACAATTTCAAGTCCTTGTCTAACACAATTTGAAATATCAACCATTAACATACTAACATAATTTTAGCCTTGTCCTTGTCTGTTGTCTCGAGTAGGAGACATAAAGCTAGTCACTGGACTTGAATGGGAAACATAAACCCTTGTACAGTACAAATACCAAATATTAACACCTTCCATAACATGCGTGATTCAGAGTGTCATGGCAAAAAGATTCATGGATTCATGGATTCATTCGTGGCCACAAACATTACACAATTTCTTAATCACCAACTATATCTATTCATGTGCGGCCAACTGCTGGCTTATGATTACCATATACATTGTATATGAAATTAAACAACAAGAACACAAGTACACACACATATATATACACCCAATTTCATATTCAAATTATTTAATTCATTCATCAATTGTAGTTCGAATTATTGAGGTTCTTTATATCAAAAATTAAAATAAAATACTAAAAACGCACCTTGTATACATTCTTGATTCAGTTTTCTTGATTTCACCATCTCTTATTACACAATGTATGGTTCCCGGATTATTGATTACGGAATATTGATTTATGGTCGTCGATTTTGGTTGCGGATTGTAGTAAAAAAAAATTTTCGGATGAATAGTGTTATACGCCGTATAGGTCCAACCTATATGCCATATAGCCCTTTTCTGGGCAAAATCGCACCATATGTCCGCTAGATAGGTATACCTATCAGCCGGATAGACCCTTGATGTCCAAGTTCTTGTACTTTTTCACATTTCAACCATTTTAACAACCAAATCCAAACCTCTTCTTTCCAACGTCAAACATACATGTTAAAACAACTTAATTGAGTCATAAACCACATTTATCCTCAACTTTATACAAAAATCCAATCTTGACCCATTTGGACACTTACAAAAACATGGGTTCAACATAACAAGTTTATGAGATCTCGGCTATGATTCAAAGATATTAGCACTTGTAAACTTACAACAAGTACATAGCAATCCTTCTCTAAGCCTTCCCCTTTTCGCGAGTTTCCTTCCTACCCAATTCACTTGCACCTAAAAAATAAATACAACTAAAAGAGTAAGTGAAACGCTTAGTGAATTCATAGATAATTAAGCAACTGAACAACTTAACAACTTTTGGGTCAATTTGATCAACTTCACAACCAACTTAAACAACTTATCTTCCACTTGAACACAAATGCTCAATTATACAACATGGCATCAACTAGTCATTTAAGGTCAATCCACAATTTCACTTTACAACAACTTATCAAAAGTCAATCACTTGATCACTATTCAACAACTTGATCACAATTCAACAACTTGACATAATTCAACAATTTGAATACAACTAACAATTGAAGTCAAGTATACATCTCAATTAAACAACAACTAAGTCAATTATCTTGACAACAACAAGATCAACTATAATTGAAATCAAATAACAACGGGGATCAACAATCAACTTGAACAACTAAGATTTGATTTCAATTAGCAACTGGGGTCAATATGAATTGACCAACAACCAGCATATACATGATATGCACAACTATACGGATCCGTTCTCTGTTCCACTTTCTCATCTCAACTAGGCTAGCACAAGGCCAGGAAATCTCTACCAAGTAGAGCAACTATCATCTGGTTCATTTACAACATGAAACCACCTATTCCAATGTCAATTGGATCCTCTTACACGGATTAATCCAGATCCATCTAAACAACTCAACAGTGTGGTCCATATACAACATGGAACCACCTAATCCACTATCATATGGATCCTCTTACATGAATATAATGCGGATCCATTTTGCAACTCAACTGTGTGGTTCATATACAACATGAAAGCACCTATTCCATCATCATATGGATCATCTTACACAGATGTAATCTAGATCCATTCAATCAACATAACCACTTTAACTACAATATGAACTCACCTTGGTGATTAAATGAAGATAACTTTCCACTTGCATTCTTCACTTCTTTAACACCTATCAACATTACATAATAAATTTAACAACACAATAAACATGTATTAACATTCATATAACTCCTCTTACCAATAATCAACAACTAATTCAATTATGTGCATTTTGACTTTTAAAAGTCCAACTAGGATAAATTCATCATTCTAGCCCATGAATCAATCTATAGTTTAATTGCTTAAACTACCACTTTAATCACAACTAGTAGCATCAAAATAACTACTTTGAGCTAACAAGTTAATGGGTTTATTAGTCAAATGCGAATTCAACATTTCTCCTACTTGGGTCATAAGCTACCAACTCAATTTCACAATTTCATGGTTATAAAGTCTTACAAGTATCAATTAGACAAAATTCATGGATTAATTCATCACTTACTATCAATTCTACTCTCAATCATCAAATGCTCCACTTATTAGGTCAAAAGAACAAGAAACTTACTTGTCTTGGGTTAAAGATGAAGGTTAAAGCTCCAATTCAATCCTTCCAAGTTCAATTTGATAATTACCAATTGATTTCTCTTCTTCTTCCTTCTTTTAATTCGTGATCAAGAAACCACAGGAACTTGTGTGTGTATGTAAGATCGTATGTATATGTGTGTGTATCATGATACTTCTAGTGTTTTATTAATTAGGAGATTTAATTTGATTATTTACACTTCTAACCTCCTAGTCTCATTTACTCGGTTTTGCACCCCACAACTTAATATTTAAGCAACTGAAACGTTTCGTGAATGACAATAATACACATAATTTACACCACTAGTTTAAATAAAACATTTACGGATATTAAAATATCACCTACGAATTTTGGGGTGTTACAAATGATAAGAATTAAAAAGCAAATGATTGTCCCCCGTGAAAATCTCGCTTCATAATATTAAAACGTTTATTATCCCATGCAACCAAATAAGTTTATAAAAAAGCATTAAATATATTAACAGTTACCAAAAAGGTAAAATCACTATTATTTTAGTAGTTATTTTTTAGCTATAAAGTCCACCCCTCTCGTATATTCACCATCTTTTTCCTGGATATCTCTGGCTTCAAACCCGTCCATCCACTTCCGGCGATCATCTTCGACTCTTATGGGTTTCGTTTTTTATCACTTCTTGTGGGTGTGCATTTCGGCTTTAACCTTTTAATATCTAATAACTACGTTTCAATATAGTTCATGACAGATGCATTTCGGGTACTAGATAATATCTTTGTAAATCCACTTTTACAAAGTGGTTACCATGTACGTGAGCAATTACACATACGTAATGTTGTTGCAAGTTCGTGCGCACATGGTAACCTAAAATATGACCTCAGTTGACAGTCATTTATTAATTCAAGTTTTTTGGAACAGTCTAGTTCTCCGTGAATTTTTTTATAGCACAAAGGGAAACTCAACCGCATAATAATTGAAAACTTGGGTGGTCATATTTTTGCCATCGGAAAATTCTGCTTCGCTCAAAGTGTTCTTTGATTATATTAACTTGCGTCTCCACAACTTTATCTATAGGCACAAATGTGTGTCTTGATGCGAGGAACCCAAATTTAGTTTCACCTTTGCGTGTTGACTTTCAACCGTGTTTGTAGTTGAATTTTCAAAGTTAACTGATTTATCAGTCGCCACCGATACGAACATGTGGGCCTACTTGTTTAACCATACCTCATTGAGGTATGTCAAAACATCTAAAAATTTAGAAACATATTTTTTTTAAAGGTTGGTGATATATTTGTTAAAATGATTGTTAAAAATATATCGATACAATTTCGTTTATATTGGAATTTGTTTTTTCACTTTTGTTTTTTACTTTAATCACGTCAAATAATTTAAGCTTTTCTTTAGTCGTGTCAAATAATTTTAACTTTTTCTTAATCACATTAAATAATTTTAGCTTTTATTGTTTAAATATTAATTTTTATTAGATATATATTATTAAAAAAGAAAAGAAAAAAGAATACGGTGAAAGAATGAGATGAGAAATGATGTTGATGGCTTATGATTAACGATATTCGTATTGACCCCCTTTCTAAATTACACATTTTTATTACTCCATATTTAATCAATACTTTTAGACAATAATTTATTTAAATCTGAAGTCAGATCATACGACCCATATTTAATAAGAAGCATGGATAAGTGTGACATTAAAAATAAAAGGGTTATTTTAGATTATTGGAAAAATGTATAACATATCCAAATTAAAAAGATACGCTATTAAACTTTTTTTATTCGTGAGAGAAATTGACCGGTCAGTTTTAGCCAACACAACGTCAGCTTTTTTCAAAACTAACTAACATTTGACTGACTAGTTTTTATTTTTAGGCTCCACACATTATTAAATTTACATATTTAAAACACAAGAATTAAAATAAAACACATTTCATTAAAATAAAAATATTACATTAATTAAAAAAATATTACATTTCCTAAAAGAATACAATAAAAAAACCTTATATTTATTATAAAAAAAATACAATTAACATTGACAAAAATTTTGAGAAGCTTTTGATTTATATGTTGATTGGGATCTTGATCGGCTATAGTCGTCTGTTCTATCCTCAGTAGCCATGCAACTTATTTGACTGTGGCCATATTCCTTACAACGACTACATTGTTTCTTACTTTTTTTTTTCTTCTTTCCTTTAGAAGGAATGCGAGCACGCGCAGGAGGGCGACCAACTTGCCGTTTCACAAGGACCGACGACAATACAATTTGTAGATCATTTGGATCAATCCATTTTGAAGGGTGACCTATGGCCTCTACGTAGGCCGCTCGATAAGTCTTTGCCGTCAAATATCTCTCGGCGTAGCAGCTGACATTTTTCTGTTTGTATATTCGTGCCTAATGCGCCCCCGAATGGTCGGTTAGTCGACGCTGCGTTGTCATCGACACCAGACATTGACCAAGCAGTGAGCACAGTCAGATGGGGGTTTATCAAAAGTAGGATTCTAACTAGTGAGGGGTTTATCAAAAGTAGGCGAGTTTTAGATTTTAATTAAACTAAGGCAAATCAAATAAAATAAATTTAAATGCTGATAATAAGGAGCGGTGTTTGCTTTGATTTCGTTAGCTATATTATGGGATAAGGCGTTTAAAGTTGTGTTTAACAGAAACGTTTATCAGGTAACTTATTAATCTGGTTATATTGAGTGTTGCTAGTGTAGACACGAAATTCCCTACTAATCGATTAGCATGTCACCAAGATTTTGGTCGTAATGATTCTGATCGAAAGGGTATTGCTCAACTCTCAACATTGCCCAGTTACGGGAACAATGACCCTTCTTGAAATATGAACATTTCTGGGTGTATGAATAAAGTAGCAAGAACCCATTTTATTATCCGATCATTCTTACACCGCATGACAATCAATATAGCCTTAAGATCTGGTGTTTTAATTTGCTTACCAAGCTTTGGTAAAATCTAATTGTGATAGACAATAAAAGTAGAATGCTTGTAGATTCTTTAGTCTTTCGTTTTAGATTTATAAACTGAGTTTGTATTTTAGCACATTTAAAAGCTATATTTATGTTTTAAAACAACCTTTCCAAAATATAACAAGGAATCCCTAAACTTTTGGCTATGTATTATATTGTCGGTATTTCCATAGATTCAAGTTCAGACCATGTTTAGAAAACACCATATGGTTGTTGACAATGTGAATCTACTATTAATTAGTTGCTCCAATTGCTTTGAGTACTTACACGATGTTCGTTCACAATATTTTCCATAATAGTTACTATGTACTATTGGTGGTTACATAATAATCTTATGATGTACTTTTGTGGTGAACACATCGTGTGGTAATCTAGACCATAGTTATTTAATAGCTTAAGTACTTCACGATGCCTTTCATAGCATTTTCCACAGTAGTTACGATGTACTTCAGTTGTTGCAGTGTTTCCATAGTAATCTACGATGTACTTCTACGATGATTACATAGTGTTGTAATTAAACCAAAACACCGATAATTAATTACCTTGTATTAAGGTTCGCGAATCCTTAATATCAAAGTTGTAATCACATTCATTGGTTTTGATATCGCCTAAATTAGACATATTCATAGGGGCGATATCGATCCAATTTGTATATTATTTTAGTCATTTTATAAACTTTTCATACTTCATTAGTTTAGTTTAGTTTCAGGTTAATAATCGAGAAGAGATCGAAAAGATATGAAGAAAAGATCAAGAATTGGGTGATTTTTGTAGCTTTTGCGAGGCTCCACGATTTTGGCCATAACTCCCTCATACGAACTCCGATTGACGTGATTCAAGTGGTCAAATTCTTGGAACTCAGAGGACTACAACTTTCAAAAAGAGACCTAAGGCTAAAAATGAAAAGTACCCGACGCGTAAGCCTAGTACCCGCCGGGTACTCATCAAATTCCAGTTTCAAGCCTAGCCCGGTACAGAACACTCATCCGGGTGGGGAGGCCATAGTACCCGTCAGGTACTTGCATTTCCAACCTGGTAAAAGGGTCAATTAAGGCTTTTTGGCCTAAAATATACCATAAACCCTAATTATCATTAACCCATTGCTCAAGCAAGAATTAAGGCCGATTTTGAAAGCTTTTGGAGAGCTTTTAGGGACACCCTAAGCAATTCATTCCTCTTGTAATCGTCATGGAAGTTAGTGTTTATTTCTTTTCACTCGAATCTTGTTTATTTATGTTTTATTTATATTTGTAATCACATTATGAATCATTCCTTTATTATTATTTGTTTGATTAAACCCATGAGAATGGGCTAAACGCTTTATGTTCATCTAGACTGAATACCCTAGATGTTGGATTTATAATAGTTATATTTTATTTTGTGTATGATATGATGTTTGATTGAAGAACCATTTGTATTTAATTTATTTAGCTTATTCAGTTGATGTGATAATCGTGCAAATGAGTGAAAACTCTTAGATGTCATATTACATTTACTTTTAATTTGACACAATAAAAAAGTTGAATTAAGTTAATTGAATTGTAATATGGATGAGTTATATTGAGAGACATCTTGTATGATTTAGTAATCTCAAGAACACTAGGATTATAAGATTGAATTATCATGTTAGTTGAGCTGATTAACCATAATTGAAAATATTAACTTGTCAAGGACACTTGCTCTTTATCATTTAATTTAAACAACTGCTTTGTGAAAACAAGTAGTTTAGATTATTAATTCCTATATGCAAAATACATGTTTAATTATTATCCAACTCTAAGGGGAACAAGTCTAGATGAACATACTTCTATCACTTGATTTAACTTATCAATTTAGTTGTTTTTCTTTAATTTAAATACCTTATAACTTAGCTATATATTAGACAAATAACCCTCAAAATACATATAAACTGTTCCTGTTAGAGACTACTCAGTAAACTTATCACTGTTATACTACTATTTGATTAGGTATACTTGCCTAGTTGTGTAATATTTAGATTTGACTTGTTTTACTAATTTTTATAACTAGATTAATACACATCAGTTTTAAAATCATAAATAGAAAGCATAATTAAAACACTACGTTTCTGAAAAAACAACATAACATTATCCCATAATTAATTAACTAACTACATCATAACAAACACGCAAAGTAACTACTCGCTAATCATGGCAAGTCCTAGATCTAGCACAATAACAATAATATTGAACATTGTAATTAAGATAGATAAAGGAAAGAGATAACCGTAGATTATAACAAGTTAGTACGAAACTTGAAATTACAAGAGCCGGACTCCGATCGTATTCCAAGCCTATTACAATTCTTCTTCACGTACACCCTTTAATTAATTACTAAACTAATAATAATTAGTTCCAAATTTAGAGAGAGGAAACTTAGAGAGAGAAACAACTAATTGGAAGTAGTGGAATAGGATGATTTGGTTAAAGGAGGAGGTTGGTATTTTTAGGCATTTTCCCGAACCGTATTTTGACCATCCGAACGGTATTTGATCTTCACAAAAGCGACCCGTATTGCGCAAACCGTATCAAGATGCAAGATTTAAGCATATATGAGTCGCGATAACCGTATAGGGTTCTTTTGAGCCGTATACGGTTGGTGCGACCCGTATTTGCGGGGTCGTGCTCTTGTGTGCGGGATCGTAATTCGTTCGTTGCTTGTTTTTCGCTCTAACTTCTTCATTTCTCGTCCGTTTTTAGTGATTCTTGAACCCACACGATCGTAATCTTCTAATTTGTAGCTTGAGGTTAATAGATGATAATTTCCATAAAACTATCAAATGGTTGATCAGATCGCGAGGGAAACGTGTTATGTTGAATTTGTCCCTTTTTATTCGTTTTTCGCTCGTTTTTGTTGAGTTTTGCAACATCGTCTTCGTAATCACCTTATTAACACAATAAAGCAAATAATTGTAATATTTGGTTTAAAATGATAATTATTCAATTAATATAGGTAAGATAACGTGGGTAAAAACGTGACTTTTTACGCGTTATCAGTGCCACTGCTATAACATTTCCGTAAGGTAAACCAGACAGCTGCCATTATCCGCAACTGCATGGTCTTTGTCAAGGTTGACCAACCCATTCTTGTTGGCATCAAACACCTCAAAAATCCTATTTGTTACTGGACTTAGTTGCCAACGTAATGATTTGTTCACTCTTTTGCCAATCTTATGGTCGACATATGGTGTGAGAGACATTGTAAGTCCACCTCCAGTGGCACGATGTTTGAAATACCACTGTTGCACTAAAGCTCGAAAAATCTCCAAGAGCATTGTGATAGGGAGCCTTCGTGCATGCTTGCTCAGGGCATTATTGGACTCGACACTGTTTGATGTCATGTAAGCATATATCGTCCTTGTAGCATGACATCTTGACCATCTTCCTCTTCCAACATCGTTAAGAGTACTATAACATGTTTGTAAGTTCCATGAAATCACACCCCAATGGTGATCGAAATCTGAACCCCGGTATGCCTTACACGTCTTCTAGTACTGTCATTCGAAGAACTTTATTCTACTAGACTGGCTTTTCAAGTTCATCTACAATGACGAAAACATAGCGCATGGTATGCGTCAGGAAAGACCGTTGAAATGCCGGCTGCAATTGAAGCAAGCCTATCAGATACGATAGTCAGATTCTCAATCCCACAATTGGATTCAATGGCGTCACCCGCAAGTTTCCTAAAAACCACATCCGATGATTGATCGTCTCTCCTAGCCTGATTCCGTAGGCTAGTGACAAGATGCCATTGTTCCATCCATAGTTATAGCAATTAAGTTGGTCCCCAACTAAGCCCCCTATCAAATGTGGCCTATCTATGATAATCACTAGGGGCTACGGTTAACAAATGTACGTATATGCAAGGATAGTAAATTTTAAAATATATCAATTGTACTATAATATGTATGTGTGTAAACATGGAAATAAAATATAGTTACTTACCACTGCACCAATGGACATGAAACACATTACAAATCTATCTTCCTCATCTGTGGCACATTTGTAATGCTCCAGTGTTTGTCAGCTTCAGGTTGTGCAAATAAAAGGGAATCGTTTAAAATGATTCTTGGAGAGTACCTCTCAACAAATCTATGGCATAACACTTTGCCCTCCATGCTTGGTGGTATGTAAGGATGATTCTGAAACGCGCATTCACGTCAAGTTGTATGTCACTACCTTTGTATACATGTCCTTCCTTGGTCATCAACTCTTTTAATATGTGACCAAGGACTCTTTTGTTTGCATTTCGGTTATTTGCTTCGAGTTGAGATCGAGAACATGTGTGAACATCAACAAGCTCCCTAACTTGGAAGTTCTCGGTATGCATAATTTCATGTGCACATAATTTCCAATCACAATTAGCCACGACACATTTTACCACATATCGAACCTTGTCTGAATGTTGTAACCGAGTTGTAAAACCCTCCTCCAGACACTTGGTTTCCAACTGAATCTTCAAGTCCTTCTTACTTTCAAAAACTTGTCCAAGTTTTACCCGGTAAGAGGGTTATATTGTCCTTAATATTTTCAGATAAAAGTGGTGGCATATTCCATAATTTATCTTCACGAGTTTTTGGTTGTGGTAGTGGCTAGCCAATATCTTCCCCCTCCTCATATGTCTCTTGCTTGTTGTTAGAAACAATATCATTTTCAGACGGATGGTCTAATGTCTTTTGTGGAGTGACATTTTCTTCCCCATAATGTTTAATATGTGGATCCTCCGCATGATAAGCCGAATAATCATGATCATCATGGGTGGCTTGTGAAAATGATATGTTGCAACCATCATCGTTGGTAACTTCCTCTACCCTAAAATGTGTATCATGGTTGATTTGATGTGGGTATTTTTGAGTGGCATGATAATGATATTGTGGATATGATAGATAATATGGTGGTGGATAAGGAAATGAAATTTGATATTTAGGATGCGTTTGGTAGTGAGGATTTTGAGGTGGTTGGTTGTATTTATGGGTTTGTAGTTGTTGAAATTGTTGTTGAAAACCACCACTACCATTAATGCTAGGTAGATTGTTGCCCATACCCGAAACATTTCTTATAGTATTAACAAGGTATAATTGTACAGGAGCCTTATTAATAGAATGAGTCAAAAATTCCTCAAGATCATCAACTTCATCAATTATATATGACAAACTGATCCACCTTATATTTCATACTAATATCATTATCAAGTGGTAATCCTGATTTTCTTAAAAACTATTTTTAACAAAACATTATATGTAATTGGCTTTTCTGGTGTTACGGAAGTTTTAATATAACTCTTGTGCAATCTATTGGCATATACATTGGCATGCCGTTAAAAGATTCAAAATGACCTCCAGAACAAAGTTAAACCTTAAACTTATCATTTACTTGACTCATTTTTCTTAAAAAATCAAGATAAATAATACAACAACAAAATTGAATCAATTTCGTTCCTTGAAGATCTTCAACAACGTTTACAGCAAAATAAGCAACAATTTCAGCAAAATGAGAGTATTTTATTGATAATGTGATTTTTTTTGTGAAAAGAAACTAATGAAATGAGTTGAATTAAAAAGAAGGGTATGTTTATAAGCTAAAAAGTGTGTAAAACTTGGTTGAATGTGGTGGTAATGTGTGGTGGTTGCTAGTTGATATTTTATGGAGTGTTTTGGGAGGTTATTCTCTGCGATTTTTCAGCAAGGAGATGGAGGAGATGGCTTAAGACTTATGCCATACCAATCAACCTTAGCATGGTGAGAATGGGAGGAGGCAAGGGAGGAATGGTGGTGCAAGGGGGGCCCTAAGGCCGATTTTTGCAAGGGTTAAGGGGCCCCTTTTGGTTTCTTTTAGCTCAAGAATTAATTAGTTTAGATATTTAGGCCATTAGGTTAATCTAGGTTAATTAGTTGTTAAGTATGTGATTAGGATTAATTAGAGGTAATTAAAGGATATTTAAATGTGGTTAGATTATTATTAGTTGATTAAATAATATTCGAATGTTTATCGTTACCTCGTTAAATTAATTATATATACTTAAGCTTCGTTTAATTAATTACATATACTTACTTCATACGTAAATTAGATTACATAAGTGCTAAATCAAACGTACGTAACGTTATGCTCATATTCCTAGCATAATAATATAGATTTAATAACTACTATTTGATAAGAAGTAGTTTCGAGTTATTTTCTAAAAGATTATTACCAACATTCGTATTCATGGGACCCTCCGATAGTTTCACGTAATTTTCAACAAAATCACGTATATGAAATGCTCGTGCATCAACTTCATAAGCAATAGAAATCTGCATAGTGGGCATGCTAGACTTATCTTAGTTAGATCAAATTCATTTTTGATTACAAGGGAATTAGCGTAAGAAAGCGTGATTAGGGTTTACGGAATTTGATATGATTTCGAGGGGTGTCACACTTATTCATTAACCTAAGATATCTATTCAAAGGGTCACTAGTCCTCATCGGACAGTGTTGGGGGTTGAACGGCCCGATCTGATCAGAATCATGATAGCTTAGTACTCAGTGACATACAGATTTCGGTTCTAGACTAAATTCGTAGGGTGCTAGTGTTTACACCAATAGTTTATCTTATATATATTTAGGAATGGTGTCTCTCCGTAGGAGTTTGGGTTGTGTCTCAGTCCCAGTGTGGCTGATCATCCTCTCAGACCAACTACCGATTATCTTCATAATGAACATCATTCATAAAACCTAATTGTCGAAGTTTCAACAATCACACTCTATCTATCTAACTTATTTATCGTTGGTTTAGTATTTACTTTTATGCAATTTTTATACTTAAAACAAAACAACCAAACCTACCTACTTACACAAACCCATCCTAATATAGAACCTATCCTAGGCATAACCTTAATTTCAATTCGTTACGGTCTAAAAGAACGACTTCGAGTTATACTTGTTGGTTACTCACCTAGTGTAGTAGGTAGTACATATGGTTTGAGCCCCAACTATTACAAATATTAAAACTTCTCACCCACATGGGTGCGCGCCCTTCGGTCACCATCCGACAATTTAACTCAACGACGCTCGCCGCGACCGACCGTTTAGAGCGTATTAGTGCATAAACCAACCGGTTATTCATCAATCATGTGGATTGAACTGATTTTTAGTTCAAAACTTTTTGTTGTGTTTTCAAGAAAAAACTATGTGAACTCACCAACTATTTCAATAGTTGACCTTTTAAATTTGTCATGTTTTTTAAGGTACCAGTTAGAAAGTTTGGCATTTAGGAAAGCACTTATGTAACATCATTTTCATTTGTGATTTCGAACTATGTTGTTACTTTTGAAATACTGTTTAAAACTCGTTGTAATATGTACTTTTTGTATTTCTATGGTTGGTGTTATCTGTTACATAATGCTATGCAACCTTGAGCTGTTGCACCTCGTATTTCTGCTTTAGCGAGGTGTGATAGAGTTTAGTATCAGAGTCGTAGGTTATAGAGAATACCGGTTTTCCTTTGGAGAACACAAACTATAGCCAAGAACAGAAAATGACTTTCAAAATACCGAACATATTACTGGTATAACTAAGTCGAGTAGTGCATTATTGAACCTCAATTGGACATATCCTGATTACCAATGTTTAGTTTAGGAAAGATTAATGCAAGACTGGAAGTGGTTATAATATAATTATGTTTAAATTGACTTGCTAATAAAACTTTTGAAAAGCAACTTGGGTGTGTCTATATAAGCATTGCATATCATAGGCATCCATATTAATACACGTAGCAACTAAGTACACTTTTATTACAGTCTTATCATGTCGTCGTCATTATCATCTCGCACCGCATACTAGGCCGATGCATTGGTGTACATCACTAGCCGCCCTAGGATCAACCCACTGGGTACCGAGGAGGAGGACCCCTCGATGAATACCGGTTCTGGGTTCATACTGTAAGACCTAACAAACTCAAAATAACTCATTCATTTACTCTGTGTTCTTGAGTTTTTTATAAGTGGAAAAGAAAAGAAAATGATGTAATAATAACTCACATGTATTCTCGAGTCGAAAGGAAAGTAGAAGAAAGAGAAGGAAAATAGTTAGATGTATTGTTTCCTTCACAATCACCTTAAAATTGAAAGGAAAAGATTTATAACTAAAAACTCATTCATTTCCTTTCCTTTCAATTCCTTTTTTTCCTACCAAAAAAACTCGAGAATGACTTTTTATTATTTTTTTCTGTTGATTTCCTTTCCTTTCCTTTCCACTGTAAAAAAACTCAAGAATGCAGCGTTAATCCTGAGATGTGTTTGAAATAATTGAATTGGTTATATGAGAAATATGATAAATTGTGATAATTCATAAAATAACCGGGGAATTCACCTTGAAAACATAATGACTATAGAATTTTTTTTTGATGATATGATTAATCAAAAACAAACATTAAAATTAATGACATGAAAAATATAACTTCGAAACTTTTTAATGAAATTATTTAGAATCAATAGAAAAAAAATGAGCCAAGCAATTTTATTCACATAAATTTGACCCAATATCTTATAACTTAAAGCTTTGAGATCTCATAATTTTTTTTCACATAAAATAAATGTATAACTTTTTTTAAAACTTTGCAAGATTAAAAATGTTGAATACTATCGTTGTTATTCTATACTTAACAAAAATGACATCGAGTTATTTGGGACTTCAAAAAATTAGAAGCCAACAACTCAAGCTTTATCAGCTCTACACTAGAATCAACTTTAAAAACAATTTAGTTAATTAAAAGATATTTTTTTATAATATAATAAAATGAAATCAAAACTTTTTCTCAAAAGAATCTGAAAAACTCATTAAAACCCCAAAAATAATAAATTATCGTCGCGCCACGTATCAGTGACTGATTCTCAGTTGCAAAATGAAGATTGGAGCTAACATGCGTGACCCGTCATCACATCTAGTTTTTAATCGTCTACATTCACTTCCACTTTATCTTCTCTACACCTCACTTCCTATTGGCCGACATCAAAAATCTTAAACATTAACAACCAATTAACAAGTTATAACTTGACACGTACAATAACACAACATCACCTCACGCACATCCAAATGCAACTTCACATGTATGTATGTATGTATGTATGTATGTATGTATGTTTGTATCTATAAATATTAAATTAAATATACAATTATAATAACATCGTAAAAAGAACACCATCTTTTTTTTTCTTTACCCATCTCTGGTTGTCAGGCGATTTCCTGTTTAGCCCTAGGGTTTGTCCCTCTCTCTATACATCTACAGATACACGTATACGTGTATAATATATATATATTTATAGTTTTCTGATTTTTTGTTTTCTTTATTGATTTTGTTACGGAAGGGGGTTGGAACTTGGAAGAAACGCTGTTCAAATTTTGTCTCCCTTCAGAAACAGGTTTGCTCGTTAACTTTCTCTTTTGTTGAAATTTTGAATTAAAGTTTGGTGCTTTTTTAATTTTGAGATAAAAGTTGATGTCGATTAGGTTCTTTTTTTATGGTTATTTTTAGGTCTGTTATAAAAAAAGTCTCAAAATTAATGTGAATTAGGGTTATTTTTCTATTTGGGTGAGTACGTTATGTCAAGAATAAGGTTTTTTAATGATAAAAGCTTACAGTTTATATAGAATTGGATGATAAATGGTTTGGTGTGATATAAGAAGTGAACCAATTTGGGGCTAGTGGATGTAATGATTGTTGTTTAATATTATTTTTATGGTCTCGTATTCTATTGTATGGAATTAGGGTGTTGGCAATTGGATGTATTTTTTATAATGGGCTTATAGTTGTGGTTGCTATTAAAAAAAAAAAAAACAATTTCATTGTGGTTCATTTAGATGTGTATTTTGCTTTAGTAATTAGTATGTATATGTTTATGATATTTTTAAGAAGAGGTAGAAGCTGCCTGTGGTGTCATTAAGTGATTTTGGTTTAAAATAGCATGGTATAATTTTATGTCATTGTATTTAGGTCACAAAACGTATAATTTTATAAGCTTTTGTTACAAGATAACCAAAAATTACTGAACTTTCTGCTGTATATTTTTGAAAGTTGACACCTGTAGCAGGTTGTATAGGTATTTTAGGGTCTATACGTTTAGAATTACTTTACGCTTTTATTTAGTTTAAATACATATTATGACTATTATTATTATTATTATATATATATATACAGATTTCCTAGATACACATATACACTCACTTGCGGGAGGTCTTTCTGAAAGTAGTCTCTCTACCTTAGGGTAGAGGTGTGTGCATCTTACCTCCCCCATACCCTTCTTTTGGTGGGATTGGGTATTGTCGTTGTGTGCATCTTACCTCCCCCCATACCCTTCTTTTGGTGGGAGGTATTGTCGTTGTTGTTGTTGTACACCTTTAGCAGTTCTGTCTAATTGTTAGGCACTTAGGCGAGAGTATGAAAATTAGGGAAATTATATGTTCATGGTGTCATAAGGCGATTTGAGGGTTCAGTATATTTTGTCAAGTTTTGTTCGAGCTGGTCATATTAGATGATAATTATATATCTAATTTAAGCTAAATTGGAATTTCAAGGTTGAATCTTTTTCTCCATCCGACTTTGTTTGATAGATCAAGGTTATGATTTCTTATTAACGAACATTCAGTGAAACTTAAACTTTATTACGGTTTTGAGCTACAAGGTATTTACATGCTAGAATAAAGTCTGTTATTTTTGCATTTGGAATAGTTTTAAAAATTGAAATGAGCTTTCAACAGCTGTCTCGACTTTCCTTTCCTTTGCCTCGTAAAATACTGTATGTTCGTACGACCATGCAAGCTAAATTGCACCTAAAGCGAACTGTGTGTGAAATAAACTTGTAGTGTTAGACTTTTGTAGACATTGCTGACTGAACTTAAGTAACTACAAAACTACAGGTAGAAATTGAACTATGATCAGCAGTGTTCATGTTTGACATACATGGAATCGTTGTTTTTAAAGATAATGATGCAGTGAATCCGTTATACCAAATACGGATAATGGCTCAGAAGGAAGAAGTAGCGATGTAAGTCACGTGACAATGCTATAAGTGCTAATTACTTGCCCTTTGATGCCTTTTCTTGCCTTTGGTGGGTATCCTTAGTGACCATGACGGGTTTAGGTAAGGTAGGTTGAGCAAGGGAGTAAATTATGGTAGACATATTCTAGTTTCTTATTGTTATATTGGGCTGCATTGTTGATACTGCTTTCTCATACCCTACTTTTAGTGCTTTGATATCTAATGTCGATGTTCTCTTGTTAGATTTCTCAAACATTAGTTTATGCTAGAACATGATCAATGAAAAGCCACTAGCCTTAGACTTCCCTTTTTCTGTCATTGTAAATGAGTTGGTCATGTTTAGGAATGCCATAATTAAGAGGTCAAAATAGATGCATGGTCTCTGTAAGAGACCAGATCCATGCATAGCCTCTTTGGGCGAGTTCACAATTCTACTCATCCAAAGTTGAACAATACAGACAGATAATGTGCGTCAGTGAGAGACAATGCATATAGATGAATAGAATATGAAAGATTGTATAAGGAATTACGAAATGGAAAAAATCTGAACGGAGTGGCCTGTTGGTTGAGTCACTCTTTCGTACCCATGTCTTCTTCAGTAGAAATTAGTGTTTCATGAGTCATGACTGATAGGAAAAAGAACATGCATGGCTCGGAAAGGAGAGATGCAATTGCCATTTTTGCTCTTTTTGTTTTGTAGTAACATTTTCACCCTTAGTTGACTTGGATAAGGTACATTTAAAATTAGAACATTGAAACGAGCTATCAGTTTTCTAAAAGGTATACTTTATTGTCTGACTGAATACATATTATATTTATTTCATCTTTCCTTGTATTCATCTGGGGAAAACAAATTACTAATTGTGGGTCCACGATTAACTTCATCAGATTTAATTTACCTTACTTGATTCCCTCTAAAAACTTTTAATGTAGTCTTTTCTTTTCTTTTTACTTATTCTAGTAATCAGTAGACTGAGAATAGAACAAACACTGGCTCTCCTAATTTGGCGTTATTTTCTTAATTTGTAACAAGTCTCCCTTACTTTTAGGATCTACCTTCTTTTATGGTAATATATCCTGATACAAAGAAAACAATATGTATGCGTGTTTAGTGCATCACTTATAACTACCTTACCATTGAACCATTAGTGCAATGAAGGAGACCGCACCTATTTATCTTATTTCCTGAGAGGGTTTCCTAAATGGTTACTGTGCTGTCATGGTGACTATCTGGGTAGTTGATTTTGTAAACTTGCTCATCTTGTTATTGTGCTGACATGCATTACTCGTAAGTTTACTTAACGGTAGATGTAGAAGAATGTCGGTTTAGAGTATTATACCTACCAATTGCTTACTTGATCAAGAAAAGTTTGAATTTACCCATGCTTCGCGTCAGGATAAAATACCATTTATATCGAATTTTTATAATTCATTTAAGTTTAAAAGTTTGATGACACATAAGTTGTATTTTTAATTGTATGCATAATAAAATTAATATCCTTTTTGTTTTCAATCATCGATTTGTTGAGTATGCAATACAATTTAAACTTTCATTTAGTGTAAAATATGTCAATTAAATAAGCAAAATTTTAATTCATAAATATGTCTTGCAAATAATAAACTAAGATAAATGACTAAAGGTATAATAACTATCATTTTTGTTTTCAATCATCGATTTGTTGAGTATGCAATACAATTTAAACTTTCATTTAGTGTAAAATACATCAATTAAATAACCAAAATTTTAATTCATAAATATGTCTTGAAAATAATAAACTAAGATAAATGACTAAAGGTATAATTACTAATACGTATAAAATATTTGTTCGCCATAGCCATAGTCTCTATCTTGAAAACAATTGATTTATAATTATTACATAATATTATTTTAGTGATTAATAGAGTCTTGGGAAAGAAATAATACAATAAATTAAACCTTAAAAAGTGGAAAACATAAAAACATATTATGACTAACAACTTCGATCTTGGGTAAGGTAAGATCCGTACAACAACTTAACTTACTATTTATAAGGGTTTAGTAATTAATAGTAGGTGATAATAATATGCCGAACACTCAAACAGGTCCCTTAAACATCAGGAACGCATCCAAACACTATATTTTGTAGCGGATTTGATTTTCTGATTCTGATTATTCACTATTCAGTATCACGTTAGTTTCAAAATGTATATCCCAACAATCTTTGTTTTGATGGGAGGGAAAGGTAGTAAGTAATCTTGTTCCCGATGGCTAGTATCTTCGTTCCTTAATGAAAAGAGAAAATGTTTCAAATTCATCTGTTTGTTTAAATAATTTTTGAGCACTCAATACCTCTGCTTTTTAAACATGCTTAGGAAAGTGGACCACAATATCATATAGAGTTTAGACCAACTGCTTGATTAAGCATAAATTGAGTCTCAGGAGTGGTGACACAAGAAAGTGCAGTGTTCTTGTTTGTTTATGATTCAATAGATTTAGATTGCAGGTTAGAAGTGAGTACAAAGTTTTGGTGTCCACTTGTATAAACTTTATGTACATTAGATAATATTGTTAAGACGGGTGGAGAAGCTCTTTCCCGATGTTTTTATGGCGATTAGCTAACAGGTTTATACCGAGTGTTAGTCTAGTGGTTTTGTTTACACTTTGTGTGTCCCGTTTTCATTTTTTTCGCATCACGAGACAAACCACAATGTAATCTGTTTGAACTTTTTAGTTAAGTGACCATTATATAACTTTGTGAAATACATACATATAGTGGTGTCTCTGAATTTCCGAGTTATGTCTACTGGGGCCGAAATTTGGTAAGAGTCTATTTGGGTTGTGTTATATCTATCTACTAATATAGCAAACTAAAGTACTAATAACAAAAATTAGAACTTTTGGACAAAAGGTGTTTTGGGTCACCTGGACCTCATACAAAAAACTATGCATTACCCGACTAGACCAACTCACTAATTTGGCCGCCTTTAACGTTTACATTGATACATGGGTAATAAAATGTTGCAGGACGGCTGGACAATGGAGAAAAACGAGACAGGGTGCCAACCTGCTCCAGAAGCTCCCACCCTTTGTGTCAACAACTGTGGATTCTTCGGCACCCCTGCAACTATGAACATGTGTTCAAAGTGTCACAAAGACGTGATCTTGAAGCAAGAACAAGCTAAACTTGCTGCATCATCGATCGAAAGTATTGTCAACGGTGGAACCTCAAACAACATCAACGAAGAATCTCCTATGACACTACCCTTTTCATCCGGGCCAGAGGTGTCCCTTCTGACCCAACCATCTTCTGCTCAACTTGAGAGCAGCGAGAAGCCCACAGATGGCCCTGGCCCGGTTCAGGGTCCGTCTAGGTGCACCACATGCAGGAAACGTGTCGGTTTAACTGGCTTTAACTGCCGATGTGGGAATGTTTTCTGTTCGGTTCATCGCTACTCTGACAAGCACGACTGCCAGTTTGACTACCGGGCTACCGCAAAAGACACTATTGCAAAAGCTAACCCTGTGGTGAAGGCCGAAAAGCTTGACAAGATATGAAGCAGTTGCAAACACGGTAATGGTATGGGTGAATGTCTAGTTGTTGGGTCATTGTCCTTTCTATAGTTGCTATATATGGTGTGATGAAATGATATTTTAGGGCATGGCCTTGCATACTGAAGAACTTAAGTGCATCTTGTTTTATCCATCCAGAGTTTATGTCAAGAGTGGTTGTTTTATTGTTGGTTTGATGGACGACATATCTTGTGGTTATTCTTGTAGTTATTCTGACATTTGTATGTGGATAGTCAAGTTTCTTGATTGTGTTGTGATGCAGATGGCTGCTCTAGTCGTTTTACATGATCACCGTTCACAAGCGCTGATGGCTAATGTATCTCAGGATTACTACCTTTTATGGCGAAAACTTGTTCATTTTAAAGTTATTACACTCATGTGACAAATTGACTGTATTTCATTATTTTGAAATAAAATTATTCTCTAGGAAAAGGAGCAGGATTTTGTCAGTGGAACTGCATATAGCATTTTAAAACACTCCTTTTCAATAACCACTAAAAATGCATGCCTTCAAAGACCATAGCTTGTTCTCTTTTTCCTCCTAAAAGGAATAAGCTTTTCAGATTAGTCATTTCTAGTTTAAACAAAAGATGCACTAAGCCCCCTTAAACATGCTGGAAAAACACCTGTGAGATGCACTCTCTATAAAGGTGTGCTAGAGAAATTACATCGAGTAATTATTCATGGAACGCTATAAAATTGAAATTACATCGAGATGCACTCTCTAAAGTGATGGTTCATTTTGGTTTTTATTGGACGTACATTGTTACATTTGACAATGCGAATGTAGGCAGTGGTGTGAATCGAGCAAAATTTTCTGTGTGTATCTGCTTCTAGATAATGTCTGGGCCTCTTTTTTTTTTAATGACAAAATTTTATTAGAATACTTCAGCAAGGAATTAAAAGGAAAACAATTAATAGTACTCGTAGGATTTTGCATTCAAGTCGCGCAATTGAACTTGAACTTATATCTATTAGAACACCGTATATAAGTTAGAGTAACTATATCATCAAAAATAATCACCTTCCTAAAAACAGTCAAAGACAAATAACAGTCTATTTCAAAATCTTCAAATCTGTCACCACGTAACATAGAACACGCCTTCCAAATCTGGGCCTCTTATTACCTATTAGTATGGTATTGGTGTAAAGCAGTGGTGGCGACAAATAATTTTTTGATGATTTTATCAGTTACCACTCATCTTTAATGATTTCAATGGTAGTCAACGGTGGTGGTGTAAGGGAAGAGGACAGAGGGTGATCTGTCACATTGTTTTTGGTTTAAAAAAATGGGGTGATGTATTCCTTTTTTATTGGGTGTGGGAAGAAAGGTGTGTGGATAAATAAATATACTTTATATATAGATCGAAGAAAATTTGGCAAATCAAAGGCTTACTAGACTTCAAAAGCGTTAAAGAAATTTCAGACTTTCTCAACATAAACAATTTCATGGTTATGAACCAATTAATGGTCAGTCTTACACTAACTGGTTTCAACATGTTGGACTTCGGTTATTTGGTTAGGGAACTCCCATTATAACCTTGTGCATGTATATTTTAGAACTGCTACCTTTTGGAAAAGAAAAACTCTCATTTATGTGTTTCATGTTTTTATATTCACTTAAAGTTATGTGTCTGAAAACACCATATTCATTTTCTTCTATTATTATTTATAGGTAAATTAATTATTATCTGGAAGTATAGAATCTTAGAAAACATCTATGCATTGTACCCGAGTATTGGATCGTGTGTAGAATATCATTTAGAATGTATTCAAACATGATTAAGATGATTTTAAACTTCATAATTTGTTATTTATATTAAGAAACTTGGAGGTATGAATATAGATCTTTATTAGATTGTCAATACAGTTGAGAGTTTTTCAACCTAGTTAGTTCGTATGACCAATCATTCTAGGGATGAATGTCTGCAAATGTATATAACTATCATTCAAAATCTGTTGTGTTTTTACTTCATTTTGAACTAGTGTGCATCAAAAAGTTTTAGTTATTTATGTCATTGTATGTATTCGACCTCTTATTACATGTAATGCCTATCGTGATATTCATTTATGATGATGTGAAAATGATGTATAAGATGATATGACAACTTATATGATTGTCACATAATCAGACATACAGACTATTGAAAGAATAAATCGTCGAGTACATATAATTTAATTAATTGAAAGTTTCCCATAATCAATGTGGCAAAACAAAATTTAATACACATCTTAGACTTTGAATGGATGGCTAGGTACGTACTTATCCCATCTTTTCAATGTCAAAAGTGATATAATATAGATCTTTCAGCACATTTGATAATTGCCGAATAAACAATCAAGCCCATACGCACAAAAGCTAAAAGAAAACTAATCTATAATACGGTCCATTGGATGTACAAGAAAGTTGTGAATTCTAGCATTTAAAATACTTGATATAACTTTTGATTAAAATTTTAGAAAAGAAAGAAATAGTGTGGTAGTTGCCAATCATTTGCTTACAATCATCGTGTACCAATATGACTTACTTTATCTTTTTCACAAAACAAAGAAGTATTGATCCGTTGAGTTTACTATATATGTTTATTTTATTTTTTAGTTTGTTTCATAAAAAGAACAAGTATGTTAATAGAGTGATCAATTATTTGACCACTTTTAGTGACCGAGTCAAATTCATTTACCACTATGTTTTTTCAAAATCGCTCCGTGGACTTCCCTAAAAGAGATAAATCACATATATATAACTTATGGTTAGAGATACAAGAATAATAATTAAACCTATAATATTCGCTTTGTATTGTATATCTTCACCACTAGACTATCATTACATACATACACTCAAAAGAGAAAACTAGATATTCTAAATGGATACCCTAATAGTCTTGAATGCACAACCTATATGAGTGCATCTGAATGCATTCCAGTTCCATCAAATCCTATATATATTTGTATGTGTTAGTCACATCACACTTTAAAAAGTATTCAAATAATAGCCCTTTAAAAACCCTAAAATTACATGTTACACTGTGAGTACTAATGTACCTTCATACTTGAAATAGTGTCAAATTCAGAGGTGTAAAACATTTTTGTTGAACAAAGAATCAAACTATGTATAACTTATAAGCAATTAATCAAATGAGTTCTGACTTTTTGTTGATCATCACCTTGAGTATGATAAGCACATGCTTTACTTGTTATTGGCTTGTCCGATAGCCGACAACAATGGGCGGCAGAGCGGCTGGTGGACGCCGTTGGCCCATTTCTCATTTTTAAGAAAGAAAAAAGGTAAAGAAAGAATTTATAAATAATAAATAATGGGATATATTCCCTGCAAATGTTGCGATCGGATTGAAAACAAAACAATATAAAAATACTTTCTTGTGAAAAAAAAAGGACGGGACAATATGAGTTTGTTTTATTAATTCTAATAAATAAAATAAGTAAAATAAAAAATAAAGTAAAGCTCAACAGAGTAAATTTGTAGTATACTCAGAGGTTGGAACATATATAAATATTTGCGAAGATACGTTTGAATATGTTAGATTATAAGAATGAAAATTTTCATTTAATAATTTTGTTGTAATCTCTTCTCTTATATATTTAAAACAAACAAATAAAATGTTAAAAGGTGCGTTTAGTTACGAAAGAATCCTCTTATTTCATGTAAAAGATTTTAAAAAATTGTAAAATTAAAAAACGTTTTTAAGTTGGAGTTTTCGGATAAACTTGTGAAGAAAAGAGAAATCTATAATGTAAGATTCTTTATATTTCATATTTTGAAAAATGAAAATTGCATCTCTTACATTTGAATGCGTTATCTGAATTTCCGTTAGTTATTAAGAGATATAAAATTCTAAAAAAAGAATTTTTCTAAAAAGAAAGATATTTTTCTAGTAACTAAATACGATAAAATAGTCCTAAATAAACTACCTTCGTACAAAAATTCCAAGAACAACTCTAAACATATTTAATCAAACTATAAATCTAGTGAAATGTTAGCTATTTGAACTCAAATGTAAGCGATGCTTTTATTAAAACTTAAATAAGTACAAATTCAAATTAGTTAATAATTAACTGTACTCCCTATTAGGCCTGTAAGCAAACATTTCATAAATTATTCTGTGAAAAGTTTGTTTAGCTAAATGAACACACGAACATATTTTTCATTCGTACAAATACGTTCGTTAAAGACTGCTCATGTTATTTTTATATATTTTATATATAAAATATAAACTATAATAATTTGATATAAACATAAAATCTGATATACTTAATTTTTATTTTATCTAAATTATGTTATATAATTTATTATAATTTCATATCTTTTTCGATAATGTGATTTATTAGGGAAGTTCTTTATAAGTTTAACTTCATACATAATATTGCGATTAAGTATTAGTTTATGTATTTGTTTGTTTATTTTTGTGAATAAACATATTTTTTTAACGATCAAACATAAACAATAAAATTTATTCGTATTCATTCATTTGTTCAGTAAAATTTTAATAAACAAATACGGATAAACTCCAACCGGCTTTGTTCTTCGTTCTGTTCGTATACAAACCCACTCGCTATGAATAAATTTCTCAAACTTGGTATATTACAATTTTCACTAAAACATATAAAAATGATAATGCATCGCATTTTGTAAAACTCGAGTATCGAACTTTTTAGTTTTATTTTTGGTGCATTGATTGAAATACCACTCATAAATTTGTTATTGTTTAGTGCATCATCGAAGTGTGATGATGATTCATGATACACTTAGTTGGTCAAACTTTTTTTTAAGTGAATAATTTATTTAATTGATATAATAATTATCCTTTTATTTATTAAACGCCTGCTTCCTTTCGATTAACAATTATCAAATTATTATCAATAAAATTGTTTTGTAGAATTCGTAGTTTACTAAAACAAAGAGACAAGATGGTGGGGAGAAACAGCAAAGTTTTCGTTGGCCAAGGACCTATATAAATAATAAATAAATACGTAAATAGGAAAGGGACAATGACACGTGGATGCGGATGGCCGATGACGTGTCAATTACATTTCTGTTTCGTAATCAGAACATTCAATATTCTCGTCTTATTTTCACATATCACCATTTATATTTTAGTTGTATTGTATATGAATTTTTGTTACGTAACTTCATTAATTAACTTCGTAAAAAAGATCTAAAAGGCTAAAATCATGTCAAATTTGTTGTAGTGCGTCCTATTTCCTTTTCATGTTTTTAATATCTATTTTTTGCTTTGACTTAAAGAAAAACTGTTCAAATCTTTTAATTATATCAGTAAAGAAAATGATATATGTGTCTAATTAATGTATCTAAAGTATGTTCAGATACATGGATGGAGCTTGAGCGTAGTAATTGTGGGTTAGTCTTTTGCATATAGGTCTAGTAGTGCTGAAGTGACATTTTAACTATGAGATTGGAAGGTTTTAAGTTTCGAGAATAGAATAATCATAAATATTTATGGATGAAATGAATATATTTGTGATAGCAGGGTGTAAGTATTTCTTTGTGAAAAAGATATCCATAGTGTTCGAGTAAAACAAAGATAAGGATAAACGATATAAAACAAACTATAATATGGTTAACGACCTTTAAATAAAAATTAGTATACAAGTAACATTAACATAAAATTTTGTAAATCTTTTATGAATCTAGCCTGTTTAATGGAATTAGAACAAAAGCTTCTTACCCAATATTGACTTTGAATGGAAGAACTGAAAACCAAACTATATTAAACCTTGTATTTCTTGGAGAGGCTGGAGATTAGAGATTGATGATATATATAATGAAGACAAGAAGTCCCTGCCCGTTTTTTAACCAAGTATAAATACTTGTTTTGTTATTGATTTAAGTTATGTATTATTATTAGCCTTTAATATCTTATGTCTTTAATTAGTTATGAAAAGAATAAAGAAAGCAATGAAATAATGGGAGGGTCGAAGAAAGAGAAGTAGTAATATGATCATACGTGATTAACATGGAATCGTGGTAAAAGGATTCTGTAATATCTGGACTGAATTCGTTTTAAATACCCATACTACACAAGAAAACAACCCCTTGAGAAAGAGTCGACGACAACAAGGGATTGAGATACGATTTGCGAGTTTGGACCCAATTACGGTCGCAGCTAACAATTCACATTACTTCCTGGATAGGTTTGATTGGTTGAGTTTGTAAGAGTTATTATAATGATTGCCATGAAATGTTAAACAAATTTTAATCTGATCGTGGTCAAGTCGAAATCAAACCGTGCAAAACTTTAGTTACTGCAATAATTACTACTGATGGTTATACGAATTTCACATATATGAAGCATAGGTTTAAATATCTTTTAATGGAGGTACGAGGAGGATGAATATTTGTGTCATGAGCCTTATAATAAACGGGGCATAGAAAGATATTAGATCGTAGTTATACATGAGGGACTAATCTCTTAAGAATGGTTATAGTTTCTTTTAATCACCTACATGTGTTTGTCAGTGTCAATTAAATTGTACATCTTTGCGAGTAATGATGCTTCTATCTTTCTATCTATTCCATATAATAAAACAAGACTCGTCTCAATATTAATCGGCCCTTTACTCATATAGATCTGTTTGATAAAGTAGATATAGATTGTTGTTGTTGTAGTTGTAGGATGTAGGTCGTAGACTATAACTATAGAATTTTAAAGGTCCTCTATTTAATAGAAAGCTACTTTGTAAGATTTTAAATTTTTTATTAAATTCTAAAGCTATAGCTTGTACAAGCAAAACACCATTTTTATTTTTATAAAAGATTTGTTCAAAAATTAAAAGTTAAAGCTCATAAAATCTTCACGTTAAAGAGAACCATAATATATAAAATAAATTTAATAAACAATTATTCCTCACTATCTTTCACATTTACGAAATAACACATGTCGCCTACATAATATCCCCTCCATAATTACCATCTCAATTTCAATTTTCAAATTTAGTTTGATGCTAAAAATAAAATAACAACACTTCGTTCTTTGAATACTTCCTACGTCTACAATTTCAATTGAAAGTAATTATTCATCTTCCTCATCTCCATTCATTCTTATACAATCATCATCGGTTCCTGTTCTATTGAATTGTAATTAGAGCACTCGGAGTTGGGGTGAAACGCGACTCGTTCCTGTTCGGGAACATTGTCGGACCGACTTTTCGCCATTCCGGGACAACGTTTCGGGCGGCATACCGGACACAACGTTCCACTCGGGACGCTGCTCTCTCCCTTTTTTTATATCTTTTTTTTTTTGTTTTAATATCAACGGCTAGTTTGAAGGTCGAAAAGAAAATTAAAAATAAGACGGTCAAATGATTATGTATTTAAAAAAATAATTTTTTTTAAACCCAATTTCTATCTATAAATACAATACTTCTAAAACAATTTTAAACACATCAAACACTTTTTCTCATCTACAAACATGCACTCAAAAACTCTATAATTCTCTATAATTCACAATGTCGAACAACCCATACAACATACACTCCATATGGACCTATTTCAACAACATTCATCATCTTCAAACCCGCAACCCGACATACTCGGTTTTGGTACTCCATACCAAATTCCACGAACGTCATCCTATGAAACACCCAACTTATCACACAATCAATATAACGCATGTTGAAAGCATCACAAAACACCCAACAATCGGTGGAAGACGGGGTACCGACACCGACATCCTATAGAAATGTCCAAGAAAGGAAAACAACCCGCGGTTGGACCGTCGCAACCGAAACCAAAAAAGGTTTATAATAATGTGAGCGTTTGGGAATCGGAAGACGAACTCCGATTGGCTTAAAGTTGGGTTTCCGTTTCCGAAAATTCCAACTGAGGAAACACGCAAAACAACGTCACTTTTTGGTATCTTGTGATGGAAGAGTACCATGCCCGAAACCCTTAATTTATTCGGACCAAGGATGCGTTGACCTTTTTTGAGAGGTACACTCAACGCCACTTGCAAAAAGTGGTGAGGCATTTGGAAAAAGCTTCAATCACAGCAAAGAAGTGGGGAAGGTGACGATGGCTTTTGGATTCGTGTGGATGCACAATATAAGGCCGAAACGCTAAAAACATTGAAAAGTGTTAGGTCTTATAGATCTCGGAACTTGATTATATGACTAAATAATGACACTAATAATAATATCGAGTTAATCAATATTCAAACAAAGTTTGTTCTTGGCGGAATCAAGAACAAATGTAACAACAGTTATTGAATATAATGAATATGTATTATTCAATAATCCAAAACGATTACAAATATGAATAATTCAATCGCATTTAGCAAAATTAAATTATTTAAACACAGAAAATAGTCTATATAAATTCATAGAGAATATCTAAGTGTTAGCTCAACTTAAGCAACTAGTTCTATGAACGATCAATCACCTATTTATATAAGTATATGTGTTAATTGTTAGTTAATGTTGTGGCTTGATTTAAGGAGGACTAAATCAAATATCAATTTGAATGATTCTAATTAGTACATTCTTTGACTTGGCCGCGCATTAATTTCTGAATCTGCAACGATCTTGACTCTCTATGTTTGACTCTGTCAACTTATCTTCGCTATGTATGTCTTGAGTCTGTATACTTCACTCTATATGTTCTTCAGTCTGTCAAGGCCTTAGTTTGTAATCGTCACTCTGTAGAGTTGTGAGTCTATGACCATTTCAGTCTATACATGATACAGACTCAGATTACACAGACTAAGAATAACAATTAGTTAAATAATGCAGATTTAGATTTTGACTCTTCAAATTTATAAGTTAGGTTTGATCATTTTTTTTCCCAACAAAAAATTTTCAAGCGTGAAACTTTTTAAAGGTCCGCCAAAAGTGATTAATTCCCGATCTCTCTCTCGTCTGAAGGCGGAACGTTCCAAAATGTTGTGAGACTGTGCACTTGGACGACTTGGATTTGGATAATGAAATACAAGCTAACGAAAAGAACCCGAATGTCGCGCTATTCGGTGATGATATGTTCCAACGTCCAACGGAGAAACTAAGGTAAACAAAAATCTCAAAAGACGACATCTGGTTCCGCCGCTTTGTCTCACGCTTTATTTGACAACTCGATCACCGAAACCTTTCAAGGCATCGGTTCTGACAAGTAAAGCAACTATCGAAATAAGGATTTGGAAACACAACTCTAAATTTTGGCTATGATGACGGACCACCTGTCGGGAGGAGACAAAGTAATAATAG
Source organism: Logfia minima (assembly GCA_963921325.1). NCBI lineage: Eukaryota > Viridiplantae > Streptophyta > Magnoliopsida > Asterales > Asteraceae > Logfia > Logfia minima. The sequence goes on from OY992776.1 coordinate 3,154,953, forward strand.
AAAGACATAAAGAGAAGATTTGCGAGATGTTAGATTTGGATTCAGGAGATGCTTGTTCGTTACCATGATTTCAGAGTGCACTTAAAGCATTTGATCTTTGAGCTACAGTTTTCTTGTGAACTCTGGAGTAAGAATTTGTGTAATAGTGCAACTTGTCATTTCCCTTGTAGCAGCCAGTCAACAAACAACCCAGGTTTTCATAGTCATCTTCCATACTTGGCACCACCGTGATGAAAACATATATGCTCTTCGGCTCAGTTTCCCAACCTCCAACAACGAAGCAGAATATGAGGCACTACCCTCCGGCACGAGAATTGCACTCCAAATGAGCATTACTGATCTCCAGACATACGTTGACTCACAACTCGTTGCAAACCAGCTCAATAGTTTCTTCGAAGCCAAGGAGACTGCTATGAAAAAGTACTTGGAATTGGCTGAGAAGCTCGCCAGGAAATTTGACTCGTTTCAAATAAATCAAGTATCGAGAAGCAAAAACAAAAAGGCCTATGCATTGAGCAAACTTTCCCCCATCACATTCGCACACATCACTAAGGATGTGATGGTGGAAGTCATGACCAAGAAATCTATCAAAGCGGACGCCGAGGTAAAGTTTGTGGAGGAGGTGGGACCGAACTCGATGACTCCCATCATTTCTTACCTCTAAACGGCACACTACCAGTGGATTCTACTGAAGCAAGAAGAATTCAGATGAAGGCCCCAATGTACCGAATAAATGACGAGGTTCCGTACAAAAAATAATTATTAGCCCAGGTTCTGCGCTGCCTAGGCCCAATGCAATCAGAGAACATCAGCTGGGAGGTTCATGAAGGATCATGTGTTCTGCATTCGAGCAACAAAACAGTGGTCGCAGAAGTTATGAGGTTGGGGTACTTCTCGCCATCCATGTATAGTGATGCTGTTGAAGTAACAAAGCACTGTCAGTCATGCCAAATCCATGCCCTAGTTCCTAGGACCCCAAGACATGAACTCATTCCCATCCCTTAAGCATGGCCATTCTGTAAATAGGTCATTGACATTGTTAGACCATTCCCACCTTGACCAGGAAAGGTCAAGTTTCTGGTGGTAGCCATTAATTTTTTCACTAAATGGGTGGAGGCCAAACTCCTAGCTACCATTATCGGAAAATAGATCCGTAACTTTGTATGGGAAGACATTATATGCCGCTTCAACATTCCCCATAAAATTGTAAGCGACAGCGAAAAACAATTTGAAGAGGATCCATTTCACACTTAGTGTTCCAAACTCAAAGTGAAGCAAACATTCACCTCGGTCTATCACCCCAGGCTAACCGACAAGTCGAGGTCACAAACTATGATATCGTGGCAGGCATTAAGGCTAGTTTAGGTTGTAGTGGAACCGGTTGGGTGGATGAGCTCCTAATGTCCTTTAGGCTCACCAAACCACACCAAAAGAAAGCATCGGTGAAACTTCGTTTAGCTTGGTCTACGGATCCGAAGCAGTAATTATGCCAGATATCAACGTTCCCACCCACCGGGTTGCCACCTTTGAAGAGGAATCTAATTTTTGTATCCATAAGAGAGAATTTAAACTTGTCAAAGGAACGCAGAGCGTGAAGCGTGCAACAAGCGAAAAATGGCCAAGTACTATAACCAGTGTGTTCATTCGCTGTCGTTTAGACTTGGAGATATGGTATGGAGAAAATTGAAGCCAACAGAGTTGAGAATAAAGGCAAGCTTGGCCAAAGTGGGAAGACCCATACCTAGTGGTTGAAGCAAATGATAACGATTCATACCGTCTAGCTACTCTGGATAGCACACACATGCCACGCACTTGGCAAATGACAAATTTAAAGAAATGTTATATGTAATCAACTAAGCTCGGGTGGGATTGATCCCCCACCTTCGAAGCATTTTTATGTTATCAATAAAAATTTATGATGGCAAATTACCCTTCTAAAGTGTTGAATTATTTTTTTTCATATACAAAGTCATTATAAGTGTAACCGCGATGCGCTTCAGCGTATGGTTCTAATAAACCATATAAGCTCTGATACGTCGCCAACCTACCACCATAAGGGAATGCCTTCTAGCTTCCTGAAGACAGAGGTCCTCATCACTATTTTAAGTTGCCAGGATGTGACCAGACTCACATTGGTCATACCAAGATTATGCTCTGGCCACACACCAACTCATAGTGTAGTCTAGAAACCTAGAACTGTCATAACATTAAACATAGATAAATAAAGAACTAGTTCAAATTTCAAGTGCATACAATTATAATATAATGAAATCATTAACGTTGTATATATTCACTTCAAAAAAAAAAAAATTACAGCGGCTGCAAAAGCAACTAAAAACCTATACATCTGGTTTCATGGTCAAAATGTCCTCAACGGACAACTCCATATTCCTACCTATTTCTTCTATGCACAGGATCACAAGCTTTTGAAGTGCCTCACCTGCCCTCCCAGACCGCGTAAAATACTCGGAATTGATTTTAGTAGCGATCGGCTCGGGATGCAGCTCATGAAGATTTGGTATATGCTCTTTGAAAAGCTCTACCGTCTCCAGCACCTCCACCTCCTACACCGCCTTCAACACTCCATAAAAGGCTTCATTACAGCCTTGGACCCCATGGCGGCCTTAACAGTCCCAGGAAAACCACCCTGCAAAGGTTTTAGATGAGTACAATGTTTACGAAAACTAGAGTACACATCAAAACGGTTATTTAAAAAGTTTACTTTGATTGAGTTATTATTTACTATGTCTTAACGTATGTATTTGCAATGCATTGTATGCGGGGTAATATTATCTTGCAGGATGGGCTTACGGATTGTTGTTACTTATAGTACACGATGTTTATGACACGACACATTTAGGTTACTCAATGCCTTTATGTGTTATGTGATGGCTTAGATTAGGGACATCATAAAGATTGCTAATTACAAAGACAGTGATTATGGGAAAGATAATAATAATAGTAAAGATAAAAGACTATGAGATTATGAATATAAGGATAACGAATAAGTGTCGACATTAAACTTTACGATATTGCATTAGATATTCTAGAAAAATGTCGGTGTGGGTGACTAGTGTGTGATGGCCAATATGGATGGGTCATTTATCATACACTGAAGGGTGAGCACGTGACATAAAGGGTGGTCACAAAATAAAATACTTGCTCGACCAAGGGCGGACAGTAAAGAGTAGGTATGTAGCCTTGGATAACGAGAATAGGTGGACTGCTGTTGTGCTTTACACCTTAATCGGAATCCTTATCTAACTTAACGATTTAAAGGAATAGCCTTGGGGCCTACGGGTTAAAGATTATAAAGAAAATATTACGAAAATAAAGACTAAGGGACTATTGCGAGACATGAATGACTTAAAGAATGTGATGGGCACTACTCAGGGTATGCATAATGCACTGCCTTACGTCAAATGCGTTAGCTATAAAGATTTTATAATAATATGTCTTGATTTTAATCCTCTGTGTCTCAGTTACCTTTAATAGCTAACACATGGTTTTTGAAATAGTCGATGTGTATTCTGTGCAGGTGATTGAACCTAAACATGCTTGGTGAGGAAAGGGTAGATGCTCATAAGAGATGGCACTAGCATTATGAACTTATATGACATGATTAGTAGCACCCATTTGATTTTCTTTAATAATAGAGTTTATGGTTTCATTATACGTTAAACTTAAAGGGTAGATGCTCATAAGAGATGGCACTAGCATTATGAACTTATATGATATGATTAGTAGCACTCATTTGGTTTTCTTTAATAATAGGGTTTATGGTTCCATTATGCATTAAATTTAACTTTTTTCTATTGTATGAGTCTAACTTTAAAAACTTCTATTGTATGAGGTAAACTTTCAAAATTTTTCTATTGTATGTAATAAATCCTTTTTTAACCATTCCAAAGAAAGAAAGTTTCCTTTTTTGTGCAAGTTAACATACAATAGAGAAGTTTTGAAAATATACCTCATACAATAAAAGTTTTTAAAGTTATGCCCATACAATAAAAAAAGTTAAAGTTTAACGCATTACAAAATAATTATCTCTTAATAATAAGACTTTTGGGGTTTTGTGTTTTAAGACGGGACTTCCGTTATGTTTTTATTTATGTTTGAATTGTTTTATGAAAACACATGAGTGTCGTTTCTCTAAAATTGGGGTGTTAAAAGTTAGGGGGGCTAAGATGCACAATATAATAACTAGCTCCTTATGTATTGAAAAATTGCTATTCACTCCCCAAACTTTTGGAGGGGCGACCCCATTCCTGCTCTTGAAAAACTCCTTCCATACCAACACATATATAATTGATGAGCATTTTCATTAATGAGAACAAAATATAATATTTAATATTTAATACTACTTATACAGAGTTTTTAATTGTTAAATTTTAATTCTTGAAAAATAATTTTAATTATTAATTTACTAATGTTATTTAAAAAAAAACTTATATTCATATTAATTATATTATTATTTATTCGATACTTTTAAAAAAAAATCAACAATTATATACCAATTATAAATTTGTAATAAGGTATTGTTTTAGTTGAGTTAACAATGATTTTGATAAAGATATTTAATTTATATTACTTTGTTTTACTAAAAATGCTTTATTTTGTATATAATATTTAATCAATTTAAAATTATATTAAATGACAATAATAACTCTGAAATGTATAGAAGATTATTCATAAAATATTTTGTGTGTATATTTTAAGCAATTGAATATATAAAATATAAAATATTTAAAAATGGCAGGCTAATGAACATGTTATCGAATAAAATAAAAATTAATAAATTAGAGATCACCGTAGACAGTATGCTAGTTCTAGATAAAGATCTGACCAAGAAAATGTGTTGAAACGAAGCTAAAAGAAAGAAGTGTTGAAGTGAATTAATGTTTGACTTGGTTAAAGGGTGTGGGAAATAAGGAAGTCACAAGTGATGGGTCAAATGTCTTTTAAAACGTGCCCTAAAAGATAATATATTTTATGTAATTTAATAATATCAATATTTGGAACAAAATGTAAACACGCACCAGGCTGTTGCGCATGCAGTGACAACCGAATACGTTACCCATTTTTACTGTAAAAACGTACTCGTATCAAAACAACTAGTTTAGTGTCACACGATTACGCGATATTAAATATGAAAATTTGTTTTATTAAAATTATTAATTATTTATTTAATTGAACATATCAAATTTTAATTGATTTATATATATAATTTCATATTGATATATATATATATGAATTGTTGTGAATTGTTGTTTTTTCACTTATTCATAACGTAGAGTTAAAATTAGTATCAGTGTAAAATACATGAACTAAAAGGGTTAATTATAAAATATATGTGTTAAAAATAACATATTTAACAAATATAAAGAGTACTATATAATAGAGAGGAATTGTTTTTGTCAAATAAAAATAGTTATAGACACACTTATATAATTATAAATTTTAATCTTTGAATCATTTTTAAAAAATCTACTCAATGATTCAGATTTTTTAATAATATATATTTTTAATTTAATTATATATAAAAATATGTGTCAATTTTATTATTAGGATGAAAATTATTCAAATAAATTAATTATTTATTGTTATTGTTACTCTAGATGAAAAGACGCACACAAGTGGCTGAGGAGTAGAAAGAAAATGACTTTTAGGTGGGCTAAAAGTTAGTCGAAATATTAATAATACGTCAAACTATACACGATACATTAACCATCCAATCCAACTAGACTACTAGACACGGACAGCATACCGCAACTTGGAACCACTTGCAAGTCGCTAGAAAAACCCTTTAAAATCATTTTTTAAATAATTTAATTTTTCAAAATTTGTTCAGAAAATATTGTTTAAATAACTTTAGAAATATAATTAAAATACAAGTACAAAAGTTTATTATAAAAATTCTTTTTAAATTCATTCTTACATTTTCAAGTAAAATCATGTACGTTGACTCGTCTCTTTTGATTTTGATAAAAAGAATAAATATTACATACAATAGAGATTTGTTTAAAAGTTTAACTTATACAGTAAAAAATCTTGAATTTATAAATATATAATAATAAAAAGTTAAAATCGGATACGTAATAAAATAATAACTAAATTATTTTGACAGTCTCTTGTATATCAGACACAAAATCATTTTTATGTTTTTTCCTTCTTGTGATGATTGTCGGAAAAAATCACCGAAGTTTCTTTTTTTTTTTAATATTTGATATGCTTTCATTTATAGAAACTTTAAACTCTTGAAACAATAAAACAACGTGAGGTTTATCCGGTGGATTTAGCATACAGGTTTTGTTGATATGAATGGTCATCCACTTTCAATTGGATGTAACGATGAATAGAGCGACGCGTGGAAGTACACGTGTAGCTCACTGTTCGATGTATAGAACAAAAAAGCCGCTTTTAGTTGCCGATTGTGACGGTCACACACGGCGGCTCAAGCCTTTTTATCTATCGATTGCTAGCTGGACTCGTTCACCTCTCTTTCCAATTTTACCCCCACAATATTTTACTCTTTTTTATTTTTTTAATGACAAAATTGAAAAAAACAAAAAATAAATTACTATAAATGTTTATTTTATTTTATGTTTAAGTAAGTCACAACCATACACCAATACTAAGAAATGGTCTAAGGGGGATGTATAATTATTTACTCCATGAGCATGCTAGTGGTAGTTTTAAGATGGACAAACAAAAGATGACTTTGGATTCCCTTAAGCACCACATAAAGGTTTCATTTTCTTTAATGAGAATAATATCTAGTTAATTATACATTTATCTATTTGTTTAATAGTTTAAGGATAACTATACAGGTACTAATTAAGGGGTATGGAACTTAGGACACAATTAATTAATCATTTGAGTTATTATAACTAAATAAATATGAGATTCTGGTAATATATATAACATATTAGCGAAATAATCATTTGAGTTATTATAATAGTGAACATGTGATGATGATAAATTATTTTCCCTTTCTTTTCAACAAATTAGCTATTAGCTATGACGGTGAGCTGAATAGCTGATACGATAATCTTCTCATTTACCGCGTCTAGAAATTCGAAGATTTAATTAAAATAATAAAGATGTTACGTTCATTAAAAATATGCAAATAAATTCTTACAAATAATACGGCAGAAGTGTTGGACCAATCAAAATATATCAAAGTTTCTATCTTACTTATCTCTCACAATTTAATTGGCCCACATCATTTTGTGAATTATATTTTGTAAAGTTTGTGTGGCTCTATCATTCCTCTTAAAATTAGTTATGTGATGAAAAAGTCATAATCATACAATTTTCAAAATAAAATTATGTATACTATATTATATATACTAGTTATGAGACCGCACGATACACAATGACTGTATCTAACAATAAATAATGCAATTATATATTCCAACCTAATTCAAAATCAATATCAATAATTTACTAAATGAAAATTATGAGCTATTGTCATGCCGAATTTGATGCTATAGATTAACTAAATATAATATATCGAAAGTTTAGTGTTTAAAATAAAAGAAGTTATACATCGTATATAGTGTTTCAAAAGAAACCAAAAAACTCTATGAAACTTGAAAATTCTGTAGATATGTTTAATGAAACAAAATCATCATCTGTATAATTAGGACACATTGCATGAAGAATATATAATTGTCATATTAAACATTATTAGTATTGTAGAATATTACCAAAGAATATATCTAGATACCAAAAAAACTTACAAAAACATATACAATTTATTTTGTGAAAGAAACTCACAGAACATACACGTTCGGGTTATTAAAGTCACTGATACTTTCATGCACTCCAATAGTAATTTTAACGTAACGACTCATCACATTATATATATATATATATATAATATATATATATAATTATAGTGATAATGATCATTATTATTTATTTATTTTAATTCAATAATACTAATCATGTGTGAGGGATAAATAGTATGATTATTGTAAAATTTATAAATTCAACCGATTAACATATATACTCATAACATTTAGATAAATATTATTCTCATTATTTATTTTGTAGAGGATAGTAATAGATATTTAATATTTAGATTCATACATGTTTTATGTTGGTATACTTGATAATATATATCATGTCAAAATTGTTCTTCTACATTAAATAGCACAAGAGGGATTATATGGTGCTGATATATATATATATATATATATGGTATCACATTTTACATTTTGATACAAAAGGAAAATATGGGCATACTTTTTAATGAAAATTGATGCATTGAATTAAAACACATTTTTCATATAATTGGTACATGTACTTAAAAGTTAGCTTAAATATGTGTCTAATACAAATCATACATGTGACATAAATTTTACTTTTTCCTTTCACCATTTATTATCATTATCATTTGTAGCAATCAAATTTTTCAACATAGTAAGTTCGTCGTTTAAAAACCCTTCTACACACACGTTAATTCATTCCTTTTCATCAATTTTTAATTAATTTGCCGCAAGAATCTAGAATAAGTAGTACCAATCGTGCACAAATATAGATTTCGGTTATTAATGTTGAAGAATTAAATAGTATTTAAATTAGTGATGGAGTAGAATTAAACTATACATTTTTATTTGAATAGTTATCTAAATGATTAAAACTACATTAATTATTTTTAATTAAAAAATTTTAAAAATTCTTACATGACATCTTTACATACGTGATAAATTTTAAAGCAATTACTTATACTCTTATAGTATATATAAATATAAATTTAGTTCATATTTGAGTTCATATCAAATACTTAAATCAATCGAGAAATGCTATATCTATTCAAAATTTGCGAACAAAATTTCACAAAATGATATGAAAAGTGAAGTTTACCAATTATATTAATTTATTTTTTTTCTCTCTCATATTTAGCTCTCTTCATTTTATTGAAACAAGTCATTTTGTGAACAAAATTTTTTAGACATTATGTAAACCTATATTTTTCAAATTATAAATACTTGAGATTTCATAACACCTTAATAATAAATACCAATAAGTTTTTGAATAAAAGTGTAACTGATTTTGTATTAACTTTTATCGATCAATCTCAAGGTTAACGTACAAAAGATAAAGTGTGCAATTTATGATTAAGAAAATATGAGAATAATAATTAAACATATAACCTCTAATTGATTAAGTTCAATTTATTACAATTATAAATTATAGTCCAAGTTTTTTATTCAGGAGTATTGGAATTGTATTAAATAAAACATCTGCAATATTCTATTTAATTTAAATTATAGTGAACAACTACTAAAATCACTATGATAATATGATACGATTGATAGAACTAAATAACTAAATATAAAATTAATATAATTCAATTATTGATCATACATGATGAATAAATGGAATGAAGAGACATTATACATTTTAAGCAATAAATGAATTTAATTGATTTTCACATTTATTTATTTAATTTTATAGTAATTTAATTCAGAATAAAAAACATAGCTACTATCTAGAAACTTTTACTTTTCGCATATATTTGTCATGGGCGATATGGCCACCGACGAGTAATAAACACGTAAGACGTAGTAATCTCACACATAATTAGAAATGTTAGTCAGGGGTGTTTATCGATTTGATTTTGATTTTTTCAATTTAATCAATTTAGTTGATTTGATTTTGAAATTTTTAAGAGTAAAATTAAAAATTGAACCGAAAAACAAATTCAACTTTAAAAACTGAACCGAAATCAAATTTGAATTCGGTTAAAGCCGAATTAAAAGCAAAAACTATAAAATATCATAATCTAACCAAAATAATCATTAGCGAACAAAACTCAAAATGTGTAAGATAACACCATACAAAGACATACCTTTAAACATTAATAAGTAAAATTTAAAGTGCGAAAAAACAAATAACAATTGTCTTTTTCACATACACATGATCCAGATATATATATATATACTAATTTGAATTCAGTTTTTGGTTAAACCGAATTCAAAAATTTCAAAACTGTAAACTGAACCAAGAGTCGAATTCAAAATTTGGTTTCCGTTTAGATCAATCTGAAAACCGTTTTTTAAATTCGGTTTAGATTTTATATCAGTTTTTATTCAGTTCGATATTTGGATGAAACGGTTTCGAACCGAATATTGAACACCCCTAATATCAATGGAACAGAGTTTGATCTTAATTCAACCTGTTCTATAACATTTATGTGATTTAATGGATCTGAAAATTCAACACGTGATCCAATGAGTTGACCTATTTAAATAGATCTCTACTTGGAACGACTCATAATTCATCTGTGTCAAATCATTAAAAATAAAATTAAAGAAAACAATATTTTCTTTTTAAAAAAATAAAATTTAGCACAACTATTTTTATAAGTAATATACTTTTTCATTAGATTATGACTGTTATATATGAAAGGGTAAATGAACCAAAAAAGTAATGTATATTCAAAATTTAAATAAATAGGAATACCATTATTTCCGTCTTGGGACCTTTTTTAAAAAATTGTTTTTTCTGGTTCAAAAATCTTAAAATAAAGTGAATATCACTCGATTGATTTTATTTTTCTTAAAGTTGATTATTGGAACGATTTGCTGGGTTTCTATATGTCTAAGGTTCACATTCTTACCTCATTATCACACAAGTAACCTTCAATTACACGATTCACCATCTTTTTGGTAGGAATTTGTCACTTCAATTTTGAAACCCTAAGTGACTATGCTCACGATCCCAAATATTTTAAACCCTAATTTATGGTATAAAATATTTATAAATGATGCACATCACTTTTAATATGCCTTAATTTAGAAAAAGGTTGATCAGATAATATTTTCTTTGACTTAAAATTTTTGACCAAAAATCATTTTCTTACGAAAATTTAAAATAAATGTCTTTTTTGGACAACGAAAAAAGATATATTTACTTTATTGACAAATTTTGTACATTATATTACCTTTTAGACCATTTGAAAATAAAGTTTATGTTAAGTTTCATTCTTTGTATATAAGTATAATGGATGCAGTAAAATCAATAAATGGTATATATCCATTATGACAGTTTTTTCATCAATTCGAGACTATAACATTGCTAATACAAAAATAATTATTTTTTTAACATCCTAACTGATCGAAATGATCCAAATGCATATGACGTAATTCTGTTGCAATGTTTTGATTCTATCGGCTGAATGTAAATGTATAAATGAATTTTTTCTAAAGATACATTAAGTTGTTTTGTGCTAAAAAGCTCAAATCCTACCAGACCTTTTTTTCTTTAATACATTTTGTCAAATAATTGATCGCTGTCAATATTTACAGTGTTTTTATTTTTTGAATTCAAGTGAATAAAGTTCAAACTTTATAATAAAATAACAACATTGCTTATTAAAACTTATATATGTATGTTAGTGTATAAGAGTATACAAACAGTAACCTTTAAATCAATTCCGAATATATTTGGATCTTATTACCTACTAAATTGAAGATCCGACCCGACTAACATCGTTAACAAGACGTACCCATAAACCCACGTTCCTAAATTCCATAGAAAATAAATAAAATAGAAAAAGTCTTAAAAGGACAAAGTAGTAGTTTCACACATCACAATTTGCATGATGATGATAATAACGCGTCCCTTGCGACACCCCTTCCCTTAATAAACCTCTCCCTTCCCTTCCATTTCTCTCCCCATACCGAACAAAATTTCAATCAGTTCTCGCCGGAATACTTTTATCTCTCGCCGGAAACCTGTTATTTCTCACCGGAAATTACATTAATTCTTCAATTTCGTGTGAATTTATAGAATTTTGAAGTTTGTAATTTACAAATGGCGCAACGAACAGAAAAGGAAGAAACGGAATTCAAATCCGTACCGGAAACACTAACTCTCTGCATCAACAACTGCGGCGTCGTCGGTAATCCGGGGACGAATAATATGTGTCAAAAATGCTTTAACGCAACGACAACGTCGAGCTCAACGACGTCGTCGCAACGTACACGTAGATCTGGATCGTTGAGGTCTCCGACAAGGTCAACGCCGGACGTAACTGTTGATCTGATTCTAGATCGGACGGTTGTGATGATTGATGAAGAATCGAAGGAGAAAACGACGATGGCGAAGGCGAAGGTTGTTAGTCGCTGTTCCGGTTGCCGGAAACGCGTAGGTTTGACCGGATTCCGGTGCCGGTGCGGCGATTTGTTTTGCGCTGAGCATCGGTACTCCGATCGTCATGATTGTACCTATGATTATAAATCTGCTGGCCGTGAAGTTATCGCGAGGGAGAATCCGGTTGTTAAAGCGGCAAAAATTGTTAGAATTTAAATTAAAATTAAAACAAATGTTGTTTGATTCTGTTCTACATAATATGTTGCGAAATTTGATTTTTCTGATGGAAAAAGTTTGTGGAAATTATTATAGAATTAAATTATTCCGTTTGAATTGTTCCTGTTATTATTATAATTATTAATCATTATCATTATAATTATTATATTATTATTAAAATTTAATCTGTTAGGTTTTGTTATTCGTGCTGTATAATTGATTCATCTGATGATTAAATTAGTTAATTAGTTTGTAGTTTAATATAATTAAGTAGTACTCTGTAATTTTTAAAGAATGAATTATGCTTTAATATAATTTGTTTATTTATATATTTATTTATGTTTTAGATTAATTATGTTGTTCATTGAGATCGTTGTTAGGTTGCGTGTATGGAAGTTTGCAAGACTAGGTTCACAGATAGGGTTAGGTAGGTTAGCACATTGAAACGGACCCTGGTTAGCACACAGGCTCGTAAATCAGCACACCGGTTCGTAGAGTGTCCTTGCTTGTTGTGGGGACTAGATTGTACCCGTACTTTCTGACTTATCTTTTGTCCTTTCTTTTAATAACTTACAGGTTAACAGAGGGGCCCGTAGTAAAACAATTTTTGGTATAAAACAATATCAGTAGAAGAAGTATTTCACATGATATACAATAACAAAATATCTACGATTCATATACTCGTAAGACCTAAAGAATGAAACATATAATGTAGCAAACTTCTAAGTAACATCAAATACATATAAAAACAATTTAATAAATAAATAAATAAATATATATATATATATATTATATTACATATATTAAATAAAAGGGTATTAAAATAATATAAAATGGTATGGTCTGGTATAGGTATAGGTTGATAATTTCAAGCTTTATTAAATAATTCTTGAGTAAAATGTCAAAAATCTTTTTCAATAGCTTTTTCTAAAACATTTTCAAATGTTAAATAGTTTTTGAGAATTTTGAAGATGCTGTTAGTAATACTTCACCCTATTATTTATAGTAATCACTTTGTGAGTAGTTGATAATGACTAGTAAACTACATGCTCCGTACTCAATAAGATTTAAGCCTAAGATTAATAGTAGCTGTTATAGGAGATTATGTATAATATCAATTGTCAAACAAATGTCACACGAGGATTATTCGTTGAACTAGCTTTCGCGATAATTGAAGTCAGTTTACAACCTTAATTTAGGGATATGATGCCCAGGCAACAAACAACAGTGCTAAACACTTTGTCGCTTTTTGGGTGGCTTCAGTGAACTGAGACAACATCTCAAGAGCATGGCTTAGTAGAGAGTGGTCGACTCGCGACCTGGTATTGTAGTTCTTAGGCTTTAATCTTATGTGGTATTGTAGGTCTTAGGCTTTAAACTCACATAACCGTCAACTCGTCAATGACCTTGTGGCTTGAAAATACCGGGCTACAAAAAAAAGAGATACCTAAAGAAGCGGTGGTTTCACTAGAAGAAAATATCATATCAACCACTCAAATTTGGGGGATGATAAGATGATCTTTTCTCGTCCATCTAGAGAGGGCTCGTCTAAGTAAAGGACATCTTTGTGGTATGTTGACAAGCAGCCGATTGACTTGTGTACCTACAAGGCATAAAAGCTATTGCTAGTTTGTTACCTCATGTCATATTACCCTTCTGCTTATTAGGTTGAATCCATTGAGCATCTGCTGCTACATTGTGCATGAGCCTTTTGTCTATGGATGTAATTATTGAATGGTGGAAGTGTGGAACACATTGGAATATTGGATCATGCCACATTCGTTTCTTTGATTTATTTTAGTGGATTTGAATATGACATGCATTTTTTTTGCAAGTCTTGGTAACTCGAAAAACTGTGCTTCTTATGGCTGTACAGCTAGCTTGTAAAGGCGTCATTTTTTGCAACTCTTGCTACGCTTACAGTGTTTTTAAAATCAAGATCAAACTATTTAGTTGGATTATCGAAGTCTTGCTAGGCTAACAGTGTTTTTAAAAGCAAGATCAAACTATTTAGTTGGATTATCGAATCAGGTTTCCGTCGTGCAATCAAATGGCGCAGGCTAATCAACCAACAGTATTTGGGTAGTCAATCTTAAGAGGTAAATTTAGCAATTGTCAACATATTGTCTTGTTCTTTCTAAATAGGAAGTTCAATTCCTTTGTGTTACATGACAGATCCTCTTTCAAATGATACTATGTTTTAGTGGGGGATTTGTATGCTCATTGTTAGCCTATTAGGCTTATTTGGGTTTGACATTATGTTAGCCCATTTAGCTTATTAGGTTATATATATATAGTTAGCCTTTTCCTTTATTGTTAGTAAGTTCATTTTGTTTATTAAATATGAAACCCTAGCCTCCTTTTATCCTCTATTGTTTATTAGTTCTCATGGTATCAAGAGCTATATTCGATCCTTACTTTATGATTGTTGGAGACGACGTGTACGTGTTGCATTGCGCGGATCGAAATTTTTTGGCAATTTTAGGTATGCGTTTATGTGTTGGTATTGTATTTCGTTTGGTTTTATTTGTTTGGTTTGGTTGATTTCGAGGGTTTCGATTGTTTGCTGGTTTAGTTTGGTTTATTTGCTGTTTTTTCTCCCGTCTGCGTACTTGCTGTTCTTTTGGATTTTCTGTGCGACAGTCCTTGCAACAATTCAACTGTCGCTACTGGGTATTTGTGCGACAATTTAACTATCGCTACTGGGGTATTTGTGCGACAATTCAACTGTCGCTTCCGGGTTTCTGTGCGACAATATTATTTACGTTCCGATTAGTTGGTAGCTGTTGTTTTTTTTTTGGATAAGTTTATTTGATTGCTATTGACGATATGGCTCCACGAGATGATTCTCTTCAGTCCATTAGTACTTAACTCGATGGCAAGAACTATGTCTATTAGAGTTATGTCATGAAAAATTTTCTGCGAGAAAAAAACATGTGGGGGATTGTGATAGGTGTAAAGAGCAAACCTTCAAATGATAAGGCTGAAAATTATGCAACCTTATTGGAATCATGGGAGACTGATAATTCTAAGATTATCACTTGGATTAACAATTCGGTAATTCAGTCAATTGGCACACAATTGGCAAAGTATGACACAACAAAGGAAGTTTGGGATCACTTGGATAGGTTGTATACTCAGTCTGACTTTGCAAAACAATATAAGTTAGAGTTTGATATTCGAGCCCTCCAACAGAACAGTCTGAGTATTCAGGAGTTTTATGCCTCCATGTCTAATTTATGGGATCGGTTAGCCCTTACTAAACCTGCTGATTTGAAGGCTTTTAAGCCTTACATTGTTAGAAGGGAGGAGCAGCGGTTAGTTCAGTTTTTGATGGTTTTACATTATGATTTTGAAGGTTTACGTGGATCTATTTTGCATCCCACACCACTTCCTACTGTTGATTCGGTTGTTCACAAGTTAATTGCTGAAAAAACTCGTATCAAGTCTCAAGCTAACAAAGGGTCTAAGACAACCACTCCTCCTGCTGTCTTTGCTGTTCCACAACGACCTCATATCTCAACTCAGAATCACCCTAAAGTTGCATTTGATGAGTGTGACTTCTGCAAAAAGAAAAACCATTGGAAGTCTCAGTGTCCTCTGCTGTTGAGCAAGGGAACTCAGCAGCAACAGCTAACCAGACCGCCTGGACAGTTTCAGCCACGCCCCTCATTTTCACCATTTCGTCCACCACAGTATACTGCTGCTGCACCTTCAGTAGAGGCTCACTCGATAGTTACACCACCATCAACTTTGGATCCTCAAGTTTTTGAACAGTTCCGACAGTTCCTTGCCTCCAATCCTGCTGCCATGTCTGCGTCTATGTCTCACTCAAGTCTGTCTTCATCCAGTACTTAAGGTATTCCTTCATCTTTATGGATATTGGATTCTGGTGCATCTCATCATATGTCTCCGCATTTGTCATATTTTACTTCGTTATCTCCTCGTTTGTATGTTTCTGTTATGTCTGCTAGTGCTACACCTATGCCAATAGAACACCTATGCCAATAGAGGGTGTTGGTTCTATTGTTACTCCACATATATCTTTGACTGATGTTTATTTTATTCCCACAATTGCTTTAAATCTTGCTTCGGTCAGTCAGCTGTGTAAGTCTGGGTGTTGGGTCTTCTTTTTTGATACACTCTGTTGCATACAAGACCAACAGTCTCGGAGGGTGATTGGGATCGGCAGTAGACTAGGGGAGCTTTATGTCTTGGAGCAACTACAAGCATCTAATGTTGCTGCCTCTAGTGTAGATTTGTCGTCTTTTCGTTTAAGTTATTTGTTTTCTAATTTTTATCTTTGGCATTCTCGTTTGGGACATGTGTCAGCATCCCATTTACAGTTTTCAGCTTCTACTGGTGTGTTAGGTGTTTTGAATAGTCATGATAGTTCTAACTGTTGTGGTTGTAAACTGGCAAAATTTTATGCTTTACCATTTAATAGAAACGTTACTTGTTCTCTTGCTCCTTTTGATCTTGTGCATTCTAATGTGTGGGGTCCCTCCCCAGTTTCGTCTAAAGCATGATCCATTTACTATGTTTTATTTATAGATGATTACACTCGATATACGTGGGTTTACCTTATGAAACACATGTCTGATTTTTTCACCATCTATCGCGATTTTCGCGCCTTAGTCAAGACTCAACACTCTGCTGTTATAAAATGCTTCCGCTGTGATTTGGGAGGGGAATATACCTCTAATGATTTTACTCGTTTGCTTGCATCTGATGGTACTGTGCATCAGTCATCATGTACAGATACTCCTCAGCAAAATGGTATTGCAGAACGCAAACATCGTCATCTTGTCGAAACTACACGGTCCATGTTACTATCTTCTCATGTCCCTAGTATATTTTGGGGGAGAAGCTGTTCATACAGCTGCCTATGTTATTAATCGCAATTCCACTACACACAACTTTGGGATGTCTCCCTATGAAAAACTGTATGGAAAACTTCCTGATTATTCTTCAGTGCGAGTCTTTGGGTGTACATGCTTTGTTTTACGACCCAATGTAGAGCGGAACAAATTGTCTTCCAAATCGGCTTTATGTGTATTCTTGGGATATAGTATTGGTCAGAAGGGATATAAGTGTTACGACCCGATGAGTCAAAAATTGTATGTCTCTCGACATGTGACCTTTTTGGAACACATTATGTCTTATAGCATTCCTATTTAGTCCCACGATGTAACTCGGTCGGAACTTCGAACTATTGATCCATTTAGCATTGACAGTGATGACCTTTCTTCTGATGCTTCCGCAGCTACAGACAGTCCTCCAACTCCTGATCCCCCACCTGCTGCCACTCAGGATCCCCCACCATCGAGGCCTCATCGTACTCGAAAGACCACCAAGCTTCCTGATTTTGTATATACCTCTTACTCGCTAGCATTTGCCTCCTTTGTTACACATGTACATTGTCTTTCTGAACCCGCGTCCTACAAAGAGGCCGTCTCTAATCCTCTTTGGCAGAATGCTGTGGCTGAGGAACTTACAACTCTTTATCAGATTCATACGTGGGATTTGGTTCCTCTCCCTCCTGGAAAACACACGGTTGGTTGTTGTTGGGTATACAAGATCAAATCCAAGTCTGATGGGTCGGTTGAACGTTATAAAGCCCGACTTGTTGCAAAAGGATATTCACAAAAGTATGGCATGGATTATGAGGAGACTTTTGCACCTGCTGCAAAAATGACGACCGTTCGCACTTTGATTGCTGTTTCTTCCATTAGGCAATGGAAGATTTATCATATGGATGTCAAGAATGCGTTCTTGAATGGTGATCTTCATGAGGAAGTATACATGTCTCCTCCCCCGCGTATTGCTCACCAGCTCGGTGAAGTTTGTCGGCTTCGGAAAGCATTGTATGGCCTCAAACAAGCCCCTCGTGCTTGGTTTGAGAAATTTTCTACGGTGGTTACTTCGCTTGGTTTTCGTCCTAGTAATCATGATTCGGCTTTATTTATTAGATGTACTAGTGAAGGTCGGATTCTTTTATCCTTGTATGTTGATGACATGATTATTACTGGTTATGATCATCGTGGTATAGTGTCCTTGAAGCGTGATTTGGCTTACCGTTTTGCTATGAAAGACTTGGGTTTACTGCGTAATTTCTTAGGGATTGAAGTTGCTCAATCTCCAAAGGGTTATCTTTTATCTCAGACGAAGTATATTTCAGATTTGTTTGAACGCACCAGGCTTTCAGATAACCGCACAGTTGACACGCCTCTAGAGAGTAATGCCAAGTATTCTCCAACTGATGGTGTCCCCTTATCAGATCCGAGCCTTTATCGTACCATTGTGGGAAGCTTAGTTTATCTTACTATCACTAGGCCGGACATTGCTCATGCAGTTCATGTGGTTAGCCAGTTTGTCACTGCTCCTTCTACTATTCATTGGGGAGCTGTTCTTCGTATTTTGAGATATATTCATGGTACCCAGTTCCGAAGCCTTGTGTTTCCTTCCACGTTATCTCTCGAGCTGCGTGCCTATAGTGATGCTGATTGGGATAGCGATGTTTATGATCGCAAGTCTACTACTGGGTATTATATTTTTCTTGGAGATTCGTTGATTTCGTGGAAGATTAAGAAACAGGATGTTGTCTCTCGATCATCTACAGAATCTGAGTATCGAGCTATGGCTGTCACCACTTGTGAGATTGTTTGGTTGCGATGGCTTCTTGCAGATACGGGTGTTCACATTTCTCAGCCTACACCTTTGCACTGTGATAATGAGAGTGCGATATTGATTGCCAAGAATCCGGAGTTTCATGAACGGACTAAACATATTGAAATTGATTGTCATTTCACTCGTCATCATCTTCAGCATGGAACTATTTCTCTACCGCATGTTCCTTCCACCTTGCAGATTGATGATATGTTCAATATGTTCACTAAGGCGTTGTCTGCTCGTCGGTTTCATTTTTTGTCTGACAAACTCTCAATGCTTATTGCCGTCGCATTGTAAATTTGAGGGGGGATGTTAGCCTATTAAGCTTATTTGGGTTTGGGCCTTATGTTAGCCCATTTAGCTTATTAGGTTATATATATAGTTAGCCTTTTCCTTTATTGTTAGTAAGTTCATTTTGTTTATTAAATATGAAACCCTAGCCTCATTTTATCCTCTATTGTTTATTATATATATATATATATAGTAAGTTCATGTAGTATGGAGACTTTTGACAAACATGTCTTGATCCTTATCCAATAAACTTATATTTAAGATCCAAAAAAAACTAAAAAACTAAAAATGTCATCAAGTCCTGATTCTTATCCACTTGAGAAACAGGAATCTAGTATTTAAGATCCAGAAAACTAAAAATGTCATCATCAGGAAAACAACATAAATAAATTCCAGAATGAAGTCATTCCTGAAATGCCCTGTAAGATGTCATAAGACAGTTTGGTCCTCAATAAGAATTTCAATACAACAAAACTTCTTGTTGCTAGAACCGCGGGGACTTTAACCCGAATCTCATCTGGCATGTAATAAATGTCACTTAAAACTTATAAGCTTAGCACAATGCTTACTTAATGAGGTGTAGTATCCTTTTTGGTCTGTCTATAATGTTGCTTATTTCTGTTAGTTAACTGCAATAACATTGGGAACCTCAAGCAATAATTCTGTTTGGTTATGTGATTTTTGCGGCAGTCCCCTTCGTTTAAAATACTCATGTATGGTGAAAGCCAAAAGAAAGTTAAGGATTTGTAAGTAAAATAATTTTGAGTTGTTACCTGACTTGGATCCATAGCTTAGACTAGTGCGATGTCACAATGGTGAATTAGGCTGCGTGCAGAGTCTAACCTATGGATCCATAACAATTGTGTGTGATGGCTTTAAACCATATGTTATGGTATTTACGGAGTTAAGTTGTGTATTCACAAATGCTTTATATATAGCTTACGTGTCTGGATGATGTACGTCCTTAGGTAATGGTTTGCAAGGAAGTTAAGACAATAATATTGGAAACCTTGAAGTAGACTTTTGAAATGTTTGATATGTACTATAGTTGAACCCGAGGTTTTGAGCAACTATTGTTGCTACCTTTGTTATGGGATCAATTGGATTGGGTCAGACCATGTAAATATTACTCTCCCCGTCCCAATTTAGTTGTCCCCGAACCAAAAAAAGAAAAAAACAGTTAAATGTAAACGTAATCATTACTGTAAACATAATAATTATTACTTATGTTTTGCAGATTGACATCTTTACCCTTAATTAATTAATTAAAGCTTTCTTGCAATGTCGTACAATCATTTCAAGTAGGGGTAATACATTAAATTTAATCAAATTTCCTTGTCCATATTTAGTAGTAGACAATTTACTTGGGAAAATCCAGAAGCGAAGCATGGACAAATAAATGGAGATGGAGGAAGTATTGTTTATAATATGATGAAGATTTTCTTTTTGGTTTTCATTCGAAGTCTTTTTTTAATCCATTCATCCCTCAGAAAGGTCTGCATTGAGTTTTATGTGACTTGGTCTTGGTTGGTCTTCCACAATGAGTCTTGATCCAACTAAGGGTGTGTTTCTGTTTTGCTTAATGAACTTTTTGAAAACAACTTCATCAAACTAAGGGTGTGTTTCTTTTTTGCTTACTGGAGACTTTGGAAACAACTGTTAATACAAAGAGATCTAATTGTTGTTTCTTTTTCTACTTAATATAAAAAGAGCCTTTTGAACCTCTTAACCTGTAGGGTGTTAGACCATTGTGCCCTTATTTTTCTTTTCCCAAATCATAACTCCGTCTCCATGGTTGTTTGTACACATATACAAGTTGAATACACGAATGCCATTATACTGTTAATAGACTATATATGTTGGTTCACAAAGGATGAGAATACAATTCAACAAAAAACATAGATTAAGATATGAATACAACCAGCCAATACATTCAATCAAACACATTAAGTCATGAATCATAATCCAACTGTCACATAACCTGGCATACAAAAGAGACTTTCCTGCAAAGCAAATAGAAACAGGCTTGTAATCTTGTGAGATTTTAATGCCTTTGGTCATTTTTTTTTTTATCAAGATTCCACTGCCATATGTTGAAGAAATGAGCTCAAAAAGCAACGTAAACTGTAATGTCACGAACGAAGCAATTGGGATACATGTTAGGGCAGCGTTCCCTGCCCGATCATAATATATAGTGTTGCACTAAAAGCTACCATCAAGAATGTCACGGATAAAAATAACATCACAAGGCCAAATATTAATCTCTTTGGTGAACGGTAGAGAAAATCCTCATCATGGTAACGAGCTGTGAGTAGGATTGAAACAACAACAAAGTAGTGGTGGATGCAAACGAGGAGATTGCATCTGATCGTGTATGAATCACCTGTCTTTTTCATCCACTCTTCTCCTTCTTTTCTCAATTCCGTGTTCTCTTCTGAAAACCATAATCGGTGTCTCTCCTCTAGAGTTCTTTTCTTCCTTGTATCCTGGTGGGACAAATTTCTCTACTTCCTGTATTTCAATTTACTAAATATTAAAGTTTCAAATTGGTCTGTATGTTATATGAACTTTTACAGGTTAAGTCCCTTGATTAGGTTTTTTGCATGTCTAGTCTATTATCAGTCCCCGGTCCTTTAGAAATAATTAAAATACTCTTGCTTCTAGACGATGACATAAGCTGAAATTAAAGGTATTTTACTCATTTTAAAAGGATGAGATTCTTTATATAACAAAAAGTGCCTTTCTGAACATGCAAAAAACCTAACTAAGAAGAAATGTAAAAAATGATATAACAGATGGACTATTTTTGTAACTTACTCTAGATATTAAAACAATTTTTTGATAAAACAAATAAGAAAGAATGAAAAGAAGCCACGTGGCATTTTATGGGCGGAATGATATGGTTACAAAGAATGTTTACAAAAGAATTTTACAAAATGATTTGTAATCATCACATTGGTTTTTTTTCTCACACTTCTTTCTCTTTGTTAATCTTATAGGTAACACATCATTTCGTAACAATTTTTTTTTGTAAATATTATATAACCAAAGTATTTCTCTTACCTTTTATGGACAATGTTGACTAAACTCTCATGTGTTGCTTTCCTGGTCTTTTATTTATTTTACCCTTATTTTCTCTTTACTAGGGCCTGTTTGGCAAAACTTGCTGGTAGCTGGAGTTGCAGCTTATATTTGAAGCTAGAAACTAGATCTTACTTTTTTATAAGTGTTTGATGAAATTAGTTGGAACTTAAATTGACATAAAAGGACAAAAGCACATTATAAATAATAATATAACGGGTATTTATGTAATTTCTCCTTTCATAAGCTTCAAGCTTATTTTTAAAAGCTATTTCAAGTAGCCTTTTGTTTTCTTTCCGGAGCGTATTTTTTCAATAAGCTTTTAAAGCTTTGTCTATCAAACAATGCTAGAAGTTTGAAGTCATAGAAAAAAAAAGTTTGAACTCTCATATGCTTTAATAAGATCGCATGCTAAACACACCCTTGAACCAAAACCTACAATCTATCATCATAAGATAAGAAGAGTTCCCTGTCATTGAAATAGCGCGTTTGTAAATCACCTGAAACCACTGTAACTCCCTTTGCATTCGTAGAGCTGCACCAGAAACCACATTAAGTTTGTGTATAGTGCCAACTGTCCGGCTGAGTGCAACAGATTGTTCCAATCTTTGTCTTGAAATGTTTTAACTAAATTGTTGTTAATACTCACCTGATGTACAATCATATTGTAAACCTTTTCGTTGAGCTTTACTATCGCAATATGAATGATGGTAGAACCTCCTATGTTTAGCCAAACTGCGTCCATATTATGCCAAGCAATCTCTTCAATTGCCTCAGGAGTATCGCTTCTTGCTGCCAGATCCATTGCGTGCGATGAGTGGCCCTTAATATCACCAATAGTACTTGGTTTGAAAACTTCTTCACATATCTACTTGAGTAACGTAAGAGCATTATGGTGCTTCAGTTTATCTTCCTTGATATGATTGATGTGGTTGACTGCATAACGTTTGAGTTTCAGGTAATATGTACTTGTGGTTTAGCTTGATAACTGCTAAACAAAAAACACACACACACACATTTGGTTTTCCTCAAGAAAATAATGCAGCTCCAATGTGAAGAAGAACCTCGAGCTTTTACCAAATTATTGCAACTTTTCCTTACCATGTAGCAGTGTGACTTTCCAAATTTTAGCATAAATCCCACGGACGACTACAGAAAGAAAACAGTCAATTTTAGCATTTACATGCATGTAGAAGTCACTAAAATATGTGTCAAAGTCATCTCAGTTCAATGATTCATCATCGGATGCCTGCATGTCTAGAAATGAGAAATATTTCCATTTAAAGGTAGACCCATGTCAAAAAAAATCTTTCCGGCAACTCAGCAATATGATAAATATACTGTCACAACAATTTTTACGAACCAGTATGGAAGCAGCTCCTCGTGCACTTGATGAGAATCTTATCATTATATGCGTCTTGGTTTTCAATAACTTGGACCTTGTCAGGAGAGCCTAAGCTGTCATTATTAATCGGCACAACTACAAAAACAAATTTAAGCTAATCATAAACAGAAAAGCAAAAGAGAAGACAGATATCAGCATGAACGAAGATTTTTTATGTGGTTTTTATCTTTACTTTGTGTTTATCATGAAATTTGATATATTCGGCTAAACAATCGTATGAAAAAAGTACAAATGCATTCCTAGTTAGGTATCATAATTGTTTGGGTTAACAAATAAGGATGAAAATCCTTCAAAAGCTGCAATTGATTCCAAATCCGACAATCTGTTGAAACATGGATTAAATTGATCATGATCCATCATTTGATTTATGGTCAGATCCAAATTATGGCTCAAAATTGAATTAAGAGCAAATGAAGAATCAAACAAGAATAAACTAGTTCTTAGTAGAAGTTGTATTGTGTTCCACTATAAAACAAGTCCAGCTTTCCTGCCACATTAACCAACGGAGGTCGGAGATCCTTGTAGGTTGCTCTTGTCATGTCAGGGCATTTTTTGAGGAAATCATACACTACATCTGTACATAATAAAAGGTATATGTGGAGAAACAATTGACCAAACCTTCTGATATCTAACTGACAAGCAGATTGAGGTCTTCAAACTAGGGGTGGCAATTCAGCTTGAGTTGGTGTGTCGAAAGTGCCCGACCCGAACCCAACCTGAAAAGATAAACGGGTTGGCGGGACAAAAGTACTAACCCCGGGCACGACCCGCATAACCCATTTAGGTAAATGGGTCAAACGGGTTGATGGGTTGGAATGTTGATTTCAGGCTGGCGGGTGAGTGTCAGGCTTGTGGGTTGCTTTCAGATTAAACGGGTCAAATTTGATGGTTAATTACAGGCTGGCAGTTGGACTTTAAAAAAAAAAATACTTTTTTAAATTTTTCCACGTTGGCGGGTCAACCCCAACCTAATCTGAAAATTAAACGGGTTGAAAATCCCAACCCTAACTCGTTTGTTTTTGTGTCAGTTTCGGGTCGTGTCAATAAGTGTCACCCCTACTACTACTGAAAACTAGGGGTGTCAAAAAACCCTCACCTTACCCGAACCCTATTAAGTCTAATAGGGTCGTGTTTATTAGGGTTAGAAAAGCTTAATCATGTTATAATGATACCCAGATTGATCCGAATACTTATGACGGTAGGATCACAAGTTTAACCCGATTTAGCCTATAACCATTTTTATAATTAATTTTAATACTTGGCCCATATTTAGTCCATTAAGAAATAAAAGCCTAAGTGCCCAACTTATATATTTCATTAATCCGTTATAATTTAAGGTCATACATAATACTCCCTCCCTCCCAAAAAAAATGTCCCCAACAATTTTTCTTTGATTTATTATAGATTAATGAAATGTCAGTTTTGCCCTTGTAAGTAAGTTCGACTGAAAATTAGTATAAACTAAATGATTGACAGTAATAAATGAAGGTAAAATATGAAATTTTAATGATTTTTAATGGTTCTTTTTTACAAATAAAAATATTTTTGAAACAGATAAAAATAATAACGTAGACATTTATTTTGTCACGTAGGATGTATTACATAAATATCTTTTCTTAATTTTAATACATAACTTCACCCACATTACTAGTCAATTAAAGAATAATATCCCAAGTTACATATTTTATTAGTTTGTATTAGATCAAAGGGGCCACCTTTTTCTTTTTGACATTTGTTAGAGAAATACTTATAAAATTTTACGGGTTAACCTGAAACCCAACTTAACCCGCAAACCATTTAACCCGAATACGAAAACTTGAATGTTTAATATGGTCGGTGATATGATCGGGTTACAAATAATTTTTTATTTTTCTAAAACCCGAATAATCAAACTTGACCTACCCTTAATAGGGGCGTGTTGACCCATTAACACCCCTGCTTGAAACCGTCTCAACTCTCTAAGTAAAAAATATGGATTTGAAAACTTGTCGATAACTCCTTTGTAGATAACATTATGAAGAAACAGAGCACCCTTGCTGCCTTCAAAGGGATTGTGATATCCTTCTTCTTGAGAGAAGTCAATATCTTGTTTGGAGACCCTAAGGAAATAAAGAAACGTGCTCTTGCGAGTAACATCTGTAGCTATATTGATAGGTAAATGTCCTCTTTTATCAGCAACAAATAAGAAACGAGGGTTTTCCTTCACCAACATCTTCGCAGCCAAAATGTTGCCAACCAGTGCACAAGTGTGCGGTGGATTGTACCCGGTATTATCTACCAAAAATGGAAGTAATTTTGGGTTCATTTCCTTCAAGAGATTCTCAACAAACTGTAGATTTTCACCTGTTTGAAGTGCTGTCTGGCCAAAATTATTCAATTTCAGAGTCAATGCATTCTTTTCACTATTGAGAAGTTCTCAAGTGGTATCCCAGTTGCCACTCTGAATACATAGCTGTATATACCTTCCCAAATCTAATACCACAACAAAAAAAGTTCTTGGTGAAACTATTAAACTAAGTAGAACGGTAAGTAAGTAAGAACAATAAATGTAAGTCCAAAAGTTTTTTGGAACTGTTGGAGTGTCCGTTGACGGAGTACCATAAGCCTTCCTCAGACTCGTCCATACGTCGTTGGCAGTTTGAAGGCCGAAAATTGTACCCATAACTTCTTCACTCACTGGACCCAAGATCCATCCGTTGACTAGACTATCTGACCTTTTCCGTTCTACATAGTTGGCCTCCATAATAGATTCGGATGTTTTCATTTTAGCATTTTCGAATGAAATGTCAAGGGAAACTAACATTCCATGGCTCTATTAAAGACACAACAGATGTTCCTTCCATGGATCATAATTGATTTTATTGCACAACTTAAACGAAAGAAAGTTGGCCGTATTCACATGACAAGGGTATGAGTATTGTTTTTACCCTTCTTCGTTAATAAATGATTGTGGCTGTAAGCTTGTTGCAGAAGTGCTTGAGGATGCCATTGCTATACGGCGTAGGCTCTTAATAGGTTTAGTGACGAGTAGTCTAATATCTATATCTAGATGTATAATATATAATCAGCATTTTGATGCTAGTTGACGATCTACCGGTGGACTTTGCTATTAATAATTCAACAACCTTAAGTTTTTTAATAGGTCCCATGATTATTCAAATGCCACTAACCACAGTACTCATAAATTCTTACAAGTTTTTGTTTCAATCCCAACTCAACTATTAATGTATTTGTTTTTGATAAATACCAACTCATTAACTGCTCCTCACTGATACTCTTCAACTAGTGTAATACCCGGGTGGTAGTCCCGGCAAACTGTTTTTTGGAACCTATGAATTCACTTGTATATTTGTTTTGTTAACATACTAAGTATTTATTGTGCCTGTTGCAATATACGAAAAAAAGAAAATCAAACATAGAAAGTAGCTTAAGAACAAGAATTTCCCATCTAACAGTGGGCATGCTCGAAACGACCTTCAGTCAACCGAAGACCAACCAAAAATAAACAGGTTAGCAGGTCAACTTGACAACCAAAAGTTAGTTCAAGTTAGTTTCTTAATAAACTGGGAACTAATCCAGAAAAGTTGACCCCTTCGACCCAAATGCAATCTGCAAGTCCAAAACCAACTCGTCAACCGAATACCAGTAGAGCTGATTGCCTAATCAGGTTAATTAAAATGCTCACCGGGTTTAACTCTATTTTGTATTAACAAAAACTTGAATATCACAAACTTGAAACTAATCCTTTCTATAATCTTATACATTAAAATGTAATATGCACATAATTAGAAAAATTAAATAACAAAGTATGGAAGTCACAGAAGGGAATGGTTTTGCTCATTGGACCGTCCCTTATCTTACCCAATGTACCCTTGGGAAATAAAACTACGAATTGAAACACGTTTACAATTCCACTCCCTTGCCTTACCCAACATACACTTAGGATATAAAAGTACGAATCAAAATATGTATACAATTGCAATACAATATTCAAATATTATAATCTATCAAAACAACTAAACATAAGATATATGAGAAAATGGATCGCCACTATTATTCTTACATTACTCTGAGTTTCAACTCCATAAAGATTTGCATCTGTATCTACCACAAGTCATCTATTTTCTAAATTGATGCATAAAAGCCCAACGGGTTGCTTTCTCCAAACCAACAGACCAATTTCCTCTGATTTACAAGTTACTCTTCTTACAAAACCTATTACCGCATTTGAATGCACAATCTGAATTCCACTAGACCAAGCAATAAACTGCATAACGGATTAATGAGACCATAATTATCATTTTCATCACCCTAGAAACACTAATCCCATCTTGAACACACTCAGTATGAGTACAAGATGGTAAATAAACACCATCCTGCCCCCTTTTTAGATATCCAGCCCCCTTCATGTTTGGTATTGCACCATCAGAAACTTGAATAATACCCCTGCTAGAGTAATTATACCCCTGCTGCTTTTAAACTTCTGACTAAATCCATTGGAAACATAAAGATATTAATATAGGGTTCATAGGGCCAAAGCAAATCATAATTATGATAAAAGAGATCTATGCCAATAACGCAACAAACTGGATAAAAGATAATCTCCTTCTCACTCCCAAGGTTAAGACGTTAGTCCAGACCTCATGCCCAAGACAAAGAACACCATAAAGTTTAGACTCAAAATGCCTACTTTAAATTAATAACAAATCAAAGATCAAAGAGCATTGATGAGGGTGCTTATATGAGCTACACATTTTAATTATTTCGTTTGTTCGAAAAAAACGAAATATGGAAACATCATACTGTCCAAATCTGTAGGTTACGTTAGTTATTGTGTGTATCGAATAACTATAATAGGCCACATCATTCTTTGTTTGTAAGCCTAAACCATAATAAGTTGGAGTAATTTGTTAGTCAAAGAAATAAGTTGAAAAATCATACTATTCAAATTCATAGGTCATATGGCACAATTTATTAATAATGAAAGGGTCAATTTGGGAAAAAAAATTTCTCTAACGGATTAAATAATAGAAGTTAGCTACACAAACATGCAAGTATTTGTAATGGGTCAAAAGTTGCCCAACAAAGTACCAGTTCATAATACCCAACTCACCCGACCCGCCCATTTCGCCACATCGACTTATAACTCATGAACAAATAGTTTGACAGTGCAATTCATATAAGTTGATTCCATTGTCTAGGGTGGTTGATCCTTAAACTAATAATTTGTTACATCTGTCTAGGTTGGCATATGCTATATATGGGATGAGGGCAATATTTACAGTATTCTTTTCCAAATCTAAGGAGACGGATAACTAATACTAACCATCAATCGCTGTTCGAGAATGATGATTATCTGATTCATGTAGTAGTCCCACAAAGGCAGAAGGGGCTTACCTAGAATAAGAGAAAGACAAAACCCAAAATTTAGTATAACGCTTAAGAAAAACCATATCAATTGCAGTGGACATAGGTACAGTGTAATGCAGAAAAGAAAATGTTCACAATTCGAGGACTATAGTTTTGGAAAAAAAATGACCTGGTATGTCAATTGCAATAGCGATAAAAGTAAAAGAAGATGTGGCCTACTCGTATAAAAAGCTTATCCAAGTCAAAAACAAATTAAATGCAAGCTTAGCCAATGGCGTGTAGCTTGGTTGGTAATGGATGGGGGCATCTTTGCCACAAAAAACACAATGGCACACCCATAGCAACAACCGCTAACTGAGTCATGTATGCCCCCCACGTTATGGAATAGGCAGCCGATTGTGAGCCGGTGTGGGTTGCCAGTTATCAACCTTTTACCACAAAAAGTTATACCTATCAACATAACTTTCCAAACGCACAATGTTGTTACCTTAAATTGATCATGAAGCACCAGTCACTCCTTACTAATAGTAATCACCAACATGCCAACAACTCATTTATTAAAAACTTAAATGTGATCAACAACCCAAATTTTTGTATATACTCAACATGAGATCCCTTCTCAAATGTGGTATCACTATTTCACATGCATCAAAGATTAAGTTGTGAAAAGAAATGAGCTAAGTATTCACCTATTTTAACCATTGAAATTGTGGCTAAGTTTTTACTTCTAGATCATTAGACTAATTGGGGTTCAAACAAATAATGCCTAAATTGCCACTCTTTAATTCACATATTCTTATTCATAAGGAGCCCTAGAATTATATAGTAAAACAATCCTTTGCAAGTTCAACCATCCTATTGCCAATGTATTCCCAACGTATTGAAGCTTTGTCCATATCTAAAAAGGTACAAAACAAACTCGTGAGTATTAGATTTAGGTCAACGACAACCTTAGATTACGTTTTTATCAAACTATGATAGGATTGTCTGGGTTAGGTAAAGAGGTCATCGATATCGAAAACAAATTTTTTTAAATATGATCATTTGTTGCTCGTGGCACTGACGACCACATAATTAAAAAATGGTAGTGTTTGTTGCGAGTCTATGTCGAAATCACTGTTTTCCATGTCATCTTGATCAGAAACTAAAGACTTTGCTTAACCCATAAACAATACAATTCGTCAGCGTTACGTGAGCTCAAAAATCACACTAACTATACATAATATAAAATAAAATGGATGCATATAAACTCCCAAACTGAACAAAACCCCAACCATGTAACAAAATTAAATAAATATCAAGCTATTCAAATAGAAAAATCCTATAGCATGAACAATATCATATGACAAAAGTGGTAAATTATATTTTCAAACAACAAGATTATGGAAACATTACTTACCGATTGAAAAAGTCAAGTAGGCGATGGATAAGATGGGACGGTCGTGGTCACTAATTTTGATTTATGAAATCATAAATAGGAATGCGTTGCTACCATAGCTCATATTCATCATCCACTGAAGGATCATATCCCCATGTAGACACATGTATGAATATTTCTCACCTTGAAGGCATGAATGAGCTCTTTACCCATACCTACTGAAATAGCAGAATATTAATATTCAGGTACCAACTCTCTTGATTCACCAATCAATATGGAGAACACTCCCATTCTAGCCCCCAAATTGAAACACAAGCAGATCAAAACATCAATGATTTTTTTGAGGCTGATATCTATATGACACCCTCTAGTGTTGTTGATGCTACAATGTCAACTTTGCTAGAGTATGATATTGCTAGTATAGCCCAAGAAACCCAGCTTACACCTTCTAGAGTAGTAAAATTGGATCATCATGTTACTACTACTACTACACAGACACATGCAGTAAGTATAGAAGATGATGTTTCAATCTCAAGCTCAACTACCTCCTGACCACTCCACTAGGTATGACCACACCAATATTTACCACCAGTTCTAATCTAGTTCACCTTCCACAAACTCACGCATTTTAGACTAACACTTTCATACTAAGAGGTTCAGACTTGGAGTTTAAGATCCAAAGTTCGAAGTTAAAGATTTGAAGAATGAAGATAACCTTTATAGCTGGCATCCGAAGGATTCGAAGATGTTTACAATTATTTAGAATATATATATTTTATAAATGTAATTATCTTATTTCCATATACATTGGTCGAGTTTGTTAGAAACCAATATATTTGATATATGGAGGGATTTTGTTTCTTATCTCAAATATGTATATAAATAGGGATTATTAGGTTACGAAAAACCTAACTCTGCAAAACTCAGTACAACTTTATACAATTCAATACAATTCTGTATTACTTTGTAATCCCTATACTTGACGTTTAATAATATTCTAAGTTATTGAGTTTACATTGATTTCATTCGTTGTTATTTATTCCACAAAGTAACATATACTTAATATTGCTAATCAATTTAGTATTAAACATTTGAAACTCTGTTTGATTATTGATTACAAGTTATGGGTTTATACGTTAAGACCTCTCACTCTAGTTTCCATAAAACCTGTAGTGGTTAGGTAGAATATCTTTAGTAGTTAGCGATACGGTAGGATTGTATTTCCTAACCCCTCATACCTTGTATAAATAGTTTCTATTTGATTCATAGATAATAATTTAGATGACTGTGTGTTTTGTATCGATTGAATTATTCATAAATAACATTTTGACGTATAATCTGTGCGATTCATATTGTTCTTAATTCCGCAAAGTACAATATCACTTTAATTGTAATTACGTTGATAGTGAACATTGAATGTTTAATTTGTATTGATTAATTCATCTTGAATAATTGATAATCTGTTAATAAGTTTTATGAGATCTTACTCTAAGACCTAATTGATTGTCTGTGCAATTAGTTTGTCTATGAATTAGTTATAATATTCCATGTAGATTCATTGTTTGTATTAGAATAGTGAAATATATTTTGTTAAAAGATTTATATAATGAGATTTCTCAATATCATTTTTGAAAGTATTTATTATTTTATGATGACAGAAAAACTATAATGTTTTTGATTTGTAAACGATCTCATGAATCCCCCATCGGTAGGAGATGGATCAGTGATTTGGAAAATTAATTTTTTTAAAGTTTAGTTGAATAAATTATGGTTTTTTGACCGGAACTCGTCGAGTTTTGTCATAAAGCCGCTGAGTATTTTGTCCGGGTTTAATATTAGTTTTAATTATGCATCTATTGTTGATTAATTACTAATGATGTTATTCATACCGATTGATTTAAAATGTACTTTTAACCGCATAAAAGTTAATAATATAATGTGATGATGTTTGTCTTGTATCCTAGACATCTTTGGATGAGGTCATCTAATTATTACATCGTGATTTAGATATAGTTTTACTAAACTGTCCTCTGAAAGTAATTATATCTATATAGATACCTTATCTGAATTATATGTTTTGTCGGTTGTGCTATTCTATGTTATTGCTTTCTTAGACTAGATTATTATATTAGATTCTTAGTGATGTGCTATCCACCGGTCATATATGTACATCCTAGGACAATCTTGGTTAACTTACTATACTATATTAAAGATAATGATAGGTTCTCTTTCCTGATATGTGTTACTTGACCATATTGTTTTAATCATGTGATAAATGTAAAATGAGATTCATGTTTATTGACACCGGACCATTTAACTCGCTGTTTGTAAAGTGACAGTTGATTAATAGCACATCAATACCGGAGTGCCCGGTCGATAAGGTACATAGGGTAATGCTGATGGGAGGAGGTAGATGTGCACTAAGTATGTTTATTTAGGTAATTAATAAATAATATTGCATGCATAGTTCAATTAATTTAGTCTATTTGAATCTGATCTATGTTTAACTATTAATAGTTTTGAATAATGTGAACTATATTCAATTATTTGATTAGACCTGATCAATCTGATTAGTAATAACATATAATTTGCGTGTCTAAATTTATTGAACTTTTATAATATGATTTTATCATAACTGCATGAACTCGTCGAGTGACCCACACAACTCGATTAGTTTAGTTATTATTAACACGAATTCATTAATTAACTGATGTCTGTACAATAGTTTAGGATATTCAACTTGTAAATAATTTATCTGTTGACTAGTTGTTCATTATTTGTGTAAATACTATGTAACTGTAATTTTATTATGCAACTACTACTTAGATATTAGTTTGTAATCTGTAATAGTCGTTGACTGATTAATCTACATTTGTAGGATGAAACTCGACGAGTTTCTTGTTGAACTTGCTGAGTACTTTGCACAGTTAACACTTTAATTAACTGTCATTCGATTTTACATTATTGTTGTATGTTGAGTAGAGCCATTCCACCCGGAAAAACGCATAGGAGCTTGTTGATCCTTTGGAGGATCCATCACTACTAAGAAATCCTAGGCATAAGAAACCTACTTCGGAATCAGATACCAATTCTGAAAAAAGTAACACATCACAATCAGCTAAAGAAATTTCAAAAACTGAAACAGAAGACATGGGTGATAACAGAAGTTTGAGGGAAATCGGAAGACCTACTGCCATGGGAGCTAGACCCATTCTGAGGGAACCGAAAACTAAACCAGAAGACTTTGAGTTTAAGCTATAATTTGTGGACATGATTTCAAGGCAATGCATTTTCTCGGGGAACCACAATGAAGATCCAAATGCTTATCTCGAGAGTTTTCTCTAGATTTGCAACTTGTTCCGCTTTGCAGGTATTAATAAAAACTACGCTAAAATAACCATGTTTCCAAATTTGGATAAGAACCGATATAGAAATGTGTATTAGAGGTGACACAAAAACAAGTACATGGGTGGAATTGCTAACTGAAAGAAGTTGGCGCAGTCAATCATAAGGAACAACAAAGAGAAATGGAAGCAAATGGTTCAGCCAACTACCAATCAAACTCGATGCTCCAATAACATGCTAGATTCAACGTTTCAAAGAAAACCGATTACTTTATTCATAGTTCATACCATTCACATGAAAATTGATGTCTACTTGAAAGTTAAGGTATGTTTCTTTCCGACTTGTATGAGACATAACTTAACCCGGTAAGCTATACACCGCCTATTGAGACACTTCTTTCTTTGAGACTTTCTTTTTAGATAGAATAGGAAAGTAACACTCATGTATACGGTAGGCCTTGTGGATGGTGGCACCTCTATTTTGAGGGATTATAGGGGTTCGAGTTTTTTACTTTTATAAGCTCAAGCTCTTATAATAAATAATTCATATTTCCCAAAACCTAATTAAGTGGAGCTTCTTGAAAACATAAACCCCTATAAGCTGTTAAGATATAAACTATAAGCTATTTCAAGTAGTTTGTAGAAGCCCCTTAAGGGCTTCTCCAACTCCAGCCATAAGCCCTAACCACCAATTCCAGCTCCAATCATAAGCTTCAACTCCAACTAGTTGTTGTCAAACAATTCAATAACTAAAAAGGGAACACCCCCTTAGTAGTCCATTCATTATGCAATAAGTTAAAATAACTACAATAATGAATAAGTTAAAATAACTACAATATGGGTACTAAATCTGAAACTGTCTCCTTCCTGCCTGACTGAAACACGGATATGTGTAAATCAAATCGAAGCACATGTTCAGCACACTAATAATAACTGCCTTGTGCGTGCTCACAAATTACGTAGGTACCAACCTACTTATTTTATAAGTTTTGATTATTAATTATAAACTAAGCAGATTATCAGTTTTCAAATGAGAGTTTGCTATTTGATTACACGTGGTAAAAATAAACGATAAACACGCTAGCTCTTAAATAAGCTATCCCCTAAGTTGTTTCAAAGATATTCTTTGAGCTATTCCCTAAGTTGTTTCAAATATATTCTTGGTGAACTCAAACTACAATTTTTAACCCTTGTGGTATGATAAGTTATTGGTGAGGATGTTTGGGAAAGCTTAAAAATCAAATGCTTATTGGTCCTTGTTGCATCCAAAATAAGTACTATTGCACAATCTTAAAAATAAGTGTCTCAAAACACACTTGTATCTAACTACACACTACTATCTAACTTCTTAAAATGTGAGTGTTTATTGTGATTAAAGTATAGCAAATAAGTTATAAGACCATCTCCGATGAAAGTTCTATTTTTGTAAGAGCTTTTTTAAGAAGTTTTTATCCGTTAAAAAAATAACTTTTCAAGTAAAAAAACCATTAACATGTTACATTGGTGAGAGATGAAGCAACATCTTGAGCAATTAAAAGCCATTAAATTATATTATATGGTATTTGAATGGTTTCTTTTTACTTGAAAAGCTTTTTGTCAATTTTCAGAAAAGCTCTTAAAAAACTTTGGAGTTGCTTTAATCACTTGAAATGTGCACTCAAAAGACAAAAGCAGAGACAGTAGTACCACAGTAAACTTTCTAACAAGCAACTCCCACAAAGTTGATCAATAATTGCAAAATCAGAAGTTCTCCAAACTATAACCTTCAATAATCAAAACAAATAAGATTAAGATGTATAATTAAAAGCAAATCCAAAGCATTTCACATAAATATCATATTGTCCAAAATACATCAGAACATTAGCTTTTTGTTTAGAGTAAAACTACACATACCTTTTGAGTAGTCTTTTTTTTATTATTATTATTATAAGATTTATTATTTTTATCAATTTAAATAATCTAAGTTTTTTTACTACAACAAAACGAACATTTTTTTTTTCAATTTGAAGAATTTAATCATTGTTTTTGTTCCAAAAGACACTTTTTTTTTTGTCATGACGTTCCAAAATTCTTCAAGTAAAAGAAGCCTTCTAAAAATCTTTTGTTGGTGAAGAAAAAAGCCCGGGTTTATTTAATTTAATAATGATAGAAGTTGAGTTTTTCTTTTTTTTTTTCTTAAACGCTTTTTGTTAAAAAAATTACTCATGCAAGTCGAAAAACAACGATTACAAGGAGTAACAACAAGATCAACTTGGATTACAATTCTATTCAATCGAATCCACTTTTACATTCCTACATTTATTTGTGATCCAAGTGTACACGACAAGCTTCACCCGATCTCCTCGAATGTCTTTCCTTGGCTTCTTGAGATCAAAACATGCTTTGGTTTTGGTCCAAAGATGATTAGCTACTTCGCAATCCATAAATATGTGAATAGCCATTTCTAGACTGCCATAACATACATACGGGGCATCTAATGGAATGTAGATCAATGATCAATACCCTTGTGGTCGTGATTATCATGAGTCGGTAAACAGTCACATGCTATGCCCCATTGTTGACGTTGATCAACCTTTATTACTATCTCTAGAATCCCATATTTAAATTTGAATACCCAACTACCCGAAACGTTATCAACTCAGATTAATTGTACTATGACCATTAATCTAAATGCCTGTCAACTCATATATATACAAAAACGTTCAGAAGAATTTAATGTTGTTGTAAGTAACAAAGTGTCAAAGAAATGAATAAACTACGTATCCTTAATTATTACGTTCGTACGTATTTTTGATATAAATAGATAGACAACTTCACATGAAAACCTGGATTGCTCTTCAACCAGCCACCGTGACATTAATATGCTTTCGCTGTTTGTTTGATTTCTATATTATATCAACTACACCTAATAATTCATTCATTCATTCATTTAATATTACCCGCTAACACCCAAAGTTGATATCAAGAACGCATAGACATTGGTCAAAGTCAAAGTCAAGCCATTTTTTACTTAATTGTTACTCTTTGGTTGTAATTGTATCAGTTTCGTTAACAATTTCAATTGTGGTTGTGTCACTAAACATGCTACATTTTGTTTCTTATATTTCTTTTAAGTAAATCCACCCTCACGAATATATAATTACCTTTGTAACCTTAAAGCTACATATACAAAATCATGAATGTTAGAGCATACAGAGTAAGCACTACTTTGCACCACCCCGGCAGCGTTCTAACCCGCCCCGATAGTGTTATGGACTGCATTATTGGTCAGTGTCTGGCGTGCGAAGCCGTTCGAAGTAATTGTTTTTTTTTTTTAATTTAAAAAAAAACGTTATTTTCAATCTATTAATACAACACTTTAAACACATCAAAACACTCATTCTCATCTTCAAACACACTTCAAAAACTCAAAAACTATATAATTTACTATAATTCACAATGTCGAACAATCCAACAACCTGTACAATCTATACAACCTATACTCCCGCTAGAACTCGTTTCCACAACAACCATCTTCTTCAAACTCGTCAAGCGACATGCCCGGTTTTTGATACTCCATACGATAGGCCGCAAACCCAAATCCCTCAAACCCAATAACATCAAACACCATGCTATAAGTCGGAATGCCTAAAAACTTTCACTAGTTTTCAAGCGTGGAACTTTTTGAAGGACTTTCAAAAGTGGTTAACTCTCAATTCCGTTGTCGTCGGAAAACGACATTCCAAAACGCCGCGAGATGATGCATTTGGACGAACTGGATTTGGATAAGGAATTGGAGGCTAATGGAAAAAACCCGAATGTCGCACTATTTGGTGATTATCAATTCAAACGTCCACGGAGAAAAGTAAGGATATCAAAATTCCAAAAGATATCCTCTAGTTCCACTGCTTCGTCTCACGGTGCATTTGATGAGTTAATCACAAATACCTTTCAAGTATCTTTTCCAAAAAGCAAAGCTACTATCAGACAAAGGAAATTGAAGTCATGCTAAAAATATTGTGTATGCCAACGGATCATTTGTCGAGACGAGAAAAAGTCATAATAAAAAGTGAAAAGAATAAGATTTTGTGAGAAGATAGGGAATCAGGTTTGAAAGACGCTTGACTGTTTAATGAAATTATTTATTTTATTTAATCATTTTATTATTTGTTAAATTTATTGAAATATTTAAATTATTTTAAAAATAAAAAATAAAAAATTAAAATACTATTTTCACTATTCTATCTTTTCATTAATAATTTTCTATTAAAAAACACCCACTGAAAAATAATTTCACAGCGATATAAGCTCTTACAAAGGGCACCTCTTCACATGCATCTCGAAAGTTATGAACAATTCTTTACATCGAATACATTTAAAATAAATAATTATGAAAATGAAAATAAGCGCACACACAGTGCACCTTTAAGTAACGGTAAATCGCTATATATTTATTTGCTAAACAATACGACGTCGTGGTACTACTAACAAACGCGCATTAACGGAGAACCACATAAACAATCATTATTACTGAACGACGACGCATCAAGGTGATCAAACGGGAACCCTACCGGAATCGAACCACACAAGCGGTTATTACTCAGATCCAAATGTCCGATAAACTTAGCCGCCGATAACGATTTTGGAATCGCACCTTTCAAGTTATTAAACGATAAATCAAGTACGGAAAAATACGTATTCTGAGTAAAAACATCCGGTAAGAAACCTTCTAGAGCATTCCTGCTCAAATTCAAAATGTTTAAACCGCAGTTACTTAACAAACTCACCGGAATTGCACCGGATAACTGGTTACTATCTAGGTTTAACGTTGACAGAACCGGCATTGAACCGAATTCAGCTGGAATGGAACCGGATAGCATGTTCATTGACAGATCTAGGTCAGCTAAACGGTAGATTCCGGCGATTGACGACGGAATTGAACCGGTGAGTTGATTTTTGTTGATAAGAGCTCTGCTCATCATAGATAGTTTACCGAGATCTGAAGGAAGTTCGCCGGTGAGTTGATTGTTGCTGAGATCTAAATGCATTAAACTCGCGAGGTTTACCATAGACGGCGGTATTTTGCCGCTGATTTTGTTGTCGGCGAAGTTGAGAACAGTGAGTTTTGTTAATTTTCCGATGTCGGAAGGTATTTCTCCGGTGATTTGGTTTCCGACGATGTCGAGGATACGTAGGTGAGGTAGGGTAGTGAGACACGCCGGAATCTCGCCGGAAATCGCTTTCCAGTCGGCGACGACGAGTGTTGTGAGACGGTCTAGTGAACAAAGTGAAGGTGAGAGTGAACCGGTCATGTAACCGGTCCGACCGGCCTTTTCGAATATTTTATCTTCGGATTCGCCACGTAAGATAACATCGTTAACCCGATTATCAGTCGGGTCACAACTAATACCGTACCAGTTACTGCAACAGTCGGTTCCGGTCCAGGTTTTTAAAATGCCTAAATACGGTTCATTTAAACCGGCCTTAAATGCTAACAATGCGTCCCGGTCTGACGGTGGGCATGAGTGGACCACCATCGAAGTGACGGCGACAATGAGGACTACCACCGCTAAATATACGCCGGAAACTTTCATTTTTTTTATTTTTTTATTTTTTATTTTTTGTTTTCTGCTTGTAGTGTGTGTGTTTAATTTTTGAGTATGGGAAGATATATACATGGAGAAACGAGCAAGGCCCCTAAAGGTTTGATTAATTACGAAAATGGGACAAATATAAGGGACAGTTGATTCGTCTCATTTATTGTCGTGGGGTGTGAGAAGCACGTGCCAACTGAATAATGGGTCTACAACAAACGTCTTTGTGTTTTCTTAGCTGTATCGACCTGATCCAAATTAAGAAAACATTAGTCCTATTACCAGTTTAGATTAATACAGGTCTTATATGATTTAATTATCGCTTAAATAAATATAAATATTTCCTTATTGTATGGTATGATTAAATGTTGAAGTTTAACAAAAGAGAGTTTCGTTGTTTTAGGAAGAATACTGGGACCATGTATATATCGTAAAAATTGTATGAGTCGTAAATGCATTATTAGTACTTTCTGTTTATGGACGTGTGTTGAGGTCGTAAAAATTGAGTGAACGTACAAAAGCATATCTTGGAGAAGTCTTCGAGTGTAGTTAGAGGCACATGGATGGTCCTCTTTGGTAACATGGCCTTTCGGATGGTTGGCCGAAAGTAAGATTAAACGATCTTGAAAACAAGATGGGCCGTATGCATACTTTGTACCCGAGTAAGTAAGATTAAACGATCTTGAAAACAAGATGGGTCGTATGCATACTTTGTACCCGAGTTTGGATATATTCGACAAAGGTTTTGATTTACATGAAAAGGGAAAAAAAGGATTGGTGTGATGAGTACGGTAGCGATTTTTCATTTTAGTTTTGTATAAAACGTAATATTTATTGCATTTGGATAATTGATAGTTTATTTACAAAACGAGGTGTATATATTAAAACAATAGACAACGATTGACTACGTAATTATGATGTGGCAAAAGAAGTTAGGTTGAAAAGAACGTGAAATGGGATTCCGATCTTAATTAAACAAAAAGGAGTTATGGGCAAAGATAAAGTTATTGATTCGGTCAAAAGTAAAACAAACATAACAACTCGAGGTACATGGATTGCACATATAGTAAAGGTTTTGCAATAATTAAAAGGTTTGTCTAATACTCATACAAAATATAACATGATAGGTAGATATAAATATAAATAAAAATTAACATAAAGATCGAGTAACTTCATTCATTTTGGACCAACCCATTAGTCGTACTCCTTATTTTTCTCATGGTCCTTAAATGAAGGAGATTTTATTTTCTCGAATTATTCGAGAAAAATGAGTTTCTTATTTTATTTTAATATATGCGATTTCACAAGACATTTTTATGACTATTTCTAACCATTTTTTTAACCACGTCAAAATATTTACTTAGGAAGATTCAAATACGAGTATTCTTGTAAAAATACCAATACGACTAATTACTAAACTTTATACAAATATATATGAACTATGTACAAGATTAATTATAAGCAATTCCTTTCATTTATCCCGCTTGGATTTTAGTAAAAGATACATGTGATAGATGGTACTCAACATGTTTATGACTATTAACTAAATCTTTAAAATTTGGACATGAATAAAAGGGAAAAGGATAGAAGAATCTCATGAAGATCTTAAAAGGCAGATTATATTTAAAAGTATATAGTGTGACTGTTGTCTTCTATTTTTTCTAAACATTGGAGTATTAAAATAGTAAAGTTCAGACTTCCAAGAGTGAAAATATATTATTGTGGACAAACAACACATGGGCACCCAAGGACACATTGAAGTTGTAGGACAAACAGGTTAAACGAACCCAAACATGACACGTGGGTTAACTAAATACAGATACAGTCCGACACGAGTTTAATTAAAAATGAACATCCGCCCCTTCTAACGGGAATCGTATTTGTCTTTAGCTTTTATTTCTTTTATAAACGCTTAGTTGGATTATTAGATACACGCATTTGATCACCCATAATCGACATGTTAATTAATGAAGAATCAAACTCATCGGTTATTAATTAACCGGTCATCAGTTAATTAGTCGGTTATGGTTAATTATCAGTTAACCATCGATTTGGATGTTAGGATACTATGATATTGTTATTGGCATAACTTTTTGGCCACAAATGTCATATTTCAATTATGTTGTCATTTCACAAAGAATAATAATGTATTAAACAAAAGCAATAAAATAAATGTTCATTTTGTGATCATAATGAAAGGGAATTGATAATTGACATACCCAATTGTGTTGCATTCATTCAGAATTCAAATGTTGTATTATTTAATGAATTATCCAACCTATTTGTTTATGAAAAAAGCATCATATATAAAAGGTACATTGCACATGATGGATCATTATATACACAATTATGAGTTGCATGCCATTATTACTAAAATTGTTGAAATGGATTAAGTTTTTGTTTCAATTATATCAAAGATCATGTTTAATCTGGTAGGGCCAGTGATAACTGTCACTATCACTACTAATTTAATTTTAATAATGCTAGTCTCTTGTTACCAATTCTCCCTCAAAAAGTAAATTAGGTTTGTCTTCATGGAACTACAAGGTGTTTGGAAGCTTGAAGAAAGAGGTTTATAGGTATTTAACTGAATGTCATGAGTTCTCATTAGTGAAGGGATGAAGCTACATACCAATGTTACAGGTCAATAGAAAATGTTAGTGATACATTTAAAAAGTCGGACCTGTATGCAAATTTATTTTATAGATAGTTAAAATTATCATTTCCTTCGAGAATCACCAAAACTAAAGACACAAGTTCAACCCACACCATAGACTCGAACCTACCCAAGTGAAGGAGAAAGAAGTTGGGGAACGCCATTACTATACACACCAATATGAACTCATCCTTAGGCACCCCTAACCTGCAGCAACACAAGGCTTGAATTGATAGATCATAGATGCACTGCTCAAAGCAGCAACATTGTAAGCAAGCATTTTACTTATTTATTTTATTTTGTATTATTATTATTTTTTCATTGGCGCAATAAAATTTTGAAACCAATGACCACCCCCATGGTTCAACCTTCAAGGGACAATACGGGTTGATGAGAACCTCCAGTTTAATCCCAAACATTTCTAAACATGCCAGCAGGCATCTCTTTAGCAAAACTCGTGATTTCTTATTATAACTGGGAACAATACTATCGAAACTAAAGAATGCTTAAGATGCTAGAGGTCATAAAATATGTCTTGATTATACACAAAGATCATGAGCGGCTGGCAACAAAATCCCAAAAATAAACTACAAGCTGCTAGCTAGGTGAACAAACTCCAATCCATAAGATAACATGGATCAACAATACAAAACCAACTACTCCCTCCATCCCAAAGTAAGTAACCACATTTCTATTTCTGTTTAAGTGTCCATTTCATATTTCAACCAATTAAAAATGACTTTAGTGGGTAGAGTTGATACTTTATTGGCGAAGTGTAGTTAGTAAACATTGGTAAAACTTTCTACATTTTCAAAGTGGACACTTATTTTGAGACGGAGGGAGTATAACTTTCTGGCTCACATAAAATCATGTTTACCTCTAACACATCAACCAAGCACATCTAATATGTAATAGTCCCGTTCTTTC
Source organism: Logfia minima (assembly GCA_963921325.1). Taxonomy (NCBI): domain Eukaryota; kingdom Viridiplantae; phylum Streptophyta; class Magnoliopsida; order Asterales; family Asteraceae; genus Logfia; species Logfia minima. The sequence goes on from OY992776.1 coordinate 3,197,974, forward strand.
ATTCCTAAACCCGTCAACCAAACACCCCCACGGTTTTCATGTGTGGCTATGTTAAGAAACACATGAGTAAGGAAAACAGAGAGACAAACATGGATAAATACTAGCGAATAATCTAAAATGTCTTCAATTCATGAATTTAGGCAAAAGCATCTTCAGAAAAAGATAATTGTTGGGTATTATTACAGCGTTCGGTATTGGATTGCAACTGCTCATAGTTCAGTTGTCTTGAAGCTTCGTAGAAATCAATGCCAACACTAACAGATAGATTCAGACATCTTACATAAGTTTCAACCATTGGAATTTTAAGTGTACCACCATTGAGTGGTTTGTTTTTGCAGTCGTCCAAAGCCTCTGGTGGTAGCCCAGTTGTCTCTGACCCAAACACAAGCCTATCCCCTCTCCTGTATGAAAAGTCCTGATGCATCCAACACGAGTTTTATATAACGACCAAGCCCAATAAAGGCCCACATAAGTCTAGAGGTGGCAGAATGGGCGGGTCTGGTAAAAGGTCGAAAGAAGTAAGTTTTCGTATCATTGAAATGGGTCAAGTTTACCCGGAACATTTTACTTTCGAACTTTAAGTTCCTCAGTTTAATAACACGATTATAGAAACTATATCACTACAATAATGTTTAGATAAAGGTAAGGGGTATCGGTGACTTACAGAATGAATGTTTGTCCCTCTTTTGGTAAATGCCAACAGCCTTTTCTCCCCATTCTGTACATTACAAATAATTGAAGTGAAAAAGAGCAAATTATGGAAGAGTATAGCCGAACAAAAGATCAAAATTTTTAAACCACCTGTTGCTTGAAATAGTCACGAAAATCTGCCCATGAGTTGTGCACTTTTAACAACTACATATCTGATGTAAAGATCAAAAAGTGAACTTAACGAGTGTACTCATACAATAACATAAATGAGTGGTAATGCCTTAAACTATATGTCAAGTAAAGAATGGTTAATTCCATTAGTCTATCTTCTAATAAGGATATGGCCAGTAATCAAGTCCGGCTCGCTTTAGTTTTGTATCATCCACCTCGAATCCCAGTGGCTGAAAGAGGAAAGAGTTATCATTAATTAGTATAAGACGTAAATAAATCCATGTTTTAAAACAGATAAGGATACTGTCTAATCTAAAGTGAAATGCTAAATTATAACATGACATCTATTTAAGCAGACAAGCAGTAACTTCCTCAACAAGGTGCAACCCAACACCGGCTGCTGCACAACTTCTAGCAATGCAACCAGTGTTTCCGGGAATCTATAGATATAAAAATTTCAGAAACAGCTAGGAAACCTCTTAAAATGCATATGCGTTATAATATAAACTTTAATATACAATATTCGTATCAATCCACTAACGCTAAGATCACCATTATAATGATCTGAGTCATTGAACAATTGATGTGCAATGATCCAGTTATAAAAATTAGTAAACAAGTCAAGCTAACTATTACACAACTAGGCAAGTGTACCTAATCGGATAGTAGTATAGCAGTGATAAGTCTACCACGTAGTTTCTCACAGGAACAGTTTATATGTACTTTAAGGTTATTTATCTAATCTATAGTTAAGGAAAAAGGATAGTGCCTCTTAACGACAGGCAGCCAAAAGGTGTTTAAATTAAAGAAAGCAATTAAATTGATAGATTAACCAAAGGATAGAAGTATGTTCATCTAGACCTTTCACCACTAGAGTTGGACAATAACTAGAAATGTATTAAACGTATAAGAATTATTAATCTAAATTACTTGTTTTCACAATGCAATCGTTTAACTGAAATTCTAAAATGCAAGTGCCCTTAACAAGTTATTAATTCCAATTATGATCACACAAATCTATTAACTTGATGATTTAATCTTTATAATCCTAGTATCCTACAAATACTCATAATCCAAGAATAACTCATAATGTGGTTACAAAAGTGAATTAAACATAAAACAATGGAGATTCGAATGAAAAGAATAAATACTAACTTCTAGGATGATTACAAGAGGATAGATCACTTAGGGTGTCCCCAAAAGCTCTCCAAAAGCTCCCAAATTCGTCCTTAATTCGTAGCTAATAGATTGGTTAATCATAATTAGGGTTTATGGTATATTTTAGGCCAAAAAGCCTTAACCGACCCTTCTACCCGGCTGGAAATGCAAGTACCCGGTGGGTACTATGGCCTCCCCACCCGGATGAGTGTTCTGTACCCGGCTAGGCCAAACTGGAACTTTTCTTGAGTATCCGGCGGGTACTATGGGTACCCGACGGGTAAAATTACATTTTCAGCCCTAGGTCCCTTTTTGAAAGTTGTAGCCCTCTGAGTTCCGGAGATTTGGGCACTTGAGTCACCTCAATCGGAGTCCGTATGAGGGAGTTATGGCCAAAACCGTGGAGCCTCGCAAAAGCTGCAAAAATCCATCAACTCTTGATCTTTTCTTCATATCTTTTCGATCTCTTCTCGATTATTAACCTGAAACTAAAATAGACCAATTAAGTACTAAAATATTATAAAATGACTAAAATAATATACAAATTGGATCGATAGTGCCACTATAAATATGTCTAATTTAGGCGATATCAACAATATATTAAGATTAGGGATAACATCCATGCAGTTAACTGCGGGTGGTGTTTTTATAAACAGGTAAATGAAGGAGAATTTCCCTGTTCAGGTTACCCGGGGAAGGTGAATAACTTTGAAGGAGAATTTCCCTGTTCAGGTTACCCGGGGAGGGTGAATAACTTTTTACTTGGATGTAAGCGGCTTAACCAGGGTATCCCGTGACCATTTCCGATCCTTTCGACACTCCAAAATTTTTACTTAGGGAGGCTCGAACCCGAGACCCACTGTGAGGACATCAATACACCTTGCTACTAGGCCACCTTGTAATGGTTTACAATTTTAGTCTTCAAAGATATTAATATTTACAGTCAGTTCCTCCATTTAGCCTAACAGCACCTACGACCATACAATCAGGTGTACATACATTTTTTCTGACTCTAAAATGTCAATGCTCGATCATATATATATATATTTTGCTATTATAAATTTCCTAAATTTCATGAACATAATATATTCAAGCAATCAAGCAGAGACTATCAGTCACCCCAAAAGACAGGTAAATGACATGTACAAGAAAAAATGTAGCAAAATGAAATTTTTTTATACATTAGCACAAATTGTCTAAATCTGAAATGTTGTTCCATTTGAAATGGAAGCAACATATATAGTGATAAATAATGATAATAATATATTAAATTAAATATAATTTACCCGAGGTGATACCAAAACGACTTGAAGAAGTTTACCCTCAGACACCTTGCTTCCCGCCACATCAATTCTTCCATTATTAACCACACAGTTCTTACCACTTGAACTTTCAGCTGCAAAATACGCACAATAATTAAATTTGTAAGTTGCAACTCATCAAAATTTGTTACCAAAAAGAACTAAAGATATATGTACACAGGGAACAAAGTGGAGACAAGTGTAATTTCTTCTTGAACTGAAGCAAGAAAGATTGTTGAAGACGAAATGGAGCTGCTCGTAAGTAAAACGGCGTCGTCATAAAATCTAGGGTTTTACAATTATTAAGACATCCCATTGTCTCCATTTTCTAAAGCTCTCTGTTTAATCTTTTCGGCTCAACATGTGTTTATTAGAAATGGATATTTCATTTTTTGAAGCTCTATGTTTAATCTGTTCTGCTCAACATGTGTTTATTAGAAATGGATATTTTAATTCAAGTGGCTCAACTATTGTAGTTTACCATATTTGGTTCCTTACCTGTCTTTACGTATCAAAGAAGTTCATTACAAATTGAATACTCTATTTTTAAAGCTGTAAATAGCCGGTTAATACTCAAATTTATAGAGTTTGAGTTCAAGTTTAACTAGTTTCGAGTTTTATATGAAAAATTCAAATTAGATGCAAGCTCAACTCATTTATAACACTTTATTGTTAGGTATTTTGTATTACTAGCATTTTGTTCGTGCAATGCGACGGAGACCACCAAATTATATGTATTATTTTTGTAGAATTATATGTTTCTTAAACAACATGGTATCATTGAATAGTAATATAATTATCTTTTTCATTGTTTTATAAATAATATTTCAGTAGGAGCATACTGAATTTACGAATGAAGTGATTTTAAAGCTTAATAAAAGTATAAATTGTTGTGTCTGTTTTTGCAAAAATATAATAATAAAATTAAAATTTAGATGGAGATATATAATGTTTGAATGTTTGTTGGATATGGAAGTTGTTAACATGTTTATAGGACAAAGGGCTATAGAGGTAATTTAGGTATTTCTGATATTTTTTAAGCCAAAGAATGATAATACTTTATAAGGGAGTATATATTTTATAGGGAAATTAAAAAATTTATCCCAAAAAATTTGCAATAAAAAAGAACTATACCAATTTGCCAATGATTTGCGACCAACATTCCCAATCAACATGGCTGAGACGCAGCCGAGTTCGCGGGTCGCAAGCGTCCTTGCGACCCTGATTTACGATTTGTGATCAGCCACTTGCGACTTGCGACCCACCTTGCCTTGCAACTTGCACTCGCGACTAGGTCGTTGCTACTTGTGACCCAGACCTGCGACCAAGACCCGACTTGCGTCCGAGACTTATGTCTTGCGTCTAGGTTACAGTTTAGGATAAAATTTGGATAAGATTTTCTGGTTATTTGTAGATTTTTTCGGATAAGATTTAATGTTTAAAACAACAAATTTGATCAGTTGTTTCTCATTCACTTTAAATCACAAAACACTCTCTCATAACCGATTTACAAGGAATTTCAACACATTTTTGTGAAGATATTAAAGTTACGCTTTCAAACTCGTTTAAGGCGATTTATTTGTAAAGCAATAACAATATGAGTCAACGAATTGATAAGTTTAAGGTTTATGTTAGTTGCGAAGGTCATTTTGAATATATTACCAACATGTCGATGTTTTGCCAGTAGATTGCTATAGATTGCCTTTAAAACTCTCTGTGGTACCAGAAAACCCTTTGACATACAAAGTTTTCTTAAAAACTGTTTTAAAGAAAGTTGGTCTACCATTTGATACATCAATTCATATGAAATATAAGGTGAATCACTATGTCATAGATATTACTGATGATGAAGATGATTTTGGGGAGTTTTTGTGCCATGCAATTAATAATAGTCTTAATAATGTTCCAATAGAACTTTATGTTGTTGACACCGTAAGAAATGTTTCGGCTATGGGTAGAAATCACCCTAGCAGTAGCAGTAGTGTTTTTCAACAACTTCAAATGCATAAGTATATAACCAACCACCTCAAAATCAACAGTACCAAATATTTCCTCAAATTTTGTTTCTTTTTCAACCACAACCACCATATGTTTAATCATTTCCACAATATCATTATCATGCTACTCCAGAATTCCCAATAAATAACACATATCCAAGACAAATCAACCAAGACACACAATTTAAGGTAGTTGAACTACCCCATGATTAAGATAATTCTTAATATCATGTGGATTTACCTAATGATCATCCTCATGATTATGATCATTATGGTGAAGAAAATGTCAAGAAAGTTAAGAATGTTGATCATCTGTTTGTTAATGACGTTGTTGAGAATGATGATGATGAGAAGGTTCCGGATCCTATAGACACATATGACAAACCAATACCGATAAAAGAACCAAAAAAGGATATATTATGGAATATGCCTCCCTTGTTATACGAAAATGATCGAGAATAAATAAAACGACACGTTAATCATGTATTCTTAGGCTAATTCCCTCGTAATCGAAATGAATTTGATATAATTGAGATAAGTCTAGCATGCCCACTATGCATATTTATGTGCATACGAGTTTGATATACAAGTAAGTAATAAACGTAATTTCAAGAATTAGCGATAAATCGGAAGGACCGATAAACACAAACTTTACGAATAGTAGTTATTTACCATATTATTATGCTAGCTTAAGAGCATAACGTTTTCGGATAATTGAATAAACGCGATCACAATTTAAATCGAGCACAACGTTTACGAATATGTAATTAATTTAACGAAACATCGATAAATTATGGATAATTTGGAATTGACTAACAATATTCTAATCTCCCTTAATCTCCCAAATTAACCTACTTATGTGTGTTACACCTAATTAATCACTAATTAACATAACATATCAAATTATCCACTTAGTTAACCAACTAGGTAAGCATGTCAAGAAAGTCAAAGAGGCCCCCCCTCCCCCTTGACTTCTTGGCCGGCTCCCCTCCCTACCACCACCTTCCCTGCATCTTGTTTGAGCTACTTCTAAACTCCATGCACCATTCCCTCTCCATTTTTATATTAAAAAAACCATGCCATAAATATCTTATTTGTCTTTTGAGTGATTGGTTAAGTATTGAAGCTAGTTGAGTCACAAACACACACATACACACACACACACACACACACATACACTCCACAAGAAATCTGCAACAACTCTCTCTTCTCCCTCCCTTTCCATTACGATGGTCATCTTCATCATATATTCTTCCTTAAGAACACCATCATAATCTACCATGAACCACCATTGTTATACATCACTTATATACACTATTTGAGCTCATAAACATCCTTGAATTTTCTGGAAATTCTCATTATCTTGAGAATTGGAATCACTAGAAGAAAAGCTTAGAAAACGAGTTGTTAAAAGATTTGGGTTGAAGATTCAAGCTCAAGTTCAAGTTTTCTTTTTTTTCTTATTATTTTCATCCTAAAGCTTTGTAAGGAAACTCTTCATGATCTCTTCATTTCCTACATTTTGAATACCTACATGCTAGATGTTCACTATATTATTAAGCTCGTCAAAAAAAATGTATGTTAAAACGTTAAAGTATAAAGTTAAACGGTTAAAACGAGCTAAAATGTGTTTAACATGATCAAGAACAAGGGATTTGTGTTAAATTAAGTGGTTAAACATATGATGTAAATGATATATGTATTATGAGATGATTTAAAAGTGTTATTATGAATTTATGGTTAAAATAGAGAAAGAATTGTTAAACGAACGAAAAACGGATTTTAAGACGGGAAACGAAACGAAGATTTTTAAACGAGAAACGAAAACCTCCAACCTCATATTTTGGACTAGAAACATGTTTCATCTTATTAAAGTGCATAAAAGTTAGTTTAAAATAGCTAAAATTGTGTTTGAAAGCATTTTGTGAAAAACGGGGAAAACGGCTATTTTTAGCCTCACCCGAACGAGTGAATTAACAAGCCTGGAATTCTGTTGGTCAGTCACCCAGACGGGGTCACATGTTACCCGGTCTGCTTAGCCTTACCCGGACGGGTAACCCTGTTCCAATAGACAAAAAAAAAAAAGAGTTTAAGAATAACGTTTTTTAAAAAGCTATAACGAAAATGATTAAATAGTTTAAAAGTAAGTTTTGAGAGTGATAAAGAAAAACCATAGTACAAAAGTATGATTTCTTAACACCCACTTTTGGAAATGAAATCACTATGTTTTCGAGAAACTCATAAATCTAAGTATAAACGATACGTACTAGCATTTTCGTTATAAATATATCACTTACGTATGTATTTATTAAACAAACAAGCCAATGACGCTTATTTTTAGATATTACACTATCGTATGAAGTTATTGACATTTAAGAAGTAATAATAATATATCACCAACGGGTCGTACACACGTTTGAATGATAAGTAATGATCCTACTAGTTGAGTGAACAACTAGCATGGACGGGCCAATAGATTGATCTACTAATGTGACCAACCTCATGCGTATAGGGCCCTAGGAGGATAATTTTCGGGCAAACGATACATTTTAAAACACTAGCACTCTTAAGGTCACCAGGTGAGTTCGCAGTCCCTATTGTACTACTTTTTACTGTTTTATAAATTGGGGGAAAAACATATGAACTCTCTTGTAAAACATGAAAACGAATCTTTGTGCGACCCTAAGTTAACATGATGTATTGCATTGAAGTCCTCTTGCTTGTACTATATAACATTAGTGAGATGACGCTAGCCACGTGGATATACGAATAGTACTATTAGGTTGACTACCTGCCACTGTTACTGTTAGTCGCGCTAACTGTCGACGTTGTTTCGAAATAAGGATCGTATATCTAGATTGTCGAGAGGCATAAGCAAGTAATGGAAGTCGTGGTTTGGTTACAGGCCTAGGTATCGGCACTTTAACTCGTAAGACCTAGCTAGTCTGTGAGGGATCACAGTCATTGTCTAAATTGAAATATTTATATGATTTATACAATTGATTGTATACGATATTGCAAAGGTTTATGCTTGCAAGCGATTGATTTATATAAAAGGTTTATTGGTAGAGTCATAAAACCTATGGATTCACTCAACATTCCGTTGACGTTTTAAATATGTTTTTGTAGGAATTAGCTATAAAGTAAGAACATGCATGCATATTGGGACCCCCGTTCATCACGAAGCATTAGGATGCCATTTATTTTAAAAAACATTGAACTCCTTTTATATGACTGAAATGTACTAATTTGAACAATTATCATTTTGTCTGACTTGATGAATTTGTAACCGTTGTTTAAACAATTTATGACATTCTAAATTTATGTTTGCGATAATCATACGCTCTTGAGTAATTATTGATTGATCACGTCACGCCCTGTGCTTCTGCCATGAATAATTGTGATCAGATTTTATTGGGGTGTGACGGTTTTAAAATCAGACTTTCATACACGCAAGCTTGGAGGGCAAAATGTTATGCAATAGAGTTATTGAGAGGTACTGTGGAAAAATCATTTCGGGTGCTACCCCTTTACTTACACAACCTATAGCTGAAAATTAAGGGAGCACAAAGAATGTTATCACATATGAGAAAGATAGATTTTTAATGTGTTACATGTTCGTTGATGTAGGTGTAAGTAATTATATTTTGTTTTAAAATGCGTACAACTTTTCATAATTGATAATATTTTAACATTTACTCTCTTTGCAGATACTTACATTTGTTAACAATATGCACCAAGTAATTATGATTGATAGCTAACCTTTGAAGGGTTGTTACCTGGGGACTAACTTAGTTGTTGTAGCCATTTTGCCACTGGCTTATGGAGACGGCCGACCAATGGACGTCTGATGTAGATTGAAATTGAGATAACACAAATTGAACATGTTGATTCAAATGAATACCAGGAACAATTCTTCCAATATTTGTTGATTCAAAAGAATACCGAAAATTAGGGCAAATTCAACTCAAATATGAGAGAAAATTGAAATTTCATAAAAACCAAAACTGAATCTTCAACAATGTTCTCCAAACCCTAAACAAGGACCAGAAATTCGAATGGGCCAAAAAAGATAAACGGGCCGGACTGTAACACCCCAAAAATGTGTGTAATATTTTAATACGCGTAAATGTCTTGTTTAATTAGTTGTGTAAGTTATGTGTACTATTCTCCTTCGCGAAATATTTTAGTTGCTTAAATGTTAAGTTGTGGGGTGTAAAACCAAGAAAATGAGACTAGAAGGTTAGAAGTGTAAATAACCAAATTAAATATTTATCTATTAAAAGCACTAGAAACCTCATGATGCACACACACAAATACGTATACACACACACACACCCTCTAATATTCTGGAAACAGAAAGAAGAAGAAAGAAAGAAAGAAGAAGAAAGAAAGAAAAGAATTCAGGCTTCAATCATCAAATTAAGCTTGGAAAGATTAAATTGGAACTCCATACTTCATCTCTAACCTAAAACAAGTAAGTGTTCTTATTTATTTGACCTAGAAATTAAAGTAAATGATGATTAAGAGTAGAGATGTTAGTAATTGAGGAAGTAAACCTCGAATTGTGTTTAATGGATGCTTATAAGGGTTTATAACTAGTTAGTGATTGAATTCAAACCATGAAATGGTGAAATTGAGTTAGAAGCTTATAAACCCAACTTAGAAAAAGTTGAATTCGGGTTTAATATGATAACCCACTAAATTGTTAGCTTAAAGTAGCTATATTGATGCTACTAATTGTAATTAAAGTGGTGTTTTAATCAATTGAACTATAGATTGGTTCATAGGTAAAAGTGGTGAAATTATGCTAGTTTGACTTTAAAAGTCAAATTGGGCATTATTGTATTGGGTGTTGATTAGTGATAAGAGGAGTAGTATGAATGTTAATACATGTTTCTTTGTTGTTAAACTAATCATGTGATGTTGATAGGTGTTAAAGAAGTGGAGAATTCAAAGTGGCAAGTTATCTTCATTAAATAACCAAGGCGAGTCCATATTGTAATTAAATGAGTTATGTTGATTGAATGAATCTGGATTACATTCGTGTAAGCGGATTCATGTGACAGAGGAAAAGGTGGTTCCATGTTGTTATGGACCACACAGTTGACATATGATTAGTTGGATCCGGATTACATCCTTGTAAGAGGATCCAGTTGACAGATGATTAGGTGGTTCCATGTTGTTTATGGACCACACAATTGACAGATGGTTAGATGGATCCGGATTACATACGTGTAAGAGGATCCAGTTGACAGATGATTAGGTTGTTTCATGTTGTATATGGACCACACAGTTGAAATGTTCAGATGTGTCCGGATTACATTCGTGTAAGAGGATCTAGTTGACAGATGACTAGGTAGTTTCATGTTGTTAGCCTTGTGCTAATTCAGTTGAGATGAGAAAGTGGAACAAAGTACAGATCCGTATAGTTGTGCATATCATGTATATGCTAGTTGTTGGTCAATTCATATTGACTCCAGTTGTTAATTGAAATCAAATTGTTAGTTATTCAAGTTGATTGTTGATTCCCGTTGTTATTTGATTTCAATTATAGTTGATGTTGTTGTCGTGTTAGTTGGCTTATTTGTTCTAAATGGAATGTTTATGTGAAAGTTGATATGCTTATGGATTAGATTGAATGTGTAATAGATTTCAAATGCCATCTACATTCAAATGATTGAATCATGTTGAGAATTGATGTTGAACTAGTCATTGACTAGATATTATTATGTGGTATCAATTGAATATAATGATATTAGAGGATTTCCATTGCTAGTTGCATTCAATTTGCTGAATATGATTAAGTTGTTGCAATGGAGTCAAGTTGTTGATTGTGGACAAGAGGTTGACTTTTGACAAGTGGTTGTTGAAGTCAATATATTGATTGACTTTAATGACTAATTGATACCATGTTGCATGATTGAACACTTTGTGTTCAACTAGATGATGAGTTGTTTGAGTTATAATGAAAGTTGACCAATTTTATCCAAGAGTTGTTAAGTTGTTCACTTGTTTAATTGCATATGAATTCACTAAGCGTTTCGCTTACCCTTTTAGTTGAATCTATTTTGTAGGCGCAAGTGGACTTGATAAGAAAGAGGCTCACGGGAAGGGGAATGCTTAGAGAAGGATTGTTATGCACTTGTTGTAAGTTTACAAGTGCTAATCTCTTTGAATCATAGCCGAGATCACAGGAACTTGTTAGATTGAACCCATGTTTTTGTAAGTGTTCAAATGGGTCAAGACTATGCTTCAGTATAAAGTTTGATGATAAATGTTGTTTATGACCCAATGAAGTTGTTTCAACATTTTTGATTGATGTTGAAAAGAAGAAAATTGGATTTGATTGTCAAAATGGTTGAAATGTAAAAAGGACCGAAAACTGAGTCTATGTATTTTGAGTCTGTGAAATCTGAGTCTGTGTAGTCTGAGTCTGTGAGTCTTAGTCTGTGAGTCTGAGTCTGTGTAGTTTGAGTCTGTGTATTATGAGTCTGTGTAGTTTGAGCCTGTGAGTCCGAGTCTGTGTATTATGAGTCTGTGTAGTCTGAGTCTGTATATTCTGAGTCTGTGTATTCTAAGTCTGTGTAGTCTGAGTCTGTGTATTCTGAGTCTGTGTAGTCTGAGTCTGTAAAAAATAAAAAAATCTTGGGTGTAACACGGACTCTAGCCCATAAACAAAGTCCACTAAAATAGGAAAAAAACATTAAAAGGTCCATAACTCATAAAATACAGCGAATTTGGGCCCGAAAGTTGGGCTAACCCCTTTTTACGGACACTCCTAGCCCAAGTTACTTCCTTTTTCGTGAACCCCCTTTTGTTACACGATCTTGGGCCTCAAGAAACACAAGGGCCCGATCCTCCACACTTGGGCCCGCATCAACGTCGTTCTTGGAAAACTTACGTGATGCCCTTGAATCTATTGGTGTGATTGAAAACCTAACTATCATTTCCGATAAGGCCAATTTAATTGCAGCCGCTATTTCAGAAGTCTTGCCAGAGGCATTTCATGCCTTATGCTGTCGTCATTTGTTGATAAACTTGAGACACAAATCTTCCAAAGTCAAGTATTTTGATTGACATTATTGGAAAATGTGTAAGTCGTACCGTGAGTCAAATTTTGATCACCATTTTGATGTCATTTTTAGACATTTACTAGCCTTAGCTTGTGTTCTTAAAGATGTGGGGAAAGAAAGATGGTCAAGGCATCATGCTACACGTACACTATATGCTTACATGACATCTAACATCGTGAAGTCTATTAACGCGTTAACTAGACATGCAAGAAGGCTCCTTGTCACAATGTTATTAGATTATTTTCGAGCTTCGATACAACAGTTGTACTACAAACATCGTCACACTGGAGAAGGCTTTACAACGATTGTCACACCATATGTTGAGCACAAGATCGTGAAGAGAAACAGGAAATCTAGAAGATGGAATGTGAATCCATCCACAAATTTGATTTTCAAGGTGTTAGATGGAGGAAAGAATGTGATAGTTAACTTTGATCGCAGTTTACCTTGTGGACATGTGATCGCAGTGGCCCGTCACTTTGATCAGGACGAATTAAGTTGTTATGCGGAGAGCCATTTCACGTTAGCGACGTATTGAGCTATCTATGCAGGGGCTATTTACCCAATGGGTTATTCTTTAGAATGGGGGGATCCAGGTGATCTCAAGAATGTGTTACCGCCGGTCCTTGTGAAAAGGCAATCCGGTCGCCCACCTGGCCGTGCTCGTATCTCTTTGCAAGGAGAGGATAAGGGGAAACGACAATCAACACAACAATGTAGTCATTGCAAGGAAATCGGTAATAGACGATCTGGTTGCAGATCTCTTTTGGATAGAACAGACGAGCCGAGTCAATGAAGATCAAAATCAAAATTAAATGTAAAGACCGAAACATCTCAGTCGACTCAATGTCTCTATTTCATATGTATATAATTATTATTTTATATTTATGTAATTATAACTACATATAATAGAAATACATATGTGCGGGACACATGTTATGTATTGTTGAAAACATTTTCTTATAAAAACTATTACAGTTTCAACCATCCAAATTTAATAATATTTACAAAATTAGTTATTCTTTTCATTTTTGCATCATACAGAATACGGATGATTTCTACATATATAATAGTAGCTAGATATTATACTGTTCAAATAAAAAAATATAAATATCGTGAAAAAGTAAGAATGACTTTAAAATCACTTTAAAAATATTCAAAACACATTTTTTTCAAAACTTTTTCAATAATTATTATTAACATAAAATTTTCAAACTATGATAAAAATTTAAATAAAAAATATTAACTGCTTTTTTCGAACCTTTTTTTTTACAATCGTTACTATTATGATTATTTAAGATAATCACAAAATATAACATGATAATCACATGTGATTATTCTATAATATAATGTGATTATCGTATATTTGAGATAATTACAAAATAGGGTATTGATAATCACATATTATTTATGTGATTATCTAGTTATAAAATGTGATTATTATGAATACAAAAATTAATAAAAATAATTAAAAAAAGAAAAAAAAACGTTGAATTTTTTTATTTGACAAATAGTTTCTTAAAAGTTATTTGAATTAGGAGCTACGAAGAAAGTTTTGTAAAATGACGAGTTTTGAATAATCAAAAGTGATTTTAAAGTCAGTTTCTACGTTTCTACGATATTTAAGTTTTTATTTGAATCTAGATCTTATTATGGTGTGCATACACCGATACTCTATATAAACGATTCGTACGCGAACCTATCATTACCGGGTGATTTGTACCACATTTTTTATTGGTTTCGTTAATTTTAAAATTTTGACTTTAATAAAGTCAACTCTTCCTTCTTCTTCAACAACTCAATTTTTGAATCAGCTAATTCATTTGCCATTTGGGGGTTTCCACACACCATTTGGTAATCCCTTATCCGGTTCACACTTTGCACCCTCAATTCATACTTAACTTTCTTGTAGTAGTCATTTGGGAGCTCCACATCTAGAAAACGAAATCCACAACAATATTGGTTTTTAACCTAAATCAACACAAATTCATGAAAAAACGTCAAATGTAATACAAAATTCATGCTTAAAATTAGCCGAATTGCATTTTATAACATTGACAAAAAAAAAATTAGGTTAAAATTCACATTAGGGCATTTTACAAATCGCCTAACTGGGTATTTTTCGGTCCATGATGTTTTCACATACATCTTCTCTCCACACCAGCAGTGGTAGAAACGAGCCTGCTCACTTTGATTTTCCGAACATGACGACGAAGAAGAAGGAGCCATGAGAGAGCTGAGGAATTGGAGAAATTGGAGGGAAAATGAAAATGGCTACATGATATTACGAGGGAAAAAGGTTACCTGTGTCTGATTACTTGACTTTATATAATGTTATATGTTTATAAAATTAGTTTACAACTCTTTTTTTTCGTCTTACATGGCACACGTGGACATTACGTGGCATAAGTATGGTATTTATCGGATACATAGCCGGTCACTTACATCGAATGAACATTTTTCCAGGTTAGGTACATTAAATGCACTCCCGTAAAGTTGGGTGCATTCCCCCGCCATAATCCTATTAATCAAATGATCACACTGTCAGTTTGTACACTGATCGATCTATGATTATGAGAAACCCTTGAATTAGAAACCCTTGAATTAGAAAACTTGGCAGTTTAGATCACAAATCTCTCAACACTTGATTCACTAGACGCACATGATCTTTTGTGAAAATGGAGAACAACGAAATTCACAAGAAAGGAGAAACATAAATTAAAGAGGTGTTAAAGAGGATCCGGGAGCTGGAAGATGGCTATGCTCACCTAAAACAAGATATGATGAAGCTCAGGATGTCTCGTGTCCCACAGAAATACAATTCACCGCCACATGCAGCCTCCTCATCTTTTGATAATATTACTCATGGCTTTCGTAAGCATGGTGGAGCCACGAGGGATGGTGGCATTGTGACTCCACATTCGGCTTTCACGCTAACAGAAACACAATGTTCCAATATATTGGAGTCAATTAATCAACCAATCCATATAATTAATGTCCATGGCTGCATAATCTATAGGAAAGTCAATCATTCAAAGCCACGTATTCTTAGTTGCCTTATAATATGTATTTGACCTCTTATGAGTTGTTACCCAGCGACATGTCAACAGTTTTGATGACTTGGAGATGACGTGACAATTTATATGGTTGTCACATCAACAAAAATACTGGTTACCTCATATACATTTTACAGCATAATTAAAGTTTGATACATATATACAAATAAGTCAGATACATACAACATAATATCGGATAAAGTTTACTACATTTTCAAATACTTAACGCTTTTACTAATTGCAGGAACCGAGTTTGGGAAAGTTTCTGTGGTTATTGTGGTGCTGAAACTCTAGGAGAGCATGCAGTTGAAGTTATAACAGAACATAAGGATCCCTTAATAGTTAATGATCTAGTAAACCATAGATTAACCGGTGAGAGTTGGACAGGGGAGTTTCCTGTTAGGAATAAGAAAGGAAAAAAGTATATTTCTTTCTTACTGATGAAAATGGAAAGATTATCGGTATATTTCCGCACGCAGATTGATCCTCAACAACCTTCACAATTATCACTTGCCTCAAACATTTCAGAATTGGTTAACATTTTTGCCTAATGGGTATAAATAGTAGTTATAATGTTTTTACCGAATGTATTTGATTATTGTGAACACTTTAACAGGCTACCAAGGTTGAGTCAAAGATGAGGAAGCAAGAGCGCAAATGTTTCATGGAGATGAAGCACCATTTGGAGAATTTTCTTATTTTAGCAGAAAGCCGGTGATGAACTCTGACTACATGATTGAAAACAAGCCCGGGATCGAGGAGATGATATCCGCCGAAACCGGACAAATGACTAGTATTCTTGGAAATTTAGAAAGTCAACCATGGCTAAACACATATTGTAGTCGTGAAATTAAGTGGGATTACTTGATAATTAGAGAACGGATTGGGAGAGGTACAAATAAAATGCAGAGTCTGATTTCTTATATCTACTTTTAGATTAAGGTTTACACAAATTTTGGTAGGTTCGTGTAGGACAATATATCATGCTATGTGGAATAGATCGGTATTTTCTGTCTCTTCCTCTTTGACTAATACTATATATCTTTCAGAGTGTACCTATTATCTAATGCGTTGTCCATACTATGCAGGAAGTTTCTCTCAAATTGTTTTCCAGACAAGGGTACTCGAATGAATCAATATATCTATTTGATCAGGAGGTGATTGATTACGTCTTCTATGCATCAGTTTTACCTGGAACAATATTAGAGGCGTAAGGGTGTCTAAATGTCATTTGGTACTTTCTTATAGGTATCTCTCATGAAAAGCCTTCGGCATCCAAATATTTTGCTCTTCATGGATACCATTGTTTCAATCACTGCCTATGCATTGTTAGCGAGTTCCTTCATCGGTTAGTCATTCATTCCACTTTTCATGTAAAAATAGTATTTTCATTCTTATAAGTGTGTATATTAATTTTGATTGATGAGCTTCATGGACTTTTATAAAATAAATTGTAGTGGAAGTTTGTTCGAGTTACTTTACGGAAATCCATCTAGAATAGATTGCAGCCATCATGTTCAAATGGCCATGGATATGGTAAGTACCGTCTTATTAATAAATAAATGTAATATTTTTTATAAGATGAGAATTTATAAGCTTCTTACTATTCTTTGTTCTTCTACAGGCAAGAGGCATGAATTATCTTCACAATTGCATCCCACCCATCATCTACTGTGATTAGAAGTCTCCAAAGCTTCTTGTGGATAAGAATTGGACAGTTAAGGTAATGCTTTATTTTCTAATGTCGTAGATTTTCAATCTCTATTTTCACTAACAAAATATTGCATGTCACTTGTGATTGAATAGATTGGCGACTTTGGTATGTGTCGTATCAAGCATGAAACTCATGTGACAACAAAGGAAGAGATGGGAACGGTAATAAGAAAAATAAGTTCCTGATAATTAAAACTCTTGTGTCACTCTACACATGGTTTTTTCTCTCTTAACAGTGAGGTATTCTTCTTGTCCATTTTGATAGCCTGAGTGGATGGCCCCTGAAGTTATTCGTGATGAGTAACCTGATGAAAAGTACTTCTAAATATGCCTCGAAGTGTTTTTTGTTCTAAATGTTCCTTGGTTATGTGCAGGTCTGATGTATATAGTTACGGTGGTATTATGGGAAATTACCACACAGAAGATCCCTTGGGATGGTCTAAACTCAAAGTAGGTTTTCCTACATATAAGATTTCAATATTATCCTTTTCATATGGTGTGAGGAGAAATGGAAGCCCGATAGACAGACATGATGCTCCAACCTTGTGTATTAAATGCTTAAAGTTGTAGACTTCATGAACCAGCTGCTAGATGTTCCAAAAGATGTGATCCACAGTGGGCTTCTCTTACTGTGAGATGTTTATGCAGGTTCAATCTTCATGAACTTATGTCCTGCACAATGCACAATGAACCTGAGTTCTATTTTTCTTTCCTCGGTTATAACAATTTAGAACCTCATGTTTTTCTTCATGCCAGTGAACCAGTGTCCAGGCCAACATTCCAAGAAATGCTAGATCAGCTTTCAGAATTGCAGAATTGCAGAATTGCAGATTAAGTTTGCAGTTCAAGTTGAGGCCTCCATATCACCATATAGGTGTCAACAAGACTTCTGGAAATATGAAAGTGATGCTTCTATCATTTGTTTCACAATTGAGGTGTATATAGGTTTAACTATAGCATTTTTATGTAGAAAGTCTTGGTGACTGAGGGTTCTGAAAGGAAGGATTAAAAATGAAAAAAATTAATAATAATAAGTTGGACAAAAATAATGAAAGATTCATTATATAATTAAAATAATCACATACTTGCTGCAATATATATATATTTTTTTACGTGGGGTAAAATTAAATCTATTTCTACCGTAGTGTAGTATATTAAGCGAAGGAGAAATAAAAAATAATATAGATAGTCCATAAAGTCTAATAATGTAAGTACACTTACCAGAGCTCAAATATAAGGTACTTCAAGTTCACAATGTAATTGCACTTTGCCTCCTCATTTCTCAAACTCTATTACACTTTGCCATTTAGACCATACATAGTGCGTTACACCATTTGTTTCAATAGATTTGACACATAATCATTTAATTGAAAGAGAGAGAGTATTTGATTGAAAATTAAAGGTCATGGTCCTACATTTAGTCTATTAATATTGTGCTTATTTCAAAAGCAAAAGTATGTGAATACTCAATGCACGGATACAGTCCTCCCACGCACATATCATTAAGAATATGTTCACCGATAAGGATAGCACAAATCAATAGAATTGATTTATACAATAGTTGCCTAATGTACAATTACTAGCTGTCGATAGTTGTTGATCATTTTTAATTGTAAAATGATTTTCATTTATTAGGAGATTGTCTCACCTAAAATAGAGACCATCTAATCTTGTATAAGTAGCAAACATTTATCAATAATATTTTTAAGCTTTTCCACTACATTTCTCCTTCTGTAATATGGTATCAGAGTGATATTTTTTTTTCCGTCATTCTTCTTCATTTTCTTTCTTCTTGTTTATTCTCTGCATGGCAACTCATGAACAATCTCTTATCCCTAACAAAGATGAACCCACCAAACTTTTCATCATCATCTCACTCTCTCATATCATTAAACTTACACCCACTAATTATATATCCTGGAAAACTCAACTTGAGGCTACTCTTCTTGGTTATGATCTGCATAAATTCATAGATGGATCTCATCTTGCTCCTCCTAAAACCACAACTACAGATAATACCACCACCCCTAACCCCGCCTACACCACCTGGTTTCGTCAAGATAAACTGATTCTCGGCGCCCTTGCCGGGACACTCACCAACCCGCTCGTTCCACTTATCTCGCAATGCCAGACCACCCATGATGACCACCCATGATGCCTGGCAAACTCTTGCCAAAACTTATGCAAATCCATCCAAAGGACATCTTAAACAAATTAAAGATCATCTTCGCAATATTACTAAGGGTACTCGTTCGATTTCTGACTATATGCAAGATATTAAACGTTGTACTGACCAACTTGCCTCACTTGGTCGTCCCCTCGATCCCGAAGACATTGTTGACAAAGTCCTTGACCAACTCAATGATCCCGACTATGATAGTGTCATTAATGCCGTTCAAAGCCGAGAAACCCCTATCACGTTTGATGAGCTCCATGAAAAACTCATTAATCGTGAACTCTCTCTCAAACTTAAAACACACTCATCTAACACCTTCCCGGCCACTGTTAACTACATGGCCAAAAATCAAAACCGTAACCAACAAAATCGTTTTACATCGCCTAACACCGGCATACTACCCACACCAAACCAATTCATCACCTCTGCTTGCCCTTCTCAACCTTTTAAAGGATGGTGTCAATGGTGTCAAACTCAAGGTCATTATCTCTCTCAGTGTTCCATCTTTCGCAAACAATTCCCAAATGCAATTCCACCTTCTTCTCGTCCTACATCCAAAAGTTATCAATCACAGACTCCACGTGCATATGCTGCCACCTCTACTGAACCTTCCTTTAATGGTTGGCTCCTTGATAGTGGTGCAACTCATCATGTCACTCATGACCTAAACAATCTTGCTCTTCACTCTCCATATGATGGCACTGAAGAACTTATCATTGGTGACGGCTCGGGATTACCCATTGCAAACACGGGTTCAACTTCTATTCTTACTCCAACTAGTAAATTCACACTTAATAACGTTCTTCATGTTCCTTTCGTTTCTCACAATATTATTTCTATTTCTAAATTCTGCAAAGATAATAATGTTGGTTGTGATTTCTTACCTAATTCCTATCTTTTGAAGGATCTCCGCACGGGGGCACCTCTTCTTCAAGGTCCAACTAAATCGGGAATATATGAATGGCATCCCACTCGTCCTATTGCTCACTCAGCCACACTAGCATCTACCTGTGATTGGCATCATCAGCTAGGACACCTAGGACACCCATCATATTCTATCTTACGTCATATTAGCAATAATTATAATTTAAATATTCCAACGTCAATTTCCTTTCATTGTAATTCATATGCTTGCAATAAAAGTCATAAATTGCCATTCCATCATAACACAATTCAATCTCATGGTCCACTTGATGTACTATATACTGATGTTTGGACCTCTCCAACTCTCTCTTACGATGGTTATAAATACTATCTCATTTTTGTTGATCACTTCTCTAAATATGTTTGGTTTTATCCTCTTAAGCACAAAAATGATGTTACTGCTACTTTTAACAAGTTCAAATTATTGGCTGAGAAATTCTTTAATCGCTCTATAATCACTATTGTTAGTGATAACGGTGGTGAGTATGTTGGTTTGCGTCCCACTCTTGAATCTCATGGCATAACTCACCTTACTACACCTCCTCATACGCCGGAACACAAAGGCTATTCGGAACGTCGTCACCGACATATTGTTGAAACCGGCCTCTCTCTCCTCACTCATTCTTCAATGCCACGAAAATATTGGCCTTTTGCCTTTGCCACTACTTGTTATTTAATAAATCGTATGCCAACTCCAACACTTAATCTTCAATCTCCCTACTCTAAACTTCATAACCAACAACCTAACTATCTCAAACTTCGTAGCTTTGGATGTCTCTGTTATCCATGGTTACGTCCTTACATGTCAAATAAACTTGATCCCCGTTCATCTCCATGTGTCTTTGTAGGCTATTCATCCACCCAAAGTGCTTATTATTGTCTTGATCTCACATCTCACAAAATATATGTTTCTCGACATGTCAAGTTCATTGAGCACAAATTTCCTTGTTCATCCACCTCCATGTCTGCAACTCCTCATACATCCACAGAAACAGATGATGGTGTTCTTTGCAACTTCCAATTCTTAGTACATCAACCACACCATCCAACTCTTTACAAAACATGCCACCTATAATCTCTTCTCCACCCACCACCCCGAGTAGTACAACCACCTCATCAGACTCCACACCATCTACTTCTTCAACGCCTCCGCCACCTCCTTTGCCACCTGCAACTAGATCACACCCCGTCACTCGACTACAAAACAACATACGCAAACCTGTTACAAAAATGAATCTACATTTGTCTCTACAACCATCTTCCATTGAACCCACCACAATCACTCAAGCTCAAAAACCCGATTTGGCGTGATGCTATGCAAACAGAATACAACGCTTTAATAAAAAATAAAACGTGGGACCTTGTTCCTCCTTCTCCATCTCAAAATCTCATCGGTTGTAAGTGGGTCTATAGGACAAAGAACAACCCCGATGGCTCTGTAGAACGACATAAAGCTCGTTTAGTAGCTAAAGGGTTTCATCAACGTCCTGGCCTTGACTACACCGATACTTTTAGCCCAGTTGTTAAACCCGCAACCATACATACAGTACTCTCTTTAGCCATTACCTTTGGGTGGTGCTTGCGTCAAATAGACATTAATAATGCCTTTCTTCAAGGTTCTCTCATGGAAGACGTTTATATGGTTCAACCCCCTGGTTTTGTTAATCAATCTAACCCCTCTCATGTTTGCAAACTTCGTCAAGCTCTTTATGGTCTTATGCAAGCCCCACGAGCTTGGTATAATGAACTCAAATCATATCTTCTTTCTATTGGGTTCAAAAATTCTATCTCTGACTCTTCATTATTCATTCTACGACACACTAATGATATTATCTACCTACTTGTTTATGTAGATGATATTATTATTACCGGGTCAAATTCCACTCTTCTAAATACATTTATCTCCAAACTCTCTACTCGTTTCTCCCTTAAAGATCTTGGTAACTTGTCTTATTTTCTTGGCGTTGAAGTATTACCACATCCCGATGGCATCTTTCTTACCCAACAAAAATATATCAACGACCTTTTAACTCGTGCTCATATGTCCCATGCCAAACCCGTACCCACACCAATGCCTACATACCCTTCTCTATCCCTGCATGATGGCACTCCTTTAGCCAACCCAACAGAATACCGAGCCCTTGTAGGGAGCCTGCAATACCTATCCTTAACCAGACTTGACATTTCTTTTGCTGTAAACAAGTTATCTCAATACATGCACAAGCCAACCGAGCATCATTGGATGGCTCTCAAACGTATCTTACGCTATCTTGCAGGAACTAGTTCACATGGTTTACTACTTCGACGAAACTCGCCTACTAATCTTCATGCTTTTACAGATTCTGATTGGGCCCGTGATACGGACAATTATCTCTCAACTACCGGTTACATTGTTTACCTAGGCCGCAATCCCATATCATGGACTTCTCGTAAACAACGTACCGTTGCTCGCTCCTCAACAGAAGCTGAATATAGGGCTGTTGCAGCGACCACTGCTGAGGTTTTATGGGTCCAAAATTTACTCATGGAACTCGGACACACAACTACAACCAAGCCAGTCCTATATTGTGATAACATGGGTGCCACATATGTAGCAGAAAATCCAAAATTTCACTCGAAAATGAAGCACTTAGCACTTGATTATCAATTTGTTTGTGAAAATGTTCAAAGTCAGAACCTTCGCGTGTCATATATTTCTGGCAATGACCAACTAGCTGATGCACTTACTAAGCCGCTTGCTCGCACCCGATTCCATGAGCTCATGTCCAAGATTGGCCTCACCAACCGCTCGTCCATCTTGCAGGGGCATGATAAGGATAGCACAAATCAATAGAATTGATTTATACAATAGTTGCCTAATGTACAATTACTAGCTGTCGATAGTTGTTGATCATTTTTAATTGTAAAATGATTTTCATTTATTAGGAGATTGTCTCACCTAAAATAGAGACCATGTAATCTTGTATAAGTAGCAAACATTTATCAATAATATTTTTAAGCTTTTCCACTACATTTCTCCTTCTGTAATATTCACCTCATCATAAAAGAAAAGATGTCACTTATACTGTCGGTCCATCTATTATAACCTTATTACACTTCCATTGTGGATGTTTAAGCTAATTTGAACCCCCTGATCTTGGTGGTCGGGTATGCTAGTATAATGTGCAATGGTGGTATAAGTGCACAGAAGATGTGATGAGGCCGGGTCTGAAATATACTCCTTCCGTTCTATATAAACGTCCACTACAAAAAACACCAAGTTAAAAAGTACAGTTGAATACATGCTTATAAAGAAATGAAAAGTTTACCTCTAATGAACTTGAAAGTACAGTTTTCCTTTTCCGTTACACTACTTGACGCATCCACCCAACAATTGACCAAAAATTATGAATTAAAGAAGTTTTTTTTAGTAAAATTATAACTATTGACAAGTTTGAGGAAACTGATTTTCGGAGATGGCCGAAGAAGACATACTTCTTCTTTACCAGCATGAGTGTGGTTTATGTGTGTTGAGTAGGTAACAAGGTGTAAACGGGAGAACGATGACTATGTCTGTCGTGGTTTAGTACATGTGACTCACTCTTTGATATCTATCAACACATTGAGTCTACAAAAGTACTTCGATATTCTTTGTAATCTAAGTATATGGCAGAAGATGTTTCTAGTTAAAAGTTCCTTGAAATCTATACCTTTTACATAGTTTTCTCCGACATGCTTTAGTAGGTCCTTGACTCACATATGACAAACAGTTAGTGAGAGAGACAACTCTACTAAAGTTGGTCTAGGTACTAAGTATCTAAATTTGTCACATCATTTCAAACAAAATATTATCAGCTAGAGTTTTGAAATCAGTGACCCAACAATTTTTTAGCACGGTTTGTCAATTGGTAATAACATAGATTTTCCCTTTTCTCAAGTCGGACGATTGGATTATATGTAATTTTGAAATAACCAATAATATTTAAAATGTTTGATAATTCTCTGATCTAGGCATCAACTTCAATATCTGTGTATATTAATTTCTTGTAGGTTTCTTCATATTTGAAATTATTATGGCCAAAAAAGACAAGTTGGTTAATCAAAGATCACAGTGTCTTTTTGTACACATATTGTTTGATCAAATAACCAGACACTGGAGTCATTTTGTGTGTGTAGAAGTTGGTTCAATCATTGATCTGAGAAACCCGTGAAATTAAAAACCTTGGTGTTTAGTTAACAAATCTCTCTACACTGGGTGTCCATGCTTTGGTGCAAAAATGGAGAACATTCACAAAAAAGAAGAACCACCGATTAAGGAGGTCTTAAGGAGGATCCGGGAGCTGGAACATGCCTATGCTCACCTGAAACAAGATACTTTGAAGCTCAAGACATCTCGTGTCCAACAAAAATGTAATCAACAAAAATCTAAAATGGTATCTTCACTGAGACATGAAGCGTCCCCATCTTTTAATAACAGTACTAATGGCTTTGGTGGAGCCACCCGGGATGGTGGCATGGTGGCTCAGCATTCGACTTTCTTGCTAACGGAATCTCGATGTTCCAATATATTGGAGTCAATCACTCAACCAATGCATATAACTAATGCCCAGGGCCGCATAATCTACAGGCAATTCAATCATTTAAACCCAAGAGTTCGTTCTTTCCTTATAATAGTTGTACCAATTAATATCATGTAAACATGTTTTAAATTTGAATTGCAGGAACCGGGCTTGGGAAAACTTCTATGGTTTTAGTGGTGCCGAAACTCTAGGAAAAGCGTTAAGCGAGCTTGTGTTAGAACGTAAAGATGTCCAGATAGCTAATGATGCCATAAAGCATATATTGAATGGCGAGAGTTGGGCAGGGGAGTTTCCTGTTAAAAATAAGAAAGGAGAAAGGTTCCTTTCTTTTGGTTCTTGTAAACCACTTAGAGATGAAAATGGAATGATTGTTGGGATTGTAAGTGTAACGGCTGTATTATGTCCGCAAATTGATCATCAACAATCTTCACCATCGGCACTTGCCTCAAAGATTTCAGATTTGGTTAATATTTTTTTTTATTAATGAGTATAAATAGACGTTATATATTATACTGTTACTGAATGTATTTGATTATTGAAAACACTATAACAGGCTATCAAGGTTAAGTCGAAGATGAAGAAAGGAGAGAGACACATGTTTCATCAGGATGATGCACCATTTGGAGAAATTTCTTCTTTTAGCAGAGAGCCAGGTATGAACTCTGACTACATGATGTAGACTAAAATTAAGATAACACAAATCAAGCCTGTTGATTCACACGAATGTCAGGAACGATTCCTCCAACTAACAATTGATTCAAAAGAATGCCAATAATTAGGTAAAATTCGCCTCAAAAATGAGAGAAAATTGAAATTTCATATCAATAAAAACTAACTGCTTGATAATGTTCATGAAACCCTAAAAAGGAACCAGAAATTCAATTGGGCCTAAACGGATAAACGGGCCGGACTCTAGCCCAAAAACAAAGTCCAAAAAAGTATTAAAAAAACATAGAAATGCCCATAAATCATAAAAGACAGCGAATTTGGGCCCGAAAGTTGGGCTAACTGCCTACGGCAGTTAGTCACAACGTTGGGCTCGGCCCAACTTTCTTTCGCCTGGTCATGGGCCTCAAACGGACACTCCTAGCCCAAGTTACGGCCTTTTTCGTGAGCCCCCTTTTGATACGCGATCTTGGGCCTCAAGAAACACAAGGGCCCGATCCTCCACACTTGGGCCCGCATCACTACATGATTGAAAACAGGCCGAGGATCAAGGATATGATATCTCACTACAAGAAAAAGGAGCTAATACGATAAATGGATTTTGTGACGCCATTATGTCGTTGCAAAAAGTCGGCAAAAAGACAAAAGTTTCTTTCTGACTTTGACATCAAAAACCTTTGACTTTTTCTTTTGCGACGACACCGTTGCAATTCCTTTTTCCTATGTTTTTTTTTAGTTTATATTTTGACTTCAAATAAAAAAGTTTCCCACATAGCCTTTTCTGACCACTCAAGAATTTTCCTTTTTTCTTTTTATTTTTTCGTTTCCCTCCAATGTGAAATTTTTTCCCACTTAGGCATTTGCAACGACGTGTCGTTCCAAAGTCATTAATATTTTTTTTTCATTAATATATAAATTAGAAAAATTAATAATACATAAAAGAAATTGGTTGCTTCAGGGTACCCGAGTGTTCATGGAACCAAATCCTATGCTGCTCGAAGATATAAAGATGTAAGTTGCTTAAATTCTTGTTATTTTTAAAGATATATTTATAGTGTTGTGATTAGTTTGATTGATTGTTATTATATATTCATTTTTTGTGTTTATAGCGAGACTCTATCACCGGTGAATATAGAAGTCTCATTGACGACTGGGCCAAAATGCATCAGCATAATCACATGTGGATTAATGATATTTCCAAAGATCAACATGTAAGAAATGAGTCAGATTGGCCAAACGGGTCATGGAAGAAATGGGTCATGGTTAATCGTTCATAGTGTAAAAAGAGTGGAATGGAATAGAATTGTTAATTGCTGGTTAAATAGTTGTATAGATTTGTTAAAGTGTTGAATTATTAGAAAAATAAAGAATTGTATAGATTTGTTAAAGTGCATGAATCACTACTAATAATTCTTATTTTGTTACTTTTAGGCGTCAATAGTGGCGGAGAGGACTCAACAATTGGAGAGTTCCGATCCTATGAGCGAAGAGGCCATAATGGAGAAAGTGTTGGGGGTCAGTCACGGACATAATAATGGACGAAGTAGAAATGTGTCAAGTGGGACATCAAGTTCAAGTGTTACGTCACAAGCACCGAGGATGTATACCCAACAAGAAGTCAATGAAATGTTTCAAACTCAACAAAATTTTAACAAGACACAAGTTGATTATTTGGCTTCTATACATGCTGCCTTAACACAAGCGAACATACAGGTTCCACAGCTTCCGATGTTTCCAACCGTCCACTATCACAGCCTTTTTAGAGAACTAGAAGAAGAAGATGATGATGATGACGACGACGACGACGAGGATGAGTAAGTTGCTTTGTGGCATGATTTTTTCTTTTGCGAGGTGAACATTTGTAATTGTGTTTTGAACATTCGATTGAATTGTATGTTTGTTGGAACAATTGAACATTCAAAATGCTTCTTTAATTGTTTGCGTAGTTGTGTTTTAAATTTGAAAAGTGCGGAAGTTTGGTATAAATTAACTGTAAACAGCGCGAAATATGTAGAATTGAAACACAGGGTAAAACCTAGGAAAACTGCAAAAACAGGAAAAAAAAATGCCAAAATTACAGTACTCTTTTGTGATGAAGAGGCGTCGCTAAAGCCTTTTAGTGATGACGTTGACCATTATGTTACGGTACCCTTTTGCAACAACGTTGTTTTTGCAAAAGCGTTTTTATTCATTTTAAAATATAAAATATAAAAAGCCTATTCCGACAATGGTATCGTTGCAAAAAGGATTTAAGTTTGATGTATTTTTATGTTCAGAAAATTAAAGTGTCGGCCATTTTCATAGTAGTGTTTCCAAAAACCGAACAAATGGTTAAAATGGATTTTCAAAGAGAAGACGTTTGGTTTGATTCAAGAACTTGTTGATACCGTAGACATTGCTCACACTGTGATCAAGAACATAATTATGTTGTATGAGTATTCATGGAAAATTAGCATGTCAACCATGGCCCAACACCTATTGTACTCATGAAATTAAGTGGGGGGACTAGATAATTGGAGAACAGATTACGAGAGGTATAATCAAAACGTAGCGTCCAATTTCTTTTAGTTACTCTCTTGCACGCTTATTATGTTTCTATTAAGATTACACACATTTTTGCAGGTTCTTGTGGGACAATATACATGTGGAATGGATCGGTTTGTTTTTGTCTCCTCATCCTTGACTAATACAGTAATATATAGGTAAATTAAATTAGCTAAATGTTATAATGTACGTATACATTTGAAAATATAGACACAAACTTCAATTTTTACATAAATGGTCACAAATCCCGAAAAATACCTTTTATAGTATCCGAGCGTTTCATGTAAACCACTTAAGAAGCGCCATGTGTAAATCTGTTTGCACATTAAACCAATTTATTGAATGGACCAGCGTGTTGCACATGCAGGTCAAAATCTCAAAAACCCTAGAAAACCGGAAGAGTTTCTGGTAGGTTCCAAATCACAAGTATGTGATTGGGGGGGAGGTCGATTTGCAACTAATGTTAAATCTAATACAAGTCAATTGACAAACAATTGATTCAACTTATACGATAAAACAGAGTAGACAAAGTATTCACCTAAGTAAATAACTCAGATATTACTTTTTAATGATTTTGTTATTAAAAGAATGACGTAAGAAAACAAAGGTTAATTGCGGAAAGAATTTGGCCAAAATACAAAGTCAATCAATCTTAAAATTACTTGCTAAATCACATGGCCAGGTGTTGATCTGTAAGTGGATAATGCTAAAACGGTTCGTATTATATTCCATTGGTCCAATATGAGCCAATGGGGGTACTTTCTCATTGCTTGGATCCTCCAATCAAATGCCAGGAATGTTGTCATACTTTGCTTCATGCAATACAATAAAGACACATGAATGATGAGGATGTTGGTTATATGAAACTCTTAGAGTTTATGTAGCTAGTAGCTGCATCCCGCAGTACTTGTAGTTAATGGTGATCAGCCGGAGAAAATGCTCTCTTCTTTATTTGGTAAGAGCAACTAGTAGATATCACATTGGCACTCCATCTAGTACTTTTACAAAGAGTTGAGAAACTCTAGCTTTTCGATCGTTGTGACATATACCAGGGGCATGAATATCTTAGACTAGTTTAATTAGCAAGTCTTCTTAACTTGATGACATACAATCAACGACACACAATATATAGTTATACTAAAGGTAGTCTTTTTCTATAGAGTTGTCCCATCATTTCTAAGAAAAAGTTTACCAGCTAGAGATTTGGAATCAGTGATCCAATAGTTTCCAATCGATTTTAACATCCTTTAAGTGCAATACCGTTATTAAACCTTTTCTTTAAGCATTGAACTGAGTTTTGGAATTGAGGTCCTTTGGAATTTTTCCTTTGAGTTACATTCACCGTGGGAATTGCGGGAAGAGACGTTGAGTCCTTTTCTTTAAGCATCCACTCAAAATGAGTGAGCTTGTGAAATAAATCCAAATATGAAATCGGTGATTCTCGAAGTTTAATGGCTGCAACAAGTGAGTTGAACTCATCTCCTAATTGAGTAAATTATGTGAACAACAAGGTCTTCTTCATTAATTGGACGCTGAATGAGAGGGAGTTCATTAGTAATGGATCGCATTTCATTGAGAAATTCAGCAACGGATTTATTCCCTTTTGGATTTTTAGCAAGCTTAGCTTTAAGCGAAATGATTCCAGATCACGAAGTGTTTGCATAGTTGATGTGCTTCTAACCTACTGTTAGTTTACAAACAACTGGTCTAGTGTCAATAAACTTGAATCTCATTTTACATTTATAACAAGATTAAAATATTATGACCAATTAAACACTTATAAGGCAAGAGAACCTATCATTATGTATTGTATAGTATAGCAAATTAACTAAGATCATCCCAGGATTATTTAAGTTGTGACGAGTGGATAGCAAATCATTAAGAATCTGTCTAAAAATCGTCTAATCTAATAAAGAAGTAAAATAGCAATACCGACAAAACATATAATTCTGATAATGTATCTATATAGATATATATAATTATTTTTCATGAAACAATTTAGTAAAAATAAGATTTAAATCACGATGTAATTCAAATGACTTGATCCAATGATGACAAGGATAGAAGACAATTATCATCAGATTATATATTTAACTTATATGCGGTTAAAAATACATTTTAAATCAGTTTATCTGATTAAAGATCTATTCGTAATTAATTAACAACAAATGTATAATCAATTCCAATATTAAATCTAAACAGAATATAATCCAAATAGATAACTCGACAATTTAATGAAAAAACTCGTCAAGTTCCAGTCTAAAAATCAGAATTCATTCAATCTAAACTTTAAAATAATTAATTTTCCAAATCACTTATCCATCTCCTACCATTGGGGAATTCATGGGATTGTTCGTCAATCAAAAACATTATAACTTATGTGTCATCATAAAATAATAAATACTTTCAAAAGTAATATTGAGAAAACTCATAACATAAATCTTTTAACATAACATATTTCATTGTTCCAATACTGGCAATTAATCTACATAGAATATTACAACTACTTCGTAAACAAACTAGTTGCACTAATAATAAAATGATTGATCGCTCCTTATCGTCCTTACAATGCTTGTGAATGCTCAATATCATTGAAAATTGATATAACTAAACTACAAGTGTTAGTTATATTATTTTTGGCCTCTTTTTTTATGAATAAAATAACTTTATTTATAGATAGCAGAATGCCACGCTAAGCTCGGCGAGTTCCGTGAGAGGTCGACGAGTTGGAGTCCAGATGTGATCTTCTATGTATCTTCTATTGTATCTAGTCTTCTTTATTCGTAATGTACAGGATACTATACAACTTTCAATTTGTTGTCACCTCTATCTCTATCTCGAAGTCAGTTGAAAAACGAATTTGAAAAGATAAATCTTCTTAGCTAAGTCTTCATATATTTATACAAATCTTATGCTAACTTTATCTTTATTTGCTCGGGGAGTTAAATGTTGGACTTGATGAGTAATAGGCCGGAAAATATCCAAAATTGCACTTTAATCCTTCAACGTCTTCGTTTTTAATACTTCAGCTCCTAACATCCTTTATATACAAATATGAACACTTTAATTACAAAAATCTAAAACAAATAACTAAAATAACTAATAAACTAACTATAAAACATGCCTAAAACCATACCTAAAAACATATATAATTACATACTTATCAATTGCTATCCAAGAGGTGTTCCCAGGTTTCTTGAGGATGTAGCTAACGAAATGATGGGTTGTATTATATATGAACAACTATCAAGGATGGCACCAAGAAGATTTTGATCTTATTGATACCATTTAGTGTAAGCCGGATTGATTGTCTTCTTATCATTGTCAGAGAATTGTGATGGTATGACTAGTGATCCTTCAATTTATTGCACCAAATCAAGGCCAATAACGGTTGATTGGATTTGTTTTCCTCAAAAATGAAAGTTGGAGGAGGTTAGCTAATTGGAAAGTGAATTAGGGCATTTAGTTGCACAATATTTGAGGCCATAGATAAACAAAAGAAATTGATTGAGTAAAAGGAACAAAAGAAAACTCGTTGGAGTGTTTGGCTCTTGATACTATATAAGGAATATGATCTTGAAACTTAATTTCATTGAATGAAGTTGATGTACATATATACAAGAGAAGCTACACAATTTCAGGAGATTAAGTAGCTTATAGTTACAACAAGATGACTTGATAAGATAAATATATCTTGAATTCTAAATGTGATTTCTAGAGGTAGTTACTCCTTGGGCTTATCCTTAACATCATCATGTATACATAAGTAGTGATTAAGCAAGATTAGTTGATATATTGTTTAATTTGCATCAGAACGAAAAGTAATTTCCAATGAACACACTTTTAGTCTTATGTGTATGCGTATTTCTGACGAGCTTTATAGAAGTTTTCCAAACATTTTGTAGTGGAAATTTGTTCGAGTTACTTCATCGAAATACATCCATAATAGATTGAAATAATCATGTCCATATGGCGATGATAATAATCAAGTAAACTACCATTAGATATATCAACATATTTTATATGATGACATAATTTATTTGTCTTTGTTCTTGCACTTGGAATGAATTATCTTCATTATTGTGTCCCAATCATTATCCACTGTGACTTGAATTCTTCAAATCTTCTTGTGGATAAAATTGGACAGTGAAGGTTGATAATGCTCAATTTATATATGTTTTACCCTCGCATTATCTCATTTTATCCGTATATATCACGAGTTTAATGAACTTTTGATACTTAGTATGCCTTGAATGTATTTATTATTGTTAGGAACGGATGCGAGAGGAAATGGAGTGCAAATGTTGAAAAAAAGATCAAAGAGTAAGAAGTTTTGTAATTTTTGCGAGGCTCCACGGTTTTGGTCATAACTCTCTCATACGACTCCGATTGAGGTGATTTAAAGGCCCAAATTCTCGAAACTCAAAGGGCTACAACTTTCTAGAAGACATCAAACTGAGAAACAATCTCACAGGTACAAGTGAGGCCTCACCTGTCCGGGTGACATGTCGCATAAAGTTGAAAACTTTAAATCACCCGTAAATACCATGAAAGGTCAATTCTAATAAATCTATTGGGACCAGATTAATTAAAAACCCGTAGAGAACATGAAAGGTCAATTCTAATAAATCTATTGGGAAGAGCGAACATGAATTCCATCCTTAATTTAGTTTGATAAACGATATCATATAAACTGGCTTTAACAACACCTCGAAGTCATTAGCGAGCTAGTCTAAGTGAATATCATTTTAATCTGATTCTTTAGAATCAACCTGCTTGTTTTTACTTTTAATTTAGTGAAAATTGCATCGCAACAACTCGGTTGCAAAACCCCCACCTTTACTTATTTGTATAGATTAATTATACACTCGCTAAAACACTCTTAATTGCATGATCTTCTTCGTTCGACTTGGACTTACTGTAGCTATACTGCTACGCGGTAGGGTACTCTGATTGCACGGTCCTCTTCGTTCGACTTGGACTTACTGTAGCTATACTGCTACGCGACAGGGTACTCTGCCCGGTTGTGTAATAGTTAATTGCGGTAATTCTTAGCATAAATTTAATAACTAGATTTTACACATCAAATGTACGCTTCATTCTCTTTGACTTCCCCATGTTCATGTTTGTGTTTGATGGGGTACTAACATTTTGGACTCACATACAGTCACATTTTGGACTCACAATATAGTAACTCATAGGCTTTCATGTTGAGCAGGTCTTTCCCTCCTCATATATGTTGATAAATCTTTATGAGTCGTGTAAGATATCACTTCCCAAAAGAGATATTTCAACCTTACAAGTGATTGGGTTCACTAAATTCAATTTGGACTAAAACTAGATAAATCAATATGTTTTTGGCACAAAATTAGATTGCATAATGTTTATTAGTCTGTGTTTTCGTGTTTGCAGTATGCTTCTCTTCATATCACATCCAAACGGCGGTTATTGGACAGTTAACTGTCCAAAACTAATTTCTAGGTTAAATGAATATGGTCACTTTTTATGTTATTTCGAGGCGCTGCCGTTTGCATCCCACTAGGGGTGTTACACCTAGGAGCCCAAAGGGGAGCGGCCCTTTTGACCCCCACAATTCTGGTTGTGCCCGGAATATAGTAACTTAGTTGGGTATATACTTCGCATCACCACCCGTGTCTACTAATCCGCCAATGCACTAAAATATACAATAATCCTCCCCTATTTTAGTACAATGAATTTTCCATAAAATAATCAAACACAAAACAAACTTATGCATAAATGAAAATGTCACGCATGTTGAAATTCCATCTTAGTACATTAATCATGTCAAATATCTAAGAATCGGGGTATTCAAAGATTGAACCATTCAACCCATTTGAATACCTGAATATAATATACACATAAGTTCAATTTAACACATAAACTAAATCCTAAAACTATGCAGGACATGTGTCAATATCCATGTGCCACTTGTAGATGTCCTTATAGGTATGTCTAATTATGGGAGATTCATTAAGGACATGATTTCTAACAAAGTAAAGCTGGAGAAGGTGTCAACTACCTTTTTTAAATGAAGAGTGGGCGACCATTTTGACAAAGCAGAAGATGCCACCAAAACTTGGTGACCCGAGGAGTTTTCTAATCCCTTCTCTAATGGGTGATTCAGTAGTGTATGACGCGTTGGCTGACCTAGGGGCTAGTATTAATTTGATGTCGTACTTTTTGTATTTGAAACTAGCTTTAGGTTACCTTAAACCAACTAGGATAGGTATTCATTTAGCCGATAGATCTATAATTATCATGTTGGTATAGCTGAAAACATTACTGTTAGGATTAAAAAGTTGAGCTTCCCGACCGATTTTGTGGTTTTAGACAAGGAAAAGGATAGAGATCTCCCACTCATCTTAGATCGACCTTTCTTGGCAACTGCTAGTGCCTTAGTCAACGTTATGGCCGGTAAGTTAACCCTTAGAGTTGATGATGATGAGGTGACATTCGACAATAAACCACTTATGCATCATGTAGCCAATGATAACATCATGTTTTTGTGATGTTTTCAAATGATTTACAGGTTAATGGTGAGTCGAAAAGCAAGGAAAATGAAGTTTTGAAGGATAAGTGTGGGGGAAGTACGGCGAAGCCCAAGGCTAACTCGGTTGATGAAGAGAACCTTGAGAGATCAATGAAGAAGTTATATTCACAGCTGCACCAAGCCGCGTTAAGAGGTGAAAGTATCAACCAATTAGGATGTTATTGTGGTTGGCAACATTTGATCAGTATGACGACATTTGGCTTTTATAATGTTTACTTTAAGATAATTTATTATCTATACTAAACAAAATAAGTACTTTTTTTAGTGTTTGGATACAATTGCATCTCAGGTTATTTTAAAAGAAAAACAATATTAGATGTAAGCACTTAAATATATGCATATTGGATAAATATAGGACATATATGATATATTTGTGATATTGTGATATATTTTAATAAAAGTTTATTTGCCTTTTTCTGAAAAAAAAAATATGCATTCCTAAACACCCACCAACAAGTGATACTGAAGGAGAATAAGCACGACAATATTAGACTATTCACACTGGACGTGAAGAGTGTGGAGTCACCATGAAGCCATGAGGTGCGGAGTGGCAACCGTCATGGTGGCGCCTCGTCAACAAGAGCACGAAACAGAACTTGAAATTTTTGTGGGGCCCATCATTAGATTTCCTTTTTTCCTTTTTTTGCACATTCAAAATGAAAACAACCATAAATAGTTTTTTTTTTTTTATGAAAATAGCAGCAATGTTCCGTTAAAAACATAATTCGAAAAAAAAAATATTCATATTGCCTCAACGGTCATGTTCAGTAAAAATTCTTTTTTTACCTTTTTTACTACTATAAACAAATACATACATTATACACAAAAAGCAACAACTAAAGTTATCATTATATAGACACACATTCACACAAACTCTCCCCAAAAATGTCAAACTCTTCCTCAAACCCAAATCCTAACTGGACGACATGTCCTACACGAATCTTTTAGTATTTGTGACTCCTAACACACCTAGTTCAAGCTCATCACCACCACCAAACCTGAATGTACCTCAATTCGGTAGCTATCAAGTACCTTATTATCCTCAACAAAGCGATTTCAACCAATACTTTTATCAACAAAAACGTCCAAAATTCTACCCACAACACCATCGGTAGTAAAGAACTTCGGATAATCGTTTAAAATGGCCGGTGGGTCTTCGTAATGGAAGTATGTATTTTTGTTCTTTAAATAGTTGACGGGCATTTAATTTAATGACCGTATTTATTTTGTTAAAGCCGAGTGTTTCATTTAATGACTGAATTTATTTACTTATTTATTTTGACCGTTTGTTAAAAAGTAGAAATTTTTTTTATACAATTAGACAGTTGGTTTAAAAACGAAATTTTTTTTTTGTTTTTCTTTATGTTTTTTTGCAGGTGAGCCTCACCTGTCTTCCGTCATTATAAATACAATACAGAAGCTTCTTCCATATTTTTTTTACACTTGACTTCCATGTATTATAAATACAATACAGAAGCTTCTTCAACGAGATGGAGATGGAAGACGAGGAACAAAAAACGGATCAAGAAGCGATGGTGCCAACCCAAGACGGTGAAGACGAAGGCAGAAAGGCTTGAAGAAGCTTGGGTTGCTACCGGTCTAAATGGGAAAGTATTTACTTTTTCGTTT
Organism: Logfia minima; assembly: GCA_963921325.1. Taxonomy (NCBI): domain Eukaryota; kingdom Viridiplantae; phylum Streptophyta; class Magnoliopsida; order Asterales; family Asteraceae; genus Logfia; species Logfia minima. The sequence goes on from OY992776.1 coordinate 3,234,166, forward strand.
AAATGCAACAAAATTAAACCACCTTAATCGAGGATTTATTTTGATGTATCTAATTTTATGCATAATGTACATGTACATGGTTCACGCTTTGTAATGTTGCCTTTGATCTGCTGTGCTTGCTTATTTCTTTACAAATAAAACCTAGTAATGAATGGACTATAATTTGACGAAATTTTAAGTGTTTATCAATTCCTAATGCATACAAATGCTGAATGGGCATAATTGGTGGAAAACAAAGTGATAAAATAGATAAGTTGAATGATGCTCTCAGTTACTCTTTCCATATGGTACAAAACTTTCGTATTGGATATTGTTTCTTTTTGTCTTAGAGAATGAGCTCTTCAGCAATGAGGTCTCTAGCTCATCTCTCCAGCAATGAGCTCTTCGTCTCATCTCTTCAGGTTTAAACTCTTCTTCATTAAGCAGTTAATATGGTATCAAATTAGTTATTGATTTCACCACTACTAAAATATTTTAGTAGCATTGAAATGGGGGCTATCATGGTACCCCTGATGTACAAGATAATATTGCAAGGACGTGTTTCCCTCGCGATGAGCGGCTGTACATCGTAAAACCTTTTCCAACGTCGGTTAGGCCCATGTGTACAAGATAATCGGTTGTTACCGCTTGGACGTGTTTCTCTTGCAATGAGCGGCTATACACCGTAAAACCTTTCGGAAGGTCGGCTATGCCCAGTGTACAAGATAATCAGATGTTTATGCGAGGACACGTTTCCCTTGCGATGAGCGGCTGCACACCGTAAAAGCTTTCAAAAGGTTGGTTAGGCCATATAAATAATAGTGCACCGCGTTGTAAACTCTTACACTAGGAGGGAACTGATCCAGCCTCCTCGAAGTTTTATCTTTACGAAAATAAGTTTACTTATTTTGCTCTTTCTTACGTTCATAAAGCTATCTTTTAAATGCAACCACGATGCACTTCGGCTCATGGCCCGAAAGGCCAGCTAAGCCCGAATATGCTACAACTTGCCGCCATAAGAGAATGTCTTCTAGCTTCCCGAAGGAAAAGGTCATCCTAAACTAATTTAAGTTGTCAGGATGTGACCGGAAACACATTGGTCACGTTGAGCTACATCTCGGCCACACACCAACTCACAATGAAGTCTTAAAATAAAGCAAAATAATAAATTGGTTGAAATCAAATAAAAGACATGATCCCAGCTGAAAGTTGATGTTAACATGCGTGAATTAATATTGCGATGGTGCGTGGAGAAGTCCTAATCTCGGTCGAGTATTGACATGATCAAGCCCGAATAAATCCTACCATGAAACAATGATAAGTGCAATATAATACTTTAAAAAGTTATCATACTGAACTGGGGGAGTGACAACATACTATTCATCTACCCTTCCAGATAATTTTTCAAAGAAGATCTCTTGAGTTTTTGTTGGATGACTACATTTCAAGTACGTCCGTTGACCATTTTGTAGCCGCTTTGGCAGATCTCCACGTCAAAGCTCCGACCTTAGTTCGACTCAACAACTTGTCTTGGAGCTCCTGCACGTCTCGGCAACTCATCTTGGGGCCCTGCTTGGACTTTACTCATTTAGAGCTCAACTCGTCTCAGCAGCTTGCCTTGGAGCCTCGCTCGTCTCGACAGCTCGTCTTGGAGCACCGCTCGAACTTTGCACGATTAGAACTCAATTCGTCTCAATAGCTTGTCTTGGAGCCCTGCTCACACTCTTGTTATTCGATCATTTCACAGCCTATTAAGGGCTACATCTCTGTCAGGTTATTGGCAGTATCATATTCAATAGTTCGACACGACATGTATAAAACCTATCATATCGAAGTAGGGGGACTTGATAGTTTAACCCCTACTTTAGGCTTCCACATGGCTTGGCCCATGGGCTCTCCCTATTGGGCTAAACACTTCCCCATATATAAAGGGATAAACCCTAGATGGGAAGGGCAGGACATACAACAATACACATATTGGATAGAGCCTCCATACTCTCCTCTTAAAAACCCCATCTATGGGTGCTCTCAAACCCCATCTTCTTAGATGGTGCTCCAATCACTCTTTACCACCCTCGATGAGCTTAATCTCGATACGGGTTACAACATTTATGTAGAGTAAAGAAGTAGTTCCCTCAAAATCACACTCGAGCCGAAATATGCTTGATCATCTATATTGTTCGATGTTCGATTATGGTTTCGATTATCAATAATTTGATAATATATGTTATTCATATCGCTCAATTAGGACTTTGTTGCTCATCGACTTGTTCAATCACAATTTTCAATTATTTACTCAGCTTTAACCATCAATTTTTGCAACTAGTTGATTGATTGACACCTCTAAGATAATATATCATATGATTGTTCATATGTTCATACACTATTTGATTGTAATATCTTTCCAACTTTCAAGAACTTCATGTAACATATTCTAGATTATAAAATGCTATGAAATAGGTTTTTAGTCTTATATATAGATATAGATGTGTGATTTTTAGTTAAAGTTGGTTATATGAATCTGTATGCTTTGTAAAAAGTAATGTTCTTAGACATAAGAATATGTTGTAGTAGGACTAGGCAGATGACCTTAAACAGTCATAAGTGCAGGTTTAAACAGCGTAGCTGGAATGCTGACCTTAGAAATGTACGATTGTTGTGGAAGTCAAATTGAGTATTCAGTCGAAAAAAAATGTGAAGCCTTTGTAAGTTCATGTGACAATTTTCTGAAGGCAATGTCGATCGCACTAATTATCTTTTTCTTAACTGCAAATGTATTATACTCCTATGAGAATTTCTAGCAAGAAACAAGGGAAATGAACTCAGGAGTACACAGAGATATTGATTGTTTATCAAGCCCAACCAATTGACGCTTACACAACAATTTTCAGTTTTTTTTTTTTGTTTAATTGTGTAAATACGTCTTAGTTTTAGTAAGTTAGTTACTCCAATTAAATTGACGTGTTTTAGTTTGTAGGTAGAAAAACAGAATTAGATGCTATATCACACTACAACCAAGTCGTTCTTGATACTGTTGTATTCAATAATTTTGAGGGGTTGTATATATAGATTGTTAGCAAGGTTTGTAATTTAGTGTGTGTGATTGTGTATATATGGAATATGAAAGTTTATTTATATAGATTTGTGTTTATAGGTTGCCTCCTACTGCTGCTACTGTTGGTTCATCACTTATATCAGGAATTTGCAGTCTCACTGATACAGCTTTTAAGGTAAGAAGAATATATGGATAAATAATTTAGGTTCATATTCAAATGAAGAAACTGATAGCTACATTATACATAGAATGTTCTTAAGTAGCACCATTTGTTGCCAAAACAAAATGTTACAAAATGGTTTTGTACAATTATGAGATTAAAGGCTATAGCAAGGATTATGTGTTTACTTTTTGGTTCTAGGATGCTATGGATACTACATTGGCATATATAAAGATGTTATGGTCTACAGAGCTCGAATGCTCGAACAACATGTTTTGTGAATAAGGTAGATCTTTTATTGTGAATGCAGCGACATCTATACAGTTTGTTAACTATATCCAATAAGTAAATAATGGCAAATAGCAGACTTTTGTAAATGTGGTAGTGAGCTATCAAAGCTAGTGCTTGGTCTTATTTTAACTGAAGTCGATGCTCGACTTGATATGACACACATGCCACTATTGGGAAGGTAAAATAATGGTTATTATTTTCACTACTACTGACATTGTGCATACACTTCCTTGTGTTTCCTAAGCTAGAATTGTAATGGTTATATTTTAGATGACCTATGGGATTTCAATGTCCATGTTAGTTTTCCTTCATGGTACATATCCCGGGTCATGCCAAGAGAGGTATAAATTTCATATATGAGAATGTGAAGATCAAACATTTTACTCTTCACTATTATAATTTTATGGTGGCTCAGGGTGAGGCGGGTCATGAAAATATAGATTCTTTATAATCATTACCATTTTAAATATGACAACGTAACTTGTAGCATATCCCATGTCCTAATTCCGTACTATGTTGATCCAAATTAATTAGCTTATTAATTAGCTTTACATAATTTACTATGCCAATACAAATTCTAAAATAAGTTTTTTTTAGAAAGTAGGACAGATCACAGGACGAAAACAGAAAATCACTGTTGCAGTTGATTTAAGTCTGAAAAAGTGGCTAGCACTCGGGAGTTCAATGGATGGAAAACAACATGACAGCAGGTGAAATCGGAGCGCAATGGAAGGAAAAATAACAGGACCGCAGGTGAACCCCTGTTGGTATTAATTACATGAATTGTTTAAGTTATTATTGTTAAAGGTATCCGAGTTTTAAAGTTCATTAGTTGTCATTATGCACTAGGGATGAGCGTGGTATCGAACCGTACCAAACCGGTTGGTACAACTTTTCTTTTTGGCCCTAACGTGAGTACCGAATACAGTACCAATTGAAGTGGGATGGTACGGGTACGGTTCCGGTACTGGTAAGGTAAAAGTGGTACTATACCCGGTTTGGTACCGAAAATATAATAAAAATAATAATTAATGTGTATATGAATGAATCCTTGTGTACGTATCATATATTCGATAAAAATTAAAGGCCATAAATATCAATGTATCTCAAATAAATAAAAAATTAATCTTTTAACATAGAAGGACAATGACTAAGAAAAATGAATATATACAAAAATTATTGTTTTGTACCATGTTATGTGATTTTGTAATGACACAAAGTCATGGAACATACCTATTTGTTAACAAGCAATACTTCGGAATACGATTTAACTAAAGTGCTAAAATGTGAATTTTTGTGTTAAAAAACACTAGCTAGACTTCTATAAAATTCTAATTGTATTCATACGTGATAATCAACTCAAATTTTGTTTAGTTGCCGAAAAATATCATTTTATGTTCATTATACATAATATAATCACGGGAATAATGTTTTAGTCACTAATGTTTTTTCCGCATAAATCTTATAAAATATAGAAAGAACCAAATGACAAATAACAAATGAAACATATATATTTCGGATATGTACCAAAGCGGGAAAAGTGGGAAAATACCGATACGATACTGGAAGTACCAGTTCTCTTTTTTGTCCGAAAGTGAGTACCGAGTACCGGACCGTTTGAAGTGGTATGGTACGGGTACGGGTACGGTATATATACGGTATTGGGAATTCGGTACTAATGCTCATCCCTATTATGCACTATTGTTGACGTGTTTTTGAATTTGGTTGTATGATGTTCTACTTTTTCCGGTCTACTTTGATTCCTTGGGAGCCTCAAAGAAGAAATGAATTTCATAATTCAAAAAAGATGAATCAGTTAATTAAAGTCTTCGAACACATACAGAAAATGTAAGGAAACTTTATCAAAGATTTTGTTGGTTAAAATCAGCATTACCTTAAGAAAACTTGAAGATCTCGAGACACATCTGCAATCAGTTGATATCGATCAAGGTGAAACTTGAGTTTGATGAGAGAATGCAATTTTTATTTTGTTATCAAAAAATTTACTAGGATACTTGTGATGCACATGGGATAGGTTATCTATCTATTTATTTTATTAGCTTTGTGCTTCCTTAGTGTAGAAAGAATTTTAAGACAACTGCAATTGGTTTCGTCCTCATGCCCGTCGAGCGTGGGCTCAGCACAGACGGAATACGAGCCATGCTCGCAGTTATTTTAAGGGTTAATTCATCAAAAGTGCAACGTACTGACACCAAATATTCTATGTATACAAGCTACCATTTTTATTGTCTAAGTATGCAACAAACTGAACAATTATGTATCGATATATGCAACATGGTAACCGGTTACCGGGACAACAAGTAAAAATGTATAAAAGGTACCCATTTTATTGTCTTGGTATGCAACAAACTGGAAGATTTTGTATCGATGTATGCAACATAGTATCCGGTTACCGGGACAAACGGAATATGGAAACGGTTTCTTCCGGTTTATTGCATACCTAGACAATAAAATGGGTAGCTTGTATATATAGAACATTTTGTGGCAGTACGTTGCACTTTTGATGAATTAACCCTTATTTTAACGGTGGCACAGGCTTCATTATTTTAATGTTTTGTTTCTAATCTCTCACTTAAAAAAAGAAAAGTTTTGTTCTTTAAAATAAAGTTATCATTGCAACAAAAATAAACTCAACTATTAGCCAACAGTTTAAAAAAATAATATATATATATATATATTATTAAAAATTCTATTTTATACATATAAATCACAATAACAATTCATACAATTAACACCAAATCTATACAATTTATACATACACAATCACAAATATTATCACCAAAATCTATGCAATTAATTGTGTTAATCATATTCTTGATGATTGTTCAGAAGACGGCGAACTTATAGCAATTCTAAAACAATTCGTTAAGGAAGAAAAAGATTGTACCGGGGCCGGAAATTTTCACTCGCAAGAAAAACGTGCCCATAACTATATACAAAGGGATCGTGAAGGTGTCGGGCAACATTTCAAGGATGAACTACTTTTCCAATAATCCGATGTATCCGTCAAACATGTATAAAAGACGTTTTCGAATGCATGCGGAGTTGTTTATCCGAATAGTACATGGTATTACCAGTTACCCTATTGAAGCTATCCCCAATTGAAGCTATCCCCAATCATTTTTTGTATTTTAAACAACGTCCGGATGCACTTGGGCTACTAGGATTTACTCTGTTACAAAAGTTCACGTCTGCCATACAACAATTGGCATATGGGATCTCCGGATATGTTCAATCAATACTTACAAATGGCTTAAAGAATCTTAGCCGATTGTCTTAACAACTTTTGTAAGTGTATATTCGAAGGAGTACTTGAAAATGCCGACTGTTTGTGGTATTGCTCAGTTATACAAATCACATGAAGAGAAACATGGCTTTGTTGGAATGCTTGACAGCATTTGCCCAAATGTATAGAAGGGCAGTACATAAGAGGTGATCACACCCGACAATTATGCTTGAAACAGTGACTTCATAGGATATGTGGATATGACATGCATATTTTGGTGTGTGGGGTTTTGAAAAACGACATCAATCTTTTATAGAATTTTCCGTTGTTCGATGACATCAAAAACGACATTGGTCCACCCGCACCATTTTATGTGAATGAAAATCATTACATAAAAGGGAATTATCTCGTCGACAATATTTATCCATATTGGATTACGCTCATGAAGGTGTATTCTTGTCCTACTAAAAAGAAAGAACACAAATTCAAAAATTCCAAGAAAGTGCACGAACGGATGTGGAGCGAACTTTCGGTGTGCTTCAAGGTAGGTGGCGAATAATAAAGTCTCCTACCAGAGCAATGAGCATGAACAAGATTCGGAGAACCTTGTACACTTGTGTGATATTGCACAACATGATTCAAGAAGATAACGGATTTACAATAACTCCGCTTGAGGAAGAGTTTCTCTCCGATCCGGCTAACTTGGTCTGAAGCAGATTTAGAGAAAGAGTTGCGGCGTGTGAAGCAAGAGTAAAAGAAATACCCGATGAAGCGATGTACGACAAACTACGAAGCGATCTCACCGAACACATTTGGACGCTTCCGCCCAACTTTCGAAGTGTGTAGACTTTTAGTTAATGTTGTATTCTTTATTTTATTGTTTATTGTAACATATATTTTTTTATTTTAACATTTTCATATTTTTATTATTGTAACGTTTTCATTTTTCTTATTAATGAAATGTTATTTTTAATTATTTTATTAGTTTTATTTAATTTATTAAAATGTAATTGCGTTTTTAAGAAAAATGAAAAATAAATAAAATAGTGAATTCTAGTTGTAGTCGTGAGTAATCGTGGAAATCCCACTGTGGTTAGTCGTGGGATATTTTCAATCGTGCTAACGTGACACCTACGACGTACCATCACCACTGCAGGTGGTCTAACTAGATTTCTTTTTATTAAACACATAATTGGTCACAGTAAATTTAGTATAAAGGAGTATAAACGAAAGTTTCAAATTTTACCTCGTAGATAAAACATATATATATATATATATGTACATACTAAAGGAGTATAAATGGAAGTTTCAGATTTTGTCACGTAGGTAAAGATGTCATGTGTCAATCTCTTAAATTTTTTAAAATAATTGATTAATTAGTTTCAGTTACATTATAGAATATTTATTAAATTGAAATATACTTTATCTACTATCAATTTATGCATTATTTATCCTTAAATATCTATAAAGATATTTACATACATTTTGTAATTCAAGACCAAAAAATTATATAATCAATAAATCAAAAATTAGCTGGGATGTATATATGTAATTCAATTTTAATTCAATAATGCTATTGATTAAATCATTAAAAATTATAAATTATTATGAAGTAAAATGTTCCTCTATAGAATTGTAACCCAGAAACATTTCAATAAGGTTCTTGTTGCGAATAACATTAGTATACCTACCCAATTTGAAAATAATAATAAATTAATTATAAATCACAGACTTTCATCATAATCTAATTTTCTTCTCATATTAGTTGGAAGCCGCTATAAGTAAGTTTTAATATCTCATGTGTTTTTAAATTCATTGTTAAATCCGTATATATTCTTTAATTTGATAATTAGGTTGTGAGTTTCAAAATCAAGGTAAAATTATTATGTATTATTTAATTTATATTTGTAGTATGACGTGTATTTATAATTATTTTATGTTGAGTTTGGTTTGCTTAATTATACTCACGATTTAGGTGTCATGACAATTAAGATCAGTCTTATTGTTTGTTCAGTACTTGCTTACTAAATTTTTTTTAAACGGAAACTTTTTTTTAACGGCAAGATTTTATAATAGAACAAACTTACTTACTATTAGAAAGATTCAATGACAGGTTTGATCATATATCTATATTTTCCCATGTAATCAATATTTACAAGATATTAACAGGATCTTATTAAGTTAAATTGTAAATTAAAATAATATATAAATCAATATTAATATGTTGTTCCAATAGATTTCTCACAGAAAATTACACATAAGATTTTAAATCCTATTTAATCTAGAATGTTATTTTAAATATGATATGTTAATATTAATATTATCGTTTCAACGGATAAACAAATGAATTACTATCACCATATAATTAATTACTTACTACTATATCTTGTTTCTGAACGGCCGAAAGAATATATTAAAAACTAGGAAGATGCTAGGAAATTATAAAGGGTTACAGAGCCAATCATTCCAATTAGAAACTAATCTACCTCTATATTTTAACCAATTAAAAGAACATAAACGAATGAAATCATAAATATCACTCTTCCTCGAGTGTTGAGAGTTAAAAGTGATGTTGTTTCGAAACTTCCACACGATCCAAAACATAGAGGCAATGATGACGAAAAGGCGTTTTTTCTTGACACTTAAACCTGGAAAATTCTCGAGCCATGAAAGCCAATCGGCATAAGTAGGCGTAGGAAGGTCCGTTATGTTACACCAAATGCGAACCATGTGCCATATCAGAGAAGCCACTTCGCATGAGAAGAATGTGCTCAGTAGATTCCCCATTGCTATTACAAATCGGACATAAGATAGACTCGATTTCAATGCCATGCTTTGAAAGATTGAGCTGATGTGGGAGCCTATCTAAACCGAATCTCCAAAGAAAAATGTTTACCTTTCTTGGAAGGCAAGAGTTCCATGTTGTTGGTGAAACCAGCGATGGAAGTATAAGGTGATCTATGTGAGCCCGAGTGGAAGCTACTGCAAAAGATCCGTCATTCCCGAGGTGCCATTTCCATGAATCAGGAGAAGAAGAAAGGGTAACTTCAGTGAGCACATAATGTAGATTATGGAGCATTGATTCGGTTCGTCCAGATGCAACTGACCTTAGCCACTCCCCAATTCCAACTTCTTGCATTAACCGATCACTAATCAAACAATTCTCATTAATGTCTAGACGGAACAGGCGGTTGTATCTAGAACATAATGGTTCGTTGCCAAGCCAAAGATCTTTCCAGAACCGAATCGATGATCCACTTCCAAGATGACATTTCAATGTGTCTTTAGGGAGAAGGTTATGAGAGTGAAGGTAATTTGTTGTACCTACGATAGAATACCAAACCCCCGAATTAGCACACCCTTTGCCATCGAATCCTCCTTCAGAGCCATGAATAGCTTTGATAAGTTTTACCCATAAAAGGTTCGGAGTGGTAGTAAACCTCCATCGCCATTTTTGTAAAAGAGCGAGGTTGAACACCTTCAAGCTACCAATACCCAATCCTCCTTGATCAAAAGAAGCTAGAATATTTTCCCATGGAACCCATGACATCTTATTATTCCCGTCTGATCCACCCCAAAAAAATCTAGCTTGGAGTTTTTCAAGGGTGTTGATAATGGATTCTGGAGCTTTGAAGATTGATAGATAATAAATACCTAAGCTTCCTAGGATTGATTTAATCAAGGTGAATCGACCCCCGATAGAAAGTAAAGAAGCTTTCCAATTCGACAATTTTGATTTGAACTTATCAATCAATGTGTTCCAACTTGACAAGTAATGCATACTCTTCCCGATTGTTAGGCCGAGATAGGTAAGAGGAAATGAGTTAACTTGACAACCTGTTGTTACATGAGCCATAGTTTGGAGTTCATCCTCGGAGACCCCTATTCCAAACAAATTAGATTTTAAAATATTGATATTAAGACCCGATGCTCAATAAAAGGAGTTAAGGGAGCTCGATATTTGTTGGAGATCCTGCATATCCCATTCCGATAGGATCATTACATCGTCGGTGAAGAAAAAGTGTGACAGATTTATGCTTGGGTTTCCAACAGTGATACCTTTGATGCGCTTAGAATGCATATCCGCTTCCAAAGTTAAATGTAAACCTTCCATTATAAGAATGAAAAGGAAGGGAGAAAGCGGATCTCCTTGACGAAGACCACATTCCAAGGAGAATTCGGGAGTAGGACTACCATTAACTAAAATGGATGTGCGAGCTGATTGTAAACAACCTCGAATCCATGATCGCCACAACTCACCAAAACCCATATGATCTACAACGAAATCAAGATAATTCCAACTTACCGAGTCAAAAGCCTTTTCAAAATCGACTTTAAAGATCATAAGGCGTTTGTTTCGTTTCTTGTACCACTCGATAATTTCGCTAACCATAAGTGGTCCATCAAGAATTTGCCGCCCCGATATGAATGCGGATTGGGTTGGACTAACGAGCTTATCAAGGACAGTAGATAATCGATTGGCCAATAACTTCGCCACAATTTTATTACTATATCTACATTTATCATCTTTTTAAACCTTTTCGGATCATTGATCCCATGATTTTTTTTTCTTAACAAAATGGTAAGCTAAATATTTTTCTATATTATATATATATATATATTATATTTTTTCAACCGAAGTCACATATAGTTAAAAAAAAATATAGCTTAGTTATGTAATTGTTGAGTTGATAAAGTAAATTCAATATAATCATACTTAATATTTAACTTCCAGCTCATTCAATTTTTTGCAAGATGCATTGTTCTTCAAAGTTTACATATGTAAGTTTCTCATCATGATTAATTAGCAATTCAATGCAGTTTCTTAGTTACTTTTAACCATTGCATTACTTTTTTCAACTACAGTAGCATATTTATCAATTGAATGTTATGAAATTGTCGTACATCATACATCTTTATCAATTAACTCTATATAAAATTGCAATTTATCAATTATATATATAATTTAAATTGATGTGCATCGCACAAGATTCAACATATATATGTGTATATATATATATACATATTAGGTGGAAACCCGTGCGATGCACGACGATCTCACGGAACAATTTTACGTATTATGTCACTAGTTAATAATAGGGTTTATTGTTTTATGATGCGCTTAACTTTAACTTTTTTATATTGTATGGGGTTAACTTTAAAAACTTCTATTGTACGATGTAAACTTTCAAAAACTCTCTATTGTATGTTGATTTGTCCTTTTTTATGTTGACAAAAAAGGAAATAAAACATTAACTAACACTAAGGAAAAATAAGATTAGAAGTCTAACATGAATTCGACAAAAAAGTAATAATGGTGTCACAAAACTTTTACATAAGGATGTCAGCAACCAAAACGCAATTCGGGACACATATACTATTGACTTAAAAATTCTATACGATATGCGTTTTTAAAAACTAAAATAACAAACCATTAGTCTAGATCTGTAGGTTTAGTAAGATCAAGTAGTGTAAGTACACTCTCATATAAAAAAGACATGCAAACAATCAGCTACGTACACATGAAGACATAAGGAAAACATAATCTTATCAAACATAGATCAACCCTTGAATTTGATTTAAATTGGAATGGTTTTTGCATATACCTGGGATTGGGAAAGGGTTCGTGAGAATGACGATGTAGAATGAGAAACTAATCTTATTGAGAAACTAAATACAACAACTAATAATTCATAAAAAGAAGAGTATGCGAACCTCGAGTTAAACAATCCTTTAAATCCTCAAAAAAATAGCAGTACAATTAAGAGTTTTATTAATTAGTACCGAGCATGGCTCAATTTCAAGTTTTCTTTTGTATCGAGAGTTTTAGAGAAAGAACCCGTGAAACTTTAGTCGTTTTCTTTCTCGTTTTCCATAAGATGTAACTACATAGATCTTCATCGATGTTCCCCAAACCTGTGATTTAAAGTTGTAAGCATTTAAAATAGTTAACCTATGGTGCTGGTGCTAACCAAAATCGAAAACTAAAATCACAACTGAAAAATAAAAACAACATGATAATCCCATATAAATTTCGTAAAATTATAACGGAGTCAATAGCAATTGATGGGAAAAGCAGACTTACCATGGTGATCTTCTTCAACTAAGTTTTGTAAATCAAAAATCAATGACTAAATTATTGGACGAAGATTATCAAACCAAGCAAAAAACAATTATCTTAGATAACCAAATGTTGTTTAGCAATACTTACGTATGTTTATCCTCATCATATTATTATATAGATAGATATTATATATTATATTACTATTATATTAAATTACATTAGATGTTAGATAAAAGTAGCTCTAATATAGAAATACATATGTTACACTTCCTACAATTAAGAGAATGAGATTTTGAAAATCGTACGAAAGTTTTAGGGAGCCACGAAGTTGAGATCTTGAAAAGATGTTTAGTTGTCGAATAAATAGAGTCGCCGTATAGGACATTTTTTATTCTTCTTTAGTCATATAATAATTTAAATTATTTTATTTATATAATTTTTTTAGTAGAAGTTAATCAAAAATAATTTTAATTAGTGTTAAATATTAGTAATTAGTATTTTAGTAGGATACAACTCATATAAGTAATTATTATTTTTAATTTAAATTGTTATATAAACTCTTAAATTTTATTTATTTATTTTTTAATTACAAAATGTAAAAATTTGTCATGTGGCATCATTGACTACTTGACAAATTCTTAAGCAACTATTTATACTTCTTTAATATATATATATATATAGATCTAGGTTCAAGTAAGAAACATAAATATCGTAGAAACGTAGAAAATGACTTCAAAGTCAATTTTAATTATCCAAAACACTTTATTTTACAAAAGTTTCTTCATAACTCCTTATTCAAATAACTTTTGGAAGATATTTTTCAAAAAAAAAAAAAAAATTTCGACATTTTTTTTTTTATTAATTTTTTTATTCATAATAATCACATTTTATAGCTATATAATCACATGAATAATTTGTGATTATCAACAACCTATTTTGTGATTATCTCTAACACATGATAATCATATTATATTAGAGAATAATCACATTTGATTATCATGTTATATTTTGTGATTATCTTGAATAATCACAAAAGTAACAACCGTAAAAAAAAGTTCGAAAAAAAAGTTAATATTTTTAATTAAATTTTTTATCATAGCTTGTAAAAGTTATTTTAATAACATGAGAATGACTTTAAAATATCGTGAGAACGTGATAATGACTTTAAAATAAAAAACATAAATATCGTGAGAACGTGAGAATGAAAATCACTTTTTAAATATCCAAAACACATTTTACTTCAAAACTTTTTTAATGATTATTATTAAAATAACTTTTTCAAGCTATGATAAAAATTTTAATAAAAAATATTAACTTTTTTTTTCGAACTTTTTTTACAATCGTTACTGTTGTGATTATTCAAGATAATCACAAAATATAACATGATAATCACATGTGATTATTCTCTAATATAATGTAATTATCATGTGTTAGTGATAATTACAAAATAAGTTTTTGATAATCACAAATTATTCATGTGATTATATAGCTATAAAATGTGATTATTATGAATAAAAAACTTAATAGAAAATAATAAATAAATAAAAAACGTCAAAAATTTTTATTTGAAAAATAGCTTTCAAAAAGTTATTTGAATAAGAAGTTACAAAGAAACTTTTGTAAAATAACATGTTTTGGATATTTAAAATTGACTTTAAAGTTATTTCCTATATTCCTACGATATTTAAGTTTCTTATTTGAAGCTAGATAGATAGATATATGAGTGAAATCAAATAGAGAATCACTATTTACGAGAGAAAGTAGAAATATTTTAAAGCGTTAGATTAGACAATCAATCAATAGTTCAAATAAATCGATGGTAGTTATGTAATTTTTTCAAATGAAAACCACATGTTTCTAGTTTAAAAGGGAATAAAATAGAACTTTTACTATGAATAAATTAAACAAATACTCCATATAAGAAACCATCTCAGGATTGACAAGTTGTACGGGTCGGTTTCTTTTCTCCCTAAAAAGTGGGAATTTCTCCACAAAAAAAAATTGAGGCCATGATTTTATAATGATACTAGGTAATTTTGCACGCTGTGCATAGCACAGCCCCCGATGATTAACGTGATTAGTGAGTATGATACAACAATTGCCGAAGGAAGATTACAAATATGGTTAAAAATCTAGTTTTATAAAAGTCTAGGGATGTTTTAATCATTTTAGAAAGTACAAGGTGGATGATATAACTCTATTCTAAAAAAGCAATAAAGATTACAAATTTATCTACTCCCTTCGGCAAATCTTAATGTCCTTGAATGAAAAACCATTAATATCAACAATAACTATGTTTAGTTTGCTCTTCATTTAAAACAATTTTCATTCTTCAACTCGATCATCATGTTCCGAAAATGGGAACTCGTGTATAAACAGAAGTATAAACAATATAAATAAGATCGATACTATATAACAAAAAGAATTAGCCAGTGTTCATTTTCACCACTAAAAAGGAGATTTTACAAAACGTAGTACTAAAAAACTATAGTTAAAAGTTCGCAACCTATCATGAAAGTATCAAATAATTATATTTAAATAGTAAACATTAATAATATAAGCTAACTGTAAAATTACCATTACCACCTTAGACTATGTTTAGCAAAATAGTTTATACATAATTCGTAGATTGCATTACATATGGATACCACTAACTAAATTTTTAGTTTTAAATTCAGAAATACTTACTTAGGATGCGAAGTATTTTTCTTAGCAAAATCTTCTACAAAAAGAATGTCTTTAACTGACATTTTTTCATCTGAAAAAGAATAATATGAGAAGATTATAACTTTATTTGTACAATTTTCACAATACATCTTTTGTAAAGATATTCTATTTATATATATATATATATATATATAGGAGTAGGTTCTAGGGAGAAAGAAAACAGGATGGAGAAAGAGGAGAAAACTTTGTGTTCATTAGATCTTAGTATCAATGGTGTAGATTATTTTTCACATTTGAAGGGCAAAAGTGTACATTCCAATTTTAAAAACATAAAAACTGTCTAAAAACCGTCCATGCTTTATAGAAACTACCCTTCCAATTTACTAAACTATCCCTTTCTCTACTTTCTCCCATATAATTTTCTTTCTTTCTAGATCCTCTTCCTATATATATATATATATATATATATGATATATGATATGATTTTAGAACAAGTCATTATCTATCTAAATTTCTCATCATTACTTTGTATCACATCTACCTAAACAGATATCTGAAATTCCAATAACCTTGTAAGTGCAATATCACTTTATATCATCTAGTTTTCTAAAACAGTGCAGCGTTTCTCGTTTAATATAGAACTTTCTTCACAAAAAAAACTATCGACATGTTCGATTTGTATCTGTATTAAGGCTTTTAACATCTCATTCTTATGTACTCCTTTTAGAAATTAATTAGAGCAAAATGATGCGTTTCTGTACGACTGTATCCAACTATGAATCATATCCCCATATCTTTATGTTCTTGGAGTCTTGCCGGTTGGATTTGTTGCCCATACCCCCGTACATACGTTGTCAAGACTTTGACTTGATT
This sequence comes from Logfia minima, assembly GCA_963921325.1. Classification (NCBI taxonomy): domain Eukaryota; kingdom Viridiplantae; phylum Streptophyta; class Magnoliopsida; order Asterales; family Asteraceae; genus Logfia; species Logfia minima. Next base: position 3,250,502 of record OY992776.1, read on the forward strand.
GCCCATAACATTACCTACTTACCTAAAATAATTACCTATAGTTAGACCACTTTTAGTGGTCGTATTCAAGTCCACCACGGATCATCACGGACCACTACGAACATAGTGGTTTCGTGGTAAACTATATTCGTAAAGAAAAACAACGAATCTAGCACGAAATATGTGCGCCATACATTGTTTTTTATTCCTTTTTAATATCTAGGTATAACAAATAAAACACGAAGTATAACTTAATATTGATAAAAAGTGGGACCTAGTTGTCTGTCGTGATCTGTCGTCCAATCTCACTGTGGTTAGTGGTGGATGATATTCCGTCGTGATTAACGTGACACCCACGACAGATCACCACATTCGTCTTGACTGCGAATAGTCTTATAGATGTACTAAATAGTGTCCTTTTTTTCTTTTTTAACTTTTAACTTTTTTAATCTACTTACATATAAATAGTATTGTACTATTAAAAAGGAAAACAGATGTACTGCGGCACATTTTTATATACTCCATCGTTTAACTAATTTGAACTTCATACATAGTTACAATCTTCCACAAGTATACTTGGCATATGAAGTTTCGATGTAACACGTATAGCTTCTATAGATCCAACCTTCTAGTAAATGTATATTATCCATTTCATACATTTATGTATTTCTTTTACATCATTAGTGTAAGTTTACATTGAAAAGATATATGCATGGTTTATAGATCAACACGTCCAACTTACACAAAAAGTACAAGCAAACCGCAATTTACAATTATCTGAAACTTAAACTACGACTAATAACCAAACACTCGTAGAATGCTTTCCTCCGATCCATTGCTGTTGGGCACACATTTATCTATAACAAACAAAAGCAAATGGTTAGTAAATTTAATGGAATGTATATCAAAAAGTCACTCGATGACGAGATTTTTTTGTTGAATGAACAAATATTACATATACCTAAACAAACAACTCGGATATAAATTTTAATTAATGAACAAAGCATGTATACATCTATATCCATGACAAATAAAACAACTCTAAAATAAAGTAAATAACAACAAAGCATGTATACATTTATCCTTAACTCTTGAGTTCGAATCCAACTTATTTAATAAAACAATATATTATATATTTTGCTTTGTGTTGACATTTTGGGTAACCCCATCACTTCGTCACTTCTTCTCCTCTCTTCCAATAATTCAAGTCCCCTGTCCCTCTCCATAGTCACCACGCTATCCATTTGATTTTCATTTCATTTTCAACATTTAAAAGACTAAAACTACATGGTGATTTCTTCTCAAACATCGCCAACATTTTGTAGACAGTAGACCTACACAAATTTATTTTTATAACATTTAAGAGCGTACAAACAACAATATTTTCTTAAAGTATATGCAGACAGTAGACCTACAAAAACTACGTAATGACACAAAAAATCAAACTTACGACAATCGTTTGCAATGTGAGGAGACAAAATGAGAGACCCTTTGATGATGAATGAGCAGGCACAGATCTAAGCGATTGAAAGAAAGCATAAAACTAAAGTTAAGGTTAGACGAATAATGATAAAACTTGTTATATATTAGATGAGTAACAAGTACGTAGTTATCATCATCCTCTTTCTTTTATAGTAAAACACAAACATCATACCCACAACGGATCAAACATTAAACCAATTTGAAATATATAGAGAAAAAGAGAATCTAGAAAAAGCTAAAGAGAAAAATGAAACCCCAAAAACTGTAACTTACAAGTTGCAACAATGGTTTTATGAGAAAAGAGGCGATGACCCAAAAGAGTTACGTCGAGCGCTTATAGTTGGAGATACACGTACGCGAGAAGCCGTTACCGAAAGAGGCTCTTCCTTTCATCGGGAACGTCGGTAGTTGCCGGAGAAACAACGGTGGAATAGTAGAAACGGAAAAAATATTGTGGAGAGAAAGATAAACTTTGATTGAGATATAGGAAGACCAGAAGAGTGAGATGTTAAAACCTTTGAAGGCTCGACACTCAACACTCAACGGTGTCAAACTATTTGTTTATGTGTCATCTTTTGGTTAAGGCCACACTTAAGGAATGGTGAGGCATTGAAATTTCATGTGATCAATAGTCACAGATTATTCATGTCTACGTGGCACCTCAAGATTGATGAACAGTATTCAGAGGTTTCTTTTTATAAAATAGGTAGATATTTTATTATTTATGAGGAAAGAAACTTCTGTGAATCATCGTACTCCATTTATATTTATTAATTTGGATCACTCCTTCCTAACGTAAAAGAATATTTTAGAATTTGGACTCAAATTTAGTGAATCATTAACTACTAAGAGCCTGTTAGGTATTGAATTTTTGAATCTTCGTTTTTAATTTTTAAATAAAAGTTTATATAAATAAAAGTATTATTTTTTATGCATAAATTGTAGCTTTATAATTAAATAAAAAGCTTAAAATCTCAAAGTTACTAAAAGTAGATTTTCATAAAAAGTTCAAAACCTAAAACTACAACTACAGCCTATAGCGTACAACTACTTCACCAAACATACTTTAAACGTGATTCAAAGTGTTACAATAGCACTAACTTCTTAATTTGTATTTTTTTTTATAATAACATTTATTTCAATCTTGAATAAAATCAATTATATATTAAAACATTATTTGTTTTGTATAGATTGAAGGGTGTTATTCGTAAATCGAAGTGCTTAATTTATTTGTGAATTAATATATGTTATTTGTGAATCAAAGTGTTTGATTTGCGAATAAATATTTGTTATTCGTGAATCAAAGTGCTTTATTTCTGAATCGGCATTTGTTATTTGTGACTTGATGTGCTTTATTTCTGAATCAATATTTGTTATTTGTTAATCATGATATTGAAAACAAGAGCATAACTTAGATCGATGAAAATCGCAACAATGGATGTTTAAAACAGATATAATTTTATTAAAGGATATCGGTTTAGAACGTATAAAATTAATGATATTGATTTCCAAAACCCGAAACAATCAATGACAATTCGATTATGAACCGCTTCATCTAAATCGATTTCTTCAAACATGTAGAAGATTGATTAGATTACGAATACGGAACATCAGATTGATTAGAAATCATATAAGTATTCAAACGTATAAAACAATTTGACTTCTTTAAACATATGATTTGAACAAATGATTTTGATGAAATATGAGAAGTTACTTCACGTCTATCAATACACCTATTATGGTGTTCAGTGTTACAATTTGAATATATTATGCATGAATTAAAATAAAAAGAAAGGTGATGACGGTTACGAAGGATTGTAACGAGACTATAAAAAATCTCTTGGATGAATTGCTTTGAGAATATCATGGAAAACATAGAAGTTTCACTTTAGAAAAAGAAAAAAAATTGACTTCCTAATTTATGCATAAATTAAACTGTCTTTCTCTAATTAGTTGTCTGAATTGTAAAATACCTATCACACCCCTATGTGGTTTGATGATATTAATTGTTCGGATAATTTCTCTCGTTTCTTTCTGTCACACCCCGCTAAAGCGGAAATACGAGATGTAAAAGTACAATGATTTCAAATTCGAAAATTACAAAAGATCACCATTCAACGGTCTACAATTAATACATTACAATAAGTTTTACAAACGTTTACAACACAATAATAGATAACCTAGTCATACTATTACATCCCAAAAGATACGAATTCCGTACGCTAATGCAACATAGATCAAATAGCCGGTTTAGCTTCAATTGACAAATTGTGACTAATTCCTGAAAAGCATGTAAAATAACAGGTTAACTATGAAACATAGTTGGTGAGTACTCAGGTTTTGTGTAATAATAAACCCTTTTCAAAAGTTTATGAAGTCTAGTTTAAACGTTACACGTTCTACGTGATTAGTTTGCTAAGATAGTTTGTTTAGTGTCGAGCTCATAGGACGAAGATAATCATCCGATACTTAATTAAAATCAATTTTTGATGATAGACAAATGTTATTGCACAGGTATTTATAAAAGTGATTTGCTAACACAAGGCTCGTTTAAGAGCGATATTTATTTGAATGTTAAATCTATTCGTGAATCGGTATTTTATTTGCAAAGGAAGTTTATTTAAACACGAGACTCATTTAGAAGTGATTCCTTTTGGGAATTCAATTGAAGGTCGTAATCCATTTATAACGCCATACTCGTATTTTAAAAGAAACGTTCAATTCATGTTTATAAAACTCCACATTTAGTGTTTACTAATTTCAAGTTATGTATATAAAACTCATTTAGTAATATTTAATAAGTTCAAGTTTCGTTTATAAAGATAATGGATTATCATATTAATATCAAAACGTTTCTTATTTTAGACGGATTATTATATCGAGTTTTATGAGAAAACGAGGCATTATTAAGAAACTAAGTCTATAATTGTCAAAAACCACGATGATTTATAATTTAAAACTCCGGTTATAAATGTATGATTTCTAAAGAAGTAACGTTTCAAATGACAATGTCATGGTAAGGTTCAAATCGTAATGTTTATAGTTTTTTTTTTAAAGAAAAATTATTTCAAATAATAACGTCATTGTAGAGCTCGGCCACAAGTTTATAATTTATAAAGAAACATCATTTCGAATGACAACGTTATTGTAAAACTCGAGTCACAGATTTATAGTTTCAGAGAAACGTCATTTTCATGTCAAAACGTCATACGTTAATGGGTGTTTATGAAATCACTATGCTATTACATTTTTGTTTATGAAATCGATGATTAAATTATGCTTGAGTCCACAACCAAACCTACAACCGATAAACCCTTGCCCCAAAGAGAGATGCCCTATCGTTGGCATTTAGGATGATGGGATGCACTCACGTGGCCGCGTGAGTGGGGAGGTGATCTCGCTCCCAAATAGTACTATTCATATGCATCATTTGGCTCAAATAGAGTTAATGGTCGTGTGTATATACCGGGGACTTTAGATACGACAGAAAATAAGCATATAATCATATAACATCGATAAGCATTCACAACATTGTTTTGAAATTTAGCATAGCATAATAATCGAAAATTGAGTATTTCATACCACGGAATTTATAAATCAAGTACATCATAAGCATATCATTCGCAAGTAAATAAATCATTCAAGTCATTCATGCATGCTTTTCACCCCAAAACATTTAAATAAAGCGTTAAAAATAGGGGCTGAGTACTCACAATCGTTAGTGAGCGTACAGAAGGGATGTAATGCGCGTTTCGACCGAGAGTGACTCCTAACCAAGACCTACGAATACAAGGTTCCTAATTAGATTCTCGACTAATATGGTTTTTTTTTAAGATTGCTTAGCTAGTCAATTATGTTACAAAGTGCCGTTAGAGTTTGATTTGTCGTTTAATTATCGTTGTCGGTAATTACTTGGGTTGTGATCAAAATAATGGATACACATGAAAACAGATTCCAAAAATTACCAAATTTGGTATACAACATACAATATGATTCAAAAAATTTCTGTAAAAATTTGGAGATTTTTAGACTTACAGATTATTTTTAATCAATTAATGTCTAAAAAGTGTGATAAATATGGGAAAAATAGTATTTATTCATGAAAAATTCTGAAATTTTTACTAGATCAGTTAAACTCATTTTTTAGATTTGTGTAAAGTTTTCATGTTGTTTTGAGCAGTAGAACTTTGGTTCCCAACTTTATGTGTTTAAACAAGACGTAAATCGGAAAATGTATCAAATCACTTCCAATGTGTGTCAAATTTTGAGGATAGTGTCATTTTCTGTGAAAAATGACACAGGAATTTTCCCATATTTTTTTGATGTCAAAAAGTATATTTCATGAATATATTTCCTTTTTATAGACTTTATTTGTATTTAAACTAGGAAAAATACTTATGTTTTTCCAAAAACTCACATTTTTATTTTCAAGGTTCTTTTCAGGATATAGTTAATGAGAAAAATCATCCCCAAATTTTAAAACCTTTTATCTAATATTGTTTGTATTTTTGATTCATCACAACACAATTATTTACATTTTACAAGACTAATATAATGCATGATGTTCATGCATTTTCTAAAAATACTTAATCATCAAGATAAATTCCTATCTTTTTATACTACTGAGATATACATGTTAGGAGTCTAAAGTAATTTTTCTTAGATTTATAGAACACCTTAAGACCCATGAACAAGTATCACAACAAGGTGCTCACAGAAAAGTTACTTTTTGCGCATCAGTTTTGTGTGATACATTTAGAGGTCGAATACTAAAAGTAAGACATTAAGCTAAATTTTAGAAGAAAAATCAAGATTTTTGGACCATTATTCACTGAGTTATGGTCGTTTCAAGTGAGGTCAAAATCTGGACAGATTACATATAAGACAATGGTGATCATTTTGGTGTGTTTTTCACTACCAACGATTTTAAGACCTCATCCAATGATTGAAGCCTTGTCTTTTATGCATGTACATGTGTTTTACAGCAAAATAAATATATTTTAACTTGGATTAAGATCTAGCTATGAACTTTGGAACATGCAAGCTCAAAAATCGGGTTTTTGGCTCTTTTTCAAAAACACAACTTGCTTCCAAGCTTTTGACCTCATTTAATTCTTTAAATCTTTGATCTAACACATTCTTGGTGTTAAAATACATCCAAGATGTTTTAGAAACGATTTTTAACATTGTAACTATTTAATCTTGCAAGAATAAGTAAATAAGCATTTTAAATACTAAAAAGACGATTTTGTTTTTCGGTTTGATTTCGGTTTGATCATGGGTAGACCTTTGTTTTAACACTTAAAAAAGTGTAAGGGAACCTTCAAACCTTGTATGGGGATTTTAGCCATGAGAAAGGCATAAAATCCATGTATGTACAAGATTCAAAGTAAGAAAATGAAGGAAATGAAGCTAGGGATGGTTAGTTATACCTTTAGTGCTTTGATTTAGTGTATGAACACTTCTAAATGGATGATCTTTTGATGAAAGATGGCTGGAAATTTTGAATGTTCTTGAGAGAAAGTGAAAGAGAATTGAGAGAAAATTGAATGATTGAAAGTGTGGGAAATGGGAGAAGTGTGCATGTACTCAAGGGACTTGGTTGGGAAGTGGAGTAGTCAAGTGAGGGAGGGAAAAAGTGGCTGGCCGTTTTTAGCGGTGGAGGGGTTTAAAATTTTATTTTATTTTTTTTTTTTTTTTTATGTTATGTAATTAAAGGTTTAATGTTACATATTGTTTTGGAATAAGTTTGTACATATTGAAATGTTTGATGTGATGTTTTAATGGTTGAAACTCGAGTTATAAAATTTTATTTTCTAAGTTTATAATTCAAATCAAAATACATTTGATTCGTTTATGATTGGCATACACGAGAATTAATTAGCTAATTTCTGGTTGCGATTACCGATTTACGAAATTTTTGGTTAAATTCCGATTTTTGCGATAAGATAAATATTTTTTTTTACGACTCATGAAATTTAATTTCATTTGTTTTCTTTGGCACTTTGTAACCTAATTTAGTGTTGTTCAAGGCCTAAAAGTCCCCTAAGCAATCTTCTAAGACGTTACGCGATTTCGGTAACTTACTGTTTCGGTATTTAAGGAGTCGTAAACTAGACTTTTCACTAGGATTTTAGAGTGCTGTAAACGTAATTAAATGTACTAGGAATTTAAGTGCGGTGTTAACCTGAGATTTTTGACGGTTGTCACACTTTCTTAAATTTTTTTTTATCCGATTATATATATATATATATATATATATGTGTGGGTTCTAGGGAGAAAGAAAATTTGATAAGGAAAGGGGAGAAAGATTTATGTCCATTAGAACTAATCATTAATGGTTTAGATTATTTTTATCATTTGAAGGGCAAAACTGTACATTTTACTCATTTAAAAAAAAAATAAAAAATTAATTCTTTAATACTCTCAAATCCGGTCCGTATATTCAGGAACTGAATCAGTTTCCATGCACAAAGAAGTTTCTATTCCCAATCCAATCAATGTGTAATTGTTACCATTTGAAGGGCAAAAGAAGTTTCCAAATCCTTCATCTTCCAAAACCGCCCCCAATCACAAAACCCTAAACCCAAAATTGTGATTCATCAAACCAAAAACCTGCAAAAATCTCCAACAAAATCGCGATTGATTAAAGGTTCCAAAATCAGCCCCAACAATCACTAAACCTGTTATCGTTAATCCGTGATTCATGGTTCCAAAATCAGTATTCTGAATCAACATTCATAAATTAACAAAAACCCCTATTGTTTAATCGAAGATAGTGAAATCAAGAACAATGAATCAAACATGCGAAAAATGTGTGGTTTCAAGGTTTATACTTTTAATTTATGTACAGATTCAATCGTTAACTCGCGTGTTTATGCTTTGAATTTTAATAGTTTATGATTTTATATTATTTTTTGGTGTGAAACCAGTTTGAAAAGGATTGTGATTCAATATTTTTTATAATTATGTTAATGTGATTAAGAAATCATGAATGTATCACATGTGCTTGTTGTTGTTCTTTAATCTAACATATAATATTTTTTATTATCATTATTCATCATATATTGTTTTTGATTATTATAGTGTGATTCATCATATAAATACACAGTCACTATGATGGTTTATTCAGAAATTATGCACACTAAATTATGTATTGTTTGTGTTGAACGAACTTATTTTGTAGACCAGAGTTTCCTATGATGAATCAAGATCCATTGATGAGCGACTAAGAGAGTTTAACAAAAACATGATTGAATGTTTGAAATGATACAAAATCGGGAACCTTGCCAACTACGAGATGGTAATATAGTAATAACAAATATTACATTTATTGGTTTTCTTTTTGCCTTATGGGTTGTTTTTTCTCAGGTCTTCTTCCCAAAGTTGAATCATGAATATTTTTGGTGTCTTGTGATCGTCATTGCGGCTAGAGCTTATTACCAAAAAATGAATGAAAATTTAGTAAGAATAACTACACTTTTCGTATTTATAGTATGAATTTGTACATATTTAGTAACGTTGATTCATTCTTGATATACTATTTCCTTCTATGTCAGCGAGACCGGTTTTGTGATTATTTTTCAAATAGTCACCCAAAGTGTATGTCCATTCGAGAAGCTCAACTATTCAGACTTACTTGGCAAACGAGAAGCAATGGGACCGACTATGGTGTGTTTTTAATGCGGCGTATGGAAACGTTTAGAGGAATGGATAACTTTGATGCAGAAATTAGAACAGAGAAAAACAAACAACAAGCGCAATTTGATGATTTACGTAAAAAGTACGCAACAAAGATATTGCTTTCTCATCTGAATAGTTTATCTTTCAAAGTGCAATTTGAATCAAAAGAGCATCATAAACTTAGCAAGAAAAAGAAAGATCTGTTAAATCTCACAGCAGATATGATAAGAGAAGAAAGGTTAAAGGTGTTTGGTAAATATACTCTAGTACAATGTATTTTGGAATCAACACTTGTTTATGATATTTATGTTTATTATCTGAATCAAGGTGTCAATTTTCTGAGTTATCTATTGTTTATGATATCTATGTTAATTATTTAAATCAATAAGATAATATTAAGAATTAAAATATTGAATTGTAATATGATTCAACAAAATGTAAGTTTTTTGAACAAGCTCATGTTTATGATATTAATTTCAATTATATGAATCAATAAGTAAATCAACAAAAATAGTGAAATGACCATTCTGAATCAAAGTGTAACTGTTCTGAATCAAAGTGTAAATTTTCTAAATCAAAGTATTAATTTTCTGAATCAAATAGATAATTATATGAATCAACGTGTTATATAACTGAAACATAAAGAACACATTGAATGGTGTTTACACATAAATTGTCCGACTACCTACTAGACATAGAATCATCATCGACCATTTGGTTATTTCTCTTGTTAGCATTGTCTTCCGCCTTTCGTTTGCAAGTACTGATATAATGCCCAACTTCTCCACTGTATTTGCAGGAACGAATTTGTCTTGTTTAAATAATAAATGTTGACAATAAAACATTTAAAAACTTACGTGATTCAGTTGTATCATCCATACAATCGGATTCATCTGTAGATGAGTCATCTATAGTTTCCGTATTATATTCATCATTGGACATTGAATCAGATTATTAGAAATGGAACCAACAACCTTTGAATATATATGTGTTTGAATAAAAACGTACAACTCCTATGAGTGTTAGAATAAATGTATACCTTGCTTTGATAATTATGATGAGATGATAATACCTGCTGTTTCGTCTCTATCCTATATTCAATAATTAAATTCCTATTATTTAGGATCTAAATGAGAATGAAACGTAACTTCCTTTATTTTCATTTTATAAACATACTTACAACACTTGTTTACTTAGCGTTTCGTTTATTAGAGGATTCCACACTATAATACACGTTATTACCTCGTGGATTTAACTTTTGTTCACAAGGGACTTTCATATTCCAATTCCGAATAGATTGGACTTTTGAAGATTTAACTTTAATCCCGAAGCAAGGTAAAAACAATTCAAGATATCAACCAAATTAGATATGTTATCTCTATCCCAATCACCGAGAAAAATAGCATCATCGGTATAAAATAAGTGAGATAAAGTGATACCCGAATGGCCGACTTGGATACCACGAAATAAGTATTCATAGTCTTTGTCATTTATTCAGATAAGTTGATGTTGATAAGGACCTTGTCTTACAAGGAATAAACAGCTAGAACTCGTCATTGTCATCATTGATGAAGTATTTCATCATACGGTCAACTTCATCGTTAAAATAATGACAACTCAAGAATAATACAAAATTACTATGGATTTGCTTCCTTAGCTGCACCCAGAGTCGCACCATCAAACTGTAAGTAGAAATTGCCTGGAAATTTCCATTCTGTCATGAAATTCATTGCATATGATAAAAGGTTTAGTGCACCAAAATATAAATAACTGTGAACGAAAATCTGTTTTGTGTATCTCAACTTTCAAATTGTGCGTATCCAGCTTTTGCTTATTGCTATGCATATGTAATTTGGCTGCGATGTCATCTATATAAGCTACCACGTGACATCCATACAAATTGTCATGTCAAAAAGTTACCCACAAATAGCAATAATTGGAAGTTACATACACATAATAGAAGTTTGGAAGTTCGACACAAATAGATTTTTGGTCATAGTTTCTTACATTATAGGACACTTACCCCCTATAAAAAAACGTGATCTGTTTAGACAATTCACACTCTCCCTCTCCTTCCCCATCATAAATATCCTTCGTTATTTTCCTGAGAGAAACACAGATATGGGTTCAAACTTACTATCTGCATATGTTCATGTTTTGAACCAACTGGAGTCTTACAACAATTTTCCAAAAGACGTGATAGATTTCTTGCGGAAATACAAGCTTATAATATTCCGATCGTATCAACAAGATAGTTTCAGCAAACCTATGCCATGGATTGGGACCTATATTGCATTAGCATCTTTGTTCTGCACTATTGCAATGGTAGCTGATCTATTTCATGGACTACGAAACAGAAAACTATGGTTTCCATGTAAATTTTTCACTCCAAATGCTGCTTCACTCACTGTGATAGCAGTTGCAATGAAGCTACCCATGGAGCTAAATAATTCAATGCCAGGTGATGTGGACCAGGCTACAAAGCTCGGAAGCATGGCATTCATGTGCACAATGATGGCTAATTTATTGCCTTCTTTAGCATCTACTGGATTCAAGGAACTTGCAACAAATATTATAGCTCTGGGTGTCCTCGTGATCACCTTGATTGTGAACGTTTGCATTCAAATAAAAACGGGCGTTTTTTCATTTTACAACGAAGAACAATTCATGGAGCTTGTTGCTTATGACAAAGATCTATCATCCTATATGTCGGTACATGGAAATAGCTTAAAAGCAACCATTTATATGGTTGTGTTACTCATGTTGCTCATAATGCATACAAGTTCATCTTTAGCCATTCTAAAGTCCAAACAGATACTAGAATCGAAATATCAAGCGTCCCTTGAAAACGACCGAAAGCTCCACGAACCAGGAAGGTTAACGGTTGCAAAAATAAAGCAGCATGTAAAGAACTACTGGATCATGGCAGAAACTGGTAGCCCTCAATTTACAATGACTTGTTCTGCTACAAGCTCTGCTTCTGGTATGATATGTGCTTTCACGACCGTCTTACACTTTTTCACAGTGTTTTCAACTATTGTATCACCAAATGACTATAAGTCCGATTATCAGTGGACGATAGTTGTGATTTTCACAATACAGTGTCTCGGAATTGTACTTGGTACAATCGCCCCATTTTCTAGATGTTTTGCAACCTTAAGCTTTAAATTGTCAGTAAGATGGATTTTGCACCATTTGAGGGTCTTCAAAGTAGAGAACTACTGGACGCAGAAGTTATCTGACTGGAAACAAAGTAGTATACCATTACCATTTCTTAACTGCAAATTCAAGATTGTCGTGCAGAATCTAAAAATCGTAATTCTGAACATTTGTATAGGATTTCAGATTACAACTGTGGTTGTATGTAAGATGATAGGGCTGATCCCAATTTTCTTTGTGGTCTCCGTTTTGTATTACTTTCGTTGGTGGACATGGTTAAAGGCAATGTTCAGTTCCTCAAGTATTGTGTCGGTAAATAAGCCTGAGGAACATGAAAAAAGTAACGATCGTGAACAATATGTTTTGCAGCTTCAAGATGATTTGGAGCTCGCTGAGAGAACACTGAAAGGAATTTCAAAATCTATGAACCGTTTGATTTGAAAGGCTGAAAAGCAACAACCTTCCAACCTTATGAAGCTAGTGGAAAGATCTACAACTTTTGAAGGAGTTGGTAAGTTCGACAGCCATCATGTTCCTCTGATACTTTTAGAAGAACCGCTCAACTGTTGGAGCTTGCCACTTATAACGTTGATGAGCATTGCACTCTCGCTTCCTAACATCCAAAACAATGTAATTGATAGCCTGCTAAGTGGTGTGAGTGAAGGTATTGCGTATGTCACGATTGTGGAGGAAAGCCTTAATGTTACCAACGATTATGCTATCATTCGTAAGGCGGCTAAAACTTTGTGGCTTGAAGTTGAAGTCTACAACAAATGGTTAGGAAACTATAATAACCTGACCAAATATTATTTTGCTGATTTCGGGGACGAAATTATTTTTAGAAGAGAATGTTATAATGACCCGAAAATATTTACATGTATAAGTATTAAGTTTGTATTAATAAAATAGAAGATCAAAATTAAAAGAATAATAATTATAAAACGTATTATATAACTAACAGAAAATAATTTTGATTATTGTTTAAATAATATTAATAATAATAATAATAATAAGAGATATCTTGAATTTGAATGGAGACGTGGGCAAAACGAAATTTCCAAACTTATCGGCCAAATTCGTTTTAATATATCACTTTACATTCCAAACTATCATTCCGTAAACAAATAGAAAATAATAAAAATCATATTGGTTAAAGAGAGTGAAGGAGCAGCAAATTGAAGCATTTTTACGGGGAGCTTTTGCGGGACAGTTTCGGTTGAATTCGATTCCGTTTTAGAAGTAATTGTTAAACCATGAACAAATATTAATGTCCTACTACCTACTGTTAACAATTCTTCCTTAAACCTTCTGTTTTATACATCGAAATTCGTAGTTAAGTTATCGTTTTTACGGGACAATAACGGGAGGTTCGGGATCAAATATAGATATTTCTTAGTAGAATCGGAATCTAAAACCAATATATTTACGTTTGGTAATGTCATACCTTCAATATATATTTAGCTACTTGTAACAAATCATAATTAAATTGAAAGAACTAAAAACTGAAAACTTCGTACTCTGTTTTAGGAAGAAAGAAAACATTACTGTATACATTCAAATGAAAGAGACGTAGATCATGGAATTATTATATGAATTTTCGTCTTAGCCCTTGTAGTATGTAATTGTTTGAGAATTTAATTTCCAAATTGAACATGATACAACTTTAGCCCCTGTGATATAACATTAATTTAAAACGTACCTTGAAATATAGTTAGCTCATTAACTACTGTTAAGGTCATAATTCATTTGTTAGATGGAATATTAGTAAACGAAATATCTATACATAAATTCAAATATATAAACACTTCTTATAATCTTAAGATTTAAGTTATTGCAAATTGCGTTTAAAAATCATATCTATTGTTTTAGTTTTAATTTGACTAACATAAAAATAAAAAGAAAGTTTACAAACAAATATAAAAGTAATAAATAATTCATTTTTAATGGGACATGGGATATTGGGAGAATAAGAACTAAGATATGTAAAGATTCTAGTTAGTTTAATTATTTATCTGTGTAGACTTTGTTGGGAATTGTGGAGTACCTTTTGATATTGAGAGCTAGCTTTAGACATTTATCCAGGTACGGATGTCCATACTCTTCTTTCAGCGTTATCTTGATATGCTTTTTGATTAGCTCGTGATCTCTTTTGTTATTCATTGTGAAATACTTGCGCGTTCTGATTCCTTCTATTTGAGTTGAACTATTATTTGAGATTATATATTCTGAAAACTTTTGAGAAAAACTTGCGTGAAAAATGACTTTGGAAAACTTGGTGATTTATTGGTTTGCGAGCCTTTGTAATTCATTTGATTTAAGTTTAATATGCCTGGTGTGTGGTTGGTTTATATGTTCACTGTGCGACCATATAACCCTAGAATTTTGTAGACAGGAGATAGGTATACCGAGTCAACTACCTGTGGAGGTACCACAGGCTTGTCATTGTGGCGCCAATGACTTGGCACTATCCGTAGCGGTGGGATTAGTCCACGGCGTCTCCACTTTTGTTATATTATGTGATTGTGTGATTACGCTCGCGGGAGAACTTTTGGATTATTTGGGAGGCGTATGGATGCATCCTAGGCTATGTTATGATTTGTGTAGTGCGGTTGTGTGGTGTAGTGCCATACACACCTTCCGATTAGGGGAAACACTTGGAGTCATGACCAGTGTGTATTTGTGATATTATTTGGCACTGGTTTGGTGCAGTTTGGTTACTTTGTTTGTAAGGTACTCGGTATAAAATTAACCCAACCCCCCGTTGCTTCAGCCTTTATTTCATTTGTTACTCTGGTGTAAGGGTGGTATTACTCGAAGGGTGATTTTGGAAAATTATATTATTTATTTCGTTTCATTCTTATATTGAGATATTATTACTGCTATACTTTGTTTCTGTCAAACATCCGCGCACTGAGCAATTCGCTCAGCTGCATTTTCTTTTCCTGCGACAGGTAATCAGGGTACTATGGGATGAGTGTGAGAGCTTCAAGATCCTTGGAGATACCTTAGAGACCCACCTTTGATTTATTAGTCGGGATTATTTATTATTTTTAGATTTTTAAACTATCGTTGAGACACATTTATGGTTGCATTTAAACCTTGGTTATTTATTATTCTAAGAAAATTATGTTGACTTTAATTATTTAGTAATAAATGTGACCTTCTGTTTCATTATTGGAACGGGGGTGTTACAGAAACAACCTGAAAACTGCTTCTCCTCAAACGATTACAGTAGTGCAGATTCTCGAAAGGTTAAGGGATACAGCGAAAACTATGGTGACTGAGATGTAAAGTACGTATTTATTGGGCCTATATGATAATTCCATATCCAGGTCTATTTCTGCTAATTCGATGTATCGTATCACCCAAACAATTCTGTTTTCTTACCAAGACAACATTGATGAGGTTAGCCAAGAGGAACTATTTGTGCAATTATCCTCGATGATTTCTGACATATTGGCTGCTTGTCTCACCAACTTGCTTCAAGTCATAGCGATGAAATGCCACACAAACGAGATAGAGAAGAGGGAAGCGAGTGTGCGTGCTGCAACCCAACTGCTTGGTGAGACTTTGCAAATCGTCAACATACTTGATAATCGTGAACGTCCGAACTTGTGTCCAGATGATATGGCGTTTATTGACAAATGGCGTGATTATCTGAAAGATCCCTTTCCTTAAAACAAGTTATGTGATTTGAGTAGTAATGCAAGTTCATACAGATTTATCACCAATTCGGTTATTACATTACCAGATAATGTCTTTTTTTTTTTTTCTTGTTTTTTTTTTTTAATACAAGCTTTAACTTCACATTAATTAGAGAATGAAGTTAATCAATGTGATTGTTGTTATTGATTAAGAACCAATGCAATGATATCACTTATTAGAAATTGACGGTCCAAACAATGCAATCGTGGCCCAACAATCAATACTTGCGTTTTGTCGTACATTTGAGTTTGGAATGTTTTTTCAATGGACTTCAATTCCAATTTTTTTTGAAAAAAAAAGTACATTTTATACCTTTTAACGAGTTTATTGAGCTCATAGATGAGCCTATCGAGCTCAAGCTTCAAAATATGCATTTCGAGCTAAAAATTAGTTTTTTACATAATTATGACAAACCTAAATGAGCATCGAGCTCACACTCAAACCATAACTAATCATTCGAGCTCAAAATTGAACATGAATTTAAAACTTAATTGCATTTGGGTTTAGGTAAAGTTGGGCACAAATTTTTGGACACTCAACTCAATTCGTTAACACTCACTTAAACCCACACATTTTGCAAAACCCACCATTTTTCGAATATAATACCCAATTTCTAAATCCAATGATGTAAATATATGACTTTTTTAAACTTCATTCTTAACGTAAAACCAAAACCCATCAAACAATCTTATCCTTAGTTGTAACACATTCTTCGAAGTAACAAAGAATATTATATAATACAATGGCCTATCACTCACAATGAGCAGTTCAACAATTATGGGATCACAAATCTTCATCTTTGAATTATCATTACTCCGTATTTCTTGTTTAATTAGCCCAACATAAACTTTGAGGGTTTTAATTAATGTACATAATTATAATTATATTTATATATGAAATTGATGTCTTGAATGTATATATATATATATATGAAGCGTTTAGTGTAGAGAAATCCACTAAGCTATTTTGCGAAGTCTATTGCATGTACCCATTCAAAATTCGCTTTATTGTGTATAACGAATCCCGAAAAGGGCACATTTAATGCACTTGACTTCTTACCATTTACATATAACCGGTTAACCTTTTACAGTTGCCACGTAAGTTTACACCTGTAATGCTACGTAAGTTGCAAAAAACCCTTAATATATTTCACCCATATCATCCTTCCTTTTCCCTTTTCTTTTATTTCACACATATATCTTTTTCCCTCCAATTCCCCATGCTCTCCCCATGGCTTCATCATCATCTTCTCAAAATCAAAGTGACCAACCTCATTTCTACTACTACTCTTGTAGAGAGGATGTATGTGAAAATGTCATGGACAAACAAAAACTCAGCTAGACGATTTGTAAAATGTCATGGTGTAAGTTTTAACATAATCTTTTGTCATTGTTTATAACATGCAATGCAATGTATTTTAAGTATGAATGTTGGATTGTATTTGACTTTTTGTTATATGTAGGTTCCCTAAACCTGGATCCACGAGGTAATCACGTATGTACAGTGCGGAATCCTCATACAAACGTAACAATAATCAACAAGTAAACACGAATATGTAAAACTCACAAATAATAAGCTTTATTGAATATAAACTCGGTTACATTCAAAGTACAATACCAACTCTCTCAATTGTCTTTCTACGAACTTGCATTAAGACCGACTGAGTATACGAACTGAAATAATCGATTACTCAACAAAACCTACGGATATGCATATATATAGAGTCTAAGTTCGTATGGAATGGGCCCTACGAACTTAGCCCACTTCGAAGCCCATACGAACTTAGCCAAGTTCGTAGGTTTCCTAAGTTCGTACCTACTACCTAAGTTCGTACGAACTTACATATTTATGCATATAAGACAAAATATAACAATAACAATGATTAACAATATCACTATTACAAACTAGAAGCTGTTGTCACACAAGATGCACCAACATAAACATTCGCACGAAGAAGAACCTTAGAAGCACGATACCAACGTGTGGTGACATAAGTCACATAATGGTAGTTGACCATTAGTTTCGCGGACTTGACCAAAATCACCAATCTTTATCACATCTTTAGAGATAAGAACGTTATGAGGTTTGATGTCACGATGAATGTAACCGCTGTGACACATTTGTTCAAGACCATGAAAGAGTTGAAAGCAAAAGTTTCTAATCTCAGCTTCTGAGAAAGGTTTCGTTCGATTTATCATACGTTTAAAAAGACTGCATTCCATGAATTCGAATACTAAATACAAAGTATTATTCTCTTTGACCATTTCCTTAAGTTTGAAGATACTTGGATGATTTCTCATCTTGAATAAGGACTTGACTTCTATTAAGTTCTGGCATTCTTCGAACGTCTGATATTTCTGGTTGAGTTTCTTGACTGCAAGAACTTCATAAGTTTCTTGATTCCACGCCACACGACACCATACGATCCATGTCCGAGTTCCTCCATTCTTATATATTTCTCCAATTTTTTTAGTTATTCAAGAAAAGACACAAACGTGTGATTAAAAGAAGTAAAAAGAGTTTTGAAAGTGAGCATTTCTGTCTGATCGATCAGTGCTTTGTGAATAAGTTGTCAGAGGGCATATAGAGTACGTGGTAGTGATACTAGCATTATATAGTTTTAAGTAACTTGGGATTAGAGTTTTATTATATACTAGGTATAAACTCGCGATAACGCGGGAAGAATTCAAAATTAATAAATGAATAAAATATTGTACTCGATTTTTTTTATAGTTTATAGACCCGCAATAAGGCGCGACAAATTTAACTTTTATAAATGAATAAAATATTTAGTTAACTTTTTTATATTGTGACCGACTTTTGTAATTTAAACATTTATTTGGTCGATTTTTTTATATAGTCTATAGACCCGCTATAACGCGAGACGAATTTAATTTTAATAAAATGAGTAAAAATATTGTGGCCGATTTTTTTATATAATTTATAGACTCTTTAATTTTTATAAATAAATAAAATATTTGGTCTATTTTTTTAATTTTAATAAATACATCAAATATTTAAGGGGCCAAAAGTATAATTAGATGAAAGAAATTAAAATTGTTGGATCGAGTGAAAAATAATGAAGGAACCCAAAAAGAAGGGAGCTACGTCTCAGTTAAACTTGGAGATGGCGGTACTTGTGATATTTCGGCTTGGGTCGCATTTTCGAAGTGAGGCCAAAAGGTATTATTTATAGGTATATATTGTTATGGAATTTGAGATAAGATATAATTGTATTATACAATAATAATATTAGAATCATACTAATAATGGTTTTCTGTATTCGTTTAAGGCTTCCTTCGTATATTATAATGATGATAATGATATCAAAGAGTCAAATATTATTAAAACTTCACTTCACATAAATAAAGTTCATATTGAAAAAGGATATCTCATATGATTACATGTTACAAGTAAGCCGATCCAGGTTTCATTATGATTTTGTAAAAGGTTAAAGGCGCCACCTAAACATGTGGACCGACTCAAAGTCGTATATGATAATGATATTATCATTAGATAGATTGAATTTAAATTTAAATAAATTAATTGCTTTATTTTCTAATCAACAATTATTTTTAATCGTTAGATCGTAAAGGAAAGAAGACAATGGAGGGTTAAGATTCCTCCATTGTATTCTCTTTTAATTATATATATAATATAATATAATATAATATAAGGATTCATGGGACGTGAAGGTATAAAGTCGAAAGGATATATATCACGTAGTATAAAATAAGATAATGTTTCCTAATATATGGAATATTAAATGGGATTGAGGGTATTCATATATGGAGCTTTTTTTATTTTTTTATTTGTCATTAGAAAATAAATAAACAATTTAACTTGGTTTTAAATGAATTCAACGCGCGCAACTTATCTTAGTTTGACTGTGATCTTCTGTTAACTGTATTTTTATACCATGAGTTAATTATAGCCATTTTTTGTCATCGGGTTCTAACAATCACTTATGTTAAAGAAATCTATATACACTACTAGAAATCCTGCCAGTTTGACAGACTTTTATCAATGACTTTCTATTTGTAAATAAATTATCACTTTATCAACTACTTTATCAACGAATTTTGATGAAATGAATTTTTCAGTTTACTCACGACAATTTTGTTGATAAATTTGTTGGAGTTTTGTAAATTTTTAGAGGGAAGCTTCCCGCTATCTTTACCAACGCTTCATATATATTCGTGAGTAACATTGAAAAAACAATTATCAACAACATGCAATGAACTCGTTGGAGTGTGAATTCACCAATGCTTATTACCAACAATTTGGAAATCGTTGGTTATTTGGTATATTTACCAACAATTCTACCAATGATATTTAGTAGTAGAAGTTACCCACAGAATAAGGTGTTGCAAATTTCAATGGAACATTTGAGTAGGATATTTCTCTCAACCGGTCTTCTTTGTTGAAGTCGTTGGTAAAGTCATTCACCAACGAATTTTGACTGTTTACCCACGACTTTAGCCCATCGGTACTTGCAATTTTCTTAGTAGTGCACTATTAGAAAAACTTCATATTCGAACGGAAAATTCCTTTGGTGAATAAGTAAATTCCGTTGGTAAAATATATTATTAACGGGTCTACAAACAGAGAAGAGGTATGGCAAAAATGTTCGTTGATAATCGCTTTTATCAACCGATTTATGTTGTCTATTGGTAAACCATCAATGAATATGTGGTGGATGATTGAAAATTGTCCGTTGGTAATTGTATTAGTCAAAACCTCAAGTTCCGTTGTTAAAATAGTAAACTACCAACAAATAGGTCGTGGATAATTGAAAATTGCCCGTTGGAAATTTTAGTTACCGAGACCTCAAGTTCCGTTGCTAAATCTATAACTATCAACGGCGATGCCATTGGTGAATGTATCATTTTCCATTGGTAAAAATATTGGCCAACCCTTCCACTTTATTGGTAAATTTATGAATTACCAACGAGAAATTTCTAGATCTAACAATGGGTTTCTAATCCATGGGTGTTTTTGAAATAATGTTAGCAACAAATGTTTCCCAGTGCTATTTCACATGCAAAATCTGTTGTTGTTTTTGACTTACTAGCATTACCAACGGCTTGAAACCTGTTGACAAACTGTATGTGTATATATATATTTATAATGAATATGATATAAACATCATTGCAAATTAAAAGTTCAAACATGCATACTAAAACAAATATCCAGTTTTTACAAAACAAATCCAAACTACTATCCATCAACGTTCAAACAAATTAGAAACATTAAATACAAAATACTTAAAAACTTCATACCTTATTCAAGTTTGGTGATAGCATTTGTCTCATTTTCTCTTCCATCTCGGCACACATTCTTTCTTCCTTTGCATTCATCTCGGTATGCATTTTTTCTTCCATCTTGACCCGTAACGAATCATCATGAGAAGCAACTCTAGTTCTTACTTCTTGCTCAATTTTTTCTTCAATATTCATGGGAGTGATAGTCTAAGGAAGAGTTCTTTTACTATGACCCAAATTTGCAACTTGAATAATTAAGCTCTCAAATTCTACATTTTGACATTGGCAATACACTTGTTTATTTTTTGAAACACCAGTCACCTCCAACCATACTTTAGGATCAAAAGGTATCTCAAAAGATTGCTAGATACCATCATATTGAAGCTTTTCTTTCATCGTTTCTTCATACTTCTAAGCCACTTTTTCCGCCTTTTCAGCACACCACTCACCTATGCCCTTATTCTTTTTGCGCATTTTAGCGAAAAAAGTTAAGTTTGTTGGGCGTGTGGCCGAATTCATTTTCATGCGTTAAGTATAATAAAACTTAATCGTAAGAAATTAAACTCAATGCATATGAAAAGTAAATTAAACTCATTAGATGTTTATAAATGTTTTAATATAAAGAACATAAACATATTTGTTGCTCAATCTGACATGGCCCATTTTGTCCTTTCTTAAAATGACTAGTTTCAACCTAAATCCTTTTGACCCATTACACAACCTACCCATCGTGCCAACCTTGTAAATTCATATGACCATGCCAATAAGTCCAAAGAGGTAGAAGTGTTAAATCACTAACATGGAAGACCTATATTTTTCATCTCATATAAAACTTGTGTATAAAACCTCATATTTCAAAACAACATAGACATAGCAACCTATTGATTTTTTAAAGAAAAATACCAATATAAATCTTAACACCTCTTGTACTACTTTTTACTAATATCTATTGATTCTATATTTGTTGGGACATATTATTGTGACAACAGATCTAGCTTGTAATAGGACTAGTGTATTTATTGTCAAACTTGTATAAATTGTTTAGACTCGTAAATATATGATATTAACTTGTTATTATTATTTGTTAAATGTTATTGAACAAGTATCGATTTCAAGTTAAAGTCAAAATTCGCGAAGTGAGAAGTCAACTCGCAGGTTTGACCTGCGAGTTGAGATCTCATCTCGCAACCATCTGGACTCGCAGCTCTCAGCTGCGAGTTGAGATCTGGGCTCGCTGATATCTGGACTCGCAGGTCTTACCTGCGAGTTGAGATCTGGGCTCGCAATCATCTGGACTCGCAGGCCCATGGGCTGCGAGTTGAGTCAACTCGCAAAGCCCATGGCCTGCGAGTTGAATCAGATATAAATATTTTAATGCTGCTCATTATTGAAAGATCTAGAAATCCGTGCCAAAAACATACACACACCATATATATTTTAAGTATTTTCTCTCCTCGAAATCTGTGCAGATATAAAAGCATTTATTGAATAGGCTCGGTTTTGATTGTTTAACACTAGTTAATATCAAAACGAAGCTTGTTAATTAATTGCAAAGTTATATAAGCAATAAACCTTAAGTATTGAGGGATTCCGCACCTCAATACCTAAAAGATAATCCGTTATTGCTAACCAAGATCTAGAGACTTACAATTGGTATCAGAGCTTTCGGGCTTAGAAACGTTGTGGTTACAAGGTTTTTGGTTATATAACATCTTTAGGGTCGTTTTTCGAACGAAATCTACGGATTTATTCGTAAAATACCAAAAAGTTTCAGTTCCCAGATTTCGAGGCGCCGTTTTGCGAGTTGAGATTAGGGTTACTGTTATCTGCGAGTTGAGATTAGGGTTTCTGCGAGTTGAGATTTCTGCGAACCGAGTTCCATTGCGAACTGAGTTCTCTGCGAGTTGAGAATCAGCTGCGAACCGAGTTCCATTGCGAACTGAGTTTTCTGCGAGTTGAGAATCAGCTGCGAACCGAGTTCCATTGCGAACTGAGTTTCTGCGAGCTGAGATTTTCTGCGAATTGACATTTTTTGTTGCGAGTTGAGATTATTAAATTCGCAATATAACCTAATTTTTCACTTTAAAATGTCTGATTTAAGCCGAATGATCGAGATGGAACACGAGGTTGGAAAATCTAATGTTCCACCGAAGCTACTTAGACTTGAGGACTATTATGGGTGGAAAGACAGATTTGAAAGTTACTGTAGATTCCACGACATCACTATTTGGTTGTGTATTAAAAACGGATATGTTGCACCTACAGCTGAGGTAGGGAACGCAACAGTGATTGTGACTTATGATCGAATGAATGACCATCAGAAGAAAGAATTCACCATCGATAATAAAGCACATTCTTCAATTAAGATGAGCCTTCCTAAGGAGATCAACCATCAGTTGAAGTCCTTTCACACAGCTAAAGAGCTGTGGGACGCTCTAGAAAAGAGATGTGAGGGGAGCCCTCAGGTGAAAGCTGGTAAATGTAATCTTCTAAAAAAGCAGTTTATGGTATTTAAGGCTTTTAGAGAAGAAGATCTTGAGGCTTACACCACCCGTTTCTATCATCTATTAAGTGAGCTTGACGACCATGCTATCTTTTATAATGACAAGGAGAAAACCGACAAGTTTATTGAGGGTTTACCTTGTAAATGGGAGATGTACGGTATCATGCTGAAAGATAATGATGAAAGATATGCAACCATGACCCTAGAGAAAGCGATTGATAAACTAAGGGGTTATGACTTCTCTAAGAAAACGAGAGATACGGATTCTGATCATCTACAGAATCCTGGTCTGTACCATGGAAAGACCAGTATCTCTAACTCCTCATCCAATTTGACCACGGCTTTGTTTGCAGGTGAAATTGATGAGATTGGAGAAAAATTGACTGAGGATCTCTGTTTCATTGCTTCGGATAACGGTGATAAACGAAACAGGAACACCACCTCAGATAAATCCACTCAAGGGCATCATAAGATGCCGATGAGTGTGAAATCAGCCGAACAACAACTTTCTGTGTTGGCATCGTTCGTTGCTTCTTATGAAAACTATATTCAAGGGAAGATAAACGATCCAGCACAATTTGATGAAGATTATGATCAGGTTGATCCTGACGACTTAGAGGAAATGGACCTCCAGTGGCAACTGGCTATGGTGTCAAGGAGAGTAAAGAATTTCCTAAAGCGTACGGGTAAGAGAGTGGTTGGAAATCGACCAGGTTTTGACAAGTCCAAGGTCAAGTGTTATAACTGTCAAGGTTACGGACACTTTGCCAGGGAATGCCAAAGACCAAAGGTTGATGCTGGAACTTCAAAACAAGATTCGGGAAGTAATCTAACTTCCAAAGTATTAGTGGTTCAGCAAATAGACGGATCTTATGATTGGTCTACACCATCAGAGCAAGCTCTCATGGCTGAGATTGACGATCAAGAGAAACAAATTGAATCCACTTCCTACATGCCAACTACTGAAGAACTTCAAGCTAATGTGCCACACACTGAAGTTAAGGGGATTGAGGAAGATGTTCTCTACATCAACTCGACAGAAGAAATGAGTCCCAATGATTTTGTGGCATATATGGCTGATATTCAATCCGAAAAGAAAAAGGTATGTTTAGATCTCCTTACTCTCACCGATGTATGCTATTTAGTTACTGATCTTCAAACACAGGTTAGTGTCTTTGCAGAATCTAACAAAACCTTGACCTCAGAATTAGACTTAGCTAAGTCTGATGTTCGTCGGTTAGGTGAAGATAAATTAGCACTGAACGAGAAGATTAAGAGTGAAACTCTAGATAAGACCAGTCTGACTGACATTATAAATGAACAATGTATTAAAATAGACGGGTTATATCTAAACCTTAATGAGCTTAATAGAAATATAGCTATTAGGGATAAGGAATTATCAGAGTCAAATATGAAACTGGTAGAGCTGAATAGAAAATTTGAAGGTTATAGAACTTCTTCTTTGACCTTAAATAGAATCATTGGCTCTCAACGTAGTGTAAAGGATGTTACTGGCCTAGGATACTCAGATGTCCCTCCGCCTTTTAATGCCAATTACACTGCTTCCACTTCTGTTGACTTAGAAATGACAGACGTTAATCCTGAGACTGAGGATTTGGAAAATCAACAGTCTATTGCATCTGAGATCCAAAAGGAGACTGTCAATGATTCATCTTTAACCAAGAGTACAGTCAAATCTCTCACTAAAGTACAATTCGTATCAAGTGGGATGATTGGAAGTACTGATGGAAATAATGAAGTCATTAAGAAACATAAGGAGTTACCTTCAGTGTCTTTTGATCAGATAAAGAAGGAGTCTGCTAAGACTGCTAAGTCACGAAAGCAGATGTCATGCTTCAAATGTCATCAACGAGGACATGTCTCTTCTTGTTGTCCCAATAAGAAGAATGAAGCTGCTCCTAAGCGCGAGGCCAGTGATAAGTCTAAAAATATCTCTAGCACAGACAGGTTAGGTACCAGACCTGGTATTGGTATTAAACCTGTGACTGCTCTGAAAAGAGATGCGTCTCACAGTGTCTCGCCACCAAAACCTAAACGGCATGAAAACTCTGCTAAGGATCAGGTGCCGTCGAGGTTTATGACTCCGAGAAGGAACCAAAGTCATTTTGAGATTGGTTCTACATCTCGCACACAAGGAGTTTACCAAGGGTCCTATGATAATCGTAGCCAAGGGCAAAAATCCCAGGGTTATATTTCGGGGAGGGTTGGAAATCAATCAACTTATAGACCCAGGACCACTAATCATCAGCAAGCTGATGCGTCTTCAAAAGTGACCAAAGCTCCCAATGGGAAAAATGGTTACTTTAAAGAGCTACAGTTTGTCGATGATAAGGGACAAACCAAGACCGTAATGGCTTGGGTCCCTCTTGATAACTGATTGTTTACAACTTGTATGTGCAGGAGCAGACTGGGAACAATGATAATTGGTGGTATGTTGACAGTGGATGCTCTAGGCACATGACAGGAACAAGAAGTCTACTGACAGACTTCAGAGGTGGACTGAGACAAGGAGTGCACTTCGCCGGTGATAAAGGAGGAGTAATTACTGGGAAAGGAACTGTTTCTAATGGAACTTTGACTCTAGAGGATGTGAATTATGTTGAAGAACTATCGCACAACCTAGTGAGTGTTTCCCAAGTCTGTGATAAAGGTCATCCTGTTCTCTTCACTGAGAAAGAGGCCTTGATTCTGAAGCCGGGTTTTATCATTCCCGATAAATGGATACTAATGAAAGCTCCAAGGAAGAAGGACATTTATGCTATCAACATGAATGCTCCTATTACTTCAATGGTGTCTACTTGTCTGTTATCCAAGGCTTCAGAATCAGACTCTCTCCTATGGCATAGGAAAATGGCACACTTAAACTTTCGAAAAATGAACTATATAACCAAACATGGGTTAGTTCTGGGTGTACCACCGAAGAGTTTTGCATTTGAAGACAAGTGTATATCCTGCTTGAAAGGAAAACAGCATAAGAAACCACACAAGTCTAAAAATGTGAACTCTATTTCCTCGCCTTTTGAGTTGCTACATATGGATCTCTTTGGCCCAATAAGCAAGAGAAGCATAGGTGGCAAATGGTACTGTCTGGTTGTCACAGACGATTTCTCTAGATTCTCTTGGGTATTCTTTTTGGGATCTAAGGATGAAACTCCGGGCATTCTTATGGAGTTTCTAGATCTAATAGAGAACATCTATAGAAAAAGAGTTAAGAGAATTCGTAGTGACAATGGGACCGAGTTCAAGAATTCTACATTGAATGTATATTGCTTAAGCAAAGGCATTCAACATCAATTCAGTGCACCATATGAACCTCAACAAAATGGTGTTGCTGAAAGGAAGAATAGAACTCTAATTGAAGCAGCGAGAACAATGCTTGCAGATTCAAGGCTTCCGGTCATATTTTGGGCAGAAGCAGTGAATACAGCATGTCATGTTCTCAATCGGGTTCTTACGGTTAAAAAGCAGAACAAGACATGTTATGAGCTTTTGAACAAAAAGAAACCGAACTTAAAAGGGTTTGAACCCTTTGGAGTTTCATGTACGTTGTTGAAAACAAGTCACCAACCTAAATTTGGTGAGAAGGCTGACGAAGGATACTTCCTAGGTTACATGCCTAACTCACCAAACAAAAGGGCCTTCAATAAAAATTCGGGACGTGTTGAAATAGTTTATAACATCGAAGTTACGAGTTATACACATGACTCACATAAGGGATTGGATTGGCAGTTTGACTATTCAGATCTTTTCAAGTCATTTAAAGTCCCTATCAGTGACTATGTCAGTAACTCAGACATTCCTGAGCATTTATTGTCGGGAGATGAGGATCCCACTCCTTCTCCAACATCGAGTGCTCAAACGTCTGATGCTAGGAATATTGTCAATACTGATGTTGTCCCCCCTATCGAGTCACAACTACCTCAAGATGATATACCTCTAGAGAGTGAAGATCCTGAAATTGCTTCTCAAAGGATTATGGATGATGTTCTTACTCCTCTGAGACAATTAAGGATATCAACTACTAATGAAGGTATACCACCTTTGGAGGAAATTGGTACCAACTTACAGGATGATATTCCAGTTGAACCTGTTACTTCAACAAGAACTAATAGGATTCATCCAATTGATAATATCATCGGTGATCCAAATTCTCCTGTTCTGACTCGAAATCAATCTAAAGCTAGTACATCCACTCATTCAAGCTTGTATGCTGAAATGAACGAGACAGGGATTTCAAATCTATGTCTATATTCATGCTTTATCTCACAAATTGAACCTAAGAATGTTCAGATAGCTTTGAAGGAAAATTCGTGGGTCGAGGCAATGCAGGAAGAACTGTCTCAGTTCACAAAATTGCAAGTTTGGGAGTTGGTTGACCTACCTGTTGGGGAATATCCAATTGGAACTAGATGGGTATTTAAGTGCAAGAAAGACGATCGAGGAATCGTAATTCGCAATAAAGCTCGTCTAGTTGTCCAAGGTTTTAATCAACAAGAGGGGATTGATTACAATGAAGTGTTTGCGCCTGTGGCTAGGCTTGAAGCAATTAGGTTATTTTTAGCATTTGCAGCCTCAAAGAAAATAAAAGTATTTCAGCTGGATGTTAAAAGTGCCTTCTTGTATGGCAAAGTCAAAGAAACGGTGTATGTTTCTCAACCACCGGGATTTACTGATCCAAAGTATCCAGATAGAGTATATCGTCTCGATAAGGCTCTATATGGATTACATCAAGCTCCGAGAGCGTGGTATGAGACACTGTCCACTTATCTTCTTGAAAATGGATTCACAAGAGGAAGAATTGACAGTACACTCTTTGTGAAATGGAAAAGAAGAGACTTTATACTTGTTCAAGTATATGTTGACGATATCATCTTTGGGTCATCTGACGAAAGGATGTGTAGTGAATTTGAAAAGGTTATGAAGAACAAGTTTGAGATGTCAGCTATGGGTGAATTGACATTTTTCTTAGGATTGCAAGTCGATCAAAAGAAAGATGGATATTTCATTCATCAGACTAAGTATACTAATGAGCTTCTAGAACGATTCAAGATGGAAGAATCAAGAATTTTTCATACTCCCATTCCAGAAGCCCATGGTATTGGTCCAGATACATCGAGTGATAGAGACGTGGATCCTACTCTTTACAGGGCCATGATTGGATCACTAATGTATCTTACAGCATCAAGGCCTGATATAATGTTTTCGGTATGTGTCTGCGCAAGATATCAAGCTACTTCTAAAGAATCTCACATGCAAGCAGTAAAACGGATTCTTCGTTACCTCAAAGGGAAACCGAAGCTGGGACTTTGGTATCCGACTAATGGAGACTTAGATTTTGTTGCTTACACTGATTCTGATTACGGAGGATGCAATCAGAATAGAAAGTCTACAACCGGTGGATGTCAATTCCTAGGAGGTAGACTGGTCTCTTGGCAATGCAAGAAGCAAACCTCAGTAGCCATTTCTACATGTGAAGCTGAGTATGTCGCAGCTGGCAGCTGTTGTTCCCAAGTTCTGTGGATACAACAACAATTGCTTGATTATGGGTTGAGTATAACAAATACTCCTATGATGATTGATAATGAATCAACGATCTCAATAACCAATAATCCGGTCAAGCACAGCAAAACTAAACATATTGATATTCGACATCACTTTATTAGAGACTGTGCTGAGAAAAACCTGATAAAGTTAGCTAAGGTTCCATCTGTAGATAATTTAGCAGACTTATACACCAAAGCGTTCGACAGAGCTCGATTCGAGAAATTGGTGCAACTAAATGGAATGAGAAATCCAGAGGATTAGTCTTCCATAGAGTTGATTTGTAATAATTAGTAGTTTATATATTATTAGTTTATGCTTATTTTTAAAAAAAAAAAAAAAAAAAAAAAGAAAAGGGGGTAAGGCGTATGGCATTCATTTGCTTGTTACCGTTGGGGAATCGCCTCCGATAAAGGTTAAGTCTTTATCAACTGGGAAATGATAGTAAATTAGAGGAATTGGCTTAATAAATGTAGGTAAAAGTCTTAAGTTAGATGTGTTAAAAGATTCAAATTTGTTACATGAACTTTACATCTTTAAAACCAGGCCTTCACTTATCTTTATTTTAGTATACTCCTCTCTCCACACGATATAATCTGCTTGAAAAACTTTAGATCTAGACAGCTTCATTATATGATATAATGGTAGGCAATTTCTGCTTTGATTTCTGAGCATATAATAAGCTATAAATCTACAGTGTGTTATCTCGTGTGATTTACTATATGACGTATGACATAAGTCTTAATTGATGAAAGATAGTCTGACCATACACTGTTATCAAGAATCTATGAAAATATGTCAAGACAAATAATAAGAATTATGGCTGTTAGTGAAATTACTGGTGTCTCTATTGTACTAAGTACAGACCTGACTCCTTTAGTTTTGCCAATGGTTTCAAGCTTGGTTTGTCTATACTAAGGGATCTTATGTTGTACTAAGTACAGATCTAGAACCACTAGTATCTACAAAACGGGTTTGATGTTTGTCACATTTTATAAATTCACTCAAGGGTATGTCATATGTTTCGAAAAGAACATCATTTAGTGACCTCTATCTTGCAAAGTGAAAGAAACAGTGTTACGTGTTTTACTAAATTTCTCAGTATGTCATTTTTGAATCACATTAGGTAATACACATTCAAACAATAAAAGGTTTGCTTGGAAATCAGTGTAGACTTTGTTTATATGGATTATAATACCGGTAATCATCTTGAACTGTCTATGATATTTAAATCACTTCATTTTGATGTGAATATTATATTTTGTGGAAATAGGTAACCAAGTTATACTCTTATAAATGTAAGTTGATAAATGGTTAAGTTGTGAGTTCTTATGTAACTTATTGTGAATTTCATAAGGTTTGCATACTAACAATCTTCTTAGACTTTTTACTCATCATTTGGTTCAGCTGTTTCCTTCTGATATGATCCCACTGTCGATAAATTTCTTAATGCCCTCGATTAGGATTTATTTTACTTTATTTTATTGTAATTTTATTTTAGCCAAAGTGTTTAATTAATACAAGGGTACTTAATACCAATGTTTATTATGAATCATTGTACTTTTATTTATTTCATTTTATCTTATTTCTCTTTATTTTATTTTACTTATGTTTCTATTGTTCATATTATTGCATCACAAGTGAAAGATCCTCTGATTTTAGACTTGTGCACAATTTCCTAAGTCTCACAAGTGAAAAATACCTGATTTTAGACTTGTGCGCATTTTTCTAAGAACGACAAGTGAAAAATATTTTATTTTAGACTTGTTCGCTATTCCATAAGAAAAACAAGTGAAAGATCCTCAGATTTTAGACTTGTACGCGACTTGGACTTAAAAATGACGTTTTGTAATTAAAATGTAATTTTTGGACAAAAACTGCGAGCCGAGAACAGTGCTGCGAGTTGACTTTAGGCTGCGAGTTGAAATCAACTCTGCGAATTGAGTTCTGCGAGCCGAGTTCAGTAAGTATAAAAAGGTAGCGAGCCCGCATAACAAACACACAGTCCTGCGAGCCCAAACTATTTCCTTGCGAACCCAGATTTGAACTCGCAAATCTTGTGACTTTCATTTTGAAGTAAAGAGATTTTGATCTTCTGATTTTTATATACCTTTACTTTGTGATCATTTCAAGGTAAAAACCAAGTAAATCCACCGTGTATTTCATTCACAATCGGCATTTTATAAAAAAATGAGGGTTTTGAAATTTCAATTACAAAAATCATTTAAATAATGCTTAGATTATACAAGAAACCTTAGGGTTTATGGTAATTAAAGTATTTTGGACCTAATTACATCACCTGATTGCACAAAGCTC
Organism: Logfia minima; assembly: GCA_963921325.1. NCBI lineage: Eukaryota > Viridiplantae > Streptophyta > Magnoliopsida > Asterales > Asteraceae > Logfia > Logfia minima. The sequence goes on from OY992776.1 coordinate 3,282,155, forward strand.
GCCAAAATAAATTTAAATGATGATGTCATCTGTGCAGTTCATGCTGCGAGTTGAGATCCAGACTCAACTCGCAGCCCGCTCCTGCGAGTCCACTTGCGAGTTGAACTTGCGAGTTGAACTTGCGAGTTGACTCTTGCGAGTTGACTTTTGTTGACTCTTGCGAGCTGACTTGAACTCTGCGAGTTGAACTTGCTTGTTGACTTTGGTTGACCTGCGAGTTGAACTTGCGAGTTGACTCTGGTTAAACTGCGAGTTGAACTCTGCGAGTTGACTTATGTTGACTCTGCGAGTTGAAATTCTTTTTAATTTGTAATTTAATTTAATTTACGAACTCTAGATTTTTATTAATTAAGAGTTATAAATTAGTTAACAATTAGACGTGTAGACTTAAGTGAAAACACGTAAAATTGTACACTTTAAATGGTTATAAGGCTTACGACTTTGAGTAATAAGCTGTATTACCTTTAAACGAACATTCGAACATTAGATTTATTGAATTTATATATAATGAACGACTATAATTGTTAATTAAGTTTCTTAACTTAATAGTTCAATTGTAGTTCGTAGATTATATAAGTCTCTCAATATTTGTTAAACTAATTGTCTAACATTTGTGTGATCTTTGATATTACAGGTATGGCTCGACAATTCGTTGGACATCATAATGTTCTGGTCGATTTAGACGTAGATGCCCGTGGTGCATCTAGATTGACTCGGGTTCTTTCTTATCTGGCACGATCGAGGATTCGATATGCTATCACCGAGTCACCGCCCCTATCACGAGATATACTAACCCAGTTCTGGGCAAATATTGTATATGATACATCGGTGAATCCTCCGGTCATTCGAACGAGGATTAATGATCTTCCAGTTACCTTTTCTGCATCCGATCTTCGGAACATCCTACAGTTGGGCACTGTAGAGCAGGAAGATGGACCTACTGAGTTCTCTTCGGACTTTATTGAGGGTGCACTGACACGTATGGGGTATGTTGGACCCAAGAGAGGGCGTCAGTTCTTGAAGGCGCTCGTTTTTGGTGAGTGGAGGTTCTTATGGCATGTCCTTGTAACTATCTTTGGACCGAAGAAGGGAGGATACGATGAGTTGAGCTCTTCTCTCCTATCTGCTTTACTGTCACTGGTTTATAACAAACCATACAGCTTTTCAGATTACATCTTTGGGGAGATTGTACGCCAAATTTTGGGGGGAGTTAGATCGCAGTTTATGATCTATCCCCGATTTTGCATGCTGATTATTAGGGCCTCAATCCCTGATCTGCCAGTTTTTCAAGCGGATCTGAAGGTTGATACCATTGGGTTAAGGGCATATAATGCGATGTTTATGCAAACCTCTCGCAGATTCGAGATGCAACCACAGCTGACAGAGTTGTTTGGATTTTTGATTAATCCAACGTATGTGGCGCCACCAAATCATGGTTGGCTAGATGTTGATGTGGACGAGGGTGCTTCTGAGCCACAAGAACTGATTGAGGAGGTTCTTATTCAAGCAAATCAGCAAGAGCAACAAGTTGATGTTGACATTGCAGCTGAAGTGGTGCAGCAAGTACTGGCTGAGAACGATGATGCCAATGATCCCATCATGCAGGATGTGGATCAGTATGTTGCTGAGGGACCAAGGTTTGAAAAACCATCCACAGAGGCACCTGATGCTGTTGGGCCATCGGGCAGAGATGGAGAAGCTGCTTCTGCTTCTGAATCTGGGTCTGATGCTGATGATGATGATGATGAGACTGGACCACCAGGGTTTGTCTCCGGTATCCCTGAAGGGATGATTCGTCAAGGATCAAAATTGATTATGGATCCGGCATTGAAGTTAAAGAGGAAAGCTGTGGACCAAGATCCCGATTTTGTTTTGGTTGATGAAGATGAGGATGAAGAAGAAGAGGAGGAGGTGCTCATTACTCGACCTCGCAAACTGCTCAGACAACCAGCTTCAACCTCTGCAGCTCATCTACAATCCAGTTCTACGCCCTTAGAGGCTGAAATGATTGCTGCTTTGGTTCGCCCGTCTTCGCACCCAACCACCAAATCTAGCAGGGTCGCAGCGCGTCTATTAACCGATGTCGCTACCGAGATAGCGAAGAAAATGCAACCGCCCGCTCCCACGCCACCAACCACCACTACTGCTGCTCCATCCACCTCCTCTGCGACTGATTCTGATCATATTAATAGCTTAGAGTCCAGAGTTCGAGAGTTGGAAGAAACCGTCAAATTCTTGATTTCTCAAATGCTGTCTATGTCTGATAACATGACTAATCAGAATGATGCCTATTCACTGCTCATCAAGACGAATAACAATCTGATAGATGATGTAGCTGACAAGCAGAGGCAAATTGATAGACTTGATCGCCTGGTCATCAGCCTTCTGAAGGACAAGCCATCTCAAGGGGAGGTATTGATATATCAAGAGTCCTGCAAGGAAGATGAGCTGGCGAAGAAGAATAAGAATGATGAAGACGATGATCCCGCAGCTGGAAAAGATAGTGAGCTGGCCGGTCCTTCAACGACTGGTCAGCAGACTACATTTCAGGGGGAGTCTGCTGAAGCAAGTGGTAGTGGAGCTGGTGCTGCGAAGGGTGGAGCTGAAGAAGGTGACACTTGTATTAATATAGATTGAGTGTAATTATTAATACATTGTAACTTTGAATCATTTTGTAATTAAGATGTTTGAACTTGAATGTTTAAAATGTTATAATTATGAATGTTCGTATATTATAAGTCTTTTGTAATTCTAGATTGACTATGATCGATAAAAGAGTTATAGGAACATATAATATATGATGTTCGCATATTATAAGACTTATTCAAATTTTAGATCGATTATCATAATCGATGAAAGATTTGAATAAGTATATATAATATATTTCAAATACACAAAGGGATTAATAAGAAAAATCTTAGATTGATTCAGGGAAATCAATGAAAGAACTTATGATATTAATCTATTTGTGTATGTATTTCTATAGGTCATGAAATGTTGAACTTATCAGATTCTGAAGGCGACATGCCAGATGAATTAGATGAGGACATTGACTTTGACCTTGAAGAAGGAGAGTTTGTACCTCCTGAAGATTGGACTTTCATTGTTAATGATGGGGCAGACGAATGTGTAGATCTTGACGCTGATGTTGTTGAACACATTGTAAGCCCATCTAAAACTAAAGTGGTCATCAAGGAAGAAGATGGAGAAAGGGTTGTTGAGTTAGATGAAAGTCTAGATGACTCAACCAGTTCTGAATCAGAAGATGACCTTCCAGAGAAACTCAGAAATAATCCCATGTTTAGACCTCTGAAAAGGAGAAAGCAAAAGGTTGGGATGTCTGAAGTAGATATAACTGGAAAGAAAGCTCCAAGGAAGGGGATCATCGGCTGGTATTTTGATTCTGACTTGAAACTTTTCGCTATCAAAAGATTTGACGGAGTTCAATATTTCGATAAGAAGCTTAAAGTATTCAGTTCGCTTCCTCGATTTGAAGTTCGAGACTTGGCACGCTTAGAACTGATAAATCCCAGTAGTGATCCCTACGCAACGTATGTTGAGAGAATCATTCGGACTGAGGGTAGATCAATGAAGTTTGAGAAGATTAAGCCAAGAGTCGGAAAGACGATCAAATTAAAGGAACGAAGTCAGAGAACTGGCCGAAGATTAAGGAAGAAAACTTATCCAGCTGTCAAGTGCATACAGCAGATACCACTAAAACCTATGCCACAGAATATTCTGGGAAATCTTCTGAATTGGCACGTGGATTCTGAGACTGGTGAAGCTGTCATGGTTGAAGCTGATGATGAAGTTGAAGGAGGAGAAAGAGTAATTCTGACAGTCTATGACCATCGACACCTGATGAATCTGTCGAAGAAGGACCTATTGAAGTTAAACGAAAATAGGATCCTGACGACTGAAGCATGGGGTGATCTTGCAAGAGATTATCAATTAATGGTGAAGACTTGTGTTAGAATGAAGATTCATATGGGCAGTAGAATTTACAAGTGAAGACCAAGGACAAAGTTGAAGATAACGAAGCTAGAGCTATTGTCAAGGGGGAGTCTGTTGGGACATATTATTGTGACAACAGATCTAGCTTGTAATAGGACTAGTGTATTTATTGTCAAACTTGTATAAATTGTTTAGACTCGTAAATATATGATATTAACTTGTTATTATTATTTGTTAAATGTTATTGAACAAGTATCGATTTCAAGTTAAAGTCAAAATTCGCGAAGTGAGAAGTCAACTCGCAGGTTTGACCTGCGAGTTGAGATCTCATCTCGCAACCATCTGGACTCGCAGCTCTCAGCTGCGAGTTGAGATCTGGGCTCGCTGATATCTGGACTCGCAGGTCTTACCTGCGAGTTGAGATCTGGGCTCGCAATCATCTGGACTCGCAGGCCCATGGGCTGCGAGTTGAGTCAACTCGCAAAGCCCATGGCCTGCGAGTTGAATCAGATATAAATATTTTAATGCTGCTCATTATTGAAAGATCTAGAAATCCGTGCCAAAAACATACACACACCATATATATTTTAAGTATTTTCTCTCCTCGAAATCTGTGCAGATATAAAAGCATTTATTGAATAGGCTCGGTTTTGATTGTTTAACACTAGTTAATATCAAAACGAAGCTTGTTAATTAATTGCAAAGTTATATAAGCAATAAACCTTAAGTATTGAGGGATTCCGCACCTCAATACCTAAAAGATAATCCGTTATCGCTAACCAAGATCTAGAGACTTACAATATTGTTCTTCCAAAAATGGGGTGCATTTATCTGGTGAAGGCAGTAACGTAGTTGTTGAGGAGATACTAAAAGTGCTAAACGCATAATGGAAACCTAGTCTGCACTGGAAATCTATGCCACGGAGTTTTTAGAAGACTTGCCCTACGATTTAGTTTATACATATGGTAAAACAACCCTAAACTCGTCTAATTAGACCTTCCACAAAGAAATTCAATGAGACTATAAAGGTTTAAGATGCTTTTAAATTTATATAACTCTAGGTTTTGTTCTTCATATGTAACTTACAAAAGTGTTTTGTACTCCATCACTTCTCAAAATGTTCATCTACCCAATATTCTGAATTTATATCCTTAGTTAAAAGTTCTTTTATATTATAACAATAAACATGTCCCTTAACTTGATGTTTCTTAAAACAATAGTAGAAACAATAGAGTTAGGGCATAAATATATATATATATATATATTTCATTAAATCAATTCTCATCAAAGGGAAGCAAGTATACATACATTGTGCCAATATATATTTTCAAAAAAAAAATTCAAATAGATATATGTTTGAGTTGACAACCGAATCACCTCCATCTTCAGCATAAACTCTTTTCCGATTTTCCGATTCTATGATCCATTCTCTGAAAGTTTCTGCCACCTTGGGTCCATCCAAGACTCGGTGATCTCTTCCCAATCATCTTGGTGTACGAAGCAAGGACGAAACAATTTCCATCTTGGTATACTCCTCCCTTAGCTTACTTTCCATGTTTAAAACGAGGTTCACCACACACCATGCACTGTTTCATCCCTACATATTCTTTCCAATACAACATACAATCATTCGGACATACATGAATCTTCTCATATGCAAGTACTAGCTCTTTCAACATTTCTTCGATTGATAAAAGTCATTGGGTAGTACCTAATCCTCTGGCAGCATGCTCTTCACTAATGAAGTGACACGATTATGGCAACTTGCACTCATGTTACATCATGATTTGCAATTCATTAGTTGGGAAACAGTTGACAACCTTGTATGATTTTTGCAACCTTCCCAAAATGGCTTATCAGCATCTTGTAACAATTTAAAGAACTTTGCAGCATTAAAGTTGGGTATTTCCTCTTTCAAGTCGTGTATTAATTATGGTCCAGCCGCATCTATCACCAAATCTACATACTGATTTTTGGTCATCCCTTCATCTTCCTCACTTTCATCATGTTCACAAATCTCTATTGGTAATAATTCCCCGTGTGCCACCCAAATCGTATAAGAACTCAAGAAACCTAATATATATAGATGTAAGGTAGATGTTTCTATATCCTCGAGTTTTAATAGTTCACACTTTCGACAAGGACACTTAATCGTCCCTCGAGTTACAAATTGTTGATGGTTATATGCAAAATCCATAAAATGCTCAACCCCTTCCATTAATTCATTAGTTAAAGTTGGGTCAGAGACCCCACTCATGTAATTTATAGATGACAAAACAAACTAAGTATTTTTATATGTTGCTGCATCTGTTAGCAGCAACTATCGAATAGACTTAGCATTAGCGATTCGCTGCTCATACATTCCCATACTTAGAATATATTTATGGTTTATTCAAGTCACTGCATTTGTTAGCAGCGACTCTTTCTTTGTAACTTAGAATTTAACATAGTATTTATCACTCACTGATAGAAACTTAGTCTTTGAAGAAGTTACACAGGCCTGCCGGTGTCAAGAACTTGAAGCATCTGTTGAAGTCGAAGACTAAAGACAAAGAAAGAGAGTAGTTCGCTGAAGTGGAAACAAAAACTACTCTATTAACCAGTGGATCAAGCCTGAATCTGATAAGTACATTGGGTTGGACAAATACCTAGTGGACTAATGTGAATGTCAACTTATATTGAACAAAAGCCTGCACGTATCTCTCTATAAAGATATGTACAAGAAAGCAATTGTACTATATTAGTATTTAATTGACTTTTATTTTATCCTAGGGATAAAGTAAACAATAAACTTTATTCTCCTAAGATGTGGGGTGTCATAAATACATCTCACAACCACCATATTCATTGTCCGAATTTTTTATTCGTCCATCGACCTTGATTTAAGCATGTTCCTGTATGTCAGCAAACCAAGTGCCCTCACTTATTTGTTAAGTGTTGATCACTGAGTATCAGCAACGACCTTCTCGCTGGTGATCTGTCGAGGCCAAAGTTTGTTACAAGTTTAGTTTACTTAGACTAGTTTGTCTTGTCTATTTCACCAGTAAACTTTGTAAATGATTCTTTATTTGAATTAATAAAAGAAAACTTTAAATTTGAGTTTATTGTTTACTTATACATTTATTGTTTGTAGTTATATTAAAATTAGACAAAGAAGGGACCAAAAGTTAATGAACCAGCCTCGACTTTATATTTCATCGAAAAAAAGTTAAATGTTTCGATGATTAAACCATTGTTAATCCTTAATAGTATAATAAGATCTTGATCTTTGACAATCTAGGTGCAAACGATTCTAAAAGGTTAATAGGATTTTAACAGTAACTTATTAGAACTAAAATGTAATATATAAGTTACTGGTACGGATCAATAAACATATTTTCACTTTTATATCGAGTTAAATAACGAATTAATTTATTATTGATGCAGATAACGAATTTTTTGTTTTTATGTTAAAGTTAGACAACCTAACGTTTTTTTACGGACTTCATTTTAAAAATACTAACTTGTACGTGCCAAATAATTTCACTAAATCGACAGGGCTGCTACTTAGCGTAAAATGTACACGTAAGCGTCAACATCACCTTAAATAATGTACATAAAACATTTTTGTTTCTAAATTTATTTATGAAGTGATTGAATTTTTCTTTTATTTCCAGCTCAAGAATAAACAAAATAAAAAAAATCGTCCTTAAAGAGTTATCATCGATTAATTAGTAATTTCTTTCTTTGATGGCCGTTCACTCATCCTGTTCATGTGTAGATCATCCAGTTATTTCCAGATCAATGTAGTCATCCTTTTCATTTCTTTCTTTGATCATTAATTACCACCACCAAACACAACCATTTTAACTACCATAATTTAACAAAAAAGAATGACCATATTTCATCTCACAGAAATTTCCCTGTGTATGCGTATGTATTATGTACCATCATTTTTCCCAACGAGCTTCCAGTGACCTTCATTTATTCCGACGAAACTTTCAGCGACCACCATAAACTTCCAACCACCACCTTTCTTAAACACATTTACGATCAAATCTTTGTTTTCCAACACATAAACCATCGATTCAAAAACAACATTAATTAACAAAATATAACTGATATAGAAAAAAGAATAGTTTGGGTTTCTATTACTGTGAATGATATGGGTGTTTGTGTTTGTGTGCGTGACGTTTTGTTAGATTTTAAAGTTGGTTGAGGAAGGGGATAATTTACACATGGGTTTGGTGAAATTAGTGTTAGAGACAAATGAGAGTTCAGACTTAATCTATAATGGAAAGGAAAATGGAAGAAGATAACGATGACCCTGTTGTAGTTTGTGAAGTTTAGGCATGGTTTTAAAAATGGAAAGTGAGCTAGGGGTGGAGTACACCAAGATGGAAACTGTTTCGTCCTTGCTTCGTACACCAAGATGATTGGAAGGGATCATCGAGTCTTGGATGGATCCAAGGTGACAGAAATTTTCAGAGAATGGATCAAATATGTTTATGTTCTTTATATTAAAAATATTTATAAACATCTAATGAGTTTAATTTCTTACGATTGAGTATGATTATACTTAACACAGGAGAATGAATTTGGCCATATGTCCAACAAACTTAACTTTTTTTGCTAAAATGCACAAAAAGAATAAGGGCATAAGTGAGTGGTATGCTGAAAAGGCAAAAAAAGTGCTGAAGTATGAAGAAACGATGAAAGAAAAGTTTCAATATGATGGTATCAAGCAACCTTTTGAGATACCTTTTGATCCTTAATTGCAGAGGTAGTTTAAGGATAAACCGAGTAATGTAAGAATTTTAGACTCTCAAATTTTGAAGGTTCCAAATTCTTATACGAAGTCTATATCGTTTAACGATTAGTGATACGAGTTATAAGTATTGCATGTTATTCGAAGAAAAATATGTGAGGATTTACATATGCTTTTATATGCTAAGTTTAAAAAAGCAGTGTCAATTTTTAAATTCTGTAATTTTTCTTAACTCTTTCGTCATATATTAATTAAAAATTTTAATTTATTTTAATTAGTAGAAAAGTTTAAATAATATTTTCTTAAATGAATATTGTGAACCATCGTTATTACTTTTGGTTTCGTCAAATCTCTTACGAACAATTATAAATAGACAATATTATAAGAAAAAGTAAAAATATTAATTATTTTCTTTTATCAAAATTTAGATAAATATACCACATTCACTTCAAAAAAATACATAAAAAGGTTAGGAAAACATGTATATTATTCAAAACAAAAAGATTTTATTTTATTGTTCGTTTTAAATCTCGTCAAAGTTTGAGCCATTTCTGTTTAATTGTTATTGTTAGCTATTGTATATATATGACAATGATGATGATGTTGTTTTAGTTATTTTTCTAATTCAAAAAATAAACAAAGAATAAGTTTTAATAAATAACATTAAAAAAATAAAAGTAAAAGGTAAACAATAGAAAGTCCGGCGTAAGCAATGTATCTAAAATAGGATAGTCAAATAATTGACTTCGCGTGTATACATCAGAATCTTTAAAATGAAACCCGTAAAAAAGAAATTGTTAGTGCATAAGTAACGATTACCTTCTCGTTATAATGTTCAATAACAATATTTTCTCGAACACAATTGCTGAAAATAGGAGGAGCAAAGTAGTGTTCAATAATTAATTTTTGACTTTTTATTTGTAAGAAAATAAAAATAATATAACAAATAGATATAAATAACAAATTAATTTAAATAAAATAAATAAGTTTATTAAAAATAAAATTAACAATTACAAGTCCGAAAAATTAAAAGTGCATTAAAAATAAAAGTAAAGATTAGAAGTTCTAAAACTAAAAAATAAAAATAAAGATTACAAATCTTAAAAATTAAAGTAAAGAACAAGTCCTAAAAATAAAAATCAATCGTCTCCCAAACTAGCGCCCTCCGGTTCTTCGTCCGCTGGTTCGTCGTCCAAATCCAACTTCGCCCGAATCTTTGCTATTTGTTTTTCTATGATTTGTTTGTCTCGTCTCGACAAGTGGTCCAGTGTCATAGCCAAGATTCGGCGTTGTGTTTCCAGATCCTTATTCCAATAGTAAGCTTGATTGTCGGAACGGATGCCTTCAAATGAAATATGAGAAGAAGAGTTGGAATCGGATGTCGTCTTTTGTGATTTTGATTTTCAAGCTTTCCTCAGTGGACGTTGGAACGCATCATCACCAAATAATGCAGCATTTGAGTTATCCTCCGGTTCCTCGTCCAAATCTAAGTCGTCCATGTGAACCGTCTCGCGGCGTTTTGTAACGTTTCGTCGTCCGACAACAACGAGATCGAGAGTTAACCACTTTTGGTGGTCCTTTAAGAAGTTCCACACTTTAAAACTTTTAAAAGTTTTTAGCGTTTCCATCTTCAATTGATCCTCCACCGGAATCCAAAAGTCGTCGTCCTTTTCCTCGCTTCTTCTTTGTGAGTTGAGCCGGTTCCATATGCCTCCCTACTTTTGACAATCGGCGTTGAGTTTCTTTCAGTTGGATGTCAATGCGTCTTTGGTGCGGGTAAAAGGAGGGTTGTGGCCGTAGTACTCGTCCATAACAAAATACTAAAAAGACTCGCCCGTTTGCGCGTTTCCTCGATTGGAATCTTTGGAAACAGCAACCTAACTTTGGCCCAACCGAAGCTCGTCCGCGGGTTCCCAACCGGACACATTGGTGTAAACCTTTTTTTGTTTCGGTTGTGATGATTCCACCGCGAGTTGTTTGCCTTTTTTGGTTCTATTTCTACGGGATGTTGGTGTCGGGACCTCGTATTCAACCAATTATTGGGTGATAGGTTGTTGTTGTTGTTATTGGGTGACGGGTTGTTGGGTATTTTGTGACGATTGCCACATTAGAAAGGCTTGAAATTGCTCGGGTGAAAATTGTGGTGTTTGAAAGGGTGGTGGTTGATACGGAGTGCCAAACGATGGTTGATATGGAGTGCCAAAAGAGGCACGTCGGATTGCGGGTTTGGTGATGATGATATTGTTGAAACAGGTTTTATTTGAGAGTGTAGGTTGTATGGATTGTTTTTATTGTTTTGGTTGTTCGACATGGTGATGAGTAAAAGTTGAATTATATATAATGGTGGAGTTTTTGAGTATTTGAGAGTATTGTAGATGAGACACAGTTGAATCATATACAATGATGGAGTTTTTCAGAGTATTGTAGATGATAAAGAGTGTTTTGATGTGTTGAAAGCGTTATATTTATAGATAGAAAATAGATTTTTAAAAAAATAGAAAAAACGGCATATATCCATTAGTTTTAAATTTTATTTTTTTTAAACTAGTCATTGGATCCATCAAAAACATAAGAAAAGGAAAAATTCAGAACACAACGTTTGGGGGGGGGGAGGATGCTGTGCCCAAAACGATGTCTAGAATTTCAGCTGAAACGTTGCCTAAGAGTGAATGAACGACATTCCCGATAGCATTCCGCGAACGTATGAGTTCCTCCTAAGTCTGTGTTACTCTTACTAATCTCAATACAAAAATAAATTCATTAATTACATTAATAATAAAATAAATTCGTTATATAATTCGATAAGATAAAAAACAAAAGTAGATTGTTAATGTGTATCATTAACCGCAATATATTAGGAAAGTTCGTCAGTCGGTTGTCGATGAAACTAGATAACGGTATTAGCAACCAGCGCCGCCTCACTTGAAACCACTCATTTGTCACCAAACACCCCACTTCCACGTCGGATTCTGACACATATCACTAGGTTCTTTGTACACACCCTTGTAATCTTTCCCCAATATCCAAGGGCATTTACGTAAAATTATTCATATTCACCAGAATTTCATGCGAATCTCAAGCTCTATTTATCCAAGACCACTCTCCCCCCACTCTCTCTCAATTTCTCCATTGTTCTTCCAACTTTTTTTCATTCCTGAACTCTCAATTTCACGCAAATATAAAAATCCTAAAAGTTACGTACATTTGTTACTTGAAGTTACTCTGTTTTATTAAAAGTTGTGGTAGATTCGTACGACTTCGATAATGTATGGTGATAAAGGTTTATCGAATTCAACTGCTCGAGATATGAATTCGTTGTCACATTCGTCTACCTTTAAACATGGTTCGGATGGTGAGTTTGCAAAAATCAAGGAGCTGATCTCATCGGATTCGTATTCCACCTACAATCATCAGGAGCATACTCATAATCAATATCAGAATCCGAGTCATAATTATAATCAGAATCAGAACCAAAATCAAAATCAAAACCAAAACCAAAACCAAAACCAGAATGGAGGACATACAGGATCCTCGTTAACGCGTTACCGCTCTGCACCTAGCTCATTCTTCGTGAATCTACTTGATGAAAGCGATTTTCTCGCTACTATAGACACCTCGAATATCGAGCCGGAAGAAAGAATTTTCCAAAAACAACAACAACAACAACAGAATCAACTACAGTTTCGATCGGATTCATATGAATTTTTACAATATGCCACATCATCAACACATATGAAGCAAGAGCCAAAAGACGCGGGGATTCAAAAGCGAGATCTCTCCCCACCCGTGTCCACTGGCATTTTTGGTGGTGGTTCACCACAAGTTCCTCATTTAGCACCTAGTAACAACAACAACGATATTTACGATCATAATTATAACAATTTAGAGAATACATCGACATCTAAATCGATGAATTCAACAAGTTCGAATCTCATCCGACAGAGCAGCTCTCCAGCTGGATTTTTGTCCTCATTGAATGTTGAAAATGGTAATATTTCAATTTACTTTATTTATTTATATATTTATATTTACTGTTATAATCTATATTTGTTTATGTTTATTGTTTATTTCAAGTTGTAAACCTTCAAAGACACTTCCCGTTTCATATCTATTGTCGTTCTATGAACGTAACAGACTTGTTATTACCATTATCATAATAATAATTAATAATAATAATAATTATAATAATAATAATAACTATTATAATTATTTTTTATTATAATCTATATTTGTTTATTTCAACTTGCACGCCTTTAGAAGGATTAGTTTATACTCCAAATATCCAATGAAATCGATGCATTAAAAATTAATAGTTTAATGTTTGGACCAACTTTTTCTTTTGCTTTTAATAAAAAAGGTTAGTAAAAGTGTTACAAACGCATTATTGGTTGGAATTTTGATGGATTTTATATGGAAAATACTATTTTTAGTCGAAGACATTGATGCGTAGCAAATAAGAGAACATTGATTGCTGAAAGTGATTAATCGCAGATTAAACTAAATCTTAAACTATAAATAACGTTGCGAAATGTCGGTTAAATGTAGTTGACTTTGCCTTTTGGAGACTAGAAAGATCATATTAAAAGTTAACGTCGTAATTTATGTACTAGTTGTTAACGGTCAACATCTTACGCTAAGTTCATTATATTAATTAATATTAATATATTTTATTAATCCAAACTTTAGTTTATGGAAAACAATTGCCAACAAAATCTTTATAAGTTGATATGCAGTATATATATTTAATTTATAAGTTGTGTAATTTTAATAGAATGGATCTAGAAATAGAATCCAAATGCCTAGTGCTTTTGGAGCTGGGAAGTGGGAATGCACATGCACATGCTTGTGAATGTATTTATGCAGTTTTTTTTATTGAGTGTCCATGTTACAAATATTTTAAAATTATTAAACATAATTAACATCTTTTTACATTTACTTATGATATATGTGGTAATTATTTCATATAAAAATCACCAACAGAGTATAGACTAGTCAATGGAATATTATAACCGTAGTAAAAGTAATTATACATATATACATGTATACATTTACGGAAAGTATAATGAAACAACATCAATATGTATAATTACTTTCCGTAAATGTATATATATATATATATAAACTATAAAATTATAGACGTCATTTTATTATGTTTCAGCAGTCGTATTCTATTATTCATATAAGTAGATATAATTCTTGATTAAAAAATTAGTATAGCACATATATACTTACTATGAAAATTAAAATGGATCTTTCTTTTAGCTTTGTTAGTTACCCATCTTTGTTGACCTAGGTAATTATATTAAGTATGAGAGTTATTAGTGTCATTTTATTATATTTCAGCTATCAACTATTCATTAGGAGTATACATGATACATGATATCTGTTAAAAGGAAAAATAGTATAATATAATATATATATATATATATAGAGGGAGGGATCAGGAGGGAAATAAAAAAGTTAGAAAATGAAGGAAGCAAATCTCAACCATTGATTTCATCATAAATGAATGTTAATCAAAATTTAATATTCATCACAAATGAATGTTAAAAACGTTTTTTTATGAAAAAATCAAGGGCTAAGATTTGCTTCCCTCCTTCCTCAAAATTTGAAGCTTCCCCGTAAATCATTCCCCTATATATAAATTATATATAATATTATATTTAATATGAGGAATCAAAATGAATCTTTTTTCCAGGTTAGGTCTCATCCTTGTTGACCATGATAATAATGTCAAGTAATAGTGTCATAATAATTATTTATTTTATGCTACTTTTAAGACTACTTGTAGAATTTATTTAAGGAGTATTCTAATATTAATGTTGATTTAAACCATTATATTTTCATTTGTTAAAGCTATGGCATCCTTTAACTTCAAACGATATATTTAAACTAGTATTATTGTTGTTAATGCTTCAAGTATAATTTTATAGTTGATTAGCGACTTATGCGACATAAACTTGGTAACATAAGACTGCATCGGAGAGCAGAAGCCGCAAACCTCGTTAAAACCTGTTTTCTATTATTTTATTTTTGGAGAATGCTTAGGGCTATAGTTAAGCTTACCTTAAATAACATTACAAATTTAGTTCACAATAAATTAAAGTGATTATATTCTATATTTATACTCACTTTCCATAAATACATATGTAAGTATTTAATATTTATGGAAACAAAGAGTTATAATTTTAGAAGTTTTATAAATATGGTATACTTAACCATAGCCCTAAGGGCTATAGTTAGCATTTTCCTTTATTTTTTATTTCCATCTATGATTTTGACATAAATCTAATCATATCTTTAGGAACGTATTTATGGATGTATATTTACATGTATCATTTTTGAGATATTTTATATTACTTGTTTATAAGTGTTACCGGCTTAAAAAATATCACGTTTATTTTTAAATGTTGTACGTAAGCAGCTTTGTAGGGTGTTCGGATTCACTTGTCTGCTGTCAAAATAATTAAACAAGTAGGTACTTTTAAATAAGCAATCCGCAACACCCGTTTATATATGTAATTTTCTATATTCGAGATTGTATATATATTCTTCAAATTAGCAGATACTCTTAAATAAGCGATTGAGATTGGATCTATATTCTTCAAAGTTCGTTGTCTATACAATATATGTAATTTTTTCCTTAGATAATGTTTTGCCAAATATCTTGCCCAGTTGGGCATAAGGAAGGAGCTTGAACATACTGAAGTTTTGAATAAATTGAATGGATGCCTAATTAGTTAATTTCTTGCACAAAATATTGTTGCTCCTGTTATGCAAAAACATGGGATAACATGTTTCTTAACATTGTATGACTGAATTACACTCCATTTTGATATCAGGTTTTGCAGGTATGAGAAATGGGGAGAAAACAATTTCATCAAGTAGATTGAATAATAATCATATAAATTTCTCATCCGGCCCATCTTCTTCTTCGATGTTTTTGTCTCAAGTTCCCGAAAACAGGAATGAGATGAATGATTCCACATTCACAAGCTTGAAAAGAACTAGAGATGGTGATTCAAAAACATTAGAAAGACAGGTTTTGCTATATATATCTTGATTTTAGTTAAAAAGGCCCCTATTTGATTGCATGTACGTGAAAAAATTACTTTTTTTTTTTCTCATCTTCAAAGTTATATAAACTTTTATTCAAAAAATTAGGTATTTAAAAAAATATCTCCACCACACGCAAATGACAATTTGCGGTTTGCGTGTGCCTAACAACGGGTCACGTCTCTTGGTACGCAAAGGCCGATGACGGTGTGCCGGTGCCCGTTTGTGGTTTGCGTGTGCTCGAGAATGGCGTCACGTTTCCGGGTACGCAAAGGCCAATGACTGATTTGTGTGTGCCCATTTGCGGTTCGTGTGCATTGACCTAACTGTATCGATGTGATCCGGGAGTTCAAGTCCTGAGGACGGAACAATTAGTCTATATATTCGTGGTAGTCGTGTACGTATTGCTTTTCTAGAAAAACTAGTAAACGGGTACACACAAACCGGCCATCGGCCTTTGCGTACCGGAAGACGTGACCCCATTATCGGGCACACGCAACCAACAAAAGGGTACAAACAAACCACAAATAGCCGTTTGCACGTGGTAGAGATATATTTTCAAATAGTCAATTTTTTTGGATTGAAGTTTATATATGTAGAAATAAACGGGGGAAAGTTTAATTTCCCATTGTATATTGAGTTAGAATTTTTCTTGGTTTCAGAATGGCGTATCTGGACATCATACTCATACTTTAGTTCACCATATGAGCTTGCCAAAAACTTCTTCTGAAATGGCAACTGCTGAAAAGTTCTTGCGATTTGAACAAGACTCGAATACTTGCAAGATACGTGCTAAAAGAGGATGCGCCACACACCCACGAAGCATTGCAGAAAGGGTAAGAAAATTTTCAATTTGACAAGTTAAAATCATTGTTTATCATGTCTTTTATTATTAAACATCACATTTGTCCATGATGGACAGAAAATGAAAATATTTAATGACTCGAATTGAATAGGATCTTAGTATAATATACTAAATAGCTAGCCTGTTTTCATTATCACTTGATATTGGAATGCTTGTGAAATTTGCAGGTGAGAAGAACTCGAATAAGCGATAGAATGAAGAAGTTACAAGAGCTTTTCCCTGATATGGACAAGGTAAACAAATGTTTGGATCACAACAATCCAACTTTCATTTATTTTGGGGTTAAGTGCGTTGATATTATTCAGGTATAGTCAGATTTCCATTGTGTACACCTAAGTATCCTACTTTATCGACTTACATCATGTATATCAAACTTTTAATTATTACTATTATATGTATCCGACATCCTATAACTCGTAAACGGGTGATATGACGCCAGTTTTGATGACGCATCCGATGATGTGGCAAATTATCAGGTTGTCACATCAGCAAAACTTCGGATGACTAAGTTATGGGTTACATACAATAGCAAAAATTCAATGTTTGATACTTACAATAGAAGCCAGTAAAGTGTGATACATAATAGAAGTCTCACTATAGTTGTATACATTACAGTGCACATAATAGAAGCCTAATTTTCAACTTAACAGAGGTGGTGAGAACTGACATTTTATAACCTTTTGCAGCAAACAAGCACTGCCGACATGTTAGATTTGGCTGTCCAGTACATTAAAAATCTCAAAAAAGATTTGCAGGTATATATACTAATACAACCATATTTATTCATAGGAAAAAATGAGTACTCATAATCCCTCTGTTATGTTTATTCTTACAAACTTTCTTTTGTTGGGAATGTAGTCTCTCAATGAAGCTAAGGCAAAGTGCAGATGTTCAAGTAAACAATGATGGATGACACGTTCGACCGCATATCTTGTTTTCTGTTAAGTCTTGCAATCAAAAAATTGAAGACATGAAAAACAGATCCACAAGCCATTGTGAAGCAAAAAGTATGTATATTCACATAACCACTAGTTTAAATATCATTGTTTACTTCATTTTATTTTCAAGATTTTCATTCTGTTATCTATTGTGTTAGAATTAGAATGATCGAGAATGTGATTGTGGGTCCTATATAGGAAGAAAATTAACAGGGGATACATAATATGAGGTAAAATGTGTATATGAATTTAGTCATAATTTTTTGTAGAATTATAGTTTAGGTTTATCATTTGGACGAAACTCATGAAGGCATGATTCTTTCATTACCCCTCGTTGAACATTTCGGGGTGTACATACAGTGGCGTAGCTAGGAATTTCATTTTGAGTGGGTCAAGACAAAACAAACACTGTGAGGATCGATCTAATCTAATCTTTAACACTAGTTTTGATTTAATATCAAGAAACTTGCGGAAATAGTACTCGATACTTATAAGAACAATTCAGTAAATAATCAAATAAGATGAATAATCAAAAGCTCCAACGTTATTAATGATAATAATACGAATACACAATTGTATTAGGGTTTACACCTTGAAGCTACGTTTTTATCTCTATACTATAGGATCTTTATTTATATGTGTATAGAGTCTTTAACAAGCTTTCCACTAAAACAGGAAACAATCTTATCTGTTACCAAAAGTAAGATATATGTAAACAGTATAAACAATGTAACAGTACAAACTATCACTATCAGTACTAACTACTAGAAACAGTACAAACTTCAATCAGTATTAACTTTGTAGCTCAGCAGTAGTAAGTCTTCATCTCAGTATAAACTCTGTCATCAGTAGAAACTTTGAAGCAGTACAAAGATAGAAGCAGTACAAACTCTGAATCAGCACTAAGTCTTCAATAAGTAGAAACTCATGCTCAATACTAACTTCTGCAATCAGTTAAAACTGATTTATACCCAACAAACACTAATAATGCTCAATAAGAATGTCATAAAGTGTAAAAAACTTACAAAAAGAATCAACTAGAAAGTTTTAGTGCCACACGGCGCTCTCTTATATCGTTAAAATTATCTAAAATAGAATCTAAACTAAAAGTCTCGGCAATTTCTTTCTCAATATAAAGAACTAGATTATTAGAAAGAAAGTCATCATCCATTCTATTACGCAGTTGATTTTTCACAATCTTCATGGCTGAAAATGCACGTTCAACACTTGTAGTGGGTTCAACACTTGCAGTTGACACTGGAAGAGTCAACACAAGCCGAATCAATCTGTCAACGAGATAATAATGCCTTGATTTTCCTGTCTCCCCTAAGCCTTGACATAATTCTGAAATAGAAGACAACTTTCCCAACAATGGATGGTCCTTCACATAAACTTCAAAGTGTTTTAGTTGAAATTCTAAAGTGTCCAATTCTTGGTCATTGAAATCAAGAAAATAGTATTTCTTTGCAAGCTTCAGAATAGAATCTGGGTTGAATGATTTGTATCCCTCTCTTGGATCCAAAGCAGAGCTAAGCTTCAAAAGTTCCACAATTCTTTCACTAAACCTTGAGTCAATCTCTAGCAACTGAAAATCTATTGTCTCATTAAATATATCAAAGTGGTAGTGATGCTCATTAGTAACATGATCGTGATTCCTGACACTTCTCCCTTCAAAATATGGAGCATCGAGATCCGGAATATCAATATCATGCTTCTTGCAAAAATTAATCACTTCTCCAAGAAAAGAATCCCAATTGTTGTCTCGAAGCGTTTCAATCAGTTTTTTTGTTTGGGAAACCATTTGGATTGCACTTACAATCTCCTGAGACTTTTGCTGCAGAGCTTGGCAAAGAACATCAGTAATGCCCAAGATTCTTTTCATCATAACCAAAATAAAAACAAACTCAAAATAAGTCAATCTTTTTAATACAGCACTAGCTTCTCCTCTCGTTTTAAAGTTAGAGCCGTCCTTTATGTTTTCCAAAACTCTACAAGTTGGATTGTATATTCGAATAAGACTACTAGGTGAGGTAAAATGTGAACTCCAACGTGTATCTCCAGCACGCTTCAATGTACCTATTTGATTAGCTCCTCTACCTGTTTCAGTTTCACCAGATTCTAACATTTTTGTAATTTCAGCAGCTTGAACGGCTTGCAACTCATCTTGTTGTTTACAAGAAGCTCTAACAACATTCACAATTAAAGATACATTAGAAAAAAACTCATATACAGAGTGTACCTCTCTAGCTGCTGCAACCAAATGCAAGTTGCAATCGATGAGCCATACAGTGTATATAATATGCACATGGATTATCCTTCCGAAACAATGCTTGTAATCCCTTCCATTCACCTCTCATATTGCTGGCTCCGTCATACCCTTGTCCACGAATATTCTCAGTAGCAAGCTTATAAGAAGAAAGAGTTGCACAAATTGAAGAATATAATGTGGTAGATGACGTGTTTGTAACATGGATAAGATTGAAAAACCGCTCTTGTATACATCCTTTATAGTCAACAAATCGAAGAACAATGGCCCTTTGTTCCTTTTTAATTTCATCACTTGCCTCATCCACAATTATACAAAACCTGGAACTTCCAATATCTTCTTACGTACTTTCTCAGCAAACACATTCAATATTTCCTTCTGAATATCAGGCGATGTATATTTTGCATTTTTGGGAGCATTATCCAAGATAACACTTGCAACTTCGGAATTGTATGAAGTTGTGTGTTTAAGCAGCTCAATAAAGTTTCCTCGATTTTTTAAACCGATTCTCTCATCATGACCCCTAAAAGCAATTCCCTGAAATGAAATTAAACGAACAAGATCTATCGATGTTTTAACCCTTAACCTATTCTTCTAGATATTTTCTTCTGTTTGTCTTTGCATCACCTTATCTATATGTCATCTTTGATTCATCAACGTGTCACAAAATCTTACAGTGTTATTATGTTGAGAGTTAGGTCCATCTCCCATATGTTTCTTAAATGAACAATACTTCCCTTTGACATGTTTCCAATTTTTGAAACCGTTAACTACAAATGCATCTTTACTGCTATGAGTATTAGGTTCTTCTAAGAAAAGATGACAATAGAAGCAATATGTAGCGTCAATAGTGTTAGAATACTCTAGCCAAGGGTAATCGGAATACCATTTAGCCACAAAATTACGTAGATGACTATCTGGCCCACTTTTAGGTTATTCATGGAGTACAAGTTGATGAGGACCTGACCTTAAGTAAGCTCGTCTAATCTCATCTCGCTTATTAACCGGATAATTCCACATAGGTAAACGTAGCTCAGGATCATGTTCTATGGATGAGAATGAAGGATTCTCAACCCTTAATGGTGGCAGTGGAGGATTCTCAACCGTTGGAGGTGGATATGAATGTGGAGGTGGATGTGACAACCCTCGAAAAGCGGTACTTTCCGTGCACTTTAAAATCATGCATTCTTACGCTAGTTCCCTTTAATGAAATCAAACGTGTTTTAAACTGAGATAAGTCTAGCACACGCCCACGTTGCACGTTTTGGTTCACACTACCTTAATGCTTGATGCATTTCGTTTAAGTAATTATTGAGAATTTCACAATATAAATCGGATGATTTCCGATAAACACGAACGTTGGTGATAACTTTTTCCCGAACGGTGTAAAACTATTGAATATAATTAGTAGTTAACTACTTATATTGTTATGCCACTTAAACTAATCATTTAGAAGCTTAAACATGTCAAAATAATTCCAAGCAAGCTAGCACATAGCTCTAATTTAACCAAGCAAGCTAGCACATAGCTTTAATTAAATCCAAGCAACCTAGCTAGCATGTCACTTAATTCAAATGCAGATTCCTTTTCTACGTGATCTCACTTCACAAGCTCCTTTCTCAACCATATGTTTTCTCCTACTTGGTTACTTGCTTAATTTCACACTCACATGTTTACTTGCTTGCTTATAATCCAACGCCACTTGTTCCCTTGATTTGATTGAAAGACTAAGCACCTCCCATCACCACCTCCTCTTGCTTCACATTTAAGAAAGGCATTAAACAAGAGAAAACATTACGTACACACACTTCACAATTTCATTTCAAAAATTCTGGACATTTCTCTCTCTCATTTTCCCTCTCATTTCACCACTTT
Organism: Logfia minima; assembly: GCA_963921325.1. Lineage (NCBI taxonomy): Eukaryota > Viridiplantae > Streptophyta > Magnoliopsida > Asterales > Asteraceae > Logfia > Logfia minima. The sequence goes on from OY992776.1 coordinate 3,303,856, forward strand.
CACCACCTCCTTCAAGAACAACCACCACAAACCACCATGAACCACCACCTTTTATACCTCATTTTTCACCTCCTTTCAAGCTCTTGATCATCATTAAGTATTTAAAAAAGGAGATTTGGGTTGAAGATTTCAAGTTCTCTTCTTTTTACCATTTCATCCTAGAGCATTGTAAGGAAACTCTCCCTTTTGATCTCTTATTTTGTTTCATTTTAAATACCTACATGCTAGATGTTCACTCGTACGTTAAAATCAACTAATATATATGTATCTATGTGTTATTAATGGTGAAAACTCGTTAAAAAGAACTAGAGAAACTCAAAACTCAAAGAAACTTACTGGACAGAAACTTTGGACGAATTTGGAAGACCATAACTCGGTCATAAAATAACCAAATCTAGTGATTCTTGAGCCTAACAATAATTTTAAGAAGTTAGGTTTCCAACCCAAGTGGTCTCATGTAATTTGGACAAGTTTTGATACCTCAAATCGATTTTATAAGAACATGTATCTAATCTGTCTTCAGGAGACGAAATATGACTCTACTTTACGAGACCATAACTTTTTATCCACATATCCAAAAGAGATGAATCTTTTTCCTAAAGGTCACATTTTGTCTTATCTTTAAAAGTAGTATGATCACGTTTTGTGAAGATGAGTCTAGCTCTGTGAACAAGTGATTTTCCTATCAACTGTCCAGAAACGTAGCTGCTGTACCTCTGTGTACTAATAAATAGTTTTGAACCCATTATACTTATTCAAAAATTATGAATCTTACTTTTCTGTAAACCTAAGACATAGGGGAACATATTATAAAAGTTTCATAATAAAATAAGTTAGTTTGACCAGTCAAAATCGTGCCAGAAGATGGGTCAAAAAGTGGACAGACTCAAGTTTGGACAGACTCAGGTTTGGACAGACTCAGACCTAGACAGACTCAGACCTAGACAGACTCAAGTTTGGACAGACTCAGGTTTGGACAGACTCAGACCTAGACAGACTCAGGTTGGACAGACTCAGACCTAGACAGACTCAGGTTTAGACAGACTCAGCCTTGGACAGACTCAAATTTAGACAGACTCAGCCTTGGACAGACTCAAATTTAGACAGACTCAGCCTTGGACAGACTCAGCTTTGGACAGACTCAGACTATAAAATAAATATATATATATATATATATATAAATAAAAACTTGAGTTTTAAAATAAACTATTTAAAAGTGCGTTTTCTCAAATGATACACATTTCAAAAGTATAAACATTTAACGTATACCTTAATAGCCAAATAAATACGTTTTCGAAAAAGATACAAACATATATACAACACCATCACCAACGGGTCGTACACTTTTCGAAAACGATATACATTTTCAACCTATTAGTTGAGTGAACAACTAACATAGATATGCGGGTAGCTATCTACATATACAAACTTAGGTGTGCGGGTAGCCACCTACTACGGACATAGATGTGCGGGTAGCCATCTACTTTTACAAACCTAGATATGCGGTTAGCTATATACTTACACAAACGACCTCATGCGTATAGGGCACTAGGAGGCTATTTCTGGGCAAACTTATTCATTTTAAACGCTAGCACTCACACAGCTTACCAGGTGAGTTCACAGCCCCTATTTTACTGCTTTTTACTGCTTTCTAAATTTGGGGTGAAAAACATATGTACTGTTTAGATACAAACTGATTTCATGCGATGATTGAAAACCTGACAACGAATCCTTGTGCGAACCTACGTTAAACTAGTTGTAGTGCATAGAAGTCCTCATGACTACAAACTGTAACCATTAGCTAGATGACGCTAGCCACAGAATATGCGAATAGTACTATTGGGATGACATCCCTCCCACTTTTGTTAGTCATACTAACTGCCGACTGTATGTCGAGACGAGGAGCGTATATTTTATTATCCAGGCACAAACATTTAAAGTCGTGGTTTGGTTATAGGCCTAGGTGTCGCCACTTTAACTCGAAAGGTCTAGCTAACCTTTGGGGGATCACAGTCAGCTATTTATTGTTTTAAACTACATATCATCGTACGACTTGCCACGGATGGCACAAACGACTTGTGAAACATTTGCTAAACTTTTGGTTGATTTACAATGTATTAAACCTGTGAATTTCACTCAACAATTTCGTTGATCCTTTTAACTATGTTTTTCAGGGAATTAGCAGCGATGTAAGATCATGCATGCATACTTTTGGGACCCTTGCTCACCACGATGAATATGATGCCATCCTTTTGATAAATATTGAAATTATGATTGGTGATTTAAAAATGTTAATCTTATTGATTTGCTAAACATCTATTGTTTTGTAAACACGATGAACATGTAACCGTGTTATTTAAACCATTTATGGCATTCTAAATATATGTTTGCGATAATCATACGCTTATTGATCGTTCTCCTCATGCCCCCGAGCTTCCGCACTTGTTACTCGTTAAACGATTTTATCGGGGTGTGACAGTGGAGGATTCGAAGCCATTGAGAAAAAAGAATTTATAGGTTTTTGTTTTTTCTTCATATCTCTACAAAATTCACAAATTTCAAACACAATATTAAAGTATCAAGAAACTATATGAACAAATATCAACAATCACAAACACAACAAAACATTAAGCTAAAACTATTTATGAATGAGAAAGTGTGAATGTTAACCCAACAAACTATTATTGATTATATCAATAAAATCACTAACTTTGATAAGTAGCAAAAGTTATAAAAATTGAAACCCTAAAAAAAAAAAACTATTACTTAAATGTGATGAAAAAGAAATAACAAACAGAAAAGAAAATAAAACAAATATTAAATTAATAACTATATTGGATTGCAAATACCTATTACGATCGGTTGGAATAATAGCGGGTTTTTGATGTAGCCTCCTGGCGTTTGATTATCGACTAAAATTTTGATTCAAAGTTAAACAAATTAAAATATTTTAATAAATTTGGTAATGATTATTATATAAAAACTGTAAACAATAATGGGCCAATTTACTCTATATCTTTTATTTCAAAGTGGGCCAGAAATTTTTGAAACTTAACATGTAGGGTGGGCCTGTCTTGATTTATTAACCAAAAATGTAACAAAATATATATATCCTTGTACTAAGTTCTGAAAATCTTGGGTGGGCCTAGGCCCTTCTTGAGCCCAAGGTACCTACACCACTGCGTACATATATTTGTTGATAACTCTTTTGAACTCGTTTTTGAAGCTGATTAAGAAAAGGTTTTGAAAATTTTGTTTGGCTATTGAATAACGAAGACTCGCATAGCCATCGCACGTTGATGCCACTAGGCCAACGCCAAACGCTTGAAGCACTAGTCTATCTATCTATATTTATATTATACTATAAAGGATTTAAGTATTTAATACTTTTTTTTTCTTAAACTTTTAAAATTACAACTTATTTATTAATAATTTAAAGATGATATCAGTTTGATTATGCGGCTTCAATCATAGACTGCCAGGTATACAAAAATCTGAGGTGTCAAGCATACAATTTTTCTAGGTGTTTTGTCCCACGTATAAACTACTGATGTGTCTTTGCATATCATAAAAGCCAGATTAATTGTCAGGGTTGCCTACATCATTTATTTGCATATAATTGGTTGACTATCAAGCCTTATGTGAAAAAAAATTAATTTGAAAATTAAAGAAATTAATGACCATAATTAAATTTATTATTATATGCATATACATATCTATTAATACTAAAAGAGGATATCAGTTTGCTTATGTGGCTTTAAACATAGACTGTCACATATAAAAAAATCTGAGGTGTCAAACATACAATTTTTCTGGGTTTTTGTTCCACGTATACACTGCATGTGTCTTTACATATCATAAAAGCCGGATTAATTGTCAGTGTTGACTGCATCATTTATTTGCATATAATTGATTGACTATCAAACCTTATGTGAAAAAAATTTAAATTTAAAAATTATTAAAATAAATTAGTGACCATGATTGAATTTATTATTTATATGCATATATCTATCTATTAATAACTAAAAGAGGATATCAGTTTGCTTTTGTGACTCGAATCATAGATTGTCACGTATGCAAAAATCTAAGGTGTCAAGCATACGACTTTTCTGAGTTTTTTGTTCCATGTATACAGTGTTGATGTGTCTTTGCATATCATAAAAGCATGATTAATTACCAGCGTTGACTGTATCATTTATTTGCATATAATTGGTTGACTATCAAGCCTTAAGTGAAAATATTTTAAGTTTCATAATTAATAAAATAAATTAATGACCATCATTAATTTCTATTGTTTTTTCAATCTTAAAATTAATAAAATAAATTAGTGACCATTATTAAATAAATTAATGACCATCATTAATTGTTATTGTTTGTTTCATTCTCTGAATCAATTGTATTAATACCTTTAGTATATTAGTTAATTGTCCGATCCATTTTTCATATGTTATACTTACCATATAGTTAACTTAATTAGTTAACTGCATGATCAAATTGTAACTTGATTAACACATAAACTTTAATAACCGCATACATTTTACCCAATAAATAAACATCAAACTGCCGCATCACACGGGTTTTAGCACTAGTAATACAGTATAAAGGATTTAACACTCTCTTTTTTAAACCATTAAAATTACAAATAGGAAAGTTAGTTAATTCTTTATCTCTCTCTTAATCCTTAATTATTTATATAAGATATATTTGGTACTTTAACTTTGGTATACTAAAAATGAATTTGAAGCTCTTTCACTTTGGATGAAGTACTAAGAAGATGGCAATTTATCTACCACAGTTTGAATTCTGAAATATTAATGTAAGAACAATGCTACATCTTTCTAAAATCAACACAAAAAGCATAACAAAATGTATTGTTTATTGAGTTTCATTAACTCCAGTTTCTTCTATAAAATGACATGTAACCTACAATTAGAGTATCTTATTAGTACATAGTAACATATGTAAATATAAATATATATTAGTATATATGTTACTTAATTAATGTTGCACCATGAGACACAACTTCAATATTTTCCTCTGTAATTATGAGAGAATTGGATCCTTTAATATCTCAAGTAACACATGTTTATTTGAGGCCGTTAGTGAGTTCATGAAGTATATATGAACTTTTTGATAGCAGAATAAAAACTTTGTACATCTCTGGATTATGTTAAAATATAATATACGTAAACAAATGGTATTTGTGTCAGGGGTGCGTAGAATTCGATCAAAGTTTTGAGTTAAAGGTTCAATGAAGGCAACGTACATATATGTGCGAAATTGTACATGTTTTTGCAATGTTGGATTTTAAGGCTTATTCCCATGTCCACTTTGGGACCGAACCAATGTGTTCTTATATGGTCAAGTTCGCGGTTCCATACATTTCGTTTTCTAGTCCAGTTCGACGTGATTTTGGCCCAAGAAAAGTTGGTGCCTATTACACTATTTTAGTGCATCTCAATGTATTTACTATTTTAGTGCGTCAAATTACAGTAATTTAGTGCGAAAAAATAGTCTTTTAAGAATATGCTCACACTTGAAAAAAATTACTCCGATGTATTGCACTAAATATTTTACACTAAATCTTTTTTAGTTGATTTAATTCAACAATATAGTATTACTCCCTTCGTCCTAAAATAAGTGTCCACATTTCTTTTTAGTTTGTTCCAAAATAAGTGTCCAATTTCAAAAATAATACTAACTTTACCAATTTACCCATAATTTACTTTTTCACACAACTGATTCATAGAAGATTGTGCAAAAAGTAAGGGTAAGACTATCATTTATCTCTTACACAATGTATTGATTATCTATTTTCTTAAACTATGTGTCATTTGATTATGGACACTATTATAAGACAGAGAAAGTATAAGTTCTATAATAAATAGGATAACAAATTTTATATTTAGTAATTATAAAAAATTAATCACAAATTTATAATCAATACATCATATTAGTACATTTTAATTATCATATATATTAGTATTTAATGTAAATAGTGTTTATTGCATTATGAAGGATCCCTAAACCTGGATCTGCGAGGTTATCACGTTTATTAAGTGCGGAATCCTTAAACAAACATAACACTAATCAACGAGTAACACGAATATAGTAAAGAACACTTTTATTGAACGTAAAACTTGATTACATTCAACCTAAGACAAAACATTAACAAGTATAAGAACTTGTCTCTGCTAAGCCTTACAAAATACACAAAACAACTGATTACTTTCGAACTCGAAAGTAATCTGTATAAAGGACCTAAGTTCGTACGAGCTGGACCCTACAAACTTGTCTGGTCACAGGCCCACCTAAGTTCGTATGATCCTAAGTTCGTACCTACCTAAGTTCGTACGAACTTACATACAAAGAACAAAAGTAAACTTATTACAAAAAGACTTATCAAACTAACTATTACAAATTAGAAAGTTGTTGTCACCAAATATGTACCAACACATTATTTAGTGATGCACCAACATTAGTGTTACACTAAACACTATTTTTCATTGTACTAAGATAGTGTAATGTTTAGTGCTAACATTGGAGTGCGGTTTTATACTTTTGCACTATTTTAGTGCAAAAGAATACTTTTAATGCTAAAACTGAAGATGCTAGTGTAAATAAAATAGAGTAGCTAAGTACAGCTTCATTAAACCTCTTGCAGTGGTGATATGTAGTCGTGGCGCCACCACAAGGAACGTCAGTCACGGCTACATATCGTGGGATGGCTGCTCGCAGTGGTAATTGTCACGATTGCTCACAATCACAATCTCAGACCAAGTATTTTATTTAGTTTCCATTTTTCTTACAAGAATAATTACTTTAATAAAATATAATAAACTAATACAGTAATTAAAAATAATATTTCTTGATTAAAAAAAACATTGTTATACAAAAAATGTTACAATAAATAATATAAAAAAATTCAACAACTTAAAAGTCTACAAATTTCGAGAGTTGGTTGGAAGCATCCAATTGTGCCTGGTGAGATCTGTTAGACTCTTTTCCTAAATCCGCCATTGACCAAGTTAGCCGGATCGACGAGAAACTCTTCCTCAAACCGATTTATTGGGAATCCATTATCTTTTTTAATCATTTTGTGCAACATAACACAAGTGTGTTGTTTTCCTAATCTTGTTGACGCTCATTGCTTTAGCTGAATTATTTATTATACCTACTTTGAATAACACCGAAGGTCCACTCCACATCCTTTTCGTCAGTATGACACGAATACGCCTTCATGAATGTAACCCAATCTGGATAAATATCATTGGCGAGATAATACCCTTTTGTGTAATGATTCCCCTTCACCTCAAATGGTGCGGTTGGACTGGTTTCGTTTTTTATATCATCGAACAATGAAGAATTGTTTAAAACATTGACGTTGTTGTTTGAACGCGCTGCATTAAAATATGCATGACATATCCACATATCGGATGAAGCATTATACTATTCGGATAAAAAACTCAAGGCGCATTCAAAAACGTTCTTTGAACATGTTAGGAGGATACTTCGGATTGTCGAAAAAGTGGTCCTCCACCAAACATTGCTCGACACCTTCACGATCTCTTCGTATATAGTTTCAAGGTCGTTTTCTTACGAGCGTGAACTTCCGGTCCCGTTACGTTCTTTTTCTTCATCGACGCATCGTTACAAATTCCTATAAGTTTGCCATCTTCCGAAGAATATTCATATACGATTCAATGCTTCCATTTTGTGATAGTATTTGTGATTGTATGAATATATATATATATATATATATGTACGTGAATTGTTTAGATTTGGTGTGAATTGAATGAATTGTTGTTGTGTATTTATAGGCGCAAATACATTATTTTAAAATGCTTATTTTTGTTTTTATTTGTTGCCCAATAGTTTATTTTTAGGGATATTAAAAATTTTGCCCCAAAAAATAATAGTATAAAAAATTTTGCGCCAAAAATTTGAAATTATACCAAAATACCCTACCCGGTTGCAAGTCAAAATGTGACTTGCGACCCATACCCTTGCGACTACAACTCCGGACATGCGACCGTGCGACCAGTGTCTTGCGACCCAAATTTTGATCGTGTACCCGGACCTTGCGACCCCCATTTTTACTTTGCGACCGCCAAGCCAATTTTGATCGTGTACCCGGATCAGTGTCTTGTGTTAAGTTTCTTGTAAACTTTGAAAAGTCATATCTTTTGGCTTATAACTCCGATTAAGTCACCGTTTTTTTTTAATTTGTGTATTTTTTCGAGATCTATTTGTTGGAAAATCGACAGGGGTTTGTCCCAGAAAATTTCGAAATTCGACATTCTTGACCTTCAATTTTGACATTTTACGTTAATTTTGACTTTTAAACGCACTTTGACCACTCATAACTTGTTATAAACAATTCCGATTTAAATTCGTAAAATTTACGGTCAATCTGAAATGTAAACAAACATTAACCCTTAATCAATTTTTGACTTTTTCGACTTTTTCAAAAAAATGGTGACTTAATCAGAATTACAAGTCTTAATATATGACTTTCCAAAGTTTCCAAACTTAACTCAATTTACAAAAAAAAAAAAAAAAAAAAAAAAGTCAACATAAGTCAACGGTCGCAAATCAAATACTCGAGTCGCAAATCCCGACTTGGCGGTCGCAAGGTCCGGTACACGATCAAAATTTGGGTCGCAAGACACCGGTCGTATGGTCGCATGTCCGAAGTCGTGGTCGCAAGTCACATTTGGACTTGCGACCGGATAGGATATTTTGGTATGATTTCAAAATTTTTATACTATTATTTTTTGAGGCAAAATTTTTAATATCCCTTATTTTTATTTGTTTTCTTATCACGATCATATAAACTAAAATGAAAAACGAAAAAGAACTAAAAAAAATGGCACGGGCCTCGCAATCTTTGATTTGATATTTAGTTTAAATAAATCGTTGTATGTTTGATTTGATATTTTGAGGAATATACACATCTTTATCTTTTAGTGATCAAAGTTTTCTGCAACATCAAAAACATTCTTCTTATCTTCTTTTCAGTTTTTCCAAATTTCTTTTCTTTCTAGTTTTATAGAACGGAACTATTTCCAAGGTATTAGAGTTTAAATGCTACTCGAGCTCATTCATTCAAGTCGAATTACAACAAACATAGGGCTTGCTAACTGAGCATGAAATTTTAGGCTTGCTAACTGAGCATGATCTATTGTTAGTATTTTTGAAGCTTTTTGAGCTCTTATGTTAGTTCAAGACTTTAAGAGCTAAGGCCTTGTTTAGTTGAGGAAAAGTACCACCCTTTTTGAAATTCTTTTTTTAAAAAAAAAAAAAACTAAAAGAATTAAAAATATGTTAAAATTAGGTATTCTAAAAAAATTTCTTAAAAAATAAAAAAGTAAAATTTCTCATTTATAGCTAAAGTCTGAAAATGTGGTGTTCACACTTTTCAATCCTTTTTTCTTTTAAAAAGAAACACGCTTTTTTCTTGAGTTTTAGCCATTTCTCAAGTCAAACACGGGCTTACATTAAAATGGTTGAGTCAAGCTCGAAGCTAATCGAACTTGATTAGTCTCCTTTGCAACTCATACTTCCACAGCTTGGATGCGATCTACTTTCCTTTACTTACGGATAACTATTTACATTCAAAAATGAGATTTTTGTTGAAATTAATAATGAAAGTCAAACTTATATTGGAATAATATTCCAACATCTCATTTGTGGTTTCTAGTTTATGTGCAGGTTAATAGGTGGTTAAAGTATGAGGGCTAGGAGTGTAAAGTTGATGTTCCTGAAGGACTTGATAAATAGTAGATCAAGGAGAGCTGCTAAAGTAAAGGGACTAGTCTTGTTATTATAATATTAATATATAATAGAAAGTGTGCTAGGTTTCATACAGAAGCAGTAGCAGCCGTTCTCTCAAATTAACAAGATACAAAACCTTTGTCTCTATTCTAAATAAAAGGATCACAATCTTGTGATCTGTGCAGTGAGTTCTTATTAATATTCTGCTGTATTCATAAGTGTTAGATTATTCAACACTTTTCTGCATCCTTTTGTGAGTTTGTATTTCATCCTGAAAGTATTCATAGTTTTCTGGTTTGTTATACATTCTGAGTTTGATGTTTTATCATGGTATCAGAGCGTAGGAACGATTAAGTATTTCCTCTCCGGTTGTATTCTCTGAAATTTTCAAAAAACGAGGGTTCGTGTTCATCTGAAAAATCCAGATCTATACGATCTAGGGTTTTAGGGTTTTTTGTACTTTTGGGTTCGATTGAGGATTGTGGTGTATTTGATCAGTTGTTCTAATCGACTGGTCTTTAAAACCCCAAATTTCTCAAGAAATTAGGGTTTCGATTTCTTCAAAGATTCTTGGTTGAGTTTTAGGGTTTCATCTTAAAATCCTAAACCGGTGACAGATAAGAGTTAATAACTCTTATATAGGTTGATCTCTTGGCTGTTCCAGAGATTAAAGAAGTCTTTCGCTGTGTATATCTTCTTGATTCGTTGGCCTGCTGAGCGTGGAGTACTGAGTAACATTCTTAACCCTAACTTGTGTTGTGTCAAGTAACTGCCCAGGGAGTCTCCTTTGCTTAAAGGAGATCAACTGCCCCCTGGTGTCACACTTGGACCATAACCAAGTCTCTTGTGTGATTATTTGGTTCAGTACCTTAGTTGTTTGATTATTTGCTGTGTGTTTTGCTCTATATTTTGATTCTGTGATTGATTTTGACCGAAGGAAACCTTGTGCCCAACTCTTGATCTTAGTCCTGTTTGAGGACTGAGAAAACCTGATCAAGCACAAAGGATTGTTCCTTTAAGTTGAAAAAAATTTGTTTGATATCTGTTTGTGTGTAGTCTGAGTTGTTTTTTGTTTGGCAAACTTGTTATCTGGTCAAATTGTGTGCTATATTTGTGTATGCTAAAAACTGCTATTTGGTAAAATGGGTGATGATAATAATAATAATGCAATAACTTTAATTAATAGTCTGGATTTTGGGAATCCCTTATATTTACATGCAAGTGATACTCAAGGCACACCACTGATTTCTGTAAAATTAAAAGGAACAGAGAATTATAATATAGTAGATCAATGCTTTTGGCTTTAGCCACTAAAAATAAAGTTGGTTTTGTTGATGGAACTTGTATTAAAAGTGAAACTGATGTTGTTCTTGCTTCTCAATGGGAAAGATGTAATTATGTTGTGTTGTCATGGATTTTGGGGTCTATATCTGAAGAGTTGTATTTTGGCCAGATTTTTTCAACTAAGGCTTTTGTGGTTTGGAATGAGCTTAAAGAAACCTATGAAAAAATAGATGGGTCCATTATTTTTAATCTACATCACAAAATAAATTCTTTAAAACAGAATGGTAGTTCTCTTTCTGAGTATTACCATAAACTTAACTCTTTATGGAAGCAATATGATGCTATGGTACAACTCCCTGCTTGTACTTGCAATGCAGCAGGCAATCTTCAAGAACATAATAAAGTGTTAAAGTTAATGCAATTTTTGATGGGGCTTGATGATCTTTACATGTCTATTAGGAGCAATTTGTTGTTAATAGAGCCTTTACCTGATGTGAAGGCTGCCTATGCTGTGCTGTCAAGGGAGGAATCCCATAGAGGTGTTTCAAATGGAGATATTGGCAATAAGCCTCAATCTTCTGCTTTTATTGCACAAACTAATAATAGTGGGATTAATAACAGAACTAATCAGAATAATTTTAATAGGGGTCCAAATCCGAATTTTAAGTGCAAAAAATGTAATAGAATTGGACACACTATTGATAGGTGTTTTGAAATAGTTGGCTATCCTCCTACCTTTAAAAGGAAGTTTAATGGAAATCAAAGTAGTGTTAAAAATCTGTCTAATCATAGCACTGTTTCTGATGATTCTGGTACCACCTCTACTCCTATTTCTTTGTCTAATGAGCAGATGATGAAGTTACTAAGTTTGATAAATGAAAAACCTGTTCCTGGTTCTGCTCATGCAAATATGGCAGGTACTGTACTTAATTGCAGTATTCTGTTTAACTTTAATTTTGAAATTTTTTTCTCCTCAAACTTTTCTGGGATTAAAAAACTTGTTCATAATGGATGGATAGTAGATTCCGGTGCAAATCAACATATGACAACTTCTGAACAAGGACTTGTAAATGTTGTAAATGTGTCTAATTTAAACTTAACAGTTGGACATCCCAATGGGACTCTAGCTAGAATTGAAAAAATTGGAGACCTAAAGTTAACAAACAACTTGTTTTTGTTTAATGTTCTAATTGTTCCTGAATATAGGGTTAACCTATTATCTGTTCATAGATTGTCTAAAGATAATAAATTGTTTGTTGGTTTTGATGAATCAAAATGTTATATTCAGGATTTGAAGCTGGGGATAAATCTGGGGATTGGTAATGAGTCAGGTGGACTTTATCTGTTCAATGTGAGTAACTCGGAAAATGTAGGACTGAATAATAATGTGCAAACTTGTTTTGAGTCAACTAGGCTTTGGCATGCTAGACTTGGTCATCCTTCTGATCAAGTTCTTGGAATTCTTAAAGGAAAATTAAATTTAAAAAATAACCATAAACTTAGTGATCCTTGTGATGTGTGTCATAAGGCTAAACAAACTCGGGATCCTTTTCTTTTGAGTGACCATAAATCTACAAGTTTAGGTGAATTAATTCACTTGGATTTGTGGGGACCTTTTAAAATACAGAGCAGAGAGGGATATAAATATTTTTTAACTATTGTTGATGATTTCTCAAGAGCGGTATGGATTTACTTAATAAGGTCTAAAGAGGAAGTTTTTGCTTATGTTAATGAGTTTGTGTCTCTAATTGAAAATCAGTTTGCAAAACAAATTAAAATGTTTCGAAGTGACAATGGAACCGAGTTTATAAATAATAACATGGCTGAGTTTGTTTCAAAAAAAGGCATTATTATCAAACCTCTTGTGTTTACACTCCTCAACAAAATGGAGTTGTAGAAAGGAAACATAGGCACTTGCTTAATGTAGCAAGAGCTCTTATGTTTCAGGGGGGATTACCTTTAAATATGTGGAGTGAATGTGTATTGACTGCTTGCTACCTGATTAACAGGACTCCTTCTTCTGTGTTATCTGGATTGTCTCCTTATGAAGTCACTTTTAAAAAAGAACCAAGTCTCTCCCATCTAAAGTGTTTTGGTTGTTTGTGTTTTGATTGGTTTTTCAAATGTAAAAAAAGGATACAAGTTATATAGTTTAGAGAATAAAATTGTGATTTATTCAAGGGATGTGAAGTTTTATGAAACAGTGTTTCCTTTTAAAATGAAAACTTTTGCTAAACAGGTTAGTAATGAAGAAGTAAATCACATTAATTTTTTTGATGAAATGTTTTGGAATAACTCTAACACTCAAAGTCCTAATGATGAAGGGAGAGAGGAATGTGATGGTGATGGCAGTAGTGATGTTGGTCAAAGTCTTGATCAAGGTCCTAGAGCAACACCTATGGATAATATACCTCCTAAGGGCACAAACAATATGAATCAACAATCTGATTTTGTTCAAAATGAGTCATTAAGGAGATCATCCAGAGAATCTTGTTTGCCTAAAAGATTTGATGAGTATGTTGTAGAGGGTAAAGTCAAATATGGGATAGAAAGAGTTGTTAATTATTCATATTTAAATGCTGAAAATTTCTGTTTTATTTCTAATCTAAACAAATCTTTAGAGCCTAAGAATTATGAACAAGCTTCTAAGGATAGTAATTGGGTAGAAGCTATGAACTTAGAAATGGAAGCTTTAAATAGAAATAATACATGGATTGTTACAGACTTACCTCCTAACAGAAAACCAATAGGATGCAAATGGGTTTATAAAATTAAATACAAGGCAAATGGTGAGATTGAAAGATATAAAGCTAGACTTGTAGCCAAAGGTTATAGTCAAAAGGAAGGAATAGACTATGAAGAAACTTTTTCACCTGTTGTGAAACATATTACAGTTAGATGTATCATTGCTTTAGCTGTTTAGAATAATTGGCCATTGTATCAACTTGATGTGAATAATGCATTTCTTTATGGTGATTTGTGTGAAGAAGTTTATATGTCTTTACCTGAAGGGTTCTTTTCTGTTGGTGATAAGAAAGTGTGCAAACTTACCAAGTCATTATATGGTTTAAAACAGGCTCCTAGACAATGGAACGAAAAACTGAATTCAGCTCTTGTAGAAAATGGTTTTAAACAAAGTATGTGTGATTATTCTTTATATGTAAAATCTGAAGGTGGTGTCTTTATTGCTCTAATTGTTTATGTTGATGATATAGTTATTACTGGAACAATGTGAATGAAATTGAAAAGTTTAAACTGTTTTTGAAGTCAAAATTTATGATCAAAGATCTTGGTACATTAAAATATTTTTTGGGTATAGAGGTTCTAAATAATGAACAAGGAATTTGTATGTCTCAAAGAAAATACTGTTTAGAGTTATTAAATGATTATGGTATGTTAGGTTGCAAGCCTGCAACCACACCCATTGAACCAAGCTTGTGTGTTTCCTGTGATCCAAGTGATAAAGATAGTTTGTTGTCCAATATTACAGAATACCAGAAACTGGTGGGCAGATTAATCTATCTGTCTCTCACAAGACCTGATATCTCATTTTCTGTTCAAGTTCTCAGCCAGTATATGCACGCACCATTGCAATCACACTTGAATCTTGCCTTTAGGGTTCTAAGGTATCTTAAGGGAGCTCCAGGTAAAGGTATTCAGTTTGTGAAAGGTAATGAATTTAGCTTAAAAGCTTATTGTGATGCAGACTGGGGTAAATGCAAGCTGAACAGAAAATCTGTTACAGGTTATTTGATTTATTTCTGTAACTCTTTGGTATCTTGGAAAAGTAAAAAACAAGCTACAATATCCAGGTCCTCTGCTGAAGCAGAATATAGGGCCATGGCTATCACTGCTTGTGAAATTATTTGGATTAAAAATCTGTTAAGAGATTTGAATATTGATATCAACTTACCTGTTGATATGTTTTGTGATAATAGTTCTGCTATTCAAATAGCAGCAAATCCAGTTTTTCATGAACGAACGAAACATTTTGAGATAGATGTACACTTTATAAGAGAGAAAGTTTCTGCTGGTTTGATTAAAACAATTAAAGTTCATTCTGCTCATCAACTAGCTGACATCCTAACAAAAGGGCTAAGTGTCACACAACATACATATATAACAAAAGGTTTGGGGTTATCTGATTTATTCCAAAATAAGTTTGAAGGGGGATGTTGAAATTAATAATGAAAGTCAAACTTATATTGGAATAATATTCCAACATCTCATTTGTGGTTTCTAGTTTATGTGCAGGTTAATAGGTGGTTAAAGTATGAGGGTTAGGAGTGTAAAGTTGATGTTCCTGAAGGACTTGATAAATAGTAGATCAAGGAGAGCTGCTAAAGTAAAGGGACTAGTCTTGTTATTATAATATTAATATATAATAGAAAGTGTGCTAGGTTTCATACAGAAGCAGTAGCAGCCGTTCTCTCAAATTAACAAGATACAAAACCTTTGTCTCTATTCTAAATAAAAGGATCACAATCTTGTGATCTGTGCAGTGAGTTCTTATTAATATTCTGCTGTATTCATAAGTGTTAGATTATTCAACACTTTTATGCATCCTTTTGTGAGTTTGTATTTCATCCTGAAAGTATTCATAGTTTTCTGGTTTGTTATACATTCTGAGTTTGATGTTTTATCAATTTTCAAGTGAAAGACATAAAATTCCCACACTTTTTATTGCCGGAGAAAATGAACTTTTATACAATACCATTGAAGGTGATTTTGTTTAATTGGTATAGATTTAGTTTTAAAAATATAGATTTATTCTGAGTTTCTGACTATATATACTTATAACATTTATTAATCATTTGACACTCTCTTCTTTAATTCTTAATAAAAATATCATAAATAATCAGTTTATCCCTCCGCTTAATAAATATATAAATAATTCAATTAGTACTATATTTCACATAATACATTTAAATATCTTCTTTCACAAAATACATATAAATATCCTCTTTCTTATTTTATATCACATTTTTAAATTTACAATTACAATAATTTAAACTATTATAAAAAATCACTTTCATTAAATAAGTAGCAATTATTCTTGTATTCAGGTACCATTAAATATTTGTCTCTCAACATTAACATGTGAAATCTTTACTCGCTGCTGTGCGCGGGCTCTGACACTAGTTAATCTATGTAGGGTCTAGTATTATGGGTGTGTTTAGTCGAAGAAAAATGTGAGACTTTTTTAGAAAATTCTTCTAAAACACATGAAATATTCGAAAACGCGTTCAAAATGGGTATTTTTTAGAAAAGTTTTCTCATTTTTCCTTTTCCATTTTTTAGGGAATGAGAAGTAATTTACTTTCATAGAAAAACAATAAAAATTTAGAAAACGCATTTAGATGTGAGGGATGGATTTTTCATTTTTCAAAAAGGAGAATTAGTTAATTGTAGAAAACCTTGAAAATGAGTTTCCTAATTTGTAATTATGGAAAAGAAAACAAGAATTTTTATTTTCTTAGAAAACTTTTTAAATAAT
Source organism: Logfia minima (assembly GCA_963921325.1). NCBI lineage: Eukaryota > Viridiplantae > Streptophyta > Magnoliopsida > Asterales > Asteraceae > Logfia > Logfia minima. The sequence continues at coordinate 3,320,414 of OY992776.1, forward strand.
TCAGATTTGAACATGTTTCGTAATTTTTTAGTTTTCATTGAAAAATTATCTAGAAAACATGAAGAGTTTTCTGTAACTAAACGCGACCTAAGGATTTTCACTTTTCCACTTTTTTTCTTTACAACATTCCCTCCAATTTTCTAAAATTTTCCAAAATCTTTTAAACTTAATTAGTTTTTCAAAATGGAAAATACAATAATATCTGAACATATTTTTAACTTTTATAGAGAATGAGAACTCTTCTCATATTTTAGAAAATTAAAAATGAAAAAATGTGAAAAAAATTTCATAACTAAACACACCCATTATGATGTTTTTTCGATAATATACTCCGCAACTTTATATCATGAGTTTTGAGCTAATAATTTTGCTTCAGACATATTATTATCAAATGCATGTACTCTTAAACATATTTGTTAATTTCACACTTCTTACCTTACACTTTTTTCTTTCTAGAACAATCGTGACATACTAACTTCCATACATAAACACAAAATATCACTATCAAAGCTCACTATTTCAACTTCAAAATAGACATACCAATAAAAATATAAACAAATTCCAAACTCAAACGATTGACATAAATACAATGTTAACTATATTTACTAATTGTATACCTTCAATACTAACAACACTGAAAACACTCATTTTAAATACTTATAACACATAATTTAATTGCATATCAAAACTCTCACAATAGTAATAATGACTTCGAGTCATGTAACTCCTGTTAATGTTTCAACACGTATACGATAAATGGGCTTTCAAACATATATGTAAAGCAAAGTTTATTATTTCTCGTTATAAATAAATTAATATCATCTTTTACAGATAAAGTATCATTATATTGCGCGGATTACGTACCGATACTATACAATACATACAAGTAATATATGTAGGAAGCTCTGGATAGACGAATAACTGAAATAATCACAACTGTAGTATGTTTATCCATACATATCACGAATTCAATTCAATTTATTTAATTCATGATTATTTGAAAGTAAATCAATTCATACACTTGAAAAATACTTGATCCACCATGGTACAAAATATGCAGTAATTACTTGTACCATCTAAGCAACTTTGTTAGTCAATGCATTAAAAACTTGTACCTTAGTGGGAGCAGTTAAAACAAGCCGTTAGCTGGCAAACAGTCTTCCTTTTTTCTTTTTCTCGTCTTCGTCGCCCTCCGCACCAAAACCCTCATACTTTCTGCGTGCAATCACAATTCTATTATTAATCGTGGTATTTTAGTTTTAAACCTAATTTTGTAGTTGCTATTATTTGATTTGATGAGAGATGGCGAATTACCACGGGGATTTCAATCAGAAAATTGATTATGTGTTTAAGATCGTACTGATCGGTGATTCAGCGGTGGGGAAATCACAGTTGTTGGCTAGGTTTTCTAGAAATGAATTCAGTTTAGATTCAAAAGCAACGATTGGAGTTGAGTTTCAGACGAAAACTATGGTAATTGATCATAAAAACATCAAGGCTCAGATTTGGGATACTGCTGGTCAGGAAAGGTGATTATTAGGGTTTTTGTTTTCTGTTTGTGTTCAATTCTGATAATTGTTGATTAAATTGATGAGTTGTTTTATAAATAATAATTAAATGTAGAACTATTATGATTATAAATTATGTCATGATGTATATATATAATATATAATATAATATATGTAATGTTTTCTGTAACACTTGTGATGCTGACATATGCTACACCTTGTGGTGGTTGTATCAACTTGAAGTTTGGCATATCTATTTACAGAACCTCTGTAATAGGTTTGTATGTGTAAAGTAAATGCGGTTCGTTGTGAACATGATTGTTTGTAGTTATTTTGATATTGTTTGTGGTCATTGACAAATTAGCGTAGGTTGAGCTACATGTATCCAAAAGGTTATTGAAGATTAGTATGTAATTTTAAGCAGTTATTTAGTTACACATCCATGACACCATGATCATATTTGTGCTTTCATATTTATAAAAATAATATGTTTGAAGATGAAAACTGTGGTTTGCCCCTCGCATATTAGAAGAACTTCATTTTGGCAACCGAGAGATATATTCAAGGTCCTTTACTTCGTATAATCATTTGTGAATCGTATGACTATGGTGTGCATAATATAATAAATATAATCGGGACACTATGTATGGCTCGTTTATATTTTTTTTTATGTTTCTGTCATAAGTTTTCTGTGAAATAATGGAAAATGAAATTCAAGGATTATTGTGGTAATTGGGCCATACCATAGCTGTTAGTATATACTCTTTTTTTATTTTCCTGGCATGTCAGTTAGATGATTAAATCTTTGCATATGCGATGTGTACTTTCTTGTCATTGCTTGTAGCCATGTTGATGTTTTGGTGGAATTCATGCCCATCACTTAGTTCAATTGTTCATGTTTTAGATAATGAAAATAGTCATCCTTTAGAAACTCCTATTTTACTGTATTATTAAATTCAGTCCACATATTTATTCCATTCTACTATAAGCACTATGTTTCAGAAATCCTTGGAAACTAAGTACTTTTATTATCAAGAAAACCTATTTTAGCGTCTTAGTTTGATTTCTCCCTCAAGTTTTCCAGGACATAAGCTCACCTGAGATGAAATTAAGATTTTATGTCGGGTAATCATGTATTTTATGATTACTTTTCTGCTTCTTTTATATGCCATACATTTCGTAATAATACTGACTCCTTTGTATGTAACAAAGTACAATTAGAATGTCTTGCTATATAATGTCGAAGATATCATCAAGAGATTGTGTGGTTACAATGAAAGACTAACTCGATGAAGGACTAGAAGCTGAGATAATGGCACACCTCTATATTGTCACTTATCTTGTTTGTGTATGCTCAATAAATACAGATACCGAGCTGTGACAAGTGCCTACTACAGAGGAGCTGTGGGAGCAATGTTGGTGTATGACATAACCAAGCGTCAATCATTTGATCACATAGCCAGGTGGTTAGAGGAGTTACGGGGTCATGCTGATAATAACATAGTGATCATGCTCATAGGAAACAAATCTGACTTGGATTCACAACGTGATGTCTCTACTGATGACGCGAAAGAGTTTGCTGAAAGAGAAGGCTTGTTTTTCATGGAAACTTCTGCCCTTGAGGCCACTAATGTAGAACCTGCTTTTCTTACGATCCTTACAGAGATTTATAGAATAGTTAGTAAGAAATCTCTTGTTGCAAATGAGGAAGCTGAGGGGAGTTCGGCCCTTCTCAAAGGGACCAATATTGTTGTTGGTCAGGAGCCTGTATCAGGAGGAAGCAAGTTTGGTTGTTGCACATCATCATAGGACACCTATGTCCAAGGGATCATTTACGTTTGCTTCTCAACCTAAGGTAAAGTCATGTCTGAAATTGTGTATTTGTGGTCAATGCTATTGCTTTCTAAAGGTATGAATTGCATCACAATTCGTGTTTAATACTTTAAAGTACAAAAATAATACTATGTGTGACAGAATCAGTATTGTAAATGATCTAAATTGAGTTTGTTTGATAATTGTTGAGAATTGAATTGAACGGTGTACGTAATTGAGAGAATATTGAGACTTGGTAACTGCTATTTCACATACACACGGTTATATAATTGAAAGGCTTATTGAGTGTTACAATAATCAACTATGACTAGCCTATATATACTATATTGACTAGACACATGCATTTAGCCCTAGCAATGTTTACAATCTATAATTTTAGATTCCAACAAGTATTTATTGTTTCAGGACACCTAACTAGTTGATTGACAAGGTCTTAGCATGACTGTATCTGTTCTTATACCTTTTCATATATATTGTTTCAGGAAATAATCAGTTGAATACATATTGAACACAAGAACAACATCCTTCTTCACATTCAACGTACAAACAACATCCTTCTATGGTTGATTGACTTGATGCGAGTGTTATTTTGACTAGCTCTGGCTTAAGCTTTTGTTTTGATAATTACTACTTCCATGATACTCGAATATTACATCTCTGGGATTCTCAGAAGTTACAGGATTTTATATGTTGATGTTATATTCTACTTCAAAGTGTTTTTGTACAAATATCTCTACATTGAAAATTCTTTAAACATTTTGTAGCATGCGGGAAAAGAGACACACTCTTAGAGCTACTTGGTTAATGGGCCGTATTTTCATGCCATTTTCTTGAGAGTAAATCATATATTCCATGTGTAGGGTAATTTCTTTGTATGTCAACTGGTGGTATAAGCTTCTTGATTTTTCTATATGCTGGTCTTTAATTCTGCGCAACAAAGTTGAAATCCTTTTGAGTGACTATATGAACGTACAAATTAGCATTAGTTTGAAATACTAGCTGAGTAGCTGAGTATTGTTGTGGCTGTAGATCGCTTATAGGCTCTATCTAACATAAGGACAATAATGCCAAAGTGTTGTACGTGATAAAAGGAGGCTTGTGGAATACATTGGTCTCATGCAGGCCTACCCATGTACGGTGTTTGTGGAGACCCTTGCAACGATATATTAGAAGTCTATTTACAGATGATAATGTACAAAAAAAAAGATCACACACCCAACAAAGTGACAAACTATGAATCACCTTCACTTTGTTAGAATATCACAAAGTCACACCCAACTTAAGACATTGGAATATAGGATTATATATCTGTTAGCTTCAATAAGAATCTACCTCAAAGCCAAATAGAAAAATAAATACTCTTTTTTCATTCTAAGAAAGAATGAACTGCAGATTTGGTACCCAAATTCCGTATATCTGACTGTAACCTCATAAGAATCCCCACTAGCATAGTTAACAGAATGAAATTAAGTAATTAGCTTCTTTGCAAGTAAAAGTGCTTGTTGCATCATCATAAGGGTAACTATATGAAGTAGGGCATGCCTCCTTAAAAATTTGTGAGTAGCTTGTTGGCTTGCATATCTTTGGATCATTAAATGCCCCACTACAACAATACTCTGGCTTCTGAAAAGCTGTACAGGCACTCTTGCAAGCAACCACCTTACCGCCATCCCCTTTCACCTGCAAACTTCCTGGACACTTTAGGTTCAAATCTGACACACACGTAACCCTAGAACAGTTACCCGATCCACCCAATGGAATGATCGATACAGGAATGTTGTAGCCGTCTACTAGGCTGACATCGTAGAAATCCATTGGGCTATCAAGGGTGAACTCCGCTAGTGAAACTGGCGGCACACCACCTGCACCGTTACATTGGAGCACGTTTCCACAGTCTCCGGTGGAGCAGTTTCCCTTGCCGGAATTATCGAACGTACATCCTGATCGAGCCCAGAAGCGGCCGGACCATCCTGTTGGGGCGGTCAGCTTTATCGAATCGTGTGTTTTGAGTTCTAGACCACCTTGACCTAACAACGGATGACCACCACCCGCTAGGATACCTGGCCATATCGTGCTCTTACAGTTGTTTTGCAATGTGAAAATCGCTGCGTCAACACCTGGGAAGAAACCAATAAGAAAAATTAACATTAATATGACAAAAACCCGATATTACGTAACATGAAATAGATTTATATTTATTGAAGTAAAGAGAGATTACAAAAGGAAGAGAGTAGAAGGAGAAAAGAGAAATGCAAGAAAGCCATGAGAGTAGTATGATGATGCAGGGAAAGAGGGACAGTTGTTTATAAGGAATTTAAGGAAGGTTTGTTAAGGCACCAAAATTGTAGTGTGAATTTTACACTTTTCTAATAAATATTTTAGCTTTTTACGGAGTATCGGTTAAACAAAAGTTGACTAATAGTTAACATGATAAATCAAAGTATAACAAATAAACTAATTAAGTAGGGATAAGACAACAGGATAGTTTAAATACTTTTTTCATTGCTAAATAGCTGATCATTTTGTAGATATATGTATTTGATCATTTGTATGAACTTTGGATATTTAATATTTGATCATTTTGCATGAGAATTGAAGTCTAAACTATTCCCACAATCTGATTGTGAAGAAGATAAGTACATTTCATATGCATGTTTTGTGTTTTAAACAAGTTTGATTTCCATCCAATATAATTATTATTTGTTATATCTTGTCCAATAAATATAAATATAAATAATAAATAATAATAGTAAAATAATAAAATACAATGTGATTTGTACGAAGCCACACATGATCCTTGTTGAATTTACTTTCCTAACAGGGTAGAACTTTGTGTTTGTCACATGATCCCTTTTTATTTTGCACATTTCTTACGAAAGTTATATCATCTGATTTGCATATTTGTTAGTATTCTTTTATGGTGTTTTAGTCACCTTTCAATGGCTCCCTTAATTATGTGCGAGAAATTGCCCTATTGAGTAATGGGAAGCGGGCTACTCCCCGAAAATATGTTAGTAGATGGTGTATATCATATATTATAACTTGTTATATGTATGAATAACAATTGGTAGTAGTTTTTTTATTTTGTTTTATAATTATATAAATCATCATGTTATTTATCGTATTCTTGATACAAGTTTCACGTCATGATTACCAGTTATAAAAGGTTACATATTAATAATAACAATTACAATACATTTGATGTAAACAATTTCAAATTATAATTATTACTATGAATTGTTGGGTAAAGAAATACATATGCAAATTTATGACCCCTTTTTATTGTGTTAGACACTATGATACTCTTCCTATTTAATGTATTCCACAATTGCATTTGTCCCTCCATTCAATTGTTATTGGTAAATGGTTGCCTTTGAAAAAGCTTTCATGTTACATCCGCAATTATTGGACCAAACATTAAATCATATGAAAACACTTTTATGCTATGTATTTATTAGAAGGTTTGTTTAAGTTATAAAATTCTAAGCTATCGGCACCATACACATTGTTATCGCACATTAATATTCTATAGTTTAAACCCTTTACTAAGTGAAAATGTCCAACCATGTTACTAGTTTTATGATACTTAAAGGGACGTTTCGCAAGTAGTTTCTTCAATTAATTTTTTGTTTTTTAATCTTAATGTAAATATTTCTCTTCAAATGGGGGACCTGAAACTCAACTTAAAATGAGTAAACTTTCTACCACTTTGGGTTAATGGGCTTCTTAGATTTACAAAAAGCCCATTCAGACGGAAGTTGGGTCAAATCCGCCCAATTTTGCCAGTTTAGACTTCTATTTTGAATTTTCTGTGAATTTAACATCCATAAGTTGTCACTTTTAATTGTAAACACACTACTAAACTTAAAAATCGTTAAAATACATAACAATCCAAGTTGAGTGTTTGTGGAGTAATAGGTTTTCTTCCATACTAAATGTATTGTTTTGTATTGAATGGGGGAACTTTATTTGGTTTCATTTTGTCTTTTGGTTCAGACTTTGTAAGTCAAGGCATGTCTTGACTACTGGTTGTATACCTTCTGAGTGGGTATGACCACTTGTGGTCTTTGTATTTTTATTTTTTTCGTTTATAAAGTTTGCCAGGGCCGGCCGGGCTAGTCCCTTTTAGCCAAAAGAAGAGAAAAAGAGGACCTCTAAGTTATAAAATCAACTACACAAACCATTAAATATCAATCAATAAGCTAATGAATGTAAACCCACTAATAAAACGGCAAAGCACCAGATTGACCAGTTACCCAGAATTATTCTTTTTCGTTGTTACTTATGAGTCATGACATTGTAATTAGAAAAAGTTGAGTACGATTTTAAATATAGAAAACACGTGAATGAGTTTAGTAATACGAAGTTTGTATGCATTTGAATGTACATTTCCTGGAGGGATCCATTTATAGTCCACTTGTGGCCTTATTATTTTTGTAAGTTTCCTGACAATTTTCATATGGAAAGTAGTTGTTGACTTGGATCATTGATATCTGAAAAGAAAAGATGGATCTGATACAAATCATATCCTAGTTGCAACTCATTTCTCAAATCACTCATAACTTTCAAATTTCACTAATGGTTATCCTCACAGATGTTTTAGAACAATCTTCATCAAGTGATAATCATCATGAAAAGTATGATGTATTTTTGAGTTTTCGAGGTGTTGATACTCGTCTTAGCTTCACCAATCACCTCCACAAATCCCTTGAGGGTGCTAATCTCAAAACCTTTTTGGACAACGAAGATATTCCAAGCGGGTTATATTTAAAACCGGAATTGGAGAATGCAATTAAATCGTCTGCGGCTTCGGTTATCGTGTTGTCTAAGAATTATGCTACTTCGACATGGTGCCTTGAGGAACTCGTATTGATTCTTGACCAACATAAGAATTTCAAACAAACTGTAATCCCCATCTTCTATCATGTGGAGCCCACCGATGTCAGGAAGCAACAAAACAGCTTCGGAGATGCAATGGAAGAACATAAACTGAAGATGGAAGCAGAGACAAATGTAGACAAAAAAAGTCTATTAGCCGAGAAGCTCAAAATATGGAAGGAAGCACTTACACAAGTTTCTAAATTAACTGGGATGGATGTAAGGGGCAGGTAAACTACTTTCTTTCCATACTAAATATTAGACAACTTGTGTTGTCACAAAAAGTTTATACTTTATATTATTGATTATCAAAATAAATAGTTATAGTTGTCTCTACAGCTAAGCATTACAATATTTTTTAAAGGGATAAATAGGAGTACAAATCTTAAATAAATAATATATAAGAATTATACTTGTGACATCATCATCTTAATTTGAAATCTAATTAACCAATCAGAAGCCATAATTTAATTAAAATAAATATTTTTAAATTGAGTAAAATTAGTGATTTGATAACATCATAAATAATGATTTTAAAAAATAAAATAAAAAACTATTTTAAGGATAAACATATTAAACAAGATAATTAGTAAATAATACTATTAATATTATCTAAATTATATACTATTAATTAATTAATGAATTAATATTTTTTATATTTATTTAAAATGTATATTCAGTAAAAAAAGAAATCGGATAAAAAATCATCGTCCAATTATGTAAAATTTATTTAGGTATTTAGCTTTGGGTTTCAAGTTAATTAATAAGGTTTCAACGTTTCGTGAGCATGTCTATGATTTATGATTATTATAATATAATATGATTTATTAAATCATCTATAGTATATTAATTTTTATTCAACAAACTATATTAATATTACAATTTGTTTGTAGTTTCATGAATATATGGAGTATGTTTTAATTTAGGAGGGAACAACATATATTTGTGCAGTAAGATAAATGATTTTCATTGGGATTAGAGGTTTTATTATCATAACTTTATGTAATAAATATTGTTTTAAGGTAGTTTCATTTCAAAAACATAGTTTAAGAATCATCTAATAATAAGATTCAAGTGGAAGAAGATAAAACTTAATTAACGTTCAAATAAATAAAAGACGATTATTTATTCAATATCAATGTGTATGTCGGTATTTTAAGTACTCAATTATTTTTTGAAAAGATTATTAACCCTTAAGATATATAAAAAAGATATATGATTATAAATGAATTGTTTACATTTATGTTAATAGTCTCATAGGTGATTACTATCTAACTAAGAAAAAGTTTATGTTTAAAATTACCCTAACTTATATGCAACACACCTTCTTCTACTATTTGTCTTTTTCTTTTTTCTTCTTATTTTTGGTTGCGTAACGGTTTCTTTGAGGTTTTTAATAGTTTTATATTGTTTGTTATATGAAATGCTTCGAATATAAGATTACTAATCATATTTCGCGAATTACAGTTGCAATTATTTTCAAAAATGTTCAAATAGTATTATTTCGTATTTTTCAAAATAACCCGTGTGTATACACGGGTGTAAAAACTATTATAAGATATACAATGCAAGTTTGTAACTTAATCGAATAACATAATAGTAGGATCTGATTTGAATAGTTTAAATATCCAAATCTAGTTTGTTAGATTCATGAAATTGTTTTTAAATGTTCAGTTCTCTATGAAAATCAATTTGCAGGCTAGAGACAGAGTTTATTGAAGAAATTGTTAACGAAGTTTACCACATAATACGTGTACCTATAAGGAGTACTCTGCCACTACTAATCGGGATGGACAATTCTGTTAATTTCATCACTTCATGGTTGAAAGACGGATCCTCACATACTGTCGACATTCTAACGATATATGGTATGGGTGGGATCGGGAAGTCATCCTTAGCTAAATATGTATATGGTTCACATTGTCGAGAGTTCGACAGAAGCAGCATTATTTTAGATATAAGTAGGAGATGTGTTGAGCAAACTAATGGATTGTTGGAGTTACAAAAACAACTTTTAGGTGACATTTCAAAAACTAGCCTGATTCAATTTCATGATGTTTCTATAGCAACCTCTACCATTGAGAATGCACTGGCCTCTAATAAAGTGTTTATAGTTCTTGATGATATTGATAGTCTAGACCAATTGGATGCTTTACTGGGAAACAAAGGTTTTCATCAAGGAAGCAAAATCATTATAACAACCAGGGACATGTCCTTAACGGAGAGGTGTGCACTATTCAAAACAAAAGTTGAATCCAGAAATACAAAGTACTTACTTAAAGGCTTATTTGACAACGCATCAGTTAAGCTTTTATGTCATCATGCGTTCAACTGTGAAGAAATTAAAGTAGGCTATGAAGAGGTTTCAGAGGATATTTTGAAGTATTGTGCAGGACATCCGTTGGCTCTTAAAGTTTTGGGCAGGTATCTATATAATCGAGATCTTTCTTATTGGGAAGCCTGCATACAAGAACTAAAAAAAGGACACGAAGGACCCTTTTACCGTGTAAATAATATCTTAAGAATGAGCTTTGAATCCTTGGAGTCCAAAAATGACAGGGAATTGTTTAAGTATATTGCTTGTTTTTTTGTTGGATTAAATAGAGATATTGCAGAAACAATATTAAAGGCATGTGATATAAACACAAGTACTGGGATCACTCATCTCATTGACAGATGCCTTCTTCATATTGGAAAGGGTAACAAGTTAACGATGCATTCATTAATTCAAGAGATGGGAAAGTATATTGTAGATCACGAATCTGAGAATCCAGAGGAGCGTTGTGTATTATGGCGTAGTAAGGAGTCATTCAAAGTGTTGAAAGAAAAGACGGTAAGAGACCAAATATGCTTGTTAATTAGTAATAAAAAATAAGTATTTTGATTTATATATTGTTTATGTATAATAGTAACTTCTTAAGTTTTACTGCGTGTTTTTCTTCTTAGGGTACCAGAAATATTAAAGGTCTCTCCCTTAGCAGGACAATGATTGAGAACAAGAAGTTACCTGGATCATTACTTGAGCTGGAAACAGATGCATTTAGTAAGATGAATAATCTAAAGATACTACAACTCAATGATGTACGCCTTAATGACTCTTATGAGAATTTTCCAGAAGAATTAATATGGTTGTGCATGTGTCGGGTCCCTTTAAAGTCTATGCCTTCAGAATTACCAATGAAGAATCTAGTTGCTCTTGGCATGTCTTACAGCAATATGAAATCTTTTGATATGTCTTTTAGTAACATGCAACAATCTGGTAAGAGGCAGAAGGTAAGAGATTAGAATGATCGATCCACTTTAATTTTAATTGTTCTTCCATGTTGAGTCGTTTCACTTCACTAACTATGATACCCGTTGTAACAGGTGACTGAATCGTGCGCAAAAAATAACAGGTTGCTTGGATCCTTGAAGATTCTCGATCTGAGTCACTGTTATCAGCTTCATACTCTTGGTGGTTTTTGTGAATGCCCTGCACTTGAGACTTTAATTGTTAAACATTGCACGAGTTTGGTTGAGGTCTGTGATACAATTAAGCAATGTCATGAACTTGTCTACGTCGATCTCCGTCACTCCCACAAGTGTAGAAAGCTTCTACATATTAATGTTTTCAAAAGGAACAACAACAAAACTCTGACCATCTGTTATATCAGTCAACATCAGGTGATATATGAGACGATAATGAAGATCATAGGTAGAATTGTTATGCCGTCCTTTGAAATTTATTTTTCAAGCTCATTAGTGATTTTGTCGCTTGAAGATGATAATTTGTCCTGTGAATCCTTTCCAACGGATTGGAGTTGCCTATTCATGTTGAAGGAATTACATTTAGGTAGTAATCCAATTGTTTCAATGCCCAATTGTGTGAGAACCCTTCCTAGGCTTGAGATGCTTAATATGTATGACTGTGATATGCTGACGTCAATCGAATATCCTCCACGTACCTTAGAAGTGTTGATGTACAATAATTCTAACAGTACTAATTTGCTAAGGAAAATGTCATTTCATCCAGAAATGTCCCCACTGCAGTTAAATATGGATTTGGATTCACTAGCATGTTCATCCATTGAAATTGAAGGTGTGGTAAAAATCCAACCAATGGCAGGTGTTGAGGAAGCTGTATTGCATTATTTGGGGTGGAGTAATTTAGACTTTACTAAAGAAAGGCTCATTGGGATTTATGACTATAATGAGGAATCTCAAACCCAGGTTTTGTCTTGTTAACCATCTCGATTTTTTTATGTGTATGTATAATACTATAGTTTTTATCCATAATTAATTAAGCTGGTTAAATTTTAATTGGCCAGATGTATTATGAATTTGGAATATTCAGCACAGTGTATGGTGGGGAAGAGATGCCCAATTGGATTAGTGTTGTAAGCAAGGGGCGATCAATATCATTTACCATCCCTTCATCTCCTAAACAGCTCAGAGGATTGAATTTTTGCTCTGTGCAAATGAATCAATCTTCATTCAACCAAATCAGAAAATTGCCAGAAATTTCGATGTTTAATATAACAAAGAACCGCCTCTGGAGATACAATCATTGTATTAAAGAAGTCAATGTAGATGGGGAGTGTTTAACATATATAAGCCATTGGATGTTTAGAATGAATGACATGGAACCTGGTGACCTCGTTACTTTTACTGTAGAAGAGGGATTTGGAACTAAATTAACAAAGAAGTGTGGGGTGAGTTTTGTGTATGATGATGACACCGTTAAGGAGGAAGAAGAAAAAGTGTTGGGTAATTACAAATCATGGAATCATATCATTGATGGTGACCTCTCTCCTTTTCAATTAACTACCGGAGAATACTACCTGCGCATCGGGCGTTTTGGGCGATTTTCTTACGAAGATTACTACTGCTATAATAAAGGTAGATCTCAATTTTTATTATTCCTATCAAATTGACGGTGTGTTCTCAAATTTTTGTAAGTAAAAAAGAATGAAATTAAAAAAATAATAATAATAATAATAATAATAATAATAAATTAATATAAAATAGTTAACATATATTCTCGAGTCTAAGAAATTAAAAGAAAAAGAAGAAGAATAGTTAGATATATTGTTTCCTTCCCAATCACCTCAAAATTGGATGAAAAATATTTATAACTAAAAATCTTTTCTTTTCCTTTCCTTTCCTTTTGCTTCCTATCAAAAAAAATTTGAGAATGACTTTTTAATATTTTTTCAGTTGATTTCCTTTTCTTTACACTAAAACAACTCTAATACTCTGTTCTCGAGTTTTGTAAAGAAATTGAGAGAAATGAATTGAAAAGGAAAAGAAAAAAATTCAAATCTTCCTGGAAGGAAAGATAAGAAGGAAAATAAAACAAAAACAATTTATTTATTTCTTTTCTTTTCTTTCTTGAAAAACTAGAGAATACAATTATTTTTATTTTTTTCGATTACCTTCTTTTCTCTCCGAAATAGATCTCTGTTATAACAGTCTAAGAATGTACCATGAGGGAAAAAGTTGTTGCGTCATTCTACTTATCCCGAGACAGCATAACATTTAACAATTTTTATGTATTGCTTTGTTATCACAAGATGAAACGTTTTTTAAAGCCTTCTCCCAACGTGTTTGTTCCAGAGAATGAGGTACGCTTTATAGCACCCAAAACGCTTCTTGAATAAATGAACATGAATATTAACCAAACACAAATCAATATGTTTTAATCAATATTTTTTTCCCTCACAGGATATTACCGACTACCACCTTGAATGGATGCATGGAAACTTCAAAACCAAGGCAGTCTAAGGCTTAATGTGGTACAATATATATATATATATATATAGGGTGAGAATTAAGAGGGAAGTAAAAAAATTAGAGAATGAGGGAAGCAAATCTCAATCCTCGATTTCATCATAAATGAATGTTGTTAACTTTCATATGTGATGAATGTTACTCAAATTTTAACATTAATCACAAATGAATGTTAAAACCGTTTATTTATGAAAAAAATCAAGGGCTAAGATTTGTTCCCTCCTTCCCCAAAATTTAGAGTTTCCCTATGGATCCTTCCCATATATGTATATATATATAAATAACAGATAAGTAATATGTAATCAGTTTCGTCAATTATTTTGATTAATTGATTGATAGCTAATGGTTTATGTACTTGATTAATTTGGAGGTCATTTTTCACTTCAAGCAAGCAAGTTGTATGTTACCTTAAAACACACATATTAAGTGCTCGATGAAATGTCTTAGTGACTTATGTATATTAAAATGCCTGAATTGTTTCGCATTTTATCAATTTATTAGTTTAGGGTAGTATCCTTATTAGTAGTGTGAATTCAGTGATCAACTTTTTGTCATCGAATATGACACGCCTTTGAGTACTACATGATGTTGCTCACAGTGTTTTCCATAATAGTTAATATGTACTATTGGTGGTTCCATAGTAATCTTATGATGTACTGTTACGGTGAACACATCGTGTCGTAATCTAGACCATAGTTATTTTATAGCTTAAGTACTTCACGATGCCTCTCATGGTATATTCAATAGTAGTTACGATGTAGTCCACTTGTAGTTTTTCCATAATAATCTACGATGTACTCTTACGATGATTATATAGTGTTGTAGTTAAACCAAAACACGGATAGTTAATTACTTTGTATTAAGGTTCGTGAAGTCTTAATACCAAAGTTGTAATCATGTTCATTGGTGGAAGGCGATGTTTATAATAAGGTTTAAAATCATAAACAGAAAGCATAATTAAAACACTACGTTTCTGATTAAATAGCGTAACGTTTTCCCATGATTAATTAAATAACTACTTCATAACAAACACGCAAGGTAACTACTCGCTAATCATGGTAAGTCCTAGATCTAGCATAATAACAATAATATTAAACATTGTAATTAAAATAGATAAAGGAAAGAGATAACCGTATATTATAACGAGTTCGTAATAAACTTGAAATTACAAGAGCCGCCAAGCGTATTACAGTTCTTCACTTGCTACCCTCTAATTAATTACTAAGCTAATAATAATTATTTCCTAATCTAAAGAGAGAAAGCTAGAGAGAGAAAATCAAATTGGAAGTAATTGTGAGTGGATTAGGATGGTTTGGTTGAAGGAGGAGTTGGATATATAGAGGTGAACCCGAACCGTATTTTGACCAAACAAACCGTATTTAACCTTCAAAAAACCAGCCCGTATTGCGCGAACCGTACCAAGACGCGAATTTTACTGAGATACGGGTCACGCGAACCGTATACGGTTCATTTGAGCCGTATACGGTTAAAACCGAGCCGTATACGGGTGGTGCGACCCGTATCAACGGTGTCGTAGCTTTGTGTTTGGGATCGTAAATCATTTGTTGCTTCTTTTCGCTATAACTTCTTTTTTTCTCGTCTGCTTTTAGCGTTTCTTGAACCCACACGATCGTAATCTCATGATATTTAATTTGAGGTCGATGAAGGATAATTTCCATAAAATTATCAAATGGATGATTAGATCGCGAGCGAAACGTCTTGTGTTGATTTTGTTCCATTTTACTCGTTTTTTGCCCGTTTTTGGTGAGTTTTACAGCGATGTCTTTGTAATAACCTAATTAACACAATAAAGTAAATAAAAGTAATATTTGGGTTAAAGTTTTAATTATCTTGTGCATTGAAAGCTTTTAAGTTTTACCAATGACTTATGTGATTTAGGGATTCATGAGTGACATATGCGGCGTGAATTCAGATTGTCAAGCAGTTTGTTAATTATCGAATTTGATTTATTTATGCAAATTTTGAATTTCCCAATTTTGATGATACCACAATAACTAGAACCACTCATTTACAAGGGGTAACGAGCCTCTAGCGGCCTTAATCAACCGGTCTTACAACTAATGTGGAGAGATAAATCGTTTAATGCATGATTAAAGTGATATGTGGATGAGAATTGAACCTATAATCTCCTCTTTATGTTTCATGTCAACATCACTAAATCTACCATTTTGTGTATCTTGCACTGTGTGTGTTTACTTTCGCTCCGCGTCAGTCTTTATATAATGTTTTATTACAACTTATATGATCACCAAGCAAGAAAATCATTACATATTCATGACTTATACATGAGCAAATCGTTAATTATTTATGACTTAGACATTTACCAAATAAGGTTTACACAAGGAAACCGCATATACTTGCACTCCTTAAGTACACAAACAAAGCATAGTATCTAAATAACCACACTTTCAGTAAAACAAACATAAATCACCTCCAATTCCTTATTTATTCGCCACGAAATATTACAAGCAACAATGGGCATATCTTCCTTCACTTCAAGATGCTCTAATGCACCTCGTTCTGTCCTTTAAGTTTAATCTCAGAAAGCTCTTTTTCAAAATAATCCCCAGCAAACATGGCCGGGTAATTATCAGCAAGAGACGATTTAGCAAAATGGCCCAAAGGCTTCAGCACAGCATCAGATGCTACATTCGAAAATAGCTAACAAAACAACAAATGAAGTAATTAAGTTTAAAATGTCTCATGAGTGAGACTGATTATGTTACATATAAAGGTTGATGAAAATGTGTCGTTAATAAGATTAATTTATGTTATGGGTTGTTTGTGATTGTTTATTTTTAAGTACTTATCTACTTAAAATTCAACAGGTATCGACATACTTATTTTTAAATGCTTATTTCTTAAAAAATAAAGAGATAAACTTTTTCAAAATGGTGGTTGAATTTGATTATCTACTGTAAAAATAAAAAATAAGCAGATTGGCAGTTAAATAAATAAAAATCAAAATCTAAAAGTTGATTCGCTTACCGTTGATGATACCCTCCAGAGGCTTCGATTTTCTTGTTTTGCAGCTTTAATTGCATTAAGTGTACTACTAGTTACCACAACTTCATGCATACCAGCCTTACAGTCACCGGCAGTCATCCATTCTAACTGCAAAATTTATTACACAATTTTAAGTTAGCATACAACTTTTTTTGACCTAAAATCGCTTGATATATAGCTTCGATTACCTGCTTTCCGGCCTGAATAAGTAGACATTTTTCAGGAACTTTAACTTCAACTTTCTCCCCATTCCTTAGCCAAATACTTAAACCGGGGAACTTGCTTTTGTAGTGAATAGTTAAAAAGTTGATGTCGTAATGATATCCTGCAAACACAGTTCCCTCTTCACCGTGGCTTCCAAGATCACTTCCTGTTGGTGCAAGTAGATGTGGACCCTGCATTTCAAATATTAAATGAAACAACGAATATATGCACTATAATTAGTTCATATGCTTAAAAGTATAAAAACTGTCAACAAATTAAGATGAATATACTAACTCACCAGCTTCATTAGATTAGTGAATGAGTCCTTTGGAAGATCAAATCCAATTGCAGCCATTTCAGCAACAGCCTGAGCATATCCAGTTTAAATACAGGACATATTAAACTTAGGCAATTGTAGGCATACACACGAAAGTTACAATCTATTTATTTATATTTATTTGAAAAATACACACCCCAGTACCCCACTGAGATTTGAACCAGCGACCAGTATTGGTTAATTAGTTACCTCGATACAGATAGCCCAAACGCCCTTTGGTGAAATTGATCTACATACTTTTAGGTCTGGACAAAATTTATACTTCTAAAATTCACACGTATTAAGTGCGAAACAATTTATATCTAGAACTATATATGTGTGTAGTTTTTCTTGGCCTTTTCGTATTTCAAGCTTATACATGTGAACAATTTATTACACATTTATAAGAATGAAAAATGTTATAAAAATGTATCCATTTATGTGAGTGTAGCCAAGATAAACTTGTGGAACTTGTAGTGATATAAAAATAAAAAGTGTACCGCTATGCAAAAATGGTTACATTTAACGTACCTCTACAGTCGATATCATTTTGAAACCCCATGAATCCATGATTTTTTTCCATTCTGGGAATGCTTCGGGTATGACTGGCTCGGAGTTCAATTCCTACATGAAAAACTGAACATTAACAACAATCATCAAGTAGAATAATGATCTCAATTGGGAACGTATATACGTAACCTTGAACCGAGTGTTGGATGGTCGAGGTCCAACCCTCCACATGTATCGAGATTTAAGATCAGGGCCAGTTGGAATGGTGGGCTGCCGATCTTTAGGCAACGCTCTCAGCTTCTTTTGCATTTCAAGATCAACCATGCTACGTGGAATTTCGACCCCTCCTGGTGTTGAACCAACCTGTTCCATAAGGCTTTTAGTTTGAATCTTCTAGGCAAAGCCAAGAATTTGTAACCCAAAATCGGCTGTTTCTTGACATTAAGATAACTGTTTATACCATAACCATTTCATGATTACATATTTCAAGATACTTATTTTTTTGGGGACAAATTATATGAGAACAAACTTTTTAAATTTGTGACACAGTATATGACAACATGGGGAATGATGTACCAAAATAAAACGCGTATGAATTCTTTTTGTGTTGACACGTGTCCTGACGCAATATTTTCTTACACTTTGATGCATCATAAACACTGGTGCATCAAAATGTTAAAAATAGTATGTCACGACATGTGTTGGCTAGTATCAGAATCTTTCTTACCCTTTTTGTTTAGGTGTGGTTTTTGTTACATAACCTCCCATGGTAACACCAACCCGTAAACTTTTCATTTTTTAACGTTCTTTTCAAAATTGAATTCCTTATTATAACAAATTTTACGGACACTGGCTTTTTCACTGCAGCAGATTTTATATTGGATCTAGTTTAGATTGATCAAATGTAACATAGTTAATTCGCAACCCATTTCTAATTAGACAATTTGCTAGATTAGTTATTAGATGAATAGATCACTTGTTTTGATCTACTCAGGATAAGGGAGGGAAAAATAAAAGGAAAACGAGCCGGTTGTTTCAAATGAATAAAGTCTAGATCCAAATAAAATATGATCCAACCCAATCCATTTTCTACATGATTAATTGGGCCAGTTTATATTTTTTTCGTTAAAAGTGATCCATTTCTATTTGAGGGTTTCGTTTAATATGTGATCTAATCTAATCTAACGTTATATGTTAACGTATATCAATCAATTGAATTTCATTAAGGATCATTTAGTGAAATAAATTGTGTTTAGTTTTCTAGGAGGAACTAAAATGTATGGTTAATTAATGCTTATAAATGAGATCAACATAATAACCTCGTTTCGAACACGCTCATACATAGTCTTCGTGTCGCTCCACAAAAGATGGAACTTAAATGACTTGAAATGTATGACTTAAAATGAAAGGTCATGTTTTTCCATAAATAGGATTAGGCGACCCACTTTTATCTTATTCGTAATATAGATGATTCCTTATCTTTATTGGTGATAGAATATATTACCATTATAAAATCAAAAAACAAAAAGAGGACCATTTATCTAAACGTGATATATAATAAGATAAGTTATTGTATTTGAAGAATAATAGAAGTACGAGGTACGAGAAAACTTTGGATAATTTTGAATATGTAACGAATAAAATATTGAATTAATCTTTCTTAGGGTCACTAGTTTGAGCCATCGAGATACGGCAACACAAGCTTTCAATTAGCGGAGTAATAAATTTGTTGATTATTTTGCCAAAAAAGACTGTAATATTGATATGTCATTTAAACTATATAATATAATATATATATATATATATACATATATATGTTTACCTTAACATTGACCTTTTAATCTAAGAAAAACTTATAAGTTTTAGAGAAATTAAGTGTTTTTTTTTTTATGATTTATGTTACAAGAAAAACTTATAACACATCTCCTATTACCTTTTTCTAACCTTATTTAATTTTGTGATGCGCAAAGTAAAAATTATTGCTTTCAAGTCTCCATATGTTTTGTACAATAGATTTGTACCATATGCAATCTTTTCTGTTTTCGTTTTTGTACTTAATTTAGTATTTTAATTATGAAAGCTTTGGACGAGTCATATCATATGAAGACATGACTCGAACCGGCCTGGCCCGGCCCAGCCCATTTAAGATCTTGATCATTTTCGAAGGTCTATGTAAGTAAATAATTGAGCATGCATGTTCATAGTATACTCCTCTTCCATTATGATTGAACCAATTCAAGAGACTTCTTCACCTGCATAGATCTACACACAACACAAACAACATAATAAAACACGTTTAATCATGAATTAAATGTGAATATGACCTGATAATGTTGGTGAGGACGCTCTTGAACACGCTTAACTTCATCAGGCTGTTCAAAATACTTCTCCATCATATCGATAAACCGATCATTATCTTCAGTTGAGCATCGTGGATCCCTAACAAGTAAAGCTCCCGTTTCTCTAAGGATCCTACTAACTTCCTTGCACACCGATTTAATTTCAGGATGCAAGAGCTCGTCGCAACTAAACTTACCCGAAACTACATCTACATAAGGCGCTAAATCTATCACCGGTATCTCCATTATACAAACACTAGAGAGAATTGGAAAATAAGTGACAAAAATCGAACACAATGGACACACATTTATGGAGATGAAAAATACTATTTGTGTGTGGGAAGATTTTTATTTTTCAATGGTGGTGGGGAAGTCGATTACCTAGATTGACCACACATTTCACCTATGTAAGATAATATACGGTTGTACATACATAAATAACAAAAACAACCGTCCAAAAGATATTTCAGTACTAAGACGTTACGATACTTTTATAAGACGTTTCATATTTGAATTTTTATGGTTAAATATGTTGAAATGGTCAGAGAAAGTGTTAAAAACGATTATGAAATATTCCAATTAGATTAAATACATTTAAGTCATTTAAAAAAACTCACTCTGTTATGAATTATTTTGAACAGAGAATTTTTCATTTGTTTATACATAAATAAAATAAATGTATGGATAATTGCAGTTGAAGTGAATATACTAAAGGGAAAAAATGTAAACAAGAGAGTATAATGGTAGGGTGTCCTATGAAAAAAGTATCTTCTTTGGAAGGGAAATTTAATGCATGCGATTCATGTTATGAAAAACAGGAGACACGTGGGTTGTTGATTGTGGAGGACACTTGGGGTTAACTCAATGGATGGCTTTTAATGTGAAAAGAGACACATTTGCTTAAAGTATCGTATGGTCGGAAACACGATGATTGTGATTTTGAACCATAAAAATTACGTTTACAATATCTTGTAAAAAGTTTTGAAAAAAATATCTAGAAGTTCGATTTTGATGTAAAATGTTGTTAAATTGAGCAATCTAATTATGATTAGTCTTATATAATCAGTCTTATTATGTTTGTTTGTGTTTTGCAGTTAGTTTGTGGCAAAAGTATAAAGTCAAGAACTTAGTTTCTAAAGTTGGTGGTAAAAGTGTGATGTCAGAATCTAATGTACAGATAAAATTATAAGTCATGGGGCTGTTTTATAAAGATAAGAAGTTCAAGGGCTAAATATTGTCAAGTTCTAAAAGCCATTTATATATGTATATATATACTAAATTTAAGTTGTACGATGTAAGGCAATTTAAGTTATGCAATTTTTATATTCACAATTTTTATAAGTTTATTAGTTTAGTATTATTTTTCAATTAGTGTTTTAGTAGGATTCATAAATCTTTTAATTAATTATTATTATATTTATCTAACTCTATCTAAATTAATTTTTAGTATATTTTTAAAATTTTAAATAATTATTTATTTTTAAACTATGAGAGGCCGCCACATGTCGTTTTGTCTTTGTTGCAAAATATAGAGCAACCTATTATTCTCCTTTAATATATATATAGAATATAGATTCTCTTTTTCTTCGAGAACCCTAATTTTTATCATTCATTTTCTCAAGTGTCGTTTATTCATTATATGAGTTTATTCTCTAGAAGACTCCATTCGAAACCCAACAACATTTGTCCGTCTGAACATTGGCACATTAACGAGAAAAATGCCCCATTTCTTTGCATTCATAATCTCATCTCTTTTTATTGGTCTCGGGCAAATAAAGCAACTATAAAAGCTAAAGAAAGCTCGTCGTAGATAAAAGTCTTTCTGATTTCATTTTTTTCGAAAGGAATAAAAAAGAACTTTCTTATGGTTTGTATCAACTTGATACATATAGATATTCTCTTATATGTGTGATTGAGTGGCATTGTGAGGTTAAGGTGTAATATTTATGGTGTTGGGTCAGAGACCTTAATTATGTAATTTATCAGTCTGCATGTGTTAGCAGCGACTATCGAATAGACTTAGCAGTAGTGACTCGCTGCTCATACTGAACAACGAATACTCCAATACTTAGAATATTTGTGATGTCTATTCAAGTAACTGCATATGTTACCAGTAACTCTTCCGTTGTAACTTAGAACTTAACAGAGTATCTATCACTCACTGATAGATACTTTGCCTCTGAAGAAGTTACGTAGGCCTGACGCTGTCAAGAATTTGAAGTATCTGTTGAAGTCAAAGACTGAAGACAGAGATAGAGAGTAGTACACTGAAGTGGAATTCAATATTACTCTATTAACTAGTGGATCAAGCCTGAATCTGCTAGAGTACATTGGGTTTGACAAATATCCAATGTACCAAAGCATAAATCAACTTATAAGGGATAATAGCCTGCACGTATCTTTTTGTAAAAATATGTACAAGAAAGTTGTTGTACTTTATTAGTTTTTAATTAATCTTTTGTAACCTAGGAATAAAGTAAACAGTCTACTTTATTCTAGGATATAATGTCACTTCCATTCATTGGAAGTTTCACAAAAAAATTCCTTGAATGTGGTGGTGACACGTGTCGGGTCTAGTGTATTTATGAGACTATAAATACATCTCACAACCACAATATTTGTGGTCCGAATTTTGTATTCACCTTCGACCTCTGATTTAACCAAGTGCTCTCACTTATCTATCAAGTGTTGATCAGTGAGCATCAACAGCGAGCTACTCGCTGGTGATTTGTCAAACCAAATTTGTCACAAGTTAGTTTACTTAGACTAGTTTGTCTTGTCTATTTCCGCGTTAAACTCTGTAAAGTATTCTTTATTTGAATTAATAAAAGAAAAACTTTAAACTTGAACTTATTGTCTTCCTTACATTTGTTGTTAGTAGTTTATCTTAAAACTTGGACAAAAAGGGACCAACACATCTGGTTTGGGGGTAATATAAGTTTGTGTTAGTTTCTTTTTGATTGATTCAGTGGTTGATTCCTAATTTGTGGATTTGTTCAAATGTACGTGATTTTTGTTAGTTAGTAGAATCACTATAAGGTTACATCGTATGTTTATTTAGGTTTTACGTATCACCATATTGCAAGTTTCATTCCCAGACTTTATAGTACGTATTCAATTTCATATTTTATTTCCATTAATTTGTACCAAAAATGTTACGACGTCCTTGAGTATATATTGCAACAATTAGTTCGAGTTAGAGTTGAGCTGCAACTTATATTTTAAAACTTAGTACTCCAATTAATGTTTTTATTAAAGTTTTTTCATGTAAACGTTTTAGGTAAAGTTATTGATTTGCAACCATAAGAGAAGGGGGTAGAGAGAAAAGATTAAGAAGAAAATTATGAACTATTAGATCAAATATTGATCTAAACCAATAGTTAAAAATATGTGGTAATTTTTTAATTAGTTTGAAATATAAGGTTAGAAGTTACGAAAAAAAATAATAATATTATTTTTCACTTACATCCCCTCTATTTTTTATCCAATTTTCTTTCCCCCTTTCACTTTCTAACTATTCTCCTTCTCACCTTGATTTTGCTCGATTTATACATGATAATATATGACAATATCCCTCGATTTTATTGATGATTCCTGTTAAATTATTGGACTTTCGGTACTTAAAAAGATGAAAATGTATTCTCAGGTATTAGAAGTCGATCGCGAGGAAAAACGGGCGAAAAATGACAAAGTTGTGAAAATTCTGGAAATAAGCCTCACCCGTCCGGGTGAGGTCACTACCCGTCCGGGTGACCTTGTTGGAACATGTGAAGAAGTGATCCGTCCAGGTGATTGTACATCAGAAAGTCTCTATGGTTAATTCACCCGTCCGGGTGAGCCACTACCCGTCCGGGTGATGTTTCCTGGCTTGTCCCGTCCGAGTGGCTATTGATCAGAACTGGAGCCAAAGTTGCTTTACCCGTACGGGTGAGTGGCCGTTTCTGGGTGTTTTTGCTGATTAAACCTAAAAAACAAGGGGAACTTTAACCTAACTTTTTGGTAGCCGTTTTCTCTCATATCAAGGGCGATTTTTGGGGTTTTTGAAGATATAAGACATTCTTGCATTCATTCTCATCTAATTGTTGAAGACTAGCGATTTGGAACACGTTATTAACTCGGTTTTTATTCCTTTCATTCTTAAAGATGTTTACTTTGATTATGGGCTAAACACTTGAACATTCACTTGGATGAGGTGAACTTATGATTATGGGTGTTAATCTTTAGTTATTATTGTTGTTTAATTCACGTTTAATTGAAGAACCATTTGTAATCAAGTTCTAGTTATTGATTTATATTATTGATGAATTAATTGGTGTTTATAGTGAACTGCTTTTACACTTTAATTGATTTATTTTAATTGTTTGACCATGAATAATTATCGAATGATTGTGAACGCAAGACTTTAGATAATATACTTTGATTGAACTTGATTGTAATTGATTAAGCTTAACTTGAGACATCAAATTAAGTTTAGTATTTCTGCGAACGTAGATTACAAGATTAGATTGTGAATTAGTTAATTAAATTGAGATTTAGTTTGATTTTAAACCTGGAGTGAAAGCGAAGATAATTTATAACCAATCAGTCGGGAGGAGTGACAGCGAATCCTATTCTTAAGTTAGTTAACATCCAACAATCGGTAAACACGATTTAACCAACACCCCGACATCATTAGTGAACTAATCCAAGTGAATGTCTTTCTACCATTGATAAATTTAATCAGATACTTCAGTATCCAACTGCCTTTTGTTTATTTTGATTTAATTAGTTATAATTGCAAATCAACAATTCGGTTGCAAAACCCCCGTTTACTTACTTGTCAGATTACTTACATTCGCTTCTTACTCTTGGTTATAAAGTCCTCTTGGTTCGACTCGGACTTACCTTAGCTATACTATTACATTGACAGGGTTTACTGCCCAGTTGTGTGATAGTCTAATTTCGGTAGTTCTAAGTTTATAAATTTTATAACTAGATTTAACACATCACACCTCCACTCCACCTCACCCCCACTAACCACCACCTGCTGTCGGACGCCATCGTCAGAATTCTTTTTTGTATCTTTCATTTTATTCAATCTTTTACGTTTTAACTTCTTTTGTTTTAAGTTTTTCTTGTTATTGTTTATATAAATTTTAAATGTAAACTTTTTTTTTTATTAATATAAATTAGTTTTTTAATTATTGTAATTTTTATTATTAATATAAATTAGTTTGTTACTTATTGTAATTTTTATTATTAATAAAAAAATGTATTTGTATTGATATTTAAGAAATGACGTGGCGTTGACATGACACCGAAAAGTTCAATCTTGGAGTCACTATAGGGAGTGTTCAGTCTTGGGTTAGTCCTTAGTCCTCAAACTGATGTGACGCTGATGTGTAGGTCAGTCCTCGGTCTTCGGTCAGTCAATATAGGGAGTAATCTAAGAGAGAGTAAACTATAATATATGAAAAATACGAGTGGAAACGGAAGTTTGTTGTGTGACATATATCATTTTTTGATTGGGCCTAAATTGCTGAGTCTTCCCTCCAATGGATGACTGCCCTCCTGATTTCACTCAAAATTATTTTGTCAGGATGACTGCCCTCTTGATTCCACTCAAAATTATTTTGTTGAGAAAAGGCTTTTCTTTATAAAATGTTGAGATTTTCTCAAGATTTTTACATTACCTTTTTGTTATATAGTTTTTATATTAACCTCCTTATATTAAAAGATATTTTAGAAAGCCTTTTCAAGAGTGTTGATATATGTCTCTAAAGGTTTAGATAAAATTATATCTAATTCATCTATTGATTGATATATAAAATTTATTTATTTTATTTTTTTATATTTACCAATGACCTTTAAATCTGTGTTAATCATGTTGTTAAGTACATGTTTAGGTACATGCGTTTAGGTATGTGTAGTATTTTTCCTTTTTTATATTGGAGTAGTGCTTTTTAATTTGAAAGGAAAATGACAAATACATCTAAATAAATAGACCTGATAATACGACTAATGAAATGATTTGTCATCTTAAAAAATCTGTTGAGTAGGATAATGAAAAATAAAATTCATGATGTGTATTTAAAGATAGTATATAAAGATTGATATATTCAAAGAATAAAATATCCAATTTTAAAAAACCTTAATGCTGAGTCCTCAAAAATCACCATCCGACAAACATATAATTAGTGTACGTTTTTACAACAAAAAAATAATGACTGAAAATTCAAAGAGTCGTCCTAGAAAGTGTACAAATAGCTATTACCCTCGTACAGAATCTCTAAATGTTTGAGGCCTCAAAATTAAAGTCATTACTAGTACATTTTAACAAACATCAAAACAAGTTAGAATTGTTACTTGTTATGTCAACCTATCATCCATTGCATTACACTATTATTTGTGATTTCCTCTAATTATTGTTTAACAAGTGAAAGTTATATCTTCTAAACTAAGTTTCTCCTGTTCACATATATTCTTACAACATGATAAATCAATTCATAGAAAACTAAGATAATTTGTTATGATATATTATATCTCCTCAATACATATAAACTTTGAGTGTTATAACATTATACATGTTTGGAGACCCTATTTACTATAAAAATTGATCATATAATAAAGAGGCAAAGTCTTTTACAAGTTTGTCCATATTTATTCTAAACATCTTAATATTTCATGTTTACTTACGTATAACTTTTACCATTCTTTATCATAAGGTAACTCTTACGGGACTACTCATAATTTGTGAAAACCTTGATCTTGCTCTTTTTTAACATTTTGTTTTCGTATTTAAAGATTCACTATGTCTTTTTTTTGAAACGGCGATATTTTATTATACTAGCAAGGAGCTAGAACAAAATAAAATTACATAAGAAACATACAAAGAGATGGGCTTTTAAGCCAATCGACCCAATTTAAATTTGACTTACCTCTACTATTGACCCAACTAAAAGATATAGTAACAAAGTTATCAAAAAACAAGTTCTGTCGAGGTCTCGCCGATCCAAATGATCTTCACAAATCGGGCAATGAAAAGTAGGAATATTAATGCCACGAGACGAAAGGTTCAAACGAGTTGGAAGCCTATCTAGCGAGAACTTCCACACCATTATATTCACCTTAATGGGAAGAAGTTTACACCACTTAGTAGAGTCATCACCTGAGCTCAATAACAATTTATCTATCATGATTCAAGTAGAGGCTACATAAAATAACCCCGACCCATTCACGGACCATATCCACCTATCTTCCATAGACATCAAACACACCGAGTCTATAATTTACTTTATCTCTTCCCGTTGTGTGGCTTCAATACCACTCCTGAGAGCACGACGAAAGGAAATCACACTTGATCCTTGCTCTTTTTTATGAGCCACCGACATGTTTCTATTTAGCTCCAAAGCAAACACTCTTGGGAAACGCATCTTGAGAGAACAATCACCTAACCATAAATCATTCCAAAAATTGGTATTACAGCCATTCCCCAACTTCCGAATGCAAAAAGACAACAAGTCAAGACCTTTTTCCTTGAGATCATGCGTAGCTTTAATTATTTGAGTCCAAACAGAATGATGCCTTGGACGATTGACTAATGATGACAATAAACCATCGGCGCCATGTATAGATTTCATCACCCGAACCCATAAAGCATACGGATCATTCCTAAATCTCCAAATCTATTTAAAAAGTAAAGCATGATTCAAAACAAATAGACTATTAAGTCCTAATCCCCCACTTTCTTTACAAGATAGGACTTTCTTCCAAGCAACCCAAGTTAATTTCTTTTCATCAAACTCTGCCCCAGTAAAGAATTTGTTACATAAAGATTCAAGAGAATTGATCACAACCTGCGGGGAGCTTTATAAAGATTCACTATTTCCAAAACAACTACACAACAAAAGTATCTATTCTAAACATCAAATTTTGTTTTATTTTACTCAACTTAAGCTTCAGATGCATAGTGCATGTAACCTTTTAATTTTCATCACCCCCAAGTCCTTTGACAACTCATTTGTGACGCTTTGTACAATACCTCATAATTACCCTAACATTCAACAAGTACTCATAAACCAATAGTGTAACCACCCTCATCCGGTCACCATTAACGTCTAAGATCATTATTGCTATCCCTAATGAAGTAGCAATAATTATATCGCTTATCATTCAAACATAGTACTGATCTTCCAAAGCTCAAGTTGAAAAGAAATCTCAAAGTCAAGTGGGAAATTTTCAAAGTACAATCGATACAAAAGACCATTCTAAGGGTATGTTTGTCTTTATTTTTATTAATTTAATGTATCAGTGTAAATATATAACATCTGTTTTGTTTTGAATAAGCAGTAAATAATTATTGTTTATCTACGTAGTGAATAAACTAACTACTAATTTGACCCTCTCTGTTGGTAATTGAAAGGATAATTATGTCAAATGTCGTAACACATTAAAAATTCACATCTGTATTGTTTTAATCACAGAATGGGAAATTACTTTAATCATTTTCACTTTTAAAAGACTATGCTGCTTCTAGAAATCTTTTTTATTTAAAATTAATGGAGATAACATAGGTAATAATGTAATGTTGACATTACCTTAGATAATTTTCAGGATAAAATTAGTAAAAGTATTTACAATTTGAGCATTAGCTTTCTTACATCTAATTAGATGAAACATTCTTTAACGCAAACGTACTTAATACTCCACTAACATCATGAATATTTTTACTAAACTAGCAGAATATTTGTACAAAAAGTAACGAATTACTTATTCTATTTAGTAATTTTATTAATATATATTTTAAATGTATACTTATTTTTTTATGAGTTAAATTGCATTTTATTTAATATACCATTATATCTTAAATATCTATGTTATTTTCAAAATTAAATAAGAGTAAATTGATCTATTTCGTTAAAAATACAAATACTTTTATCATTTTTATACTTTAAACATTTAATTTATTGAAAAAAATAGTAAAAAACTCTTTATAAAAATGAAAGATTTACTATAGTCGACGGGATCATCTCATCCGAGGTCAAGCCAAGCCAAACCACAACGAGAAAAATGTGCGTTGATTTACTGGGCCCTCAAGTCAACTATAAAAATTGAAGCAACCTTAACATGACACATTTAATGTGTCTCTCCAATTATTGAGTTAAAAGTTAAAGTATCCTAGTTTTACCCATTTTCAATTATTGAACACAGAAAACAAGCTAAAAAGGTAAATGTTAAGAAAAATCTCAATGATCATTCAAATACGTACTTTAGTTCCAAAATTCAGGTGTTAATGAACCACCATTACATAATTATGTACCATGTATATTGGTAAAAACTTGAGATTCTTACTCGAAAATTGGATTTGGCTATCTAAAGTCTATACATACGATGGTGGTGTGATAGTGGTTCGATCTTATTGTGATTTTGAAATTGTGGGAACTAATGTTTGTCCATGTGTTAGAGGGTTCACTCTAGCCATTTCTACCGCTATTTCAAAATTGCCATCACGAGGTCTAGCCCTATCGTCATCTTTGAACCACCACCATGAAAACTTTCACATTTTAAACATGGACTCACTTTCAAATCTAATCGCGGCACTAAATTATTCGAGTTTAAGATCTAGACTTTTGAAGAGGGAAGTGAAATTTTGCGTTATTTTTTTTTTTAAATTACATAAAAAATGCGCTTAAAAGTTTTACTTTCATAGATAATGTAAATGTTTGTTGTATCAATGATGGATCAAAATAAATATTACTTCCGTTGAGATATTATTCAATTACCTTATTCAGTAAGATTTGAAAATTAAGTTATGTTGAGTAATAAATAATTTGACGTACAAACTGAGTCGTACTTGTGAATATAAGAGTTATTTGTTAGGGTTTGGTGAGGAGGTTGAGAAATAGAGAAAAGGTATAAGAGTCTCTTCGTTTCGTGTGGTGAGTTTTCAGTAATTCAATAATGTAGGAGTATTTCGTTATTGAAATTTATCGTGAAAGTGGTGTAAGGATATTCAAGAGTGTCGAGAGTTAGACGTTTACAACTTGTAATACATTTCATTATAGTGGATGTAAAGTGGCTGATGGTGCTCAATTTATATATGTTTTACCCTCACATTATCTCTCGTTTTATCCGTATTTATCATGAGTTAAATGAACTTTTGATACTTAATATGCCTTGAATGTGTTTATTATAGTTAGGAACGAATGTGAGAAGAAAAAGAGTGAAAATGTTGAAGAAAAGACAAAAACGAAGAAGTATCGTAGTGTCGGCGAGGCTCCACGGTTTTGGCCATAACTCCCTCATACGAACTCCGATTGAGGTGATTCAAAAGCCCAAATTCTCGGAACTCAGAGAGCTACAATCCATTGTAATTCAAGAATCAAGGCTATAACAACAATCAAACATACACGATTCGGTTTACATTCTTTTCCTTTAAACAATGTTTATTTCCAATTCCTTTGTGTTTATTGTTCTTATTAGTTTGATTATGGGCTAATTGCTTTTACATTCACTTGGATGATGTAAGCTAATGATTATGGGTGTTTATACTTTGATGTTTGCGGATTAATAAATTGTGTTTAATCAAAGAACCAATTGTGTTCAAGTTTTAAATATTTGATTGACTTGTTGGTGAATTATTTGATGTTTATAGCCAACGTTATTTCATTTAAATGATTTATTACAATTATTTGTGTACGAATAATTGTTGGTTTATTGCGAACGTGAGAATTGAACAAGTCAAGAGAATTAAACTGGAATGTGTTTGAATTAAACCTCGTTAGAGCACTTTGATTAGGTTTAGGTAGATTGCGAACGTAATGTACATGATTAAGTCACAATTTGACATGTTGAAGTAATATTTAGTTTGTTTAGAAACCTATAGCCAACGCAATAGGTGAATTTAAGTATTCGGTCAGGAGTAGCGAACGTAACTCTTAATCTTACTCAATTTGGTAATCCACAATAGCTAAACTCATTTTAACCAACACTCTAACATCATTAGTAAACTAGTCCAAGTGAATGTCGTTTAAATTTGATTTCTTCAGAAATCCACTTGCTTGTTAATTTACTTTACTTTTATTTCATGACAATTGCAAGGCAACAACTCGGTTGCCAAACCCCCCAACTTTACTTTGCTTAGATTAACATACATTCGCTAAACACTCTTAATTGCACGGTCCTCTCGGTTCGACTCGGACTTACCCAAACTATACTACTACTCGACAGGGTACACTGCCCGGTTGTGTAATAGTTATTTGCGGTAATTCTTAGTATAAATTTATAACTAGATTTCACACATCAGTGGCCTACGGGTCATGCAAAACTCTCCCTTGAAAAATTATCCTCGTAAAAAGATTGAGTGTGTTTTGTTTTTCTGTCTCGTGCACTTATTATTCATTTATACATAGTTACGCAATTTCTTATAATGATGATCGATCCTAACAACATCCTGGGTATTCTCCATTATCAATATATGTCGATACACTGTCAAGCTCGAGCTCGAGCTCGACTCGATTAATAAACCGATACTTTCGAGCTCGGCTCGACTCGAATCGATTATCATTATTAAAATATTAATATTAAACAAATTAAAATTAATATTAATCAAATGCATGGTTTTAAGCTTAACTCGACGAAAAAGTTAGCTTTCAAAGCGTTGAATTTTCTTTATAAAAAAATACCAAAGCGTGCTAACAAAAAGGAAGTAAAATGATTAAAGCTACTCGAAAAGAAGTGGTAAACACGTATAGTTCAATGTTTCGGACGGACGATTTGAACGAAGACGAAGACGAACACGAAGCCGATGCCGCGGACGAAGAATCGAGTTCCGATTAGATTACATTTTAATTATCTAGTGTGTTTTTTATTATTGTAATGTTTTTCTTTTTTTAGGAAATGTAATGTTTTTTTTTATAATTATTGAAATGTGTTTTATTTTAATTATTGTGTTTTAAATATATAAATTAAAAAGTGACCGAAAAAGTGACCGTGACCACTGGCACAGGTCAGTCAGTTGTTAGTCAGTTTCAGTCAGTTTTAAAAAAAGTTGACGTGTTACTGATTTGACACAAAGTGACCAGTCGATTTTAGCTTAACATTGCGTATGGTCGAATAACTAAAGATCTATACGATATGATATGACTTCTCAACTGATAACGGAAAAAATTAAGTCTCGAATATACGGTCGAAATCCATTAATGTGATAGGGATTCTATTTCTTCAAAGGATGGTGTATACCATATTTTTTATATTTATAAATTATTAAATAGTTTTATATTAATGTACGAATAATATTTATATTCTACGAATTACTAACGTTCTTTAACTACATTGTAGACTTTAGTGAGACATTATATACTTGTTTTAACCGTGTGTTACTTATCTTTTGGAATTGTGTTTTAGCATCTATCTATTATCTATTAATCATAATAGAATTTTCTTACGTAGAAGCCCCTTATATTTTTATCTTTAAAAGTTCAATTATTAGAAGCCTAAAAAAGGAACTGATAGTATGAAGGAGGAACACGTTTTACTAATCTGTTACAAGTCCACTTTTAAAAAAAGAAGAATACACTTGTCTTGAATATATAAGTTAGGGTGTGCAAAAAGTTTTAAAATAGACTCAGATTCTTCTATTTCAATTTTCTTATTTTCTTTCAAATCTATACAAATTCCAATACCTATTTGAAACATTTCTAACACAAATCAAACGCTACCTTAGTATATGCAAAAAAGAGTTTTATCTCGTGAAAATTGGTACATTTATGAGTATGTATTAGTGTTTTTAAAGCGATAAAGTATATCGTTGTTATATGTTAGACCTCTCCAACCATTACTCTGTGACTCTCTCTAAATATAAAGAAAATAAAGAATCTTTTCAGTATATTTTTTTTCAAAATAATATTCATCTCCGATCATATATTCTAAATATACAACCTCTATAAATTGATACTACTTAATTCATGTTCGTACAATATTTTTAAGAGTTTTATAAGAGTAAGTTCGTATAATCATCTTACTTTTTTTTTTATTGTAATTATTCTAGTGTAACATTATTTTATTATATCATTTTCTCATTTATTTTATTTCCAATTATTTTTAATAAAAACCTACAAACAATAATACTTATTAATACGATTAACAATATAGAAATATGATTAATATCGAAAATGACACTAGAATATTATTTATATTTTTTAAAAATAAATAGTGTTCATCTATATAAATAATTTGATGTTTTTTTATATTTAGAGAAATCATTGGAGTTATTTCCTCTCCTCTATTTCTAAATATAAAAATAGAGAAAAATTATAAAAGAACATAAAAAAAATGATGCTATAATCTCTAAAACTTTGTATTGCATTGCAATAATCTTATCAATTGTTTTGCTTTTTGTTGAAAAATATATTCTTCTAAAACATCGTCGTACATTTTCAATATACTTTTGTATATTTATTGTCCAATTGGGGGATTTAAAATAGTTAAATGTACTACTTAAATCAATAATCAATAATTAACCTAAAAGGTGGATCAACCGTCAAAATTGCTAAGTCGACATGAAACGCGGCATCCTTTAATTATTTGAACTAATAATTCAATATTTATTGACTTTAGATGTTTTCCAACTGGTCCCTCGACATCACTACAGTGGTCTAACAATAGTGATATGATTATAAGCCGTCTAGATTTTCTCACTAACAGGTGTGAAGTTTAAAAAGGTTCTAAAACTATTATAAAATATATTTCAATCTAACTGTATATATCTGAGTAAAAAAATTATTGTCATCTTTCGATTATCTGAATAAGCTAAACAAAAAGAAAACCTTTTATGTTTATCAAATTACCTTAACATCTTCTTTTATCTTACTTTGATTGTTTATGGTGATCCAAAATTGGGCTTGATTTTTCTCAATAACTTAATGGAAATTACAGGTTTGCCCTTATCAGGTAAAAGGTTAAAAAAATAACAATAAAGTTTTACAAAATGCCTCTTATGTCCGCAAACTGTCGGTGTTTCTTTATTAAAAAAAGTAGAAAGGTGATTTTCTGATAATTAAAAAGCATTTAGAAATGAATTGGGCCTTGTGATCCATCTGCCCAATACTTGTATTGTGATCGGCTAGAGCGGCCTAATTTAGAGCTTAATTCTGTATAGCCTACTAAAACAATATAAAGCCTAGAACATATATATTCTTTTAAAGAGTTGTTTACTAGTTTTATAATCTTTTATTGCTGTTTCTTTCGCAATCCCACTATTAATTTTTTCCTCTTACTATGAATTTCCATCTCTAGTATTAACACATATAACGAGACTCTATCTTTATTAATTCATCATTAAATGATTTGATCAATAAATATTCGATTCTTTCTTCAATTCAAACTCCTTTAAATTTATTAATAATTAATAAAATTAATCGTTTCGTTTTTTTATTTAACTTTACATTTTATATTATTGTATATAATCACCTTTTAAATATCTATTGTATATATCAAACTTTATAAAAATGTCTATTATATGTATAAAACCGATAGTTTCTAGTAATTTGGTTACCCATTACATACATTATACGAAATTGTAAAACTTAATACATACAATAACAAATTTTAAAAGTAATTGCATACAATAACAAAGTACATAAAAGAAACTTGATACCTACACTTTATTTCTTTAGAATGTGTACTTGTTGATTTCAAATACTCATTAAACTTAAGAACTTGAATATTCTTCCAACTCCAAGGTACCAAGTTAACAAGATCACATGTGAAATTCTTTCTTAAGAACGCTCATTGTTAATTTTGATCGGTTCACTTTTTATTTTTTAGAATTAATTGTTTCTTTATGTATTTAATTATATATTTTTTACTATTATATACGATCACTTTTTAAAGTTAAATTGTATGTATTATCATTTACAAACATGTATATTATATGTAACGGGTGATCGGATGATCGAAAAACACCGATTTCGATACACACAATAGATATGGAAATAAAGTTCGATACATACAATAAACATTTTTTCAAAAGGAAAAAATAAGTACCTGATCATTCGATCACCTATTACATACATTGTACGTGTTTGTAAAAAATAATACATATAATAAAACTTTTAAAAGATTATATAATAATAAAAGTTAAATACGTAATAAAATAATTAACCCTTATTTTTATAATTTCTTATTAGTTAGCCACAAATATAATACATACAAAACACAACCCAGCCCCACAAGACATACTTTGGATATAAATATTAGCTATGACATCTAACTACCACAACACCTGGCCACATATACTCACACAAACTAATTCCATAATTTGTTATTCTTGACCATTGGTGCTTCATTATCTTTAACCTTTCACTTTTCATTTTACAATTCTGAATCAGCCTTGCTTAATTTTCCTTTTTAATGTAAAAGGGCTGGAACCAACAAAAGACAATGGGAACACCAAGTGTCATCAACGTTTTGCAAGAAAAAACGGCACACTCTTACACTCAAAACTACCAAGAGTTGATATATACAAGTAGTATTTAAGAAAGGTCTTTACAAAAATAATGATATACTTTTTTGAATGATATTTTTTTCTCCCTTTCGTATCAAAAGAGTTGAAACAACCAGGAATTAAACCTAAGACCTCCTTCCAACAAAAAGATTAGTTGGTTTTTCAAAAAATCATTCGATTAAGTAGTATGTATTATATAAGTAAGTGTGATCACGTCAACCCAATGTACACTATTGAAAATTTGGCATGCTCGAGTAAACGATCGCTAAACTCATATGACATTATCACATATATGCACAACAGAAATTTAACATTTATCAATCATGTACATACAACAGAATGAAAACAACATACATTAATCAAATATCACCCCAAAGACATAAGTAGAAACCTAAATTGATACATGACGGCACACTTTCAACACAATATACATAATTCATCTGCAATTCCATAATTTGTTTATTCACCATGACATCATACAATCAACAACAAATTTAACTTTCTTCATCAAAGCACTTTTTAATTAATGCTCTTTCCCATCTTCATTAAGCTTAATCACCTTAAGCTCTCTTTGAAAATATTCTCCAGCGTAAATGGGTGGATACTTATCAGCAAGAGGTGATTGTGCATAATGACCCAACGGCTTCATTACAGCATCAGATGCTACTGCAGAAAACAACTACCAAAACAAACAAAAAAGTAAACTTGAGGTCAATCATTTAGTTCATATGAAGTGTAAATGGTCGGCTAAATATTGATACTCACGGTTGAGGAGACTCTCCATAGGCTTCTATTTTCTTGTGTTGCCACTTTAATTGCTTCAATTGTTTTTTTAGTCACCACAACTTCATGCAAACCAGCCATACAGTCTCCTGCAGTTACCCATTCTAACTGCAAATAAAAGAAAGTGCACGATGAAACTCAATATCAAAATCATTTGCTTAAAATGTCTCTACGTTTTATAGCTACAAATAAAGAATTGAGCCGAAGTGTACATATATAACGGGAAATAATGAGCATTTTCAAGTCGCCAAAAGCAAAAGCATATTAATGTTTGACCACTATATTTATAAAGGTAAAGTAATATAATTTTGAGATAGCTTACAACATCTTGAAATAGAAAACTCGATAGTCGAGGTAGCAAAATAAGCAGGCCGAGTGGGACATGTAACGGGTCAGAATGAGTTGGGCTAAGCTGAGCCATCAACACTTCTAATCCATTTTCTTATATTCTAAAAGTCGACGTAGTAAATATGAACAAAAACAACATTGAATATTGACCCGTTCACCTCATTCGTTTCAATTTTAACTGCTTTATTATATTTTACATGTTACAAAACAAATACAACGATTATGACATTTTATTCATACAAATGAAATAAATTTGCCTGCTTTATTACCTGCTTTCCGGTTTGAATGAGTAGACACCCTTCCGGAACCTTCACTTCTACTTTCTTCCCATTTCTTAGCCAAATATATAGACCAGGAAATTTACTTCTATAATGAATGGTTAAAAAGTTAAGATCATAATGATATCCTGCAAAAACAGTACCCTCTTTGCCATGACTTCCCAAGTCACCCCCTGTTGGAGAAAGAAGATGTGGACCCTGCAAATTGAAATGTATGCTTTTATTGTGGTTTATGTTACAAAATAATGGAGTAATCAAAAAAGACAAGCGTAATGCAATATTGACCACTAAAAAGATTAATTTTCTATATACAAAGAAAGATAAATGAACAGGCTCACATTCTTTAGGAGACTAGTGAATGCATCCTTTGGTAGGCCAAACCCAATTGCTGCCATTTCTGCAACAGCCTGATCAAATCAAGTTAAGCTATGAGAAATTCGAGAAATATGTTTCTCAACGACAACAACAACAAAAAAAGACGAAAAAAAAGAACTATGTGAGTAGGAAGTCATTTCAAATGATACACCTACCTCGACAGCAGACATGAGTTTATAACCCCATGAATCCATAGTTTCTTCCCACTCGGTGAAACCTTCCGGAATTATATGATCAGAGTTGAGGTCCTAAATGAGAAGTACACAGTTATATCATCAGGAACCATCAGGAAAAGTACTGATACAAAAAGTTAGAGGACGTAATGGGTCAAAATGGATAGTTCTAGTTGGTTCGGCTTCGGTTGGGTCGTCTGGCCTTCAAAAAATTTTGTCCTAAAAAAGAGTATATAATTTGTTGAAAGAGTTTCAATAAAAATATACTTTTTCCAATGAAGTTATTCAGGAAGTTCTATGTATTAATAATGTATTTTTGGTGATTTGGAATCATTTGACTTGTTTCTACCATTTTTTAACCCATTTGACTCGTTCTAAATAAAAGTTTACCCAATAACACTGATTTATAAGTAACTGCGTTATAATATTAAACCTGAAACTGAGTAGTTGATGGTCTAGGGCCAATTCTCCACATGTAACGCCACTTAAGATCTGCACCAGTTGGAATCAAAGGCTGGTGCTCTTTTGGCAGTTCTCTCGCCTTCTTTAGCATATCCGGGACGGCCAGACTACGAGGAACTTCAAGTCCTCCTGGTGTCGCACCATTCTGTTATTTTATTACACGAAAATACAACAATTCAATTTTTTCTTCTCAAACAAAAATACCCAAGTTTAATTCTGTTCCAATATCTCTATTTTGTTTCAACTTTACCTGTAGCAGATGTGTCTCGATAGTATAACGAGTCCATAAATTTCATATTAAATTAAGCATATTTTAGTTTCTTTCATTTATATCAACATCTAATATAAGAGCACACGGAGTAAGAAGGAACGCGCACGTTACGCCACTGGAATATTAGCGGGAACAGCGTTCCGGTGGCAGCGTCCCAACCTGGAGGCAGCGTACCTCCCTGGAGGGACTCTGTGTTTCCGTTTTTCTTTTTAAACCAACGGCTAGAATGGCGAATTAAAAAAAAATAAAAATAAAACGGTCATATGATCGTTTTTTTTTAAATAACTCTTCTTTTATGTCCTATTTTCTAACTATAAATACAGCACTTTTAACACAATTTTAAACACATCAAACACTCTTTCTCATCTACAAACACACATTCAAAAACTCAATAATTCACAATTATGTCTTCCGATTCTTCTTTCGACTA
Source organism: Logfia minima (assembly GCA_963921325.1). Taxonomy (NCBI): domain Eukaryota; kingdom Viridiplantae; phylum Streptophyta; class Magnoliopsida; order Asterales; family Asteraceae; genus Logfia; species Logfia minima. Next base: position 3,359,402 of record OY992776.1, read on the forward strand.
CGAAACAACGTTACGACTCCTTATTCAAGTTCGTAGTTCACAATTATTTTTAATGAATTTATTTCTTTTATTTAATTTATTTTGTTATTTATTAGATTATTTGAATTTTCTGACAAATAAAAAAATCAAAAATAAATTCTTGTACACTGTCCAGAATACTATTCTACTCCCCTATTTTTCAGCTACACTGTTCCTCTTGAACATTAAGACACACTCCTTGTGTTCTAAAGAAGTTAGTGTTGGAATTTTTTCTAAATTTGAAAAGTATTTGATCCCACATAGGAGCAAGAACAAAGTTGAAGTCTCCTTATAAATCCATACATCTTACTAATACAAATTTGGATAAATAACAAAGTTGAAGTCTCCTTATAAATCCATACATCTTACTAATACAAATTTGGATAAATACCTGGACATGGGCTTGGGTTGGTTGGTGTGGTGTGGATTGGATTGCGCTAAAATGCTTGATAATTACATATATAAATAAAAATATATATATATATTAAATGGTCAAAAGTTGTGTCTTGGGCATTATGATAAATCTGAATTCATTTTCTAATTATATGCATGGCCTGAATTTAATTACAAATCGTTTTCTAATTATATGCATGGCCCAAATTTAATTACAAACCGTTTTTTTGTTGTAGGGTCATGATCGCTTTTCATCAGTCACATTTTTAACAGATTTGACACTTCACAAAAGGTTGTGTCATTTCAGACCATTCATATATATTTACGATTAGTTGGAGACACAGAGTCACAACAATTCAATATACAAAAATTCACACACAGATTCATCCATCATGTTTTTCAATTAGATTCGATAGATTCAAGTTATCAACTTGATTAGATTGTTGTATCATCTAGACAGTCAAGTACGGGCGGAATTTCTGTTTTATGACACTGTAAACGCAGACCTCAATTTTATTCCTAAAATTGTTAATCATTGAATCAAAGTAAATTTTCTTCAATTCTTAATTCTATAATATTTATATGTATCGATATATTATATAAATTATATTCATATTCATATATACCTCATGTTTATATTATTATCATTTGTTTCTATTTCCTAACAGTCAGCAAATTGTTCTCGATAAATTCATACAAATTACTACATAAACAAATAATATATTTTATTCACTTGTATGTAAGTGGTGTAAGCATTTAAATGTATCTTTAATGAGTACGCATTAGAATACGTATTTTGTTCTGTTTTCTTTTTGGGTAATGGTTGAAATCATATTAATTTGTCTTTATTGTTGTCAACTTTTGCTTGAAATAGACAGCTTTGCGTATGCGTTCCACATGTTTTTAATTTTTCTTTTTATAAGATCGCCCTAGATAAGTAATTTAAAATCACAAAAAAAAAAGTTTACGATCTTACTTTCAAATCAAGCCAGTGTCATCACAAAGTAAGAATTAATAGTTATGAAATTGCTTACTACAACTTAGTTGTGTATATATCACCTTCGGAAATAGGAAGAGAGTGTTTGAGATTGCATTTTCAAAATCTATTTTGTATTTTTTAAATGGTGTTTTAAAAACGCACGTTTTAACTTACTTTTTTAAAATTGTATTTTCTTTCTTAAAAAACATAAATAAATAATTTTCTAGTCATAATTTACATTTTGCAAATACATTAATTAAATAATCTTTTCAAAACACAATGACAAAACACACGTGTTAAGAGGTTTCAACTGTATTCAAAAAGCAGTTTTAAACCGCTTTATTTAAAACGGTTTTATTTCACTCACAAATAATCGGATAAGCACGTCCAAACAGTCTCAAACTGCTTATTAACTAAATCATGTTCAAAATAACAAGAGACCCATAAATGAACTAAGTTACTTAACCTGATAATGCTGATGAGGACGCGCTTGAAGAAGCTTATATTCATCAGGCATTTCAAAATACTTCTCCATCATACCAATAAACCGATCATCATCTTCAGCACGACATCGTGGATCCTTAACAAGCAAGGCTCCGGTCTCTCTCAATATCCGACTAACCTCCAAACATACTTTCTCCAATTCGGGACTTAAGACGCCATCTAAGCAAAACTGGCCAGATGTTGCGTCCATATACGGAGTTAGATCAATCACCGGTATATCCATTTCCCACTTCTTATGGATGGCTCTTGTAACTAAAGAAGCAATGCTTGGTATGCAACTCTATGAGCATGTTGTGTATATTTATGGTGGTGCGTAAGTGCATGGATTTTTTTTGGAATTATAGTTGTTGGAGATTGCATTAATGTGATGACCACACATTAATTTGATCATATTTTAATTTTTATTATATCGACATCAATATATAACCCTACCTGATTGTTACATACGTATTATTCGATTCTGAAGAAAATATCATACAGAAATGTAAATAGTATTTTCCTCTGCATCATGTTATCTTCAGTTCATGTGTTCTATATGAAGAATAAATTAGATAAATGGTCCATGCTTCATATAATAGGTTACAAAAACCCAGTTAAAAGTAGGGTTTAAAATAATATCAATTCCCCTTGAATGATTTCATGCATTATACTCAATATATATACGTACAAATGAAACAAGATACAATGGATCAAACCCTACAAAAATTGGACAAAATGGACTGTGTTCCAAATATTTAACAACTAATAATACAAGCTACGTACACTTAATATTTAGCATGTTATACACCCCCACAATTTGAGCAGGAGATTTTCGGACACTCAAACCGGAGTGAAAGTCAGCAAATAACATATACGGGAGACCCCTCATGAAGATATCGGCATACTATAATCGTAAGGGACATGAAGAACACGAACATGCCCAACAACTACTTAATCGCGAACAAAATGTATGTCTATCTCTATGTTTTTCGTCCGCTTATCTTGGATGGGATTAACAAATATGTAAACAACACTAACATTATCACAATAAACCAAAGTGGCAGTGTAAAGAGGAGTGTGAAGCTCTCAAAGAAGCTTGCGGAGCCGAGTTGTCTCAGAAACCGCATTAGTAACCGCTCGATATTCACTTTCAGCGCTCGATCGAGAGAGAGTGTGCTAGCGCTAAACCAAGAACGGATGTTGTATTCAAGGAAAACATAATAACCGGAGGTAGACTGTCGAGTGGTTGGGCAATCAGCCCAGTCAACATCATAATAAGCCATGAGCTAAGATGTAGAGGACCGATAAAACTCTAGTCAAGATCTATGGTCGCACGTACATAACTCAAAACGCGCTTCAAAGCGTTGAGATGAGGCTCATGAGGGTCACACATGTAAAGGCGCAACTGCTAAACTACGTTGAACGGGTTAGGCCGGGTAAACATGAGATATTGGACGCCCCCTGCAAGACTGGTATAAAGTAGGGTTAGCAATAAGTAGTCCATCGGGACCAGTTTCTTCTCACTATTACTGGCGTGCGAGAAGGGTTGTAGTTAAGCATATGGGTCTGATCAAGTATTTCAGTGGCTTACTTAGACCAAGCAGATGCATTACGATTAGCTGAGATACAAAGAAACTAGTTAAGCAGGCCAAGCTCAGTCATAGCAAACCCCATGCAGAGAAGATATGATACACTGAAGCAGAGATGTAGATGAAGCTGTAAGTATGATGTCATCCACATATATTAGTAAATAAGCAGTGTTAGTCCCTCGGTGAAAGATAAATAGAAAGGAGTCAGTTTTGCTATGTTGGAAACCAACTCTAAGAGCATAACTAGCAAATTATTGAAACCTAGCATGAGGAGCCTGCTGTAGGCAATACAAAGACTTCTGCCAATGACACACATATCCTGGATGAGCTGGATTTGTAAAACCTAGTGGCTGATGCATGTAAACAGTTTGAGTGAGGTAGCCATGAAGAAAGGCATTCTTCACATCAAGTTGGTGGACAGGCCACTGGTGTGATACAACAATGCTAAGAACAGTACAAATGATGGCAGTTTTGACAATCGGGCTAAAAGACTCGTCACAGTCAATGTCTTGCTGCCTATCGTGACCATTAGCAACAAGTCGGGCTTTCTACTGACTTAAAGATCCATCTGCATTAAATTTATGCTTAAATAGTCACAGAGATTGGAAAACATTAACATTAGGAGGACCAGAACAAGAACCCACATACCATTTTTAATTAAAGCACTAAATTCGTCTTTCATGACATTTGTCAAAAGGGATGTTGAAGAGCTTTCAAGTGAGATTTAGGAAGAGGAGAAGGAGTAGTGACATGAAGAGTGGAGCGTTGAGTAGGTTTAGAGTTGCCAACTTGAGAACTTGTGATCATTGGATGATGGGAGGAGTTGTTGAGAGGATGTTGAGTTGGGTGTGTGAGATCAGAAAGGTCATGGTGGGCTACAAGAGGCTGTTGCTCAGTTTGGGTGGAGCGATTTGAGGGTTATTGGGCCTGAGAGGAGGATTGGGCCTGTTGTTGGACGGCAGAAAAATAGGAGGTGCTCGTGGAATTAAGCCCATGAGTAGAATTGAGCTGAGAAGGTGTTGGGCCCAAAGTGTTAGAGGTTGTGTTGGGTTGTGATGTTTCATGCCACGAGTGGACAGTAGGTGTAGAAGTGTTAGGTGTGATGAGTAGATTTTGAGGTCTTGAGTGAAGGACGAATGTCATGTTCAAGGACATGATAAGAAGGGGGTTGTTAGGTGTTATAAAGCCAAAAGGGAAGATGGATTCATCAAAGTTGATATGGCGAGAGATAATTTGTTGGTATCAAGATGGTATCAAGATCGAGGCATCGATATCCTCGGTGATTGGTGGGATAGCCAAGAAATACACACAGAGTTAAGCCAGGTTGAAGCTTGTGAGTTGTGTGGATGTACGGATAACATGGGCAACCAAATACACATGGGTGATTATAAGATGGTTGTTCTCTAAAATTTTTTACGAAAGGTATGTGGTTTTGATTCGCAGTTGATGGTAAGCTATATAGCAAGTGTGTGGCCATGAAAACTGCTTGGGTCCAATATTGGGGAGGGAGATGTGCTTGAAATAAAAGAGTACAAATAAAATTATTAACTGTTCGACTCATCCTTTCCGATTATCCGTTTTATCGTGAGGTTTTAAGACATGAAAGAAGAAATTGGATATCATTATTGTTAGAGAGATTGTGTCGTTGGGTATTGTCAAATTCGCCCCCGTTATCACATTAAAATGCTTTAATTTTCGTGTTAAATTGTGTTTTTACATAAGCACAAAATTGTATAGATTTATCGCTTAACTAGGAAAAGAGAACAAGAGAAGAAAAACAAATACGACTTTCAGCCAGACTGCTTCAATCAAGTCTAGGACTAAGGCAAGACAAAGAGCATAAGATTTCTTTCTAAGAGGGTAGACCCAAAGAAAATACGAGAAATGATCTAAGAAAATAACATAATATTTAAAACCACTAATCCTCGGAATTGGAGAAGTTAGTAAGTCCGAGTGAACAATATCAAAAATATTTGCAACAACCGAATTAGAAAGCGAAAATGGAAGTCTAACATGTCTACCAAGTTGGCAAGCATGGACTGATTTATTCAAAACTAAAGAACGTAACACCTCATCACCGGGATGTCTGAGTCTTCAGTGCCACATGGAATGATTTGATGATAAAAGAGCAGTGGGAGTGGTTGTAGAGGAGCGGAATGGATAGATATCTCTGGTGCTAACACATAGGAGGAGTATTTGACGAGTCTCATAATCCTTAACAGAAAAGCCAAATTCATCAAATTCAATACAACATATATTACCACGAGTGAGTTAACATTCGGATATGAGATTTGTAATTATGTGTGGTCCGGGAAGGATGTTTTGGAGATATAATGGACAATGTAGAGGTGGAAAAATATTACGACCAGTGTTAGTGATCGGGATTGTGGCCCCATTAGCAATAACAGTAGACCAAATAATGTTTTTATAAAAAAGATTTGTGAGTTTACCTGCATCTGCAGATAGGTGAGAGGTTGCTCCAGTATCAATATACCAACCGGAGTCAATGTTAAGATCTGCATACCAAAGTCTCATGCTATTAAAAGTGTGTGGAATTGTAGCAGTAGCATCACCAGTTTGTCCAATTCCCCCCCCCCCCCCCAACAACTCAAATTTGAACCTGGATGTGACCCGTCAGCAAAGGGGTTAGGGGGCTATGGAACGGGCCCGAGTATTCCATGAATAGTTAGGCCAAAGGACTGCCCATTAACACTTTGAAAATCTATTGGACTAGCCCATTGTACACGCTCCGGAGGTGGCCTAGGCTGATTGTTTGGGCTACTATACATGGTTCGGTAAAACTAACCTTGTGACTGGTGTAGTCCTGTAGCGTTCCAATTAAAGTGACACTTTTCAACTAAACGACAATGCCAAAGCTGAAAATTCTTCCAAACTTGTTTGGTACTGTTTCATTTCGTGTAGATGTTTGAGCAGCAGCAACAAGCACAGTGGAGGAGGAGGTGTGTATCACTATTTGTATTATGGTTTTGTTTCCTGTTCATACGAGATTCCTCACGGAGGAGTATGTACCGAGTTTCAAGCGACGTGAGAGGAGTTATGTTGTGACGAATTGTGACAACCCTTGAAATCCGGTAAATTTCCGTACACCTTAATCATGCATTCTTACGCTAATTTCCTCGTAATCGAAATGAATTTGATATAATTGAGATAAGTCTAGCTTGCCCACTATGCACATTTATGTTGCATACGAGTTTGATATACAAGTAAGTAATAAACATAATTTCGAGAATTACGCGATAAATTGGAGAGTCCGATGAATACGAACTTTGGTGATAAAAATTTCATAAATAACATAAAACTATTTAATATAAATTGTAGTTATTCATTTATATTATTATGCTAGGGTTAGTAGCATAACGTTTCGGATAATTAAAGGTAATCGTGTGCACAGTTTCTATCAAACACAATAACGTAGAGATTAGTAAATTTATTAACTAATTAATTGTAATGTACGTATATTACCGAAACAACTTACAATATTGTAATTCACATTGAATTACCCTTAATTACCCTAATTAACTTTAGTTATGTAAACTACACTTAATTAACTACTAATTAACCTAAACTATCAAAATACCTAATTAGTTAGACCTACTAGACAAACATGTCAAAAAGTCAAGAGGCCCCCTTCCCCCTTGACTCTTAGCCGGTTTTCCTCCCCTCATCACACCACCATCTCCTCAATTTTCTTTCATGCACCAACACACTCCACCTCTCCCTTACCTTCCTATTATTTTAATAACAAACCCATGCTTGTGATCTCTAACAAGAGGTGCATGAGTATATTTGAGGGGTTACAAACAAACACACGCACTCTACACTTACTCTCTCAATACTCACTCTCCATCACCATTCACCATCATCATATTCACCATCTTGTTCATTTCAAGGAAATCTTCAAGAACAACTAAAGGAACCACTATTACTACATCATCTTTACATCACTCCTACTCCATTAATCTAACTCATAAACATCATTTGGTCTTCTTAAATTCTTATAATCTTGAGAATTGGAATCTTCAAGGAAATGCTTAGAAATCGGGTTATAAAGGATTTGGGTTGAAGATTCAAGTTCGAGTTCAAGTTCTCTTCTTTTTTTATTTTTCATCCAAGAACTTTGTAAGGAAACTTCCTTTAATCTCTTCATTTCCTTACACTTTAAGTGTTTATATGCTAGATGTTCACTCTATTGTTAAACTCGACAAAAATGTACGTTAAAACATTAATGTATAAAGCTAAACGGTTAAAACGAGCTAAATTTAATTTAAATTGATCAAGAACGAAATAAAAGTTAAAATGAGTACCTAAATGTATGACTTGGTGATATATATATTATTTGGTATTTTGAAAGTATTAAAATGGATTTGTGGTTAAAAATGGTGAAAGATTGGTTAAACAAACGAGAAACGTTAAAAATAGATGTTAAATAGGAAAAGGATAACGAGGGCTTTAAAACGAGAAGTGAAAACCTCCAACCTTATATTTTGGATTATGAATATGTTTTAGTCTTGTTAAAATGCTAAAAGATTGGTTTACCTAGTAAAAATCGTATATAATTGTATTTTGTGAAAACTAGGAAAAACGCCAGGAAATGGCCTCACCCGGACGGGTGAATTAAAGGGGTTGAAGTTCTGTTGGATAGTCACCCGGTTGGTTTGCCTTACCCGAACGGGTAACCCCTGTTCCAGAAGAAAAAAAAAATAGTTATAAAAATAACGATTTTTAGAAAGCTATAACGAAAGCGATTGAATAGTTTAAAAGTACGTTTTAAGAGCAATATAGACAAACCGTAGTACGAAAGTATTATTACTTAACACCCACTTTAGAAATGAAATCACTATGTTTTCGAGAAACTTATGAATCTAAGTATAAACAATACGTGCTATCATTTCATGCTATAAATATATCACTTATGTATGTAATTATTAAACGAACAAGCCAACGACGCTTATTTTTGGATATTACACTATCGTATGAAATTATTAATATTTTGAGAAGTAATATAAATAAAATATCACCAATGGGTCGTATACACATTTGAATGATAAGTAATGATCCTACTAGTTGAGTGAACAACTAGCATAGATGGGCCGATAGAGCCGTCTGTGACCAACCTCATGCGTATAGGGCGCTAGGAGGATAATTTTCGGGTAAATGATACATTTTAAAATGCTAGCACTCTTAAGCTCACCAGGTGAGTTTACAACCCCTATATTGTTTTCAATGTTTTATAATTGGGGTGAAAAACATATGAACTGTTTTGGAAAACATGACAACGAATCTTTGTGTGAACCTACGTTAACATGTTATAGTGCATTGAAGTCCTCTTGCTTGCACAATATAACCATTAGCTAAATGACGCTAGCTACATGGATATACGAATAGTACTATTGGGTTGACTACCCGCCACTGTTATTGTTAATCGCGTTAACTGTTGATGTTGTTTCGAAATAAGGAGCGTATATCTAGATTGTCAAGAGGCATAAGCAAGTAATGGGGGTGATGGATTGGTTATAGGCCTAGGTGTCGACACTTTAACTCGTAAGGCCTAGCTAGCCTTCTGGGGATCATCATCTTTAATTATTTCCATATGACTTATACAAACTGATTCTATACACTATTGCAAAGGTTTATGAATGCAAGCGATTCATTTATAAATGGTTTAATGATATAGTCTTAAACTTGTGGATTCACTCAACATTTTGTTGATTTTTTTAAATATGTTTTTCAGGGAATTAGCCATGAAGTAAAAACATGCATGCATATTGGGACCCCCACTCATCATGAAGCATAGGATGCCATGTCTTTTGATATAAACATTGAACTTCTTTTATAGGACTGAAATGTAGTCATTCGAACGATTATCGTTTTTTCTAACTCGATGGACTTGTAATCATGATTTTAAACTATTTATGGCATTCTAAGTATATGTTTGCGATAACCATACACTCTTGAGTAATTTAGTGATTGATCGTGTCACGCCTTGTGATTCCGCCTTATTTAAACGTGATCAGATATTTTCGAGGTGAACATGAATTATACTAGCAACTTGCTCATACTTATCTCCGAACCTGCTTATACATCACTAAATTCTTTTCATTTATAGGTTGCTCAATGTTAGCCAACAGATCCAAAGAAACTTTGATCTTTTTAAAATACTTAGAGATGGAAAGATTACATAGCTCGATAGAGTGGACTTCTTCATGGATTTCCATTGTATGTGCCTCTTTGTTGTTATGGAAAACTTTTTTGAGGTTTGTCCACACATCTTGAGCGGTGATGTTTTTCTTGAGAAGGTTTGAAGAAGGGAAGTAGAGACCGGTCCATATATCAAAACTTTCACTAACGAATCAATTTTCTTCCATTTGTGATTATTGGCACTTGTGTTTGTTATCGTTCCATCAAAGAAGCCTAGAAAACAAAACTGAGATAGTGGGTTGTGAATAGTTCACACCATGCGTCATAGTTAACTTGATCTAGGTTTGTAGTAGTGAATAGAGTCATCAGCACGCAATTTGTGTTTATATAACCATATTGAATGGAACACGTTAACCCTAGGTAGTCGAGGAACAAGTACCCAAATCCCATTTTTAATAAGAGCACTATATTCAGTCCACATTGTTGAATGCCAATGAGGATCTTGAAGGGCTTGAGTATAAGAGCGAGGGATGGTAGAGGTGGTAGTGGTGTGAAAATTAAGTCGTTGAATAGTTTTGTGAATACCATGTTGTACTGTGGAATAGGGGTGTCAGCAGATGAAGAGGTAGTCATAGATGGGCTATCATGTACAATCGAAGGCGGATTGTCATGGACAGTTGTAGGCTGTGGAGACAACAGTGTAGAGGGGACTAATGATGCTGAAGATGGAGTCGATGTCGAATGGTAGGATACCCCCGTAGAGGGGATAGTGGACTGTAGAAGCTATCGAGAGATTGGAGAGGGCTCACATGAGGTGTCAAGAGACTCATAATATGGAGCTCGACTAGGTGAGAAAGAAGCAAATGGGAATGATACTCATCAAATATTACATGTCGCGAAATGATGATTTTCTTGGTATTAAGATCAAGACACTAATATTCGCGGTGGTTGACTGAATAACCAAAAAAGATGCATTGAGTGGTGCGAGGAGGTAGTTTGTTTGGCGGGAAAGTGTAAGGATAAAAAAGGCACCCGAATGTACGCAGGTTAGTATATGATGTCCTTTTGTGAAAGAGTTTGGTAAAAGGGATGGCGTTTTGGATTGAAGTGGAGGGAATGATATTAAGGATGTGAATGGCCATGTTTAAGGCTACTACCCAGTACTTGGGTGGAAGGTGAGCCTGGAAAAGGAGAGTACGGACAATATTATTAATAGTGTGAATCATTCGTTTAGACTTTCCGTTTTGTTGCAAGGAATGAGGACAAGAGAATCGAAACTGAATGCCATTAGTAGAAAAGAGGTCACGCATAGATGTCTTATCAAATTCGCCACCATGATCACACTGAAAAACTCATATCTCACACTTAAACTGAGTGTAAAAATTAAAAAATGCATCAGAATTACATCGTAAAGGATAGAGAAAAAAAAAGAGAAATGATCGAGGAATAAAATATAATACTCAACACCGTTGATACTAGGAATAGGAGATGTCCGTATATGAGAATGAATGATGTCAAATGGAGATTTAACTACAGACTCAGAGCGATAAAAGGGAAGCTTAATTTGTTTTCCTAGTTGACAAGCACGTTATCCATATATGAGAATGAATGATGTCAAATGGAGGTCGTTTTGAATATATTAACAACATGTCAATGTAATTACCAATAGAATGCTATAGAGTGCCTTTAAAACTTTATATTGCACTAGAAAAACCATTGACACGCAAAGTTTTGTCGAAAAATGTTTTAAGAAAATTAGGTTTAACACTTGACGCACCGATTTGTATGAAATATAAGGTTGATCTGTATCTTATTGATATAATTGATGATGTTGAAGATTTTAGGGATATTTTTACCCATGAAATTAATAATGCTCCGATAGAAGTTTACATTGTTGATATTGTAACAAATGTTTCGGGTACTGGTAACAATCAACCTACCAGTAGTAGTAGTAGTAGTAGTAGTAGTAGTACTTTTCAAGAACATTTTTAGCAACTACAAACTCATGATTATAACCAACCACCTCAATATAAATTACATCCACAATTTCCGTTTCCTTATCACCCACAATATCAATTTCATTATCATGTTGCCTCATAATACCCATCAAATACCACATGCTCAAAATAAATGTAACATCCTCCCCAACTGCCTAGTATTTTTAGGTAAATTTACCTTATGTTACTTTATTTACTTTATTTAATTGAGTTAATTTATATGAAATGTTTGAATGTATAATGGTTAGGAATAATTAAATGTGAATTACGGTATTTTTAGTTTAAAATACGGATTAGCCTAACTATTATAACTAATACCATCGTGTGCTAGATTAATGATAATAATACATCGTAGTATACGTAAATTATATATATATTAACTCAAGAATCCAGAAATCAGCCATTTCATCTACACTCTTCATCTCAAAAAAAAAAAAAAAAAAACACACACACAAACACCAAGAACACACACACTTGCAATTAAAGCTCAAATCAAGCCCAAACCATCTCCAAATTGTGTCATTAGATTCGGAATTCATTATAGATCATTCTTACAACTCGTTTCTGTGGATTAAATCAGATTAAGGTTAGTTTTGATTAGTTTTTGTTTTTTTTTTTTACAAAAAGTGAGAAAAGTTAGTAGGTGGGTTTAATTATGTGTTTTTATGTTAAATTGATGTATTTCGAGTGTTTGTTTATGTTACTACAATGTGTTGGAACGTTTAATTTGTGTAGAAACGTTGTTATAATTCGATTTGAGAATTTTGTGGAAAAAACAGCCCAGTTTTCTGCCCAGTTCGCAGGATGAACTGGTTTGGCGATATTGACAATATCGCCCTCCAATATCGCAGGTAATATCGCGATTAATTTCGCTTGCAATATCGCTAGTGATTTGGCGATATTGACAATGTCGCTATGGCGATATTGGCAATGTCGCTATGGCGTTCCGGGTTGTGAAAATCTTACTAAAAATTAGATTTTGATGAAATTCGCATGGTCACTCGGAATCGACCAAGTAATCAAGACTATGTACCATAGCCCTGTAAGTTTTTGGCCTTTCGGGGTCGTCTTGGGCTTCAAAATGGCATTTTTCAATTTTTAAATGACGTTCCGGGATTTTTGAGTTTCGTTCCGGATTGAACTCTTATTTCCTTAGACTTCAGGGAATTACCGGCTTGTAAGAATGTGCTATTATGATGATTTAAACTTGATAAATGTTTATTATCTAGATACTATGCGTTGAGATATGTTATTCGCTTACGAAATGAGTTACTAACTCATTATCTGTTGTATTCTCAGATCAGTCGAAGACTCAGTAATATTAGAATTCTGAGAGGTGGATAGTAGCAGACAGGTGAGTGGATCTGCAACTCATAATTTGAGTTAGTTGTAATGGTGTGATTACAACGAGTAACGTAAACCTTGATTGACTATTTAGTCTGATTTATGATTGTGAATATCTGCTTGCCATATTTGTGGCCTTCGGGCATCTGTGTTATTCAGAGGTCAATTGCGATTGGACTTGGTTACTACTGTGTTCAACACAGGTTCCAGATACATGTGTTGTCGCTGGAAACTGTGTTGTTGTGTTGTAGTGCCAAGTTATCGGTCTATTCTGTATGGGCCTTTACAGATTGTGGGTAAGTGTTACTGAGGGCCACCGCGGCTGTAGGGTTCCTCAGTAACCGCCGATCCTCTTGAGTTTATGTGTTTACTGTGCTTAGTGTAAACAGATTATTAGGCTAAGTTGAATTGTTAGTTGTACATTCATTCACTTAGCTTTGTGCTAATCCCACCACTTCCCTTCCTGCAGGTTATGCTTGTCTTTTGTGGGTTGGGCAGGAAGATGGTTTTGAAGAATGTTTGACACGTGCTCTAACTCTGATATATTTATGTTTCGTATATTAACATGTATGTGGATTTTGTATAACAATTATAAGTGTTTTGGTTCGTAAATAGTTAAATGTTATAAATTCGCGAAATTTTATGGTCTTTTCTGTAATATAAAATATAATATTATTTTATCCATCGCTTCCGAGTCAAATTACTATTTTAACCCTGAGGTAATTTAAGGGGTGTTATAATAAAACAACTAACACACACAATTTAACGTAGCTGAACAGACCCAACATCATGAGGATGTTCAATATATTGTTGACCTTCTTTGTGATGATGATCATTATGATGAAGAAAATGTCAATCAACCTAAACCCTTTGACCATCTGTTTGATAATCATATTGTTGAGGATGTTGATAATCATATTGTTGAGGATGATGATAATAATGAGGAGGAGGAGGAAGAAGATCCAAGAGATACATACGAGAAACCAACACCACCTACAGTCCCAACAAAGAATATATTCTTAAATATGTCACCACTGTTAAGCAATAACCTTTCAGAAAGTGAAAAAGTCCAGTTACAATGTATGAAACCTCTTTAAGGGTTCAAATTGGACAAACAGGTGAAACTAAAGACGAGTTTCTTCTTCAATTGCATTCCAAGTGTCTTGAAGAGAGTTTTCAGATAACGCCGAAGAAGTCAGACAAGACAAGGTATATAACAACATGTATATTGCCTGGTTGTGACTGGAAGGTAACTGTACGCTGTATTAAAGATAGTAACAACTTCCAAGTCAGGAAGTTAGTTGACGTTCACACTTGTTCCCGTACACAAATCGTGTCAAATAACCGACATGCAAGCAAGAAGGTGCTTGGTCACATATTAAAAGAGTTGATGACTTTAGAAGGACATGTGTATAGAGGCAAAGAAATCAAACTCGATATGACAAAGCGCTTTAAAATCATCCTTTCATACAACCAAGCCTGGAGAGCAAAGTGTTATGCTATAGAGTTGTTAAAAGGTAGTCCCTTAGATTTATTTCAAATGCTTCCCTTTACCTACACAACCTGAAGCTACATAACCCGAGGAGCAAAACCAATGTGCTTACGATGAGAAGGATGAATTCCTAATGTGTTACATGTCCATTGGGGTAGCTGCAAGTATTTTGTAATTTCTTTCCTATATGTTTACACATTATACTATAATTGATATTTATCTTGCCTTATTGCATATATGTACATTTGTTAACTATACTCGACCACTAATTATCACAGATAGGGCACATTTGAAGCGTGGTTACTTGGGAACTAATTTAATTGCTATTGCGATGGATAAAAATAATGGCATCTTGCCACTGGCCTATGGAATTGGGGCATCCGAGACAATCTACGTTTGGACGTAGAACTTGGGAAACCTACATGACGCCCTCGAATCTGTTGGTTGTTGAGTAGACAACGTGAGCGTCGTTTCTAATAGGGCTCCTTCAATTGCAGTCGGTATTTCAAGTGTCTTTCCAAAGGCATTTCATGCCCTATGTTGTCGGCATTTATTGATGAACTTGAGAAACCAAATCTTCCAAACTAAAGCATTACGAATGGCATTACTAGAAGATGTGTAAAGCGTACCTGTAAGTCAGATTTTGATCACCATTTTGGTGTAATTTCTAGATGCTTACAAGCTTCGGCCAAGGTTCTTACAGATGTTGGGCCGGAAAGATGGTCAAGGCTTCATGCTACCCATAGAAGATATGCTTACTTGACACGTAATAGCGCATAGTCCATTAACGCCTTGACCAAGCATGCAAGGAGACTCCTGTTACAATGATGTTGGAATTTTTTCGATCCTCGGTACAACAATGGTATTACAAACATTGCAACACTGCGGCCGATGTTAAAGCACCTGTTACACCATATGCCAAGCACAAAAACGGTAAAAGAAATGAGAAATCACGGGGCAGGATTGTGAATCCATCCACAAATATGATTTGTGAGGTGGTGGATGGGAACAAGAATGAGATAGTAAAGGTGGAAGATAGAACATACACTTGTTTGCAATGGTAGTTGGCTAGTTTACCTTGTGGACACGTTATGACAGTAGCCCGTTTCTTCAAACAGGACTACGTAAGCCGCTATGCGGAAAGGTATTTCACGTCAGAAACATATTGAGCGGTCATAGCCAATGGCTCATCCTTCAGAATGGTTTGATCCAGGTGGTCTGCAAACTGTCTTACCACCAATCCTTGTGAAGAGGAAATCTAGTCGACCCACCTGGCCGTGCTCGTATTCCTTCGAAATGAGAGGAAAAAGGAGAACCAAAGTAACAATGAAGTCATTGCAAAGAAAGAGGTCATAGCCAATCAGCTTGTATGGCTACTTATGATAAAAAAAGACGAGCATAGCGCATCAAGAACAAAATCAAGATCCACCTCAAGGTCACACGGAAAAATAAAGGTCGAAGAATCAATAATTTATTTAGGACACCCTTAAATTATTGTAATAATGACCCAACTTATGTTATGTATTACTTAAAAATGTTATCAATTAATCGTTTCTAGTGGTTTATTTAATTATGTTAAGTCTTAAAGTATATGACAATCACTTCAAAGATAAATACATATTACAAATTAAAATTGATTGACATTAATCCAATTGATTAAAAGATAAATACAAAGTACAATAATTGATTATTAACTAATCGAACAACTGTCTCGCACTTGAAAAGCCAGTCATAATCTTAGAAATGGGTAATAGCATCATCGTTTTAGAATTTGATGGATGTGTCAAATCGTTGCATGTAACATAGACCTCAATTTCTCTATGTATCTCCGCGTAGGTAGTAATCTTCTTCAATTGTTCATCATCATCCGTTATCAACTATAAACCAGTATATAGATCTTTATCATGCTCTTTAAAGTAGCAGTACCACCCCCCAGTTGGAGCCCAATAACCTAGCTTTTCCAAAGCGTAATCTAAAAACTTGGTTGAAAACTCATTAACATCTACGCAATAATTAAACGTCAATAACCGTTGAACGTACATTCTTCTTGGGCCCCGAAAATCTCCATAATGACGAATCGCAATGGTAACAACTCAGAAGCTATGGCGTATAACTCTTCAGTTTTTGGTTCTTCATTTGGAGATCGAAAATGCCAAAAATGATCAGTGTGAACCATATCGGTAATTAATATGAGGTGAAACAATCTGATAACTATAAAACTATTTATAAAAATTATAACATCTTATCCAAAATCGCAGAAATCTCAAAAAATATTTTTTCAAATCGCGAAAAGTTAGAAAAATGTTATTTTTAGTTAAAATATACTTATGATATGATATGTAAACCCAAATATATAGCATTTATTAGTTAAAATGTTTGAAAATATGATATGTAAACCCAAATATAACGATGAATTTTGGGCTCAATGGTTGGTCTAGACTAGTATGAACTTAATTTATTCTGAGAAGGTGATCATCTCATTGTAGTCAAGACTCAAGCGTGTGTTTTTTGGTTTCTGCATTTTTTTTCATGGAAGAATAACAGTAGTTTTCTCAACATTTTCTAATCTTGTCTAAGAGTAATTTCTTTTATAATAATTTGGTTTCGATGGCAATAACTTTACATTTTTAAGACTATTTTCTTTCTTTTCGTGTTATGTTGCATTAATATAAATAATGAACTATGTTCTAATTTCATCCTAAAGTTAGTATTTTACTTAGATCACAATTATTTTTTATATCAATTTATTCGCTCAATTCGGTAGATATGAATATGCACAAATAAATTAAATATAACAATAATATAAATATAAAAAGATGAAAAATATAAAACAGATGTGAATTTGTCATAATCCATCCGCTACATATCTCACCAAAATTGTTAGCGCTAGCTACAATTTTACTTTCAACACCATTTCTTTTAAAATATCTTCTTCTTTAAGGAAATATCTTTGGAGATGAAAACCATTCAAAACTATTGAAGAATTCAAGATCTTGGCTTTTAGGAATTATTCTCCTTATTTTCCCCACGTTGTAGATACCTGTCTATATCTCCTTGTCCTCCTCGAGGAGGCCCCAACCACTATATCTTTCGCCTTCCCCACTCTAATTATTTGTACTTTGTGCATATTAAGTAAATACCTTTTTTAGAAAGAAAAATAAAACATATTAAATATATATTACGATATTATTAATGTGTGCACGAATTTATAAAATATCTTACACTCTTTAATGCGTATACTTGTATGAATGTAACATCTACTTCAAGTATTTATTGATATATATATACTAGTGTTTTGTTGGGCCCCAACTTTAGGTCTGTGTGTGTATACGACCGGTGACGCCTAGTGAATCAAACAAAAAATGGACATTACAAATTTCGAAATATAATGGTTTATAAGAATTGATTTATGAACTATTAACTCCGAGGGCAATTTTTTACAATGTAGAATATATATTTTATGTAGTGGCGGATTCAGAACTTTTGGTTACTGGTATCATTTTTGAGCTGACCAGTGTCAGTTAATTAATTCAATGATGTCACTAATAGAAATTATAAAAACAATTACAGTACCTAACCCAAGTCACTGATATCACAAGTCACCGATACTTATCAAGTGGATCCGCACCACTTAAAATCTAATTGTTGAGAGTATATTAGTAATATAATAGAAAAATAAAGCTTAAGTTTATTTTTCATTGGACGAAATTTGAGTTGGGTTATTCATATGGACTGGGTCCGGAGAAAATGACCCATTTTTTGTTTGAATAAGAGATATATGAGATACTGCATATATTGAATTTGTATATGCAGATTAACGGAAAATTCATATGTATATACATATTTAGGATTTTAGGTGAATCGATTGTGGAACTTGCATATGACATGATAATTGATATTTTTGCTTCAAGAAATGCACAAAAATATCATTTTACGTTATTTATGACGAATTTGTAATTATAAGTTTATGTCCTTGAATTGTAATAGTTTATTTATTTATTTAATAAAAATGGTTATGTAAATGAGCCGTCTTACTTGACTAAATTCCGTTTGCAATCTAAAATTCTATTTTATAATCAATTTAGTCTTCTTTCACAATTTTTCTTTTTCTTATCAATGAATAGATCAGACCTTTAAAAATAATGTTTTAATACCTCTGTCTCATTATAAATGTTCATATTACTATTTTGGATTGTCTTAAATAAATGTCCACTTTCATTTTATAACTAATCAAAATAGACTTTAATGGGTATAAATATTAGTTGATTTGTAAATAGTGTAGTTAGTGAATCTACTAATATTACATGCATAATTAAAGTAGACATTTTAATTAAAACGAAAAAAGTAATTATTTACTTTCACGCATATCCATGCAGAGGCAACGAGCAAGTTCTTTTACATGCTTTTTTCCAATACACATAGGCTTCTTTTCCAAACTTTTAATATAATTTTGTTTTTATATTTATAAAGAAGGGATTGTTTAAATATGTTTGAATCTTTCAAAAATTTTAACTATTTGTTGTATAAATTATAAAATAGAAATTATAAGACCAATCACTAGATGTAATTGATAAAGGTGCATTTTTGTTAAATACATGCATTTTAAAAATTATATACATCACTAGAGAAATTATACATATTTTAAGAGTAAATTACATGTGTGATAATTTGCACTCGTATTTTTATATTGTGGATCGAATGGTTTAAAAAACACAACAAAGAAGCATACTAAAATGTTATAATAACTCGTTAGTAAAGAACAACAGGAAAAGAAGAAAAGGTCAAATAAGAAAAATAGTCGGTATTATAACTAAAGCAATTCCACTGAAAGATCTTAATACAATTGGAGTAGTAGAAATAAACCTAAATAACAAAAACTAGAGACACTGATACAAGATACTTAGAAATTAAATTAGATGCATTACCCTTGATTTATTTAAGACCTCAAACAACACATTTTATGTCTTTATTCTGTTCAATTCTAGTAGAAGTGTAGAACCAACAGCTCTTATGTCCGATCTTCCTCCTTCATCAGTTCACCTGGACCATAAACAATTGGTGTTCAATTAATGTGGCAATTTTGACCCATTTCCTTGGAAACGGGTTGAAATATTGTATTTGTTCACATCTAATGCATTAATTATTTATAAGATTCAAGAAGGAACAAAAGGTTAACGGGTCAAGCCAATCCAGCCTATTTTTGACCAGTATTCTGTTGCCAGTTTTGACCCAAACCAATTTCAACCTGTAACCCAACCCACCTGACACGCCCATTTGGTTTCTCTAGTTCTTAGTTATATCTCTGCTATGTGAGAAAAAGAAGGGGAAAGATAAAAGGGCAAACATGGTCCAAAATTGAGGTTGCACTTCTCGGGAAGTTGCATAGCCATGCTGCGGTCAACACCCGAGATGGGTGGGCCATTGACCAGTACACACAAACATGGTTGACCCAAGACCCTGATGGCAGTGCAACAAGCATCATTTGGAGGAATGGGGCTAAATGGTGCAACTGCTGCCCTACAAGGAATCAGTTGGACCAATGCCGAGAAGAATGTGCTCCCACAAGGAAACCCCATGCTTCCCTGCACCATCAGTCCAAACACCACCACCACCATTAGGACCACCATTCTATTTCCTTTCCTTTCCATTATTCAGATAGAATTCAAATAGCTACATTTTTCCAAAACCTATTGGTGCACATTTATAGATGTGTTTGTGTGTGTCGGTGTGTGTTAGTTTGATGCAAGCCATTTGGTGCATGAGTCCTACTCCTGTATCACATGGGGTACATGTCATTCCTAAACCTCGTTATAAGTTATCGTTGATGGCATGCTTATGAAAACAGTTGTGAAACTTGTATAACATGAGTTAAAACTTTCAAGCATTATTTTTCATTTTTCCTTTTTGTAAAGGAAATCAATAAACGCATCCCTCTTCGTCATTCGTACAGACTACATGTATAAATAGAGTACATAGTTGTTAAATGAACATCGTGATTTAAATAAATGACCATAACTAAGCTTCAACTTCTTCCTTTTCGTCACAGTTGTACCTTTCTTCTGCAGGAGACTTTCTAAAGCTCTCCTCTGTTCCCTTTAAGATTAATTGCGGAAAGCTCATGTTCAACATATTCTCCAGCACAAATGGGAGGATACTTGTCAGCAAGAGCCGATTGTGCAAAATGGCCTAGAGGCTTCAGCACAGCGTCCGACGCAATATGAGAAAATAACTACCCAAAAAAAAAGTAGAAACAGGTTTCAGCATACAATTCAATCAACCATACTAAAGTTTATATGAGGAATATTTGACTTATAAGTCCCAACAGTAAATTTTGAAGTTTCACGACCAAAATGGAAGTTGCTAAATTCAGTCCATATGACATAGAGGTGGCAATTTCGGCACATTTACTAACGAATGGATCAATTCAGATCATGTTTGATCTCCAACAGGTAATATAGGTACAAAACTACCTTAAAAGAAAGGGGTCAAGAGGTCAAAAGTCACCATAGAGATATAAAAATATCTGTCAGACATATTTTTTATTAATAATGCATAAAAGGAGAAAACCTCACAAATCATTTTGATCAAAATATTAAATTATTAAAATTGAAGATATAGCATGGCCATCTAAGTGGATACCGCCACGATCAAAGATCCCTGGCCCACACCGATGTGATGGTCAATATATCTATCCCAATATATGGAAATATATATGATCCATCATGTCCTTTAGTAAACTAAAATAAAAAACGAATCTCCATTTTCCCCCGACTCCATGTACAAATAAAGTCGTAACGTTTTTTATTATATTTGACAAACTCTCTTTAAAAACTGTAAAACTTTTTGAGAGAAAGTGTTCCGGGTAAACATAAACCGTTTTGACATGTACGAAAGAAATATACGAAAGACCCAACCCGCCAGACCCACCCATTTTTGCCCCCCTCTGATATGACAATAGAAATGATAAGTAAACGATGGCCTAATTGTTGGTGCACTCACTGTTGAGGATACTCTCCAGAGACTTCGATTTTCTTGTGATGCCGTATTAATTGCATCAATTGTTCGTTTAGTTACCACAACTTCATGCATACCAGCTATACACTCTCCGGCAGTCAACCATTCTATCTGCAAATGGAAACAATATCCTACATAGAACTCAGTTTCAACATAATCTTGCCATTATGAAAGGCTGCAGATTTTATTAACATTTCAAACCATAACTAAAGAATTAGATCAGCAGATGCAAACTCTGAGAGTCAAGTTGGATGCCTGCATAAAAATGGAAACTAACAAACATGTGGATTTGGATTCTCAAATTGACCAAAAAGCATATTGATGTCAAATGCACCATACTTTAGGTTTGGAATCAATGCTTTATCCATGTGGTGGTAAAGCTAAAGTGACATAATCTTGAGTTAGTTTAGGACATGTTAAACCGAAATCACTGACATTACCTGCTTTCCGGTCTGAATAAGTAGACACCCAACTGGAACCTTCACTTCTACTTTCTTCCCATTCCTTAGCCATATACTAAGACCAGGGAATCTACTTCTACCATGAATTGTAAGAAAGTTAAGGTCATAATGGTATCCTGCAAACACGGTACCCTCTTTGCCATGTTGTTGAAGGTTACTTCCTGTTGGAGCAAGAAGATGTGGACCCTGCAATTCAGAAACCGCACTGTAGTTGTGAATAGAGTTGCCAATTTTAATAATCCTTATAAATATGACAACTGCAAGTGTCCTGAATCATTGCTAAAATCACTTCTTGAATTTTAAGTTTGACCAGTTGTCCTAGTTAGTAAATGATCAAGCTAAAGTAATGATACCTACCGCCTACACGTATCCAAATTTCATCTTGATGAATCTCAAACTCAAATAGTATTCAAATGGATTCCTCTCTACATCTTTCCCACTCTTAAGTAATGACATCTACATTAAACCCTCGATTTTTTGTCAAAGTAATACACTTTTTCAAAAGCTGCTCATTTAATTAATTATCAGAAAAGGCAATTGAACATCTGCAGTTTGCAAGTCCATATAACCAACAAATTCAACACAAGCTAATGAAATCTTCAGTTTCTGGTTTGGACCACAGGAAGGCACCAAAAAGAAAAAACATAAACAAAAAGTCACCTGATTCATTAGACCAGTAAATGCATCTTTTGGTAGGCCAAATCCAATTGCAGCCATTTCAGCAACAGCCTGCACAAATTAAAATTTCAAATTATACAAACACTCAAGATATCATCATAACAGTACAACGAAAGAAGCCACAACGAGAAACCTCAATAGCAGCTATCATCTTATAACCCCATGAATCCATAGTCTCTTTCCATTCAGGAAAACCTTCAGGTATTACTGGCTCCGAGTTCAACTCCTACACAACAAATCCACATCAACAACAATCCATTACGTAAAACTACAATTTAACAATCAAAACACCACACGAAACCTGAAACCGCGTAGTTGATGGTCGAGGTCCAACTCTCCACATATAGCGCCACTTCGGATCCGGACCTGTTGGAGTCAACGGTTGTGACTCTTTCGGCAACAATCTCAACTTTTTTTGCATTTCCTCATCAACCAAACTACGTGGAACCTCAACTCCTTCAGGTGTCACACCAACCTTTCATTTCATCACACATAAATAAATAAAATATTGCATTTCACTATTTCAGCTAACATAAAACTTAAATTTATATATACTTTCTGCAATTATTTAATAAACCTAATAAACACATAATGCAATTTAATCATACACAGCCAACTATAAAAGTAGGTTATAAAATTATCAGTTGCACTGCAGCAAAGATCTAACTTAAATTCATATATAATTTATGCAATTCATCAACAAACCTAATAAACGCACAATTCAATTTGATCACACATAGTCAAATATATAAATTACGTTAAATAACTCTCAGTAAATATGTGTGTCTATATATATACACCCCAACAATCAAAAAGATACTGCATTTCAACAGACAACTTAATTTCACATATACTTCATCCAATTCATCGACAAACCTAATAAACGCACAATGTAATTTTATTACACACAATCAATTATAAAAATTAGGTTAAATAATTTACAATACATATACATATAAACATACATATATATAGACTTGCCTGATAATGTAAATGAGGACGTTCTTGTAAGCGTTTGAAATCATCAGGTTGTTGAAAGTACATCTCCATCATATCAATAAATCGATCGTTATCTTGAGCTGAACAACGAGGATCTTTAACTAACAGAGCTCCGGTTTCACTTAAGGTTTTACTGACTTCAGAACAAACGGTTTTCAATTGAGGGTTTATAACGTCATCGCCGGTGTATTTGCCGGAGATTATATCTAAATAAGGTTCCAGATCGATCACTGGTAACTCCATTTCGTTGACTTCGATGATTGATACTTAGTTTCAAAAAATAAATTACTCGTCTTAGAGCGTTCACTTTCTACTGACTATACTTTTCACCCAAGAGGATTGTTTATGTGTGTCTATTGAGTGATGGCGGGAGAATTTATTTTTCACGGCATCAGTTGCGTACCGGTGCATTTTAGTGTCAAGCGGTCTTTTGACTTTGTAAGTTTAGATGTAACGATTTGTACACCAAGTGTGTATTTGTGTATGTTTGTTGTATTATTTTTTGTTTAAGTGATTTTAGTAAAATATAGAACTTGTAAAATTAATTAATGGGTAAATGCAACAGATAGGTAATGTATTGTCACTCATTGTTCTATGTATACAAGATACATTTTTTATTGTCTAAGTATGTAACAAACCGGAACAAACCATATCGATATCTGATACCATTTTCTGTTACACCCCGCTAAAGCGCAAACACGAGATGTAACAGTACAATAATTTCACAATCGAAAATTACTAAAGTTCACCGTTCAACGGTCTACAAATAGAACATTACATCAAGTCTTTCAAGCGTTTACAGCACAAAATTACATAATCTAAACATGCGATTACATCCAAAAGAAACAAAATCCGTAACAGCAGCATAGTTTACAAAAGTACATAATCTAAACAGGAGCATAGTTTACAAAACATGTTTAGCTTCAATTGTCAAATTATGGCCAAGTCCTGAAAAACATGTAAAATAAACGGAAAGTTGATTTTTACTAGATAACTTTTAAAAATGCTGACTAGGCTGCCACGTATGATGCCACATGAAATTTTTACCAGATTAATTGTAGACTAGTTTATTTTTTATGTCAAATGTAACAAGAATGAAGATATGACCAAGTTGGAAGGAGGCCTTGAATTTCGGCCTTATGAAGGATCCACCACAACCATGGAGTTTTGAGTCTCATGCATGCAAGAGTTCCCTTAGCAAGTGGGAGCTTCAAGACCTTTTCTTGGACTTCTAATTACTTGTCCCTTAGGTTAAGACTTGACAATTTTGTTTTAGCTCACAAAACTTATCACTAGTTTATCGCTTGGTTTATGCACTTATACATGATTTGGTGTTTTTATGTTGATATTATTTTGTACGGTTGAAAATAGGATTTTGCATGCTAGATAATATTTTGAACATGATGTAAATCACCATTTGGAGTTTGGTTTTCGAACAAAAAAAAAAAAACTTGAATTTTAAGATAAGATTGTTAAAAATAGGTTTTAAAATAAAAAGAGTTTTATTCTAAAACTCTTAACGTCAAACTTTTGATGACTTTGAAACTCATCCAAACTCTACGTTTAAATAATAAAAGGAAGTTTATTTAAAAGAATGAAATTGGTTCTATTGGGCTCAAACTTCAAACGTTAATATAGGATATTAGAATAAAATTGACAGCGAAAATATAGTTAATAAATTGGAGATTTTAATTAAGAACCAATATGAGAAATATTATTTTTCAAGATAAAAGGTGCCATGAATGATTGAATGCATGCAATATTCATGAAACGATATGTTTTTCAAATTTGATTAGGCAAAGCATATATAAGAATCTCTTTTACAATTGTAAGTTTGTGCCATCCATTCCACATGTTTTTTTCTGGATGACTTAATCGGGAATCTTCGTGAAGAGGGCCACCTAAACGTCAGAGACACAAGGCATAGATGGGATCAAACATGCAAAAAGTCTAATGTTGTCTTGGATCCCATAAAACTGGGAAGTACATAGGGATGTAATTGGTAATCGTTACCTACCTTTTTGAATTAAAAAATGTGAAGAGGGTCAACTAAGCGTTTTGGTTAGTTGCAACTTGGATCCTAGACTTCAACTAATTAATTTTTTTAGAAACTTAAAAAGGTAATAATTAGTAAAGACTTATATATCGAAAATACTAACTTCCTTGACAAGTATCACAGAACGCAACAACCCCAACCGTTCATAACCTATCCCTTTGATCTGTCCTTGAGAACGGACAAATTGAGCCATACTAACTTCCTTGACTGGTATCACACTTTTAGAATTGTTCTCAAACATGAGAATAAGTTATATGTGCTTGAGACCCCCATTCCTGAAGAAGCTCCTGCAACTCTTAGAGCCGTTTATAATGCTTACTTGAAGCATGTTGATGACTCTCCCGAGGTTGCATGCCTCATGTTGGCGACTATGACACCAAACCTTCAAAAGGATTTGGAGCATCAAGGTGCATTTTACATGCTCACTCAGCTAAAGGAAATGTTCCAACAGCAAGCGAGGACTGAACGATTCGAAACCTTCTAAGCATTGCATGCATGCAAAATGGAGGAGGGCCAAAACGTGAGCACCTATGTCCTTAAAATGAAGAGTCATATCGACCACTTGTAAAGGCTCGGATCCCCCATAAGCAATGAGTTGGCCATGGATTTGATCCTTAACTCATTGCCTAAGTCAATTTGATGCTTTTGTTTTGAACTATAACATGAATGGTTGGGAAAAGTCCATTTCAAAGTTGCATGCGATGCTTAAAACTGCCGAAAAGAACCTGCCAAGGAAGTCTACCAATGTTCTCATGATACGAGACGGAAGGGTCAAGAAACCCCAACTTAAAAACTCCAAAGCTAAGATACAAGGCAAGGTCAAAGGCAAAAAGGTTGACTCGATCTTAAAGCCCATATAGAAAAAGAAACTAGCCAAGAAAGATGCATGCTTTGAGTGCGGCATTGTTTGCCACTAGAAGAGGAACCGTCCTACCTACCTAGCTGAGTTGAAGAAGAAGAATGCCGCGAGGGCTCTTCAGGTATCTATATGATATAAATTTTTACTTTTTCAATTAACATTTGGGTATTTGATACAGGGTGTGGAACTCACATTTGTAATAATGTAGAGGGTTTCAAAAAGAGTAGCAGCTAAGTATGGGCGAATTGGTACTCCACGTGGGAAACAGAGCAAGCGTTGCTGTCATGGAACTTGGAGATTTTGATTTACTTTTACCAAATGGCCTGTAATTGAATTTAAACAATAAATGTTTAGCTCTAAGTCTGACTCGGAATATATTTTATCAGTTGCATGTTTAAGACAATCAGGATTCACTTATTGTTTTGTAGACGATTGTTTTCATGTTTTTAAGAATGACCTATTCTATTTTGAGGCATGACCTCTTAACGGACTTTATGAAGTTAATCTCAATAGTTCTTTAAACAATAGTTCTATATATAATGCAAACACCAAAAGACTCAAATATGATTCGAGTCAAAATTATCTATGGCATTGTCGACTTGGACATATAAACAAGAAACGTATATCCCAACTTCAAAAGAATGGAATTATGAAGGCAAATGGGTATGTTAGATTTGATATGTGTGAATCCTTTTTACGTGGCAAGATGACTAAAGCTCATTTCACCAGTTCTAGTGATAGAGCAAAGGATTTGTTAGGAATCATACATAATGATGTATGCGGTCCTTTCAAAACCATGTTTAGATGTGGTGAAAGATACTTTATCACATTCACTAACGATTTCAGTCATTATGGTTATGTTTACTTAATGAAACATAAGCATGAAGCATTTGAAATATTCAAGTTGTTTCAAAGTGAAGTTGAAAATCAACTCGCTATGACCATCAAAACCCTTTGTTCCAATAGAGGTGAGTATATGAGCCAAGATTTCTTATCTTAGGAGTTGGGGGATGGTCTCATAACTCACTCCACCTAGAACACCACAACATAATGGTGTGTCCGAGAGGAGGAACGGAACCTTATTCGATATGGTTCGCTCTATGTTAAGTAGAAGTACTCACTGTCATTTTGGAGTTATGCTTTAGTTATTGTCGCACGTATTTTAAACATGGTCCCAACCAATAAAGTAGACAAAACGCCTTATGAGATTTGGCATCAAAAGGTCTCATCCTTGTCTTACTTAAGAGTCTGGGGTTGTGAGGCTTATGTAAGACATGAAGCTTTTAGCAAAATTGATCCCAGATCTATCAAGTGCATTTTTTATGGGATATCCTAAATATAGGTTAGGGTATTTTTTATACAATCCTTCCGAGAACAAAATTTTTGTTGCTCAGATAGTTGAGTTTTTACAAAGCAAGTTTCTAATGGACGAGGCTGGTGGGAGCAATGTAGAACTTAAAGAAGTTCAAAAACCACAAGGTGATGCACTAGAGGTTGGTACTAGCACTCAACAAAGGGTTGTTGAACCTGAGAAAATGGTTGATCAGGTACTTGATGAAACACAAAGTGTTCGTAGATCTGGTATACTTCGTCAAGAACCAGAGAGATATATATTTCTCGTGTCTAATGATGAGTGTTTTGTGGTGGATTTTGATGAACCCACCAACTACCAAGGAGATGTCTCAGATTCTGAATCTGACAAATGCCTTGAGGCCAAGAACACTAAGATGCAATCCATGTATGATAACTAACTATGGGACTTGGTAGATCTTCCTCCTAATAGTAAGACAATAGGGAGTAAATGAGTTTTCAAGAAGAAGACTGATGTGGATGGAAATCTACACACATTTAAAGAAAGACTTGTGGCAAAAGGCTTTACCCAAACTCATGGTGTTGACTATGACGAAACCTTTTCTCCTGTACCGATGCTTAAATCTATTAGAATCCTTTTCTTCATAGCCGCATATTGTGACTATGAGATATGGCAAATGGATGTCAAAATGGCTTTTCTTAATGGACCCTTACTTGAAGATGTCTATATGGCTGAGCTTGAAGGTTTTATCGATCTAAAGTATCCTAATAAAGTGTGCAAGCTTAAAAGATCCATTTATGGATAAGCATCTCGAAGATGGAATCTATGTTTTGATGAGAATATCAAAGAGTTTGGTTTTAACAAAATCGAATATGAGAAGTGTATTTACAAAAGGGCTAGTGAGAGTGTAGTAACATGCCAAGTCTTGTATGTCATTGACATACTATTTATTGGAAATGACATCCCGACTTTGCAACGCATTAAGTCTTGGCTCTGGAAGAGTTTCTCCATGCAAGACTTCGGAGAAGCTATATTCTTGGAATAAAGATCTATAAAGATAGATCTAGGCAACTTATTGGCTTAAGTCAAAGTGATATATTGACAACATCTTGAAGAGGTTCAAGATGCAAGACTCTAAAAGAGGCTTCTTTCCAATACCACATCGCACGTTTTGAGCAAGTCTCAAAGTCCTAAGACAAAGGTTGAGTTATAAAAAATGAATGGTATTATGTATGCTTCTGCAATTGGATCCATCATGTATGCCATGTTATGCACAAGATTGGACGTCTCGTATGCTTTGAGCATGACAAGTAGATACTAGCAAAATCTGGGAGAAAGTCATTGGATGGTTTTGAAGAACATTATGAAACACTTACGAAGAACCAAAGAGAAGTTCCTCATCTATGGAGGTTTGGAAGAATATCTTAGTGTAAAGTGTTATATAGATGCCATCTTCCAAACAGATCGAGACGATTCTCGATCAAAATCGAGGTATCTCTTCATTATGAACAAAGTTACAGTTGCATGGAAGAGTTCCAAGCAAAGCGTGGTTGCACAATCCACCACAGAATCCGAATACATTGTTGCTTTCGAAGCCGTACACGAAGCTGCTTGAATGACGGAGTTCATTGATGATCTAGGAGTAGTTCCTGCCATTCAGGATCCTATAGAGATCTTCTGTGACATTAACTTTGTTGTGTTTGACGTATGTTGACTTGTTTTAACATTTGTGAACTTTTGTTGATTGTGTTGACCTATGTTGACGTTTTTAGAACTTTTCTTGACTACTTTTGACGTTAATTATACATATGTTCACCTAATTTGACATGTGATGACTTATGTTGACTAATATTGACTACGTTGACCTAATTTGAGTATGTTTGACTTGTTTGACTTATGTTGACCATGGTTGACTTGTTTTGATTAAGTTGACAACCTTAGACCTTCTTTGACATATGTTCAGTGAATTTGACTTGTTTAACTGTTATGACTAATGGTTCTTAATTGATGAATGAGGCTTCGTTGACTTTAAGATGTCAGCTCCGTATTGTTAAGGAGATTAGTAAGATGTTGACACCTAAGCAGGTGGATATATTTTGAGGCACATGCTTTGGCAGTTGGTTGTATTTGATGTGTCTGAAAATTGACCCAGGTTTTGTACAATATATATTGCGGAGACGATGTCCGCGTCTAAAGTTGAATACGCCTATTGATGAGGCAGATGAGTTGTGGTTTAGGGTAACCCCACGTTAGGTGATACGATTCCAGAGTAGAAGTTTTGAGATCGGGTAAGACGACCCCTGCATTTAGAGATTTGGTGTTTCCTTAGTCTAAAAAGTGCATCTCCACAGATGAGGTTTCGGCCAAGTTAAAGCTGAATGAGACGTTTGTTGGGGACAAAAAACTTAGTGATGAGGATTGTGTTCGCTTATGTATCATAATGCTCGTGGAATGGGGATTTATGGGAAAGCAGCCTAAACAAGTTGTTGACGACCAATTTCTTCATCTGCTTGAAGATTTTAGTGCCGTTAATGAGTACCCTTGGGGTCCCAAGGGTTCTCGTATTTGGGAGCAGTCTTATTAGATATGCGGTTATGATGTTGTTGGTGGGTGGATAGTTGCCGATTCTTCGACGAGTAGATATGCGGTTATGATGATGATGGTGTCGAACAGCCTACGATGAAAGCCCGGAATAATCAGGTGGATCAGTCTCACCCCCTTTCTCCCACCTCATCTCATCATATAGACGATGATCACGGAAAATTTGATTATGATGATCTTACATCCGAGTAGGATGCCACCTTACGGGAGCAAGTGGACACGCAGGATGCCACCATCACCACATTACGGGAGCGAGTGGACACGTAGGATGCCGCTATCGTCACATTACAGGAGTGAATGCAGACAATGCAGTAAGTTCTCAATACGCTGCTTCAGGTATTAAGTTGTTAATAATTTGTTGTTTACAAATTGTATCTTAATTGATTTTGTATTTAATGCATTTTTCTCATTAATTAATTCAGGGCCACAATGATGATAACGGTCATATATTTGACCCAGGTACCCTATCTGCAGCCTAGCTCTCAGCACCATGTGAGTTTCATTTGGGCGTGATCTGCGAGAGCAGCGAGCAACCTGGGCTAGGCTATCACCGTTCACAACACCCATTGATCTTTACCAGTTCGATGTCACGATATATAATAGTGCGAAAAAAATCAGGTAAAAGGAAAGATCGACTTGAAGCATTGAGTGAATTCATTGACGGTCTCAAAAGAATATTTAGACTCTATAAACTATTGGGAGGATGTTGGGTGTGAGACATCATTGCATTATGTTTTTTTCTGTACAAACCCTATCATAATTTGCCTCAACAGGCCCACTAGGTGATTTGCGGAGTCTAGTTGTGCAAGAATAGGGAGAAGGTAATTTCTATGGTAGAGTTAAAGGAGAGTGGGTTGACTTAGGAACTCGTTTTAGATTATAGATTGAGGATGCTTGATATATTCTTCAGGGCACGTTATGATCACATGCCTGCAGAGTCACAGCGACGAGCACAGGGCATCGCCTGATATTAGTATTGCTTTTAGTTATAAGATTGTATTTGTATATTTTTAGCATATAAGTTGTTTTGAATTGTATATGTTTCCACTTATTGTTCACTTTGTTGTGTCTACCAAACACACTAGATAGGGTTTAAAAACAACAATACAAAACAATAAGTGAAATACATAATTTGACAATCCAATTGATTGAATGATAAATACAAATTACAATAATTGACTATTAACTTATTGAACAACCGTCTTGCACTTGAAGATTCGGTCATTATCTTAGAAATTACTACCGGCATCATAGTTTCAGAATTTGACGTATGTGTCAAATCTCTGCGTGTAACATAGACCTCGATGCTAAACAACTCATGGACTATTGTGTATAATTTATCAACTTTTGGTTTTTCATTTGGAAAATGAAACTGTCAAAAATGATTAGTATGAACCATTTCAGAAAAAAATATATATTTTTTCAAGCAACAAAAACGGAGTGTTTTGAGAGAATTTAAGAAATAAGTCGATGATCATCTTATTTTATTATGTAAATTTTAAAAATTTTGAAAATCTCGAGAAATGTTATCTAAAACGGATAAAATATAGAAGCAAATATTATCCAAAAGGACAAAAACCTATCACACGCAACTTGCAAATTTGCATGTTGTGTGTGCCCGTCTGCGGTTGCGTACCGGTCACAAGCCCGCGTCCTTGGCCATGAGCCAACATCCTCGGACATGCAATTCGCAAACGAGCCAACGTCCTCACAATTCGCAAATTCACAAGTTGCACTTGGTAAATTGTTTTTTTCGAACTCACTTCTTTGGATAAAAAGTTAAATTTATTTTTAATTTAGTAGTTCTTAGTTAACCTCCCTATTCGAAAACAAAAACAATGTCACAGATGCGGAGGGAACAAAAACAAGTAGCACAAGGCGGTAGTAATCACCAATTTTATGTATTTAAGAAAGTAAATAATTATATTTGATTAAGAACGGCGTTTGATTAGATATTAGGTTAAATCTTCTCTCTTTTGGGAGGAAATTTGTTAAAATCTTAAATTCTCTTTCATTCTCTTCTCTCAACTAAAAAGACTCTGAGACACAAATACTGTTCGCCTTCTTTTCTGTCTAAAACTAAACTCGGAGCAGGCACTAAAATGATTATTAATATAAATTAAAGAACAAGTTAACACGTTAGACCAATTAAAGATGTCCAAAAGTAAATGAAAACAGTAACAGTTGCCAGGAATTTATCGGTTCATAATCTGACTTCAGTTATGATGCTAGATTAAAAACATCGTTCGATACTACAACTTTGTGAAGTTTACATGCGTCAAAAATACAACTAAAGAGAGCGAAAAAACCTCGCTTTCTATAATACTGAACACAGCACATACGCACACTATAGTTTCATGGCCAACAATTATTGAAAAAAGAATGAAGTTCTCTCAAATCCCTTTTGAAATCCCGACATCATCCATTGGGCAACGTCCAACACAAAATCCTCGTAATCCCAGGAACAAAAACCCCAGTGCCACTCGCTAAGTTTAGTAAAACGTTAGAAAATAATCTAAACCCAACAAACTTACTTTGTGTTTGGGTTCTGGTTTTGTTTCTGTTTCTTGGGGTCCAATGCACCTAACCCTGCACCCAACCCAACTGGTGCTTGACCTTGTTGTTCTGGTTGTTTGGTTGACTCCTCAGAAGTGGGTCCGTTGGTGTCGTCAGTGGTTGCACTTTCAGGTGTCATGCCGGAATTTATTATGTTGAGAAGTTGCGTTAGTGGTGGAAGCGCTTGTACTGGGACGCCATGTGGCCGAATTAGTAGACCTCTAGCAGCAGCTTTCTTCCTTGCTTCCGCTACAGCACGAGCGGATCTTTCGTCAATGCCCCTACCACTTCGAGGAATGTTTTCTCCAGTATTATTGCCGCCACTACCTGAAGCTCCACCGCCAGATGCGGCTTGGAACGCTTGTATCAAATCAGGGTGAGCCTGTACACAACAACAAAGTTAGAAGAAAATTAACTTGAAAAACTTTAAGAGATGTTTAACAAAAAATAACATTCAAAAAGCTTTTATAATCAAAATACCACTAAATTTGGCAAATCATTTCGAGAAAATACATTTTTTGCAAAACATCGACCATTTTTGTGAAGTTCTCTTTTCAGCGAATTTGACCTTTCCTCCAAAGTGTAGACTTTTATTTTGTGAAATTTGAATTTTTCTGTGAATTTTCCCTACTTTATAATATTGACTCTTTTTTGAAACGTTTAACTTTTTCAGCGAACTTTGCCCTCCTCATAGCACATGTTGACTATTCACCCGTTTTATACCATTTTTGAGAATACGTCCTTATTCACAATATTGTATGTGGAATCTAAGAGTACTGGGGTACAATTTTTCTTCATGTGTTAAAACTCTAAAAGTGACAACCACAAGTATTACATAAGTAATTATCCCTAGTTTAATAGATCAATTAAAACTTAAAATCTTAAAACACCTTTAAGGATGCGGTTTGTGATGTACCTTTAAGAGATCAATTGCTGCTTGAGCAGAAACTGCATTTACAGCTTGTCCTTTCTGCTTTTGTGCAGTCATCTGTCATCATATTATCAATTATCAATAACAACTAATTAAGAAAAAATATAACTACATTTAGAAACCGTCTAACAAAATGACATAAAACCATAAAACGTATTTCTACCTGCGCCTCCCGTGCTTTAAAAGTTTTCATCCAATTCTGCGAGTCACGAGTCCTTGAGTCATCCTCTCCAAGTTGCTTCACAAGTATATCGTACGTCTTCTTTTCATGCTGTTAAAATATATATATATATATATATATATTTCATGATGTTAAACAACAAGTAATATAATTAAACAAATTTTATTAACTTTTAGAGGTGTATAATATAGCATGCCTGATGAGAAAGCTTGTAGGCACCAACACAGTTGAAAGCGATTGCAAGTGCGTGATAGCAGATGGCAGTTTGGATATGTTCTTCACCCAAAAGCCTCTCATTCTTTTTTAAAGCTTCTTGTAAATAACGAAGAGCCGTATTCATTTTTCCTATGTCTTGATACATCATTGCAACATTAATGTAAGTTGCAGCAACATCAGGATGATCTGGGCCAGATGACAAGCTTAATAGGAGCAGTGCACGTGACATATGTCGCAATGCAAGTTCTGATTGGTTAAGTCCGTGATAGAATAACGCCATGTTCCCATAACTGCAAATAGGTGAAACTTTAGACACATGACATTATTTTGATGTATTGAAGGTTGAAAAAAGATGCAAAATTGGCACCTGTGAGCTGTGTCTGGGTGGTCAAGACCAAGGCACCGTTCGTTTATAATAAGTTCCTTGTGCTGCTGCATAATGGCTGCAGCCATGTCTCCGGCATGGTAAAGAACCATGGCTAGGTAACTACACGAAAGGAGAAAAATGAAACACAGTTAAAAGTCAAAAAAACAAAAAACAAGTCTTTAAGGGAAATCGTTAAAAAAACAGAAACGATCTGAAAACCAGAGGTGGCAATGGAAGGTCGATCAAATAGGGCCATTTGGTACCCTTCAGGATGGATTGACTTGCAAACACTTTTTTTTATCCAAATATAAAAATACTTTTTATTATAAATTAACAGTTTAACTATAGTCACTTAAACCATAATAACACAAGCATAATTAAATTTTTTATATTAAGCAGTTTAAAAGATCGTATGTCCAAAAATACACATTAGGCGACTTGCCGAACCACTTCACCAGTTTCCGTGTTAGCTACTTAATTTTATGATTAACCAATTTGACCCGTTACAAATAGAACACAGCCCAGATTAAAATATTCATAAGTAAATAAGTTGAAATGGCCACTTATAAGATCGTACCGACAGCAGTTAGCAACCTCACGATGCATTGGACCCGTGACCTGTATTTCATAAAATTAAATAAATAAGAAAACAAAGTCATTTAAACGAGCATAAAATGATTTTCAACTAAACCCACCATGGGACTAAAAGGATCAAAACACACACCTGCTGAAGTATTGTAAAAGCTTCCGTAAATAAAGTGTATGCTTCATTAAGCATTCCCTGCAAGAATGTGACAGTGGATTATATAAAGAATAATCAATCATACATTCTGAACCATATACATTATACTATGTTTTCTACTTTAATTAAGAATACACATCGTTCACCATCTCAAAAATTGTGTTATTTCAAAAATTAGATATTTTTGCTACATCATTTGTATGTGCTCATATTTAAAGAACTTAAATATACAAGAATTTAAAAAAATAACAAGAAGTGTTTTAGGCCATCTCAACCCGTTTTGACTAGAACCAATCAGATATAATAAATGTTACGAACCTCAGCCAACTGAACTTTTCCTGTTTCCACCAGCTCCTTTGCTTCTTGACATACGGGTATTGAATGCTTCACTACAGGTTGAAGATTCAATATATCTGATGTTTGGAAAGGTGTTCCTGCACTAAGATCATACTTCTTCGCAGCTACGGTTACTCCCACCTGTTATCCCTTTATACAATCAGTTTCATCGTCATAGAAAAGGCAGATATTGTTAATAATATAAAGGAGAAATATAGTAATTACCTTCAAGCAAAGGTTACGAATAACTGAAATCTTCTTCACACGTGACCTTGCATCCTCTGGCAATTCAAGCTGCAAAACGAGAACAAAGATTAGTAATAATGGAATTAGAAAAAAAAAAAAAAAAAAAAAAAAGGATTTATAGCAAGGGCAACAATCAAGTTACCTGGTATTTAGCTTTTGAAAATTCGTGGATATCAGACCACAGGATTTCAGAACTGAGACTCATGCAGGAAGCTTGCTTTTTAGTAGCAACACCTCCAGCTTTCGACCTTGAGTGCCCCTTCGTTGATTTTCCTGAAGCTTGATGGCCCACAGCGTCCTGTTACATATTTTGTTAACTCAGTAAGGCTTTCACTTTATACCTTTCATTGAGGAAATAAAATTAAAATGACGAGAAAAAGCATATTTGTTCTAATAATACTAGAATGAATTTTCAAAATGTAAGTTAATTGTTGACCTTCTTCTGATTTTTGGACTGGGCATTATTACCGACACCTTTCCCAGATGCTGACTGGCAATCCCCAAATAAACAATTAAAAAAATGAGCAACTGCATGTCCAATATCATGATCTGCTGTATCTCTCAAAACATCCTGAGTAACAAAAGATTAAATAATTAGATACCTAAACCCGATAACAGAAATTACGATTTTTACCCATCAGTTAATAAACATATTGATCATCAGGTTAACCTTGAGGATGTGTTTTGCACATCTAATGATGATCTCGTTGGAACAAAGATCCCATAAATGAGGCAAGTGTTTCGTACCATCAGCTACCTGGGAGTTATAAAAAATTGGTCATTCGTCAACCAATACATATTATACCATTAGATTTTCTGTTTGTTAACTGATCTTACTTTGCCAATATATCGAACATTTATTCCATGGGCATGGAGTGCTTCAGTGAGTGTCTGGCCATCCATTGGTGAAACTTCAAGTGTGCAAAGATCTTGTATGAATTTTGGAAGCACGGTATCCTTTAAATACAAACTGACCTTCCGTACACTTTCTTCATCAGCAGCAATCTCCTGTTAATTACAGTACAAGAGCATGTTAGAGACATCTCATTGGATTTGTGTTACAAAAAAATATCATTGTGAAGAATTACCTCAGGAGTGCCAGCCAACTTGAATTCTGTAAATACATTAGGATTAAAACGTATACCATCGGTTTTATCGACCACCTCATCAGTCTTAGCACCAGCTTGTTCGACAGCCGTTTTATCATCTTCTGACTCATGCTGCATAGCAAACAGTCATTATTGCAAGCACATGTACAATTAACATAATTCAAATTTCAGTCCCTGCTCAGATCGATAATAAACATTTAATGAGTATGACAAAGAGATCTTTACCTGCTTAGCATCAGAGGTTTCTGCTGTTTCTGCAGTCTTGGTTTGACTTTCTTGGTCACCATTATCATCAACCTTTGAAGAATCTGTAGATGCAGGTGTTTCCTGTGGCTCAATCTTAGCTTTTGAACTCTTGGCTGCTTCAGCCTTCAATTACACCACATAAATTACAAGGGCGCTGTAATATTTAAAATAAAAATAATTTCAACAGAACGTACAAAAAAATTTACCTGGCAAAACGCAGTGATTAATTCAGGTCTCAATATACAAAATTTGGAATTTGTTCCCGTATAATTTGCATCACGGGGAGTCACTCTCATCAGGTCCAAGAGATAGTGCCTAGACACGAAAATTATACACCAATATTATACGCAAGTCCAAAACAAATAACAAGATATATTCATAAAACAGTTATCAAAAATTCACCGATCATCACTTCCAACAATGCCCTTGCATTCAACTGGTGCAGCTATTTGGAAAACATTTCCGGACCCATCAAGAACCGTGTGTTCCTTCACCCGGAGGCGTTTTGAAGCTTCCAAAACCTAATGTTTAATTTGGTTTAGCATGTGTTAGAAAAGTAAAATAAATTAAAAAAACAAAAAACAACAACAACAACAACAAAAATGAAAGGCAGAATCAGAAAACTGCAGACCTTGGCATGAAAATCTTGATTCCAGCAAATCTTCTTGCCATTGTCAACAGACCCATACAGAAGTGAATCAGATTTATCACCTTGTAAAATTCCTGGTAAAACACTCTGGGAGAAAATACGTATACATAAGATTGAGAATTAAGAGAAAAGCTAAACCCAACAACTATATATAGTACGCACATCATACAAACATGCTCATATGTACTACTTACATATAAATTAAATTAATTATTAAATATGACCATTAGAGGTGGAAAATTTAAATCCCAGCCCATCTATTCATGAATGCCGATTTGGGCTGTCTTTTCTCTCAAACTAATAAGATGAGTCAACTAAAAAGTTTGGAAAGAAGAAAACCAGGTCAAACAGGTTGCATGCTGTCCAAAGTATATTTCTGGAATACAAATATTCAACCTCATATTCTATTCAAATACTACTTTTTAAAAATAATAGTCTTGCAAATCATAACAAACATATTAATTACTCCAAAAACATATTAAGATGAAATAGCAAATGTTTACAGGGTCAAACCGACCTGACCTTGCTCATTTCAACCCACACTAAAAATGATCCATTTAATGTACTAAAAATGATCCATTTCAACATGAACTCATTTTGACCCACTACCCAACCCACCATTGTGGCCACCTCTACTGACCGTGTTGATTTAGTAAAAGTGCCCAAAAGTATATGCACCTGTGCTACTACTCTATGACCTCTGTAGTCAACAATAGCCATCGCAAGATTATACAGCCCCGGAACATCAGCTTCTTGGTATGCTTTCGTGCCTTTTAAATCATTGTTAGAAGATGCATATGTGGCTTGTTCACTCTCTGCCAGTTGTGCCTCTGACGGTGCATCAGAAGCTGATTCCACAGCACCATTTACATTAGGATTCTCACTAGACTTGTCCCCGTTGACCTTAGTAGACAATTTGGTCAACACCTTTTCAGAAGAATTCAAGTTTGAATCTGACGACTGCTTCCTAGACAACTGCTCGAGATCCGCATCAACAGCAAAGCTGAAGAATATGTTGTTGTGAACATACCTAAAACCAGACACAAAATTGTCACCATTTGTTAAACATCAAAGGGTCAATAGGGTGTGTGATTGTGTCATGTTGAATAATCAGCAAGTAATCAACTCGAATAAAATGTGCTGTAGAAAATACGGTCTATATGTGCTTCTGCTGTGTGAAGTTGAAATAATCAGATATTTGAATAAGAAAAGATAACCAAAAATGACATTTTGAATAAGGAAAAAACAGCATTGAAATGGTTTGTGAAGTGCAAAATAAAACATCTTTCCACTTGAGTTTTATAAAAATTGGTATAGTATTGTTTTCCCTTGTATATCAATTCTGTTGCAACTGGTACAAAACTGATTATCGAAAACCAACTGTTTGACGATTTTGAAATCATATAATCAAAAGCAAAATCCATTTATCTCATAAATATTAAGCCAAGTTATTTATACTTCATGTCCAACTAACCAACTATTCAGTTCCAAAACGCAAATCTGAACACCCTTATATACATGCAAAACCAATTATGAACAATATCTGCATAACTGCATCGTTACCCTACTTACATGTGAAAGCACTCGGGATCGGTTGGATTTATTGGTGGTATGCATCTACTGATGACTCCAATAGCACCACTTATTGCAGCATCAACGAAATCAGAAGATACCTTATACAGAGCTCTATCTCTCAAAATCCTATACACAACAACCACTTAATAAGAAACTGACAGAACCAAGCCAAAAGAAAATTATCGCAAATATACACCAACTCAAATTTCATTTGTGAAAATCTGACAACTAGAGGTGGCAATTATGACCCATCTACTTATGAATGGGTCAATTTGTGCTATATTTAATATATCTATTGGGTTAAACAAGTAGAATTATGACAGAAACTAGATTTAGAAAGAAATGAGTCAAAATAGCGTTTTAAAGGGATAATATAAAGCAAGATAATATTTGTAAACAGTTAAAACTGATTATTTAACTTTTTTTACGAAAGAAATTAGACTTTAGGACAAAGTGTTACGGATCATCCTAACCCCACCAGTTTTGAGTAGTGTAACAAAAAACAGCCTTCGGACTGTGACCTGACCTGACCTGACCTCTGCAAACTCTAAAAAAAATGGAAAAAATAGTTTTAAACCTTTCTTGAGGGCTTGCATGAGGAAACTCTCTACAAGACTGTAGTTCCTCATTCCAGTCTCTTTGCATGCCTATCAACTCACTCCCAAAGGAGAGAGTAAGTGAATTTTCAGCTCTAGCTGCATCGCGTCTATGATCTACATGATACAATCAAAACATAATTAGTAATGGTAAGAAAGAAAACCATTGGCGTTTAACATAGAAAAAACAAATAAATTACCAGGAACGGGGTGCAATCCCAGCCACGAATTTGGGGGCAACAATGACTGAATGTTTTCAAACGGATGAGCAGAAGCCTTACGCTCCAACATTTCACGAAAAGCTACACATTTCAAAGAAAGAATCACATCAAATATATGGGAAAAAATACACAGAAATTGCTACCAGTATAAAAAAAAAAATAAAAAAAAAAAAAAAAAAAAAAGGAATGAAAATATAAATAAAACATAATGATTCACCTTTCTTGAATTTGGAGCTAATCTTCTGCAAGAGGCCAATAAGGGTTGTTGCTTCAGAAGCAGCTTTAGTCGGTTTTGGGTCAAGGGTATTTCCGGAACTTGAGTTAACATAAAACGTGGTTGTGGTTCCGGTTATACAATACTTGCTGCCTTCCAGTGTCACCACATCCAGATAAATTAGGTCCCCAACAAGCCTGAACTTAAAATACCCTATGATTAGGTCGTTAAAGAATAGAAACCACAATTCACTTTTGAGATATGATTTCGACCCATTTACTAACTGATGGGTAGATTCAGTTAATGCTTTTATCTCTAAGGAGTCAAACATGCAAACTTGAAAACAAAAACAAAAAATAACAAAAAATGCTAAAGAAACTGATTAAAATTTGCCAAAAGTGTACTTTTGATACATATAACCCCCTGAATGAATGCATCAAAAAGAACTAATAAAATCTTGTAATCTAGTTGATACGTCGTATAATTTATAAAAGAAAAAAACTATAATATTTGGACAAAAAGTGTTTTGAGTCACTTCATTAGCTTACACGTGACATTATCCATTGCAAGCCCATTTAACCACCGTTAATTCACTTCATAAGTTGCCTCGTAAAAGACATAGGAAACAAACCTTCTGTAGCTTGGAGGAGGGTTAAAAGAAGAAAACACAATACTTTCTACGCATTTGATCTCTTTGGAAGGAGATGATAACAAACTTGAAAGTGAACCAGAGACGTCTTCCATGAAACCCAAATTTTCAAGCTCCGAGACCTCGGTTTTTGGGAGGTCTATTTTGATTTTTTCAAAATAATCAGTCAGGAAACTACATCGTGAAATGAATTATAAATGCAAATTTCGGGCCCAACGTACCTCCTGAATTTGCAGTTGCATTCTGCCCCATCTCATGTTGCAATGCAAGTGATGTCGATAAGGAAGAGTGTAGTGTCGATAGAGAAAGCAACTCTCTGGTACGGTGGACATGCGCCCTGATTGATCTATCATCATAAAGGGCTGCAAAAGTGTCATATATTAAGTCAGAAACAATAAAACAGTTATTAATCCGAGGTAAAAGGTTACAGTGTGCCAAATATGATCACAAAGATTACATATTTCAATATAAAATAGTTACTATAGATCACTATCATACCAAATATGTACACAAATATTACATATTTCAATATAAAAAATTTACTTTTTTAATCAAAATGATTCAAGACGTTTTATGGATTAAATTTTTCACTATCCACAACTTTCAACCAAGGTTAGATCCTTTCTTTTTATCCAATTTTTTATATTTTACTAGATTGACCCGTTAGAAACAAACATAATCAGAATCAACCGATTTTAACTAAAAGGGTCAAACTTGCCACCTGCCCACCTCTATACTGATGCATTGCTCCAAATGGCAACAAGTAAAAGAATGTAATATACCTGCAATCATCTCTAAAGAACAATCTCCAGTAGTGATGTCAGCAACTTCAGAAATTTCATGGTAATCTTCTAAATGATGGGTTGACCCATCCTTAGCGTGAAGTAATAAATCATAGCAAGTAAAAAAGCATGTCTCAGGAGCATCGAGAAGGAATTGTCTCACGTCCATAACAGAGTCACTTGGACTCAACTGCCAATTTGATACATGTCAACCATTGTAATCTAAAGCTAAAACCATGAACTCTCTAAAATAAATGAGTCAAGAATAGCATACTTGCAACTCGAGCTTTTCACCAAATTGTGTTTTGACGGGAACAGGGAAAAGATGTATGTCACCTGCGCCAGAGAACACACCATCCGCACTAGGGTAAGTAACCAAAACTTTTGAACATTAAAGATATAACAAGTATTATGGTAAGCAAAAACCTATGATATGACGCATTTATTGCCTTCTCCGTGAAATAAGAAATTCGTGATTATTCATTAGAGTATTATTCTTATTCTTTCTATTTATGCGTACACTTTTATAAGGCAATTAAGTAAACAATAAGCACGTGCACATTTATAAAGTACATGCATACAAACACAATACCTGCACAAAGATAATTGTAAGTAAATCATGGTTTAGTATATATCATGATTACCATGCATTCATAGTTAGAACCATACTGCTGTTTCCCCATTATTTTCACTCAATGATACAACTTAATGGCTCTAAATTCAATAAGCAAATATAATAGAAAACTGGAACAGTTCTAACAACAAAGCTACAAATGAACACCTACTATATTACACAAAGTTATTCATAAATACGAATGTGCAACATTAATGTAATAAACGAAGTGATTAGAAAAACAATTGCTATAAATGGTTTCACCTTGCTTAGCCTGATTCTCAGAGCTTGCAACTTCCGAGTCCTTAACCTCCTGTTGTGCCGGTTGTATCTCAGCGGGAGGTGCGATTCCATTAGCTTCCACCTTCTGTTCTTCAACAGAATTCAACTTTTCTTTCGAATGACCATTCGATACAACCACTTGTTCAGTTGTAGCATTTGTGGCGGTAGCAGTGGTGGCCGCGTTATTCGTAGCAGCAGCAGCAGCAGCGGCAGCGTTATTCGATCCTTTCTTATTCCTCCCTCTGCTTGATTTCCCAGCCATATCTTCTACTTCCTAATCACCTAAACCCCAAACACAAACAATATCACTCTACCATAATAAACCACTATTATAATCAACATTAACACAAAAATACTATTACTACAAGAAGCAAAAACAACAACCCGCAAATTCATAACTTCATAAACCAACAGCAGAAGGGATAAATCTAATGAGAACAATTCACAAAATTGACATAAACAATACTCATATCATATACATACGCATATATATACTAAGCAACTATAAGCATATAAATATGATAATAAAGCTATAAAAAGATTAATACCCAGTAAATACTAAACAAAACCCTGATGAATAAATGTTGATAGGTACATAAAAATCTATAAAAATTAAAGCTTTAATGAAAAACCAACCTGAATTTGACTATCACCGATTGAAATCGGCGGATAAAATACAGGGAAATTAAGAAAAAAAAGATATGTGTATATATGTATATTGGGTATTATTATCAAAGGGTTTAAGAATTAAGAAAGAGAATGGAGGGATGGATGGAGGGTGTGGCGGCCGAAAGAGAGTGAGTGTGTGTGTTTTGTGGGTACTGATACAGGAAAAATGTACAAAGAAAGAGGGCTTTTATTGTATAGTTTGAAACTTCTAATTTTCATTTTATTTTAATTTAATTCTTGGGTGAAAAGAAAATATTAATATAATCTTTTGTGGCAATTTGATCAATTTGCTAACATTTATGTCATTTTCCACATTCTGTAATCGGAAAATAATTATTTTGTGCATACTGACGTAGGTAAAATAAATGAGTAAAAAACAACTATCAGATTAATCTTACATAGTATTCGGTCATCAATTATCATAGTAACTTATCATTCTGTCTTATACTACACAATGTTATATGCTATTTTACAAGTTTCGGACAAACTTTGATTCATATAAAACAAGTTGGAGTGAGGACGCGCACTTTGTTTAACATCCAACTATAGGATGTTTCGGTCTTGGTTTTTGTGATCTTTTATGTGTCAATTTGGCCCTTTTCGCTAAGCAGGGAGAGAGCTCGCTATAAATTTGAATTCCTTTTATGGCTATGTAGTAAAACGAATTCATCTTTCTCGTTTTAACTTTCTCACACCTAATAAGGGTTGCCATTTGTGGCTTTATCAGAAATGGATTCCATATCTGGAAGAGCTTTTATGTTCGACCCTTTCGTGTTCATTTCCGTCTAATGCCTTTGTCTAGAATTTATCAATCGTGGTTTATAAATTTGTCTAAACTTCATGATATTTATCCCCAAAAAAGATAAGCGCTATCT
This sequence comes from Logfia minima, assembly GCA_963921325.1. Lineage (NCBI taxonomy): Eukaryota > Viridiplantae > Streptophyta > Magnoliopsida > Asterales > Asteraceae > Logfia > Logfia minima. The sequence goes on from OY992776.1 coordinate 3,403,891, forward strand.
CATGAATTATGATCTCTAACACATGCTCTTTAGACATAACCAGCATGATACTTGCGCTACGTAGCGGAGTATAGTATTTTATTATAGATAGTGACTCAACAACAATCGCACGATTACATGTGAATTTGTGATGATGAGTTGATAGCTTGTACGTAGAGTTCGAGTTTCAGAATACAAATGATAAAAGGTGAGAAAATGTAAAATGATAAAGTTATATGTAAAATAAAAATTAGACAAATTAGATAAGGAATGTGAAATTGGTAAAGTCTAATTTTAAAACTTTGTAAAAATAAAATACCTATATCAATAGTATATAGATATGTAGATATACAGTATATGAAAATCATATCATAAGTAGTAGTATATGGAAATCATATCATAAGTAGTAGTATATGAAAATGACTTGATCTAGATAGATATATTCAAATGCTTATATTCAACAGGAATAATATTATAATTTTAATATGTTTTAATAATTTTAATGTTCAATTGAAGAAGCTTTATAAGTATTATAGAATATATCGCAGTACGAGGCCAAAGGAAATTATAACGTTAAATCAAGTTATCGACAAGCGTTTCTTCAACACTAGCCTAGTATCCGCGCAATGCGACGCGGCAACAATATTATTTAAATGTATAGTCGTTAAGGTATCAATTAAGTTTAAATGTCGGCATATCGTAATCGGCGTGATATACCAAGTAGCGAGTACGAGGCCAAAGGAAATTATAACGTTAAATCAAGTTATCGACAAGCGTTTCTTCAACACTAGCCTAGTATCCGCACAATGCGAGTTGATGGTGGTGACGATAGTAGCGAGTATTATGAACCAATAAAGTTGTGGTTATTGGAGGTAAAAATATGGTTACATGATATATGAAGTAATTTAGAAGCAATATGTTCCAAAATCAAAATAGTTTTCAAGCTATAATGAAACACCTTACATATGGTTGAATAAATGTCACACTTTTAATGACTTAAAAGAAACCATTGTAACAATATATCATACCGTCACATTATGTGGTCGAATATTTTATCTATTGTCTTAAATAATCAATGTAGAAAATTACTTATAAATAATACTAAACTCGTGTTCAAACAAAAACGAAGGTGACAATTGATTGTTGTTGTTATTCATGGTGCCAAAATTATTATGCTAAAGTTGAGAAAATAATATGGTGTAAAAAGATAGAAGTAGGTAGAACTTTGGGTCTATTAGTATCAGTTAAATGCTCGGGGGATAATCATCGATTAATTTGTTTTTTTGAAAGTTTTCGTTTATTTGGGATCCAATAGAAACAAACATTGAAATTGGTGAGCAAGAGGGGAATATACACCGGTATTCTCGTGTAACAATATGATTGAAAAATTAATAAGTCCCCTCTTTTGGACCGAGAAACATGATGCATTTCACTTGAACCAAAACAAATCACTTTTGTATAATTTGGCCATGGAGGTGCACACTCGTATTCCATTCATATTGTTTAGTTATTCCATATTTTTTATTTATTTTAAAATAGTCATTTATTTCTATAACTGGTTCCAAAATAAATAAATAAATAAAGTAATATGTGAGTTAATTTCATTTATATAGAGTTTCCATGCACCTACATTTCATCGTTTAAACTGATACTTCTTTTCAAATTTAATTGTGAATTATTTAGTTGACTTAATCCTTTAACTTTTGAATTGATAGAGTATTTATTTATTAATTTTCATTTAAATTTGAAGATGAGTTTATTTGTGGTAAATTATGAATTTATTTGAAGGGGTAAATTTGTATTTTCTTTATGTTGAGGTCAAATTTAAGATTAAATGAAGAGATGGTTTATATGTAGTAGAGATGAGTCTCATCCAAACACAAGGACGTTTCCTTCATGTACTCCAAGTAGAAGTTTCTAAATGCAAGTATGGAATCTAATAGTTTTTTCAAAACTCCATATTAGTTTGTGAAATACTCGCTCGAGGTTATAATTGTTTACCTGCATGCACTTTTTCTCATACAAATATTTAAACAGTTGAACATATATATTTTAGTGCCCGTTGACAAAACTATGTGGTTTGGTTTAAATGTCTACCTTCGTTTTATGAAAATGTATACATCATTGACTATGTGTAACACCTCATTCCCGAATATTTATGTTTTATGAAAATGATACAAGGCATTGATCTTTAAATACTATCTACAATCAGTTTCAAATCTTAAGCATAATGTTGGGTCCCTAATCCTCCTTGTAATTTATATATGACATGTAAACCTAATTAGTTTATTAGTCCATGCATATGTTAACAGAGACATCTTTTGTAGCTTAATATAATAAATCTTGTGTTCATATCACACTCTGATATATACCATATCAAGATCAAATTACAAGAGCTTGAAGCCGATAAAGATTATTTGTAGCATTTGTCCAAGTCAAAGACCGAAGACGAGGAGATAGAAGTCAACACTTAAATGGAATTCGATATTCTCAACTGATTGACCAGTGGTTCAGGCTATTATCAACAAGTACAAGCATCTGACAAATACCCAGTGTACTTGATATTGCTCATCTTATACATGTTTTACCCTCGTAGTATCTCTCGTTTTATCCGTATTTGTTATAAGTTTAGTGAACTCTTGATACTTAATATGCTTTGAATGTGTTTACTATTATTAGGAACGGGTGTAAGAAGAAAATGGATGAAAGGGTTGAAGAAAATATCGGGAAAGAAGAATTGTTGTAGATTCGGCGAGGCTTAACGGTTTTGGCCATAACTCCTTCATACATACTCCGATTGAGTTGATTCAAAAGTCCAAATTCTTGGAACTCAAATAGCTACAATTTTCAGGAAAATGTCAATGCTAGAAAAAAAGAGAACCTTCTGGGTGACCATAGTACCCATATAGATACTATGCCCTGACGGGTTTTACCCATTTAAATACAAAATCAAACACTAATTAGGGGTTGGCTTTAATTCTATTCGACTTGGGGCAACTTTGGGCGATTTACAGAGGCCAAGAGAGTACTTTTCCACCATTATAACTCAAGGATTGAAAATTATAACATCAACAAACATTATAATCTTCGGTTTACATCTTTTATTTTGAAACAATGTTTACTTCCATTTCATTTATATCTTTTGTTGTTTCTAACCTAGTTAGGGGCTATTACTTTTACATTCATTTGGATGATGTGAACTGTTGATTACGGGTGTTAATCGTTTGACCTTTACAATTATTTAACTTGTGTTTAATCGAAGAACCATAAGTATTTAGTTTTACATGTTGATTTTTCTGGTTGGTGAATTGTCTAGTGTTTATAGCGGAAGTTTTTATATTTGAGGTTTATTACAATCGTTCATCTATAAATTATTGTCAACTGATTGCGGAAGAAAGATTGGAATATGATATGTTAATTAAACATGAATGTGTTTGAATTGAATTTAATTTAGAGGAATCTAATTAGGTTTACTAATTCAGTGGGAGTAGTTTTACAAGATTAAATTATAAGTTTACGAATTGAATCAAGATTTAGTTTGTTTAGAAATCTATAGTAGAAGCAATAGGTAACTCTAATCATACAGTCATGAGGAGTGAAAGTGAATCATATTCTTGATACAATTTGAGAAACAATATAAGATAAACTAGTTTTAACATCACCCTGAAATCTTTGGTAAGCTAGTCCAAGTGAGCGTTGTTATAATATTATATCAATTCTAAATCAATTTCTTCATAGTCAAACATGTTCATTTAATTTTAATGTTTATTTAGAGAAAACTGCAAAGCAACAATTTGGTTGCAAAACTCAAATATTTATTTACTTGTTCAGATTATTCGCATGCTCACTTACGTCACTCTTAATTGCACAGTTCCTTGGATCGACCCGGACTTACTATAGCTACCACTACATGATAGGGTACACTGTCCAGTTGTGTGATAATCTAATTGCAGTATTTTCTTGTTATAAATTTTATTACTAGATTTTAAACATTAGTACTTGAGAAGGCTTACACGCAAAGCTACATAATAGTTGTATATATCTTGTATAAAGATATGTACAACCACTTATATTATCTTTATATAATAAAATCAACAGTAATATTATCCTTATAATGTAATATCACATCCAAAACATTGGAGGTTACATTCAACCTTCATCAATACAATTAAAACACGTATTAGGGTTTAAAGTATCCGTTTGAATATTTATTACATTATAAATATCCACATGAACAACCGTATTGAATGTCCAGAATAGCATTAACTACAATTTTTAATTTGAGCAGTCACTCCTGTTAGTCATCGAGCATTATGCCAACACTTTTAGTAAGTATTGAATCACTAATACTCATCAGCGTCCCTAAGCTAAGTGACTTATTGTAGTTAAAAAATTTCATCAAGTATTGTTTACTTATACTAGTTTTACTCAATAAAACTTTAAACTTTAGAAAATTTAAATCACTGATAGTCATCAGTGAACAATTGTAAAGTTATTATTTGATTTAATCAATAAAACTTTAAATTTGAGAAAATTTTTATTCAACCCCCTTCTACAGTTACATTTGTTGTTACTAGTTAAGTTAATACCAACTTAGTGGACCAACAATTGGTATCAAAGCAAATTGGATAATCAATATCTAGATCTACTACGACAACTAACCCTGTATTTGAAGCTACAACTCTTACATCGACAATGGTTCCAAAGGGAAACCACCTAGGTTCAATGCTGATCAATTCCAAATGTGAAAAGGTGGTAAGCTTTTGTTTTTAGGGCTTAGTTTTTCAGAATGCATCCAACTTTGTCAAAAAAGCTATTGTGTGTATCGTTCTTTAAGAGCCTCTATTAAATGTATTGAACTCCTAAAAACCTCTAATTAGTGTATCAAACCGACTATAACCGGTAATCATCTAGTTTTAACCGGTTACCATACTTTTCCGGTCATCTTCTCCGGCGAAATACCGGCTAAAACCAGCTCGGTGACCAGCTTCTGCTTTTTCCACTAAATCGTTCGATTTCCACATGTTAAATGTACTCGGTTTCCGTCGCACATGTTGAGTTGCACCTGAAGATGGACAAACTGAGAAAACTGATAAAATGGAAAACTGAATTAAAAAATTATTGACTTTGTGTAGCTTGTAGCTTGTTTAACTCAATCACCTATTGTTATATGGGTCGCTACACACATACTGAGTAGCTTGTCGCATACCATAAATCCAAGGTCGCTACATCTCAGTTATGAAGATGGACAAACTGAGAACTAAAAAAACACATACCGAAACCCATTTGAAATTGTGCTCTAAATCAATTTTTCGATTTGCTCCTGGAGGAAGGGTGGTATTGTTCAAGATCTTTGTTGATGCCAAGAAATAAAACAAAGAAACGCAAAAAATAAAACATTTATTTCATGTGGCCGGAAAATCGCCGGAGAAGATGACCGGAGACAAAATGACCCGCTAAGTGTTTGATAGGTCACCCCATACACTAATTAGAGGTTTTTACGAGTTCGATACATTTAATAGAAGTTTGTAAATAACAATACACACAATAGCTTTTTTGACAAAATTAGATACATTATGACACATTAAACCCTTGTTTTTAAGTGCTCAGGACCCACTTTTAATTATATTCATGAATCAATGCCCTTATGTTCCTCATATCACTCTTGAAAGGAATCCTACTGTTAGTGGTAATGATGATGACACAACTTCTATGAGTATAGTCAAACCAATAAGTCAATGATTTAATGAGGAAAAATGTTGGTAGACATTGATCCTAAGCTTCAAACTTTTATGGTCATGTCTTTACCAAATAGTATCCACCACTATGTCATCAAATGCACAAGTGGTAAAGAAATATGAGAGTCTTTGTGCACTCTATATGAGGGAACTGACCTCATTATCAAAACATATATGTTCTTTTAAATCGTTAAATATGAGTTGTTTATGGCTAGAAAATCTGAAAATCTCACTCAAACATACAATCATTTTAATTGCTTAATGAATGATTTAAAAATTGTTAGCACTAAAAAGAACACACTAAATGTCTTGAATAAATTCATGGATGCTCTTCCTAGTTGCTGGTAAAATTCAACTTACATCCTTAGGGACACTGGTTACATTAAAGAAAATGACAATGAAAACCCTTTTTGAAGCCTTTTTGCGTAAAGAACAAAACAAACTTCAAAAACTTGAACTTTTTATAACTTACAAACTCAATAACATTGTTGTAGTTGCAACAGGGGTATAAGCTGAAGATATCCTCTCTACATCAAATGTGGAGACTGTTGATGATCCTACTAAACTCAGTGGTGGTAAAGCTAATATTTCTCTTAATGAGGATGAAAGTGATCTTGAGTCACAGGTTGAGGAAATCGCTATGATGGCTGGAAAATTCAAAAGTTTTCTAAACAAGGATCTCCTATGTAGGACCGAATAAGGACAGACCTTTAACAAGAAATCAATATTCAATAGCTAAAGCGCGGAAATCAATAGCTATTCAATGTACGTTATCAATAAAACTAATCACACAACCACATATATTTTGCATTAATCAAAGCATAAAGTGTGGGTTACAAATACTGACCAGGGAATAACAAAAGTTGTGCTCCAATTCGTATCTCTCCCAAAAGTCCCGTAACTCAAACACTAATTAGGTATTTATACTATTACCTAATCAGCTAGGCGATATTGATGATATCGCCTATGCGATATTGCCAATATCGCAATAGCGATATTGCCAATGTCGCTATTTACATCAGAAATAGACTAAGTAATTACAACTCAAAACTTAGACCAAGTGACAGACACACTAATGTACCAACAAACTCCCCCGTGTCTTCAGCTTGGTCAAATAGGCTTCATTTAGTCTTCACCAACAAACTCCTCTATGTCTTCAACAATTAGACACTCCCCCATTGAGATATCATGGTCTTCAGACTATTGATGTCCAGATTCATGTGACTGACACACCTTTTGCATACAATAAGATCTTCAAACTATATGACCATCTCTCAATCATTAGCAGCTTCTCCAATAGAATTTATCTTCACAGTCTTTGGAGAATAACTAACATCCTTTATATCTTCAATATTTGACTTTAACAAGATATGTGATATTGAATAAAACAACATAGAAATAAAATATTTTTGTAATTTTCTTTATAAATGAAAAGTAAAGAATACCAAAAGAAAAATAAATCGGGGATAAGATTGTAATATGTCTGCTTAAGGATCATATTAGGATAACATGCAGTTATTAGGAAATAGTAAGTGTTATTTCGATTATCAGTATAGTTGTCCAAATTTAAATTTACTAAGCATAATTAAATCACCGGTTATAAATATTAGTTCAAGACGATTATTGGTATGTTTGTCCATATAAATATCCAACAAGCAGAATTTACGAGTGCAATTTGAATTATTATTCATGATTATCAGAGTAGCTTCCCATTTGATATATTCTTATGATCAGGATACATGCATAACTTACATGTCAAGAGTGTTATTTATTTATTTCATCTTTAAAGTCAAATCATGAATAATATGTTCAAGTACTTTTGTACTCAAATAAAGATTAGATTTGACTAGGTTTAGAGACAAACAAATCTAAAATCAAACCAGAGGTGACAGGTCTGTACTGTCGTACAACAGAGCGACATAGTTTGACTAGAGACCTTGATAACTGTATTCTTGTATCTTGGTCGAGTTCGCTCTATGTTAAGATATACTGACTGAAACTAGGTTAACATTTTTCTGGATGTATCAAAAGCAACACTCAGTATATCTCCCAGATGAATTCTTTATGATACTCAATAACATATGTTATGATAGTATCTATCACATGAGAATTAAGACTGATTGTCATACATCAAAAGGAAAGGGTTCACATGATAATGCCGATACTTAAGTTTATTTTGTGCACTGAAAAAAACTTTATGTTAGATATCTACCAATACATCATATGATGAAGCTAATATTCAGAAAAGGTAGTTCAAATATGCTAGATAAATCTACTGATACATCAAACATAACCATAAAATGTTTTCTAGAATTAAGAATCTTGCTGTTCAAATTTCTGATCGAAATAATCAGAATTTTTAATTTTTAAAATTACTCCCCCAGAACAGCAAATTCTTTTCTCAATTCTAATTAAGAGGAAATCCCCTAAAAATTAAACTAATTTTTTAATTTAATAAATTTCGCAACATTACATTTCTTTGATACTAAAAAGTATAAAGAATGGTTGTTGCAATACTAACAAATTGAACACATAGTGACGAAATAAAAGTTCCAAAATCACATATCAAGTCAAATCAAATTCTTTTAACCACGTTATTCCGTCTCGAAACTTTGATAATCTCATCCATTCAATCACAATGCACCACACTTAACTACCTTGAAAGCAATCTTAACACAATACACATCCTTGCAGTCACTAAAAATATAATCTATCAAAAATCTGACTGCATCACCACAAACAATGAAACATTAGATTTTGTGGGACACCCAAGCTTTGATAGTCTTGGGGTGTCCATTATCGTTCATAATAATCACATCAACGAGTTTATGATATTTTAAAAAATCACTTGATTTCATTGATGTGGTTAAAACCTTGTTTTTCAGTAAATCATTTTCTTTTACTAATGTGATAACTTCAGATGACGCATTATTTTCTACACATTTCTTTTTCCAAACTTTCTAAGGAATAATTGGTTGCTTATTTACATCATTAAACTTTCGAACCATTGGTTGAGTAGGTGTAATGTTATTAACTCTAGAAATTGGAACATTTCGAGATAATCCAGGTTGTTTTGACTTATGAAAGTTTCTAATTTTAGAATGACTTGGATTATTTCGTGATGCCCATTTTCTAGCAAGCACTAGACACTGATTAATGAGATGACCCTGCTTCTTACAGTAGAAACATGATCGTCTCTCTCGGAAAGTTTGATCATCACTCAACAGTGGTTTTGGCGACAGAGGAACCCTACAAGGCTTAGGCTTAATTTCAGATACATTTACTGCACATGAACACTTATGCGAACATGATGGAATAAACGTATTCACATTTGAGGTAATCTTTGAAGAAGGATTTTTAATTGAAACTTTACTATTTTGAATATTCTCCTCCAGTTTCATTTTTAAATCCTTGATTACTGGTTTCTTTTTAGAAAACATTCCACCTCTACCCTCGTTAGTAAAGATGAAAATTTCAGGTTTGAGGTTATTCTTCTCAACTTTCTGTATAACCTCGTGAGTTACATCCTCCACCTCTACCACCTCTTCAACATTTGTTGAAGGTACAAACTTTATTGGTTCAACTTCAGGCTTAACTGGCTCAGCCTTCTTATTATTTGAACTCAAAACTTGTAGCAACTTAGGTCGCTTGACATCAGCAGCCTTAATAAGCTTAGGCTGTTTAACATCTTCAGCCTTGACAATCTTAGGCTGATCGGGATTATATTGTAACATCCTCTTCTGCGGTCTGGTAAATTCTATTATTTTAATCAATTATCTAAACGTTTTAGAAATTATTTAATATTATGTGTTTCATTGTAAAACGTAGATAAATAAGTCCTTTGACTTATTGTGACTAGTGAAATATTAATCGTTTTAAATTATTATAAATGACGGTAAAATAAAATAATATTTCTCGCAAACGGTTTTCAGGTTCCAGACAAAAGATTTAGGACGGGTATAAAATTATACCACTTTTTCACAAGCCGACTTTGCAAGCCGACCTTAGATTCATATATATTCCCATGTCTTCTTCTTGTTTCCATTTTGAAAAGCTTTCAAATCAAAATTCAAAAGAAACCCAAAACCAAAATTGAATTCATGCTTGTGTTCCTGTGATTCCGAATTAATAACATCAGATTCATCATCATCTATATCTTAATTGCATCAGATTTATCCATCCTTTTATTTTCAAAAGAAAGAAAAAGAGAAGTAAGTTTGAATTGGAATGTGTAAATCGAATTGAAGCTTGATATGTTGTTATTAGGTGTTGTTTGATGTTACTTGAAGTATTAGAACCCTTAGAATTGAGTTTTCTGAAGTTTTGGCGAGTTTTGGTTCGAAAAACTGGTAACAGTGGCTCAACTCGCAGTTTTCAGTTCGTCCTGCGAGTTGACTCTGCGAGCCGAGTTGACTTGCGAGTTGACTTGCGGTGCGAGTTGACTTGCGAGTTGAGTTGGCTTGCGAGTTGACTTACGAGCCGAGTTGACCTGCGAGCCGAGTTGCGAACCGAGTTGACTTGCGAACCCAAATTCCTGCGAACCGAGATTTTTTTGACCTGCGAACCGAAACCTGCGAGCCGAGTTGAATCTGCGAACCGAGATCTCGCGTACTGAGATTTTTGTTTTGCAAATTTTGAAAATGCGCAAGTGTTTTTGAGACGCGGTTTTGTGAAAATATCATCAACTCGGATTTAATTGAAATTCGCATGGTCACTCGGAAACGACCTAGTAATCAAGGCTATATTTTAATAGCCTAGGCAGTTTTTGGCCATCCGGGGTCATCTAGGACCCGAAAATGGCATTTTTCAGTTTCAAGCGTCATTGCGGACTTTTCTAAGTTCATTTCTGATTGAACTTTTGTTTGCCTAGACTTCAGGGATTACCTGATTTGATAAATGGAATATAATGATATTTACGGAACGAACTTCTGACTTGTTTACGATTTTCTGTTTCAGATCAGCGTAAGACTCAGTGATATAAGAATCCTGAGTGTGGAGACGTCAGAGGTATCGGTGAGTGGATTCAGAACTCATCATTTGATTTAGTTGTAACTATTTGGTTACAACAAGTAAACGTAGATGTGTATTAGACTGTTTAGTCTTGATTATTGATTATTGATCTACGTGATATGTGAACCAATGTGTACTATGTTATTGAGGTCAACGTGTAGTTGGACTTCTGGTTATTATGTGTTTTACACAGGTTTTGATTCATTTGTTGTGTTTGAGACCTGTGTATGTGTTTAATAACCAGTAGTTATCGGTCTATTCTGTATTGGCCATACGGATTGACGGTAAGTGTTCTTGGGGGAATCCCCGGGTATTATGATATCCCCAGAGCCACCGATCCTCATTGAATTATGTGTGTTTACGATTATTTGGTGTAAACAACTAGTTATGCTAAGTTGAATGTTGTGTGATGAACCTATTCACTTAGCTTTGTGTTAACCCCTCATTTTACTTCCTGCAGGATATGTTTTGTTTAATTGTGGGTGCAGGAGGTGATTGGTTGATCAAGGAATGTTTGACTGCGCTCTTGAACTCTGATATGGTTTTGTAATAAACCTTGTTTTGTGAATTTTTATAATACCCCGCCTTTTGTAGTTTTTAAACAGTTTGAATTTGGTGTATATATTGAAAATGTAAACTGTTTATGTACAATGTTTGATATATATTTTAATGTAATGTATTTTAAATTCATGCTTCCGAGTTTATTAATATAATATTCTTATATTGAAAGAGGGGTGTTATATGTATCCTTCTTAAGAACAGAAGGTACATAATCTTTAATTTCGTCCTGTGAAAGAATAGGTTGATTCAAATTTGAAGGAGGAGGATGGTTATGATAACCAATTCCTGCTTTACTCTTTGTATCAGTCCGTTGGCTTTGCAGGATGTCGGAAAAGACCATAGTAGATGTGGAGATGTTAAAAATCATTGCCTTTAACTCTTTCTTTTCGTCAATAAGGGTTTTCTGATTTATAGTAAAGACTTTTTCGTTATCTTTTAAAACTTTGTTTGCTTCAATAAGATTGGTTAGATCTGTATTCAAGCGATCATTATCTACTATGAACCTGTTGATTTTACGAGTTAGTGTGATACAGGAATTACAATCAAAAAAATCAAAATCTACCTCATTTTGAACATCCGCCATAAGAGCTACATTCTCTTGTTCATCCACAGCAGAAAAATCATAGGCTTCATCGTCCAACAGTAGAGCAGCCTTGGCAACCTCATTCTCCTTCTTGAAAATAGAAGGTTTGGTAAATCCAGTAGACGGTTGTCTACCTTTCTCACACTCTCTAGCAAAGTGACCAAGATTTTGACACTTGTAGCATCTAATCTTGGACTTATCGAAACCCATGCTAGTTTTATCAGTGACATCTTCAAGAGACTTCTTTCCCGTTCTCTTCAAATAGGTCTTCGTTCTTCTGGTAAGCATAGCCATGTTCCAACGAAGATCCACTCTCTCTAGCTCATCAGGATCAACTTGAGCAAAGTCCTCATCGGTAAGATCTACCGAGCTAATCCTTTTTGATAAAAAATCATCATATGATGACAAAAACGCTTTGAAGATAACTGCATGCTCATTGTGCGATGCAGTAGCAGAGGAAGATGAATGATCTGGGATAGAAGAAAATGTTCCAGCAGAAGTACCACTTGAAGAGTAAGTGGTTCCAGTAGATGGTCCAGATATAAGAGCAGTCCCTCCATATCCAAAACTACTTGTATTAGGAAGAAGAGAACTTGATCTTGTACTTTTCTTTTGAATATCTAAAGCACAAGTTTCTAATTTGCCAACAAGCTGATCTAGAGACATAGCCATCACTTCTAGATCACCTTCCATCATTAACACTCTTGTCTCCCAGTTAGGAGGTAGAGCATTTAAGAGTTTCTTGTTAACTTCAACTGTGGAAAACTTGTAGCCTCCCTCAGTCAGCTCGTTCACGAGGCGTGAGTAACGACATAATAAATCCTTTACTGACTCATTTTTCTAAATGTCGAACAAATCATACTGTTTCTTCACAAACTCTAATTTACTTTGCTTATATTCGACAGTACCTCCACATCTCTCAGCAATTGCATTCCAAAGATCATAAGCTAAATCATGGTGTTTGAACATCTTCATCGTGTCAGCAGGAAGAGACATGGTTATAGCTGAATGAGTCTTTCTTTCGCACTCCCAAGCTTTTCGTTCTTCAGCAGTCATTGAACGAATGGGTTTTGGAGGAGGAACACCCACATGTTCACCACTTGCGGCCGGTCGAACATAGCGCTCGATCAAAGGTATCTCCATTTCGGGGTCAGTAAAAGCAACAAAAGATAAAAATCTACCGCGCCATTCAGAATACTCCATTCCAGGTGCAAAGAATGGAGGTTTGTTTGCACTACCAACCTCAGCGTTGTGTTTTAACATAGCATTAACAGCTTGTAAAGTAGACATTTTAATATGTATTAAGTCCGATTAAGTTTTGAAAGGAAAATTAAATTCTGATTGAAAACAGAAGAGCGATATTGGAGATATCGCTATAGATGTTGATGATTGAGCGATATTGATGATATCGCTATCAATATCGCTAATTAAAGCGCAAATCCAAATCAGAGTAATAATGCGATAACACAAGCGATATATAGACTAATATCGCTAAAATTAATTAGACAATAACCGGCGATATCGCATCTAATATCGCTCAAATTAATGAGTACAGATCAAGAGATATCGCTGGAAATATCGCTCAAATTAATGAGTACAAATCAAACAACATCGTTAAAACCCTAAAGGCGATATCGCTGCTAATATCGCAAAACGGCTGGAAATCCGAAAAATTACTAATCTCACAAATCTAATCAAGTTTAGGGTAGTTGAAGATGAACACTAATTCCAGAAAACACTAAAAGGCACTAATTAATCAGTTTTAAGGTTAAAAAGCAATTAACCCATATGAAAACTAGTAACTTAGCGTTTTTAACGTACTAATATTGATTCAAAAACCACTAATCCAAAGGATAAATGGCTCTGATACCAATTGTAGGACCGAATAAGGACAGACCTTTAACAAGAAATCAATATTCAATAGCTAAAGCGCGGAAATCAATAGCTATTCAATGTACGTTATCAATAAAACTAATCACACAACCACATATATTTTGCATTAATCAAAGCATAAAGTGTGGGTTACAAATACTGACCAGGGAATAACAAAAGCTGTGCTCCAATTCGTATCTCTCCCAAAAGTCCCGTAACTCAAACACTAATTAGGTATTTATACTATTACCTAATCAGCTAGGCGAATGCGATATTGCCAATATCGCAATAGCGATTTTGCCAATGTCGCCTTTTACATCAGAAATAAACTAAGTAATTACAACTCAAAACTTAGACCAAGTGACAGACACACTAATGTACCAACATCCTACTCCTTTGATATCTTGAGTCTCTACCTCCAGATATCTCAAAAAACCCTACATGAAAAAGTATAAGGGAAAGCAAACTTTTAACAAGGCTGACGCTATATGTTTTAACTTTCAAAAACTTGGTCATTTCGTTGCTGAATAATGTAAATGTCGGCGTGTTAAAAATAATTCTTCAAGAGAGTCTCAAAAGACATCAAAGTATAAAGCTAAATACAAGAAACTCAAAGAACAAGTATGAAAGAAGGACAATGGTTTTGTTGCTGAGCATAGAGACTTGCTTGCTCATTGTGGACTCACTAGAGGAACTTCATCATCCTTTGGAGACTCATCATCATCTGATCATGAAGATCTCACAAGTTTGTATCTAATATTTAGAGCATAAGGAGTGGTCATTTGACCACTTGCAAAAACGATTGGCACATTGACACCATATTGTTTTTACACTAAATTACATTGAAACTTTTACTTGTACTTATTACATTGGATATTAAGCCCACGTCAAAATACAATTTTATCAAGACAAAATCATTGTTCAAGAAAAAAAAAAAACTAAACCATTAATGGCTTACCATTACGAAGACTACACCGAAGATGGAGCGGTGCACCAAAGGTAAATCGGTGTAGGTCAATGTGTGGTCCTCCATCCACGTCGACCACGTAGGTTGACTATCTATGCTTTAACCTTATTAAAAAGGAGAATCGATCCACTTGTGAGTTAAGTGAAACTTCTTGGCCCAAATATCATTGGTATATAACTGAGTCTTATTAAATGTAACTAAACAACCCTAAAAAAACTTTACTACATACTTAACAATACATACAATATTATACAATATGATTAAAGTCAAATCCCCAATCTGACCTAAGGGGTATTTTTGTCATCGCACAATCTTTAAAGACGTTTCCACTTAGAACATTATCCCTTCGAAACTTCTTTGTACCAAATTAACATTACATTAAACCCATTAGTGATTCGTCAACCTTATTTAAAAGGGATTCTGGGTTATTTGTTCGTTAAATATACATTAATTTTTATAATTACATATGTCATGTATGAATATCCTTGATTCATTCAATTGAGGGAATACAGAAAATAAATAATTATATACTACTCGACGACCCGCACAATGTGGTGGTTATAAATAAAAAATATGATAACGGTCGACAATGCTAGTCGTCTTAATTGACAATGATTGTAAACTTTTGTTTCAATTTCATTTATACTTTATGTTAGCAAAACCATTATATTTTAATTATTACTAGATTATAAACTCGCGATAGCGCGAGACGAATTTATTATTTATGAATGAATAAAATATCTGGTCGAATTTTTATTTAGTCTATAGACCTGCGATAACACCAGACAAATTTAACTTTTATAAATGAATAAAAAAATTGAAATCAATTTTTTTATATAATTTATAAACCCGCAATGATGTTGGTCGAATTTAATTTTTATTTCGTCGAATTTTTATATAGTTTATAGGCCCGCTATAACGCGAGAGAAATTTATTTTTAATAAAATTAATAAAATATTGTGGTCGATTTTTTATATAGTTTATATACTTTTTAATTTTTATAAATGAATAAAATATTTAGTCTATTTTTTTAATTTAAATAAATACATCAAATATTTAAGGGGCAAAAAGTGTAAATATATGAAAGAAATTAAGATCGTTGGATCGCAAATGATGAACAACAATGAAGGATTCATATTCTTACATTATATTCTCTTTTTAGTATATATAAATATTTATTTTTATCAAAATAATTATATATTAATTATTTATTATTATTTATTTTATATTTCAAATAAAGATAATTAAGAGGTGCATGAATTAAAAGAATAAAAAATGTTTGAATGTTGGACATTGTATAGGAAAGTTGTTACACATTACACATATTAATAAAAAGAAGGATATATGGTATTATTGGTTTTTCCAAATCTTCATTTTAAGCCAATACATGTAAATGTTTTATAACGGAGTATAGATATCATAGTGTATAGAATCTCTAATGCAAAATTTGAAAGACTTGATAATTTATTATAATTAGGAGGGAAAAAGTTCAAATGAGAATAAAATTTTTTGAGAGAATGGAGGAATCATTCTCAAGAGTCAATTTTCATTAAGATAATAAAACCACACATCTTTAAAAGTTGAATATCTCAAAATGGCTAGTCAAAAATTTATAAAAATTGTACCACAAAAATCATCGTTATTTTCTCTTCAATTAGATATCTCACATGGTCTACTTTCGACAAAAAAAAAATTCCCATTTTTTGGTGAGTTCTGAAAACAACTATTACATGTGATAGTCGCTAGTATCACATGTGATATTCATTTTAAAAACCCACCAAAAAATGAAAAGGAAAAGTTCATCGAGAACATATCATGTGAGGTGTCTTATTGAAGAAAAAAATGTTGGTTTTTATGGTTTAACTTGTATAATTTTTTGACTAGACGTTTTTGAGATATTTAATTTTTAGGAATGTAAGGGTAAACTGGAGTTTTGCCAAATGAAATTATCTTATTCGTTCTGATATTGTTCGATTTATGCATCCTCGCACTTAGTAATACATCTCATTTAATCGTTTAAATCTGTTAATTTAAGTGGACTTTCGATACTTAAAGGGATTAAATTATGTTTCCAGGTTTATGCGTTGATTGGGAGGAGAATTACGGAAATTGTTGCAAAACAGAAGAAAAACTGGAATAAGAACAATCTCCTGCCGGGATCACTAACCTCCCGCCGGGATGGTAAACTGAAACTGGGTACTTGGTCTCAAGGGAGATTATCAACATAAGTTCTGGAAGTGTGACCTCCCGCTGGGATCGTACATCCTCCCGCTGGGAGGGTAAACTGGAACTGGAAATGTTGGCTTAAACGAGAGAATGTGATCAGAAGTTTAATGTGGTATGATCTCCCGCCGGATAAGCATCTTTTGCAGTTCCAGTTTTGGAAATGGGAGGATAAGGCCAAACGGGGGGGATTTGTTAGATCCCGCCGGGAAGCCTTGTCTCCCGCCGGGAGATTCTGCTCAGTCTGCAATTTTTTGTTTTAAACCCTAATTAATGCCATACCTAACAACAACTACACTCTAGCTGACTTTTGGGGGATTTTTGGAGAACATTGAATGTTTCTCATCATTGATCATCTATTTTTGCTACAAGATTAAGGAATCAACTTTGTAAGACATTGGTTCAATCTAGTTTACATTTATTCATTTAAATTGAATGTTTACTTGCAAATTTCACCATGTTCATTGTTGTTCTTAGTTTAGCTATGAGCTAAGTTATTTAACATTCATTTAGATGATGCAAACTCTTGGTTAGGGGTGTTAACTCTTTGGTGTTTATTATTGTTTCACTAATGTTTAATTGAAAATCCAATTGTAATTAAGTTTCATTTAGTTTAGTTTATCTATTAATGAAGCTTTAAATGTTCTAGTGAACACTAGTGCATTATTTTGGTTTGTTGTAATTATTTGTCCATAAATGATTACCTAATCTACGCGAGCGCAAGATTTGAATGGATTGATTAATTTAACTTGATTTTGGTTGTATCAAACCTAAGAAGAGAACTCACCGTAGGTTTTATATGCTTGCGAATGTAAGTTTACAAGATTAAATCATTAGTTATTGAATTGAATTGAGGTTAGTTTAGTAGAAACCCATAGTGAACACGAAAGGAAAATTCTATTTAATCTTTTGGAAGAAGTGAATACGAATTCCATACTCGATTTAGTTTAATGAACAATAACATATAAACCGGTTTTAACAAACACCCCGAAACCATTAGTGAGTTAGTCTAGATGAATGTTTCTCTTCATTCCTAATACTTCAGTATCCACTTACCTGTTATTTATTTTATTTACATTAGCGATAATTGCAAAGCAACAATTCAGTTGCAAAACCCCCACGTTTACTTACTTGTTTAGATTAACTAAATTCGCTAAACACTCTTAATTGCACGGACTTTTTGGTTCGAATCGGACTTACCCATCCTATACTACTACGGGACAGGGTTCACTGCCCGGTTGTGTAATAGTCAATTTACGGTATTTCTTAGTATAAATTTATAACTAGATTTTACACATCACGTTCTCTCATTCTCACAAAAAAAATTATACGTATTTGAACTCGCCTCTAATTACAAGAACTATAATGTGACAATTATGCTTCTAAATGACCTTCATTATTTTCTAAAATTATAGTTAAGATTGATATAACGACTAATCACATGTTAACTTCCGATAGGTCATAGCTAACATAAATATAAATACCACTATAATTATTAGGGTAATGAAGTTATTCTCAAAAGGTTCAATTTGCTAACACAAACTCGGTTGCCTTGTTACGAAGAAAAGACATCGATGTTTATATTAGATTTATTGAATAAAAAATATCTCAATCTTAAATATAATATAAGAATGATTTTTTGAATCAAAAATTATCTTTATCTAAAAGATAATATTAAAATCAATATTATCATCAAAATTCCAATTGACGAATTAAATTAATTGATTTTGTTCAATCGGCTAAATTTAAGAATATAATGACACTATAATTAAAAAAATAATGAAATTTAATTAATTTCGTTAAAAATCAATTTAAGATAACGTTTTGAGAAAAAAATTGTCCTCATCTAAATTTATAATTCTACGACAATTTATATTATATCATCTTTCTTATACATATTGTATTCCAACGTAAAGCAAAATTTTCAATTTTTAAATACAAGAATATATATAATCAAAACTAATAAATGAAGAAAAAATATTTAAAATAAATATCATAAAAGCTTCTAGCAAATCAGAGTAATGCGTTAAGCAATGTATTGAAACTTTTTCAAGTATGTGGAAATAAATCCAATTTGGTATTAACTTTGGGTGAGAATGCAAGTACCTATTTACTATTTCTTTTTTCTAGATTATCAACTTAATTCGAGATTAACGGGTTGTTTTTATCTTCTTTTGGTTTGCAATCTTGCATGTTACAATTTTGGGCCCAAACGCTTTTTAACTTGGGGCTTATCACAGTTTAAAAAAAACGATGGTTTTGACTTCTTTTCCTAATACACATTGTTAGATCACCGGTCACTTACCAACTAAGTCAATAGAGTATATCATTGGAAATGATGAAGTCAAAACTCCTAAGCTATAAATTGGGTCACTGCTCACTGGTCGAGCTAGCCACTACTAAAAAGATGAAGTATAACTCTCATTACAAAAAAAGAAGATCAATGCAAAGTAAATAATCTCAACTATGAGTATTCAGCTCCCTAGTTCAGATTTCTCACTAAAGTGGTATTCTGACTCTGATCACATTGGTTGTAAATTGGATATAAAAAGTATATCTGGTAGCTGCCATTTTCTGGGAGAAAAACTTGTAAGCTAGTCAAGCAAGAAACATAAAACTCTATTTCAACTTCCACTACTGAAGTAGAATATGTCGTTGCCGGTGGATGCATTGCTCAAATCCCTTGGATGAAAATCAACTAGCTGACTATGGTTTCAAATTTGATGTTGTTCCAATTTATTGTAATAGTATAAGTGCCATAGCGATCGCTAACAATCAAGTGATCCACTCCAAAACAAAACATATCTATTTTCGTTACCACTTCATCAAGGATCATATCATGAAAGGTGATATTGAACTACACTTTGTCCATACTAACTACCAACTCGCTGACCTATTTACAAAACCACTCGATGAGAAAAGATTCAATTTTCTTGTCAGTGAGTTGGGCATTCTTAACTTAAATGAATAAGACTCCTTCACTGATGACGATTCTCTACCTGATAGATTAACAAGAGTTTCATCGGTGACTGTACTCTTCCTTTATTTAACTCAATCATGAGGTTCTCCAACTGACTTGATCAGCGAGTTCAGTAAAACAGTGAGTCATTCTTACTTATTTCTATTTTTCATATGAGTTTATGATATATATTAATAAATAATTATGTTCATTACTTATAATCTCTAACTGATTTGATCAACGAAATTGTACTACAATGAGTTATTATTAATTACTCTCATATATGATAAAGTCATTATTTTAGAGATCCATCTTTTACATATCACTTATGTCAATATTTTTGCAGTGATATTTTCTTTTATCTAAAAATCAATAACAATTTTTAACACATTTATTATGTTATAATCATTTTCATTTAATAAAATCAAGAATTTAATGTTTGATACGGATGTCAAAAAGAAATTATTTAATCGGATTTTAAACACTTTTTGACACTTTTTCTAATATTCTCTGTCATATGTGACCGATTTTCTAGTGCACCACATTCGATCACCATTAACGTCATTACCTCAATACCTCTTACACCATCATCACCACCACTATCCACCATTATTTTTGTTTTTAAGTTTACTTCAAGAAAAAAGACATAAAACCGTTTTCATTCTTCATTTTATCTTTACCATTCTCTTTTTAATCTCCTTAAACTCTTTCATTTTCAAAACCCTAAAGTTTCATCTGTTTTCTAAAGTTTTTGAAACAAATGGGTCAAAAACATATTTTTTCTTATATTTTTGAGCCCACGGTCGAAGAGAAAGCTCATAAACCTGAATATGTTGATGATAATCTTCATATTAAGGTTCCCAAAAATACTTATCTTGCTCGGCTAATTGAGATTCCCTGTTTTGAGGATAGAATTTCATTTTTCAAAAATCATATCATTTATCCTGCACTTACCAGTACTCTAGGTACTAGTTTTCCTCAATTACTATGTGAGTTTTTGTACACTTGTTATCATTCAATTGTGGATGATGGTTCTGTACTCACCGGGTACATTGAAAACTGTACTAAAACAATTTTTATAACTGCCAACACCATCCGTAGTGTTCTTGGGCTACCCGATTCTGATTAGTTTGTTCCATTGCCTTCTAGTGATGATTCAAAACAAGGAATCATTAATCTCACTCAGATCAATGTCACTGTCACAATTGGGGTTGATGGTTCTAGACGTTGTGGAACCATCCATAAGTGAAATATGTATGGTGTTTGAAATATTTTCTTTGGTAAAATTATTTAATGCCTAGGTACAAAACGAAGTAGTTTTGACCAACTTAACCAAATTGAGGCCCAACTTTCTTAGTCACTAATCAACAAGGTCACTGCCCCCACTCGCTCTAAGTATGTTCCATCCTCCCGTCTCTTGTCATTGATTATTAAAGATCAGTTTAATGAGTATGAGAACCTACCATTCCAGGGTATGACACCAAGTGTAGTAGGCTCAAAAGACAAACGAGGTCGCTCTTGCATCTAATGTTCACTCTAAGCTATATCTATGACATACCACAAATTTAGAGTCTCTGGCTAAGTTCAAAGAGGAGGATGAAATTGTTATTGCTGCTCAGAACATCGCTCACTCTGCTCAACAAAAACATTTAATTGGAGTGACCAAGGCATATGATGATTTATATGAGGGAATAAAAAG
Source organism: Logfia minima (assembly GCA_963921325.1). Classification (NCBI taxonomy): domain Eukaryota; kingdom Viridiplantae; phylum Streptophyta; class Magnoliopsida; order Asterales; family Asteraceae; genus Logfia; species Logfia minima. The sequence continues at coordinate 3,425,482 of OY992776.1, forward strand.
TACAGTGAGGCCTCATCTGGTATCATTGATGAGCTTACCAGAGTTATTGAGGAGGGAAAACAAAAGATTGACCATACCATCAAGTTAATGTTCGAGCACACGAAAGAAGTGGATGCTTTAAAAGCTGAAGTCCAAGAACAAAAGTTGACTTTCCTGGAGGTTGCGGCTATGACAACAGAGCTCCAAACCATCAAAGCTCTACTTCTAGATCTCTCTGCTAGTTTTGGGAATGATAAGCCCAAAAATGAGTGTAATGATGTTGGTGCTAGTCTAATGATGTTGGTGCTAAGTCTATTGATCATACAGGAAGCACATTTGGTGTCGGTTCTAGTGCTTCTTTTACAACTCCCCTTCATGATGATAAAAAAAAGAGGAAGAAGTATAAGTTAGCTACATTTTAAGTCCTACCAACATTCACTTAACATCCTGGGAAAGAAGACAGAGTGGTAGCGGCTGAGATCACTGTTGTAAACATTGACCAAAAGGTTGCTCAAGAGGTCAATCAGGATGATGTTATGACTACAGAGGTAGAGGTCGTTCAGGAAACTGTGTAAGCACCATCTTTGATGAAGTAAGCGTTGAGGAGAAAAGGATGAGTGACTTGTTGATTAAGGAGTGGGTAACGAGTGTACAAATCTAGGGGAGCTAAACTCTGTGACTGACTTTCCAACAATTAGTTATGAGCAACAAAGGTGGGAATTGATGGGAAATCAAATGATGGAAGATACCAGTGACCAGGAGATGATATCATCTATCATCTCCAAGAAAAGAAAAAGAAAAGAAATTATGAGTGACTCTCAAGTGTCAAATATATCAGAGAGTACTCACACAAATAAGGCAAAGGTCACTGAGGATATTTAGGGTGTAAAGAAGCTCACTGTAGAGCTTGAAAGAGAAGAGGAAGAGAAAAAGAAGAGGCTGTTAGAGGATCATAGAGAGCTCCGGCTGATGATGTTTGATCAACAATCAAAAGCAAATCTAGAGATAGAATAGAAAAAGAAAGCTGATGAAGAAGCTTCCATCAAACTGGTCAAAGACCTTAAGGCAAAAGATGAAGAATTAAAGCTAAAGGTAAAAAAAGCAGTGAAACCCCCAAAACCATCAAAACCAGTGAGTGGTGAAAGTGATAGACTCTTAAATGAGAGGGACAAACGTATTTATGCTCAAAGAATGGTAGGGAGACTTAACCCTGTACCAATAACAAAAGTCCTTCTCAAGAATTTCAAGTCCAACTCTCAGATCCAACTCCAAATTCACAAAGGAGATCAAAGGCATGTTATTATTTTAGATCAAGTCTACAAGCTACACAAAGAGGAACGGAATTAGTTGAGACTTGTTGTCACTCACTTCACTAGTGCAGCAAGAGATGAAGTGTTGAAGGAGATTGATCGTTTGTTTCGAAAGATAGTAAGATTGGGTTTGTTAAGACATGATGAAGCAGTTGACACTGAAGGAGATCAGGAGCAACCTATTAGCCCCAGGTATTGAACATCTCCTTTTTAAAACCTGTATAGGGTTCCCAACATCATAAATCTAAATTTGACACTACCTACTGTTATTCAAAAAGAAGATGGATTGGAAGTACTTGAACCTGAGTGTGGGGTTGTATACACATATAATATTGGTCGCTTCAGATTTCAAAAAGAAACAAAGTTGGATAAGATGGATCATGATCAATTAATGGTTATTCTCATGAAGGTAGCGTATCTCCCAAATGAATCCAAAATAAGGAAGGGAGTGAAAGATGAGGCATTGGATATAATCAAATGAGAAGTATGAGATCTTGAGAGAACTTGAAAAGATGAGGATACATGAGATGGGCTTAAAAGAAGAAGATTTGTAATACAATAGAAATTTTGTAACTTTAAATTCCTGTTATATATAAGTTATCTTTGAAAATATTATGAGCAATAGTGGAGAAAAGAATCCAAAAAGACAAAGCATATGGATCAATGAAATTTATAAGTTACTTGATGTTTAATTCTAAACACTACATGGGACTAGTGAAGTCTCTATGATTTCTTCTTATGTAATAAGTTTGTCTCAAGAGTTTTTGTCATCATCATTTTTGGGGGGGGGGGGGGGGGGGGGGGAGGAGATTATTGGGTCACTAAACGCTAATCAACTAAGTCACTAGAGTACATCAATGGAAATTATGAAGTCAAAACTCCTAAGCTATAAGTTGGGTCACTGATCGCTAGTCAACCTTGTCACGACTAAGATGATGAAGTATAGCTCTCATTACAAAAGAAGAATATCATTGCTAAGTAAATAATCTCAACTTAGTGTATTTTGCTCCCTGTTGTGCATAAGAGATTTAATCATGCGAACAATGAACGCAACAGTTGCTATTGAAGAATAAAAGCTAGTTATTGGAAGATATCAAGTCAAATCACTCTAGAAGCGCATGTTAGCTCATAATGAGTGGGGAAACTTCTTATTCGTCCAGCAACTTCATAAATAAAAGAATAAAGCAACGATCAAGTTACACCTCTCTATGTCTAAAGTCCCTGGTCAACATTACATCACCAACCTTCCGGTTCACAACTATGGAATGTTTGACATAATGTTTGATTATGATTGGTGGAAAATCAACACACAAATAAAGTGTGATTAGATAGGGACCACATAAGATACCTTTTCAACGTTTATCGGTTTGAAGAAAGCCAATCACACATCGACACGTGTCATTCTATATTCCTAGAATGTAAGAGATATTTACGGGAAATATCATGTCTATAAATAGAGTGACGTATTATACTTTGACATTTACCGCATTACATCTATCATTTGTATATCAGTGATAAAGTTTGTCTGAGTGCAATCTCAAGTCAGCAACGAATAGAATAACTTGTGTATTCGGTTTTCTGTTATCGCAGTGAGTGCTACTATAACTTGTAATTGTATTGATTTAATCTTTTGTTGTGGCTTAGATTATTCCTTATTCAATACTTTGATGTAATTTTTTATTAATAAATTGATAATTCAAGTTATTTGTTCATTGTAGTTCTTGTTATTAGCTTTCATCTTGCAATTAATACTCTTTTAAGTGTTAAGAATTTCAAAACATCAAAACTAAGAGGCAAATTGTGACCCTTCTACAATTCGAGTTATATATTGTGACTCTCAAATCACTTAACTCATAAGTGATTATTGGGATCAACACAAACGTGCCTCATTCATGTTCGTTTATTTAACCTTTATCGATCGCTTCATAAACTATTCACGGATAGTTTTCCGAAAGCTATTATAATTGAATTGTTATGTCTTGATGTACTCGGCAGGTAAATTAAGATCAAAACCGTTATGTCTTGATGTACCCGGCAGGTAGGGTCATATACTCAATGGGTACCTCCTCTGTTCAACATTAAAACTTCTTTCTTTTTGACTTTTCATCTTGTATCCACTCGTAACCTCTGAAAACAATAAGTAGGCAAACTAAGTACCAAAAGTTCATCAAACTAAAAAATATTACGAATAAAATTAGAGGTATTGTGAGGGATAAACATGATTAAATCGAGCAATTTCAAACATGTTTTTGGGCCAATTTTCTTGTTATTCTCATTTAAAATAATATTGGGATACACATAATACATCATCAAACATAAAACAAAGTCTTCAAGTCGTTGTCATTTATTTAGTCTTCTTCATAAGCCATGTTGTGTAAATCTTCTTCATAAGCAATCTCTAGCCAGTAAGTAGTACCGAAAATCCCATTTCTATCTCTTCTTCATGTATTTATTGCTCCACCCTTACTATTTCCCCTACGAGTGGTGAAATGTTTCGAATAACGTCATGAAAGGATGCGAAAGTAACATACTTTGACAAATAAAGATCAAACAAACTTGCAAAAACTTTGTTAAATTTGGAAATTTCTTTTGCCGCGATATCCGGGTCTTCCTCTAACAAACCCAAATCATAAGAAATGTTTTAAAGTAAAATTTCTGTAACACCCCTCTTTCTATATAAGAATATTATATTAATAAACACGGAAGCATGAATTTAAAATACATTAAACAGTTTACAATTCCCAAAAATACACTAATTTCAAACTTTTTAAACTACAAAAAGCGAAGTATTATAAAATTACAAAATAAGGTTTATTACAAAAACCATATCAGAGACTAAGGCGCAGTCAAACATTCCCTGATCAACCATTCACCTCCTGCACCCACAATTAATCAAAACATATCCTGCAGGAAGTAAAAGGAGGGGTTAGCACGAAGCTAAGTGAATAGATTCATCACACTCCATTCAACTTAGCATAACTAGCTAATTACACCAATTAATCGTAAACACACATAATTCAATGAGGATCGGTGGCTCTGGGGATATCATAATACCCGGGGATTCCCCCAAGAACACTTACCGTCAATCCGTATGGCCAATACAGAATAGACCGATAACTACTGGTTATTAAACACATACACAGGTCTCAAACACAACAAATGAATCAAAACCTGTGTAAAACACATAATAACCAGAAGTCCAACTACACGTTGACCTCAATAACATAGTACACATAGTTCACATATCACGTAGATCAATAATCAATAACCAAGACTAAACAGTCTAATACACATCTACGTTTACTTGTTGTAACCAAATAGTTACAACTAAATCAAATGATGAGTTCCTAATCCACTCACCGATACCTCTGACGTCTGCACACTCAGTATTCTTATATCACTGAGTCTTACGTTGATCTGAAACATAAAATCATACACAAGTCAGAAGTTCGTTCCATAATTATCATTATAGTCCGTTTATCAAATCAGGTAATCCCTGAAGTCTAGGCAAACAAAAGTTCAATAAGAAATAAGCTCAGAAAAAGTCCGCAATGCCGCTTAAAACTGAAAAATGCCATTTTCGGGTCCTAGATGACCCCGGATGGCCAAAATCTGCCTAGGCTATTAGAATATAGCCTTGATTACTAGGTCGTTTCCGAATGACCATGCGAATTTCAATTAAATCTGAGTTAGTGATATTTTCACAAAACCACTGTGTCGCACAACAGAAACCTGCGACACTAACATTGTGTCGCAATACTCAAAATGGCCGCCTTTAGCGACATAACAACTGTGTCGCATAACATTTAAGCGACACAACCTGCGACACAACCCTTGTGTCGCAATGAAGAACAGACTAGTTCCCAGATTCAAAATTCACGAAATCAAACATGTAATAATCAAATTAACCTATATCAAACCGTGTAATTCACTTATAAACAATAACAACACATAATAATCAAACCCTTACCTCGAAATCACGGATTAAAAGCTCAAATTAAATCAAAACCCAACTTTCTTACTTTCTCTCTCAATTCTCTCTAATTCTCTCTGTTTTTCACTTAAAAGTTAGCTTAGAACGTATAGAAACTATCTGGAAGTGTTTAGGCGGTGTGTATATATATTTAACACACAATTACACTTAAGCTCCTTAATTAATTTCAGTTCAACCCGTTTTGCGACACAGTCCTGCGACACAACCCTTGTGTCGCACAGACACCACCTGCGACACAACCCTTGTGTCGCAGAAAATCAAAAATTTACAAATTTTAAATCTACTAATATTTTACAATAAAACACATATTATTAAATAGTTCTAAAACAATTAAATAATCAATTAAAATAATGGAAATTACCAGACTGCAGAATAGGATGTTACAGTTTCAACCCCACCAACATTTAAACTCGGGTTCAAAGTGGCAGAACAAGTTATAACGGGAGACATATTTTTAAAATATTTTATAAATTTGACTTTCGTTGGTTGTATCATGTGTTCAAAAATGTCGCCCCTCATTTCATACTCGTTTATTTTGGAATACATTAAAAATATTTGGTTTAACAGTAAATAACTAGTCTGACAATGAACACCCGACAAAATAGTAGTTGCTACTTTAAAAACAACAAGCATTTCAGTAATTCGTTGGATAGTATGCTAACTCGACTCCGAGAAAGGTGTAACCCGATTACGTTCGCAAGAAGGTCATGAAACATTTTTAAAGTTAACCTTTGTCCTAAACCACTTTCAAACATATTACATGTCGAATTCCATCTAGTAGGTACATCCCAATTTGGACCTAACCAAACGGAATTCGAATCGACATAAAATTTCATATATTTATGGTATATAATGTTACTCTCAATTATCATTGAATCATCATAATATTGCTTGAATATGTTTAACAATACATATTTATGTCATTACGTTTGAGAGTTGAGAGTAGATATTACGTTTTTTTGCGGTTTGAGAGTGTTTTTAGAATTTCAACAAAGCTTTTGAGTGTTGTAACTAAACCTCAAAATCTAATACATATATATACTATCAAAATGGAAAAGGGGCTCTCAAATAATATCAAAAAATGTCAAAAATCGACTCTAACGGCTATATTGTCATTTTTTGACGACTAGTATCTAGGACCCGGTATCCGGCGGGTAGGATGATGTACCCGACAAGTACATCACCCTGAACTGGTTTCAAAACGGTTTCACTTCGAATCGATTTCGAACCGATTCAACGGCTAGAAAGCAAAATCAATTCGAACCGACAAAACTTGTTTGAAATCAAACCGGTTTGACTTAAACTAGTTCGAATATCAATTTACAAATTGATTTCGAATCGTAAACCTGTTCACATACAACCAGAATTTAAGTAATATCTGCCGCGTCTAAGGAACAAAAAAGGGCCGCCCAGCCCATTAAGAACACGTTCAAACCAAGCCCACTGGAATTAAAATGGAGCCGTATTTATATAAAAAAGGTTTAGGGCTTCAGCTGCCCAGCAGAACCCTAACGCTCACACACTCCAAAATCACGATAATCTGCGGCTGCAACACAAATTTACAGGTACTTTAATTCTTCTCCGAATCACTAAATTAGGTTTGTTTAGCGTATCTATGTTATAGTTTAATTTAATGCTATTCAGCTAAATATATAATATTTAGGGGAAACTAAGTTTATTTAATCAATTTTGATTACGTTATTGTTTGGGTGCAATTGACTGTTGTTCTAACGGACTTTGAAATGTAATTTGTGTATTGACTGTTTTATGTATAGTTTAAAATGCGATTTTTGTATCAATTGATTTGTGTTTACATCCTATAGATATTATTGTTAGATTAAATATTAATACTGTGGGGGAACTAATTTCAACGATTCAATCTTTCATTTGCACGATGTGGTGAATGCATATTTTTGTTTAATTTGATAGAATGAAGGTTATTGCTGCTTATTTGTTGGCTCTTCTGGGAGGTAACACCACCCCTTCCGCCGAAGATTTGAAGTGCATTCTTGGTTCAGGTATTCTTTTTAGTTTCCTAGTTTTGCTATTGTTTTCTTCACTCAACATATTTTTAGTTACGATAACTGACTTATGGGCTACCTAGTATTAATGTTCTTAAGTGCTTGCTTATATTGTTAGCTATACAAATGTTTGTATGGGCTGCAAACTTTATGCTGGATATGGACTCTTATTGATATTAAATTGCATGTTAGTTGTTGATGATATTCTCTTAAAATGTCTATACTTGATTTTATCCGGTTTTGTCATATACAGTGATATATGTATAACTGCCTATTTGCAGGGCCGGCCCCTAAATTCAAAGGCCCAGTGCCAAGACAAAAAAAAGGCCCCTTAAATGAACCTATAATAAAATGTTCATCTTTAGTACAAAATTGTTATAAATATTCAAAAGTATTATGTTAGACAAATTAAATTATATACTATTATATACTATAATACTGTAAGTATATCATATCATAATAATATCGTACAGTTTGTGCTGCAAGTATTATGTCAAATTCGATCATATAATATTGAGTCTTAAATCATACTCCTTTAAAGTCTATAACTGACAACTTACAAATTAAAATCATATAACAACAAATAATTAAAACTCTAATTTGTAAGTTGAATAATCAAACTACTAAGTTATTAAAAATTGAAGTACAATTGAAGAGCAAAAACCTCAATTAACAAAATCAAGAATACATACCTGTTAATTATAATTGATAACATAGTTAATGGATTGATTGCAATACTTATTTTCAAAAATATAGGATGGTTGATGATAAGGCTTGACCACAAGACAATTTTGTTTCCATTGCGATTTATAAAACTGTACGTGGTATTTAAACTGAAAAAAAAGGAACACAATAGGATAAAAAGAGGCTGTCATAGTTGATTTGAAGCACATGACACAAGCTTAATAGAGTTGGGCTCAAATTATATAATTGGGCTAAAGTTAAAATATATTGGACATAGTAAAAAAAGGCCCCACCTGGAACTTGGGCCCTGTGCAATGGCCTAGCCTGCACATCCCAAGGGCCGGGCCTTCCTATTGGCCTTGCAAGTTTTATGGGTGTAGATTAGTACTACTTTAACTAAATTCTATCAGAAACAGATTATTGTTTTCAATGCCCAAATCAATTTTGATTCTAGTGTTTAGTACTGCCATGATTTTGGAACTGTTTAGATGATGCATTATAGTCTATATTACATGTTGCTTTCATGTGTTATTTGTTGTGATGTGGTGGGATACACATAGAATGTAACTGGTTTTTTATGTTCTATAGGCCTTACACATGAGTTTGAAATGGAGTGCATTGATTAAGTTAAAAGTTCTTGTGTTGTGATGAAATTTTATGCATAATTATTTATGAGTTAGAAACTGATTGTGTGCAGTTGGAGCTGATGCTGATGATGAGAGAATTAACTTGCTCTTAAGTGAGGTCAAGGGAAAAGATATCACTGAGTTGATCGCATCTGGAAGGGAAAAGTTGGCATCAGTTCCGTCAGGTGGTGGTGGTGTTGCAATTGCTGCGGCAGCTGGTGGTGGTGGTGTTGCACCTGCAGCAGCTGCTGCTGAGTCGAAGAAAGAAGAAAAGGTTGAAGAGAAAGAGGAGTCCGATGATGTAAGCTCTTTTTCTTCACCTTACCTTTATGAAGTTAATTGTAGTCTGATGCTTGAATGTCAATCACTATATGTTAAAAAAAATTGTGAATTGTAAACTCTGAAACATGTCTTTATGTTTGTTTTTGCAGGATATGGGATTCAGCTTATTTGACTAAAAGAAGGGTCTTTTCTTTATTGAATTATCTTACGCAATGTGATTTTGTTATTGTCTTTTTAGTTTTACTGCCAAACTGATTTTGTACGACCATGTAAAAGTCGTGGATGTAAGGTGTAGTTGACGATCTGAGGTTTTTAATGAAAGTGGTTTTGATTTCCTACGTTTACTGCTTATTTGTTTTACGTGGGGTTAGTTTGGTTTTAGATTAGATTTGTGTGATGTGTTGGTCTCTTGTAAGCTGGTTCTCTATCTGAGATGAAGGTGTAGTAATCAGGAAACTGGGATTCTGTTTAAATTGTTACGATCAAAAATATGCAAAACTGACTGAAAGCTATTGTTTTTGACTCATTGTTCATAACTTCCTACCCAGTCCGTCAATTTGTTTATTTGTTTATTTATTTATTTTTGTTACATTTCGTTTTTCAACCATGATCATTTACATGTGCTTTTCAGAACGGATTCGTTTGCTGCATTCAAAAATGAGAAGTAACAACTTTTTTCAGGCATTGGAATGTTTAATTTCTTAAACTAGAAACTGACTGAAAACATTGTCTCGAGAGAAGAAAATTGTCATTCTGAACAGTTATCTCTTCCTACTACAACGGACAGTCCAACATACTACTTTAAAACAACCGGTAGTAAATGAACCAAAACCAATAGACATCTATCTATACATATAAAACAAAGTTTTCAATAGCATACGTGGCAGGCTTAATCACAATAAACTCACTAATTAATCTGACATGTCCTACAATTACAATAAGAATATTTTACAAAGACTATTCTGCCACTATTAAAATAAATTTATGAAATTCTAGAGTGTCTAGGTTGGTCATTTCCATTAAGTTTCAAATTCGAATTACCATTTAGAAGGATACATGATACAGTTTAAATTAAATTATTTCAAAAGTAAATGATAAAGAAGCTTCTTCCATAATTTTTGTTAATTAATTAATTATTGAATCAAATAAAATCTTTCCTATTTCACTGCAATTTTGAATTTCATTTACTTATATCATTCCAAAAACAAATGTTTTATATAAAAAGTGAAAGTTCATACAATTCTTTTATAACTTTTGTTTGAACTGATGGATCCTATTATCTATCACATCTTCTTTGATGATTTCAAAAACCAACTTATTCAAAAAGGTTTTTGGTTTGATGATTTTGAAGATTTTCATCGAGGTAACTTAACGAAAACACTACTTGGGTAACTCTTTATCTAGCGGGTTTTGGTTCAGTTCATTTGTTAAATTGTGTAGGTTTTTATGTTCCAATCTGAGTCTTATGGTTAAGCGTCTCCTTCTAAGCACACTTATGAAGGTAATATTTCACATTGTTATATGCAATCAACTATTTTTGTTTATGTGTGTTTTCAATGCACACAAGTTGTTTGATGAAATGTCATTGTCTTTTGAATCATACAGTTAAAAATAAATAGTAATTGAAACTTTCTTGATATTTATAAATTCATTTGCATATTTTTCCATTTTGAAAAGCAATGTAGATGTACATTTATTGATTCTTTTGTATTGTACATATTTTTGTGATGGACAAGTCTAAAAGAGATATTGAGAAGAATTTTAAAAGCGTACTTTGTTGTCAATGAAGGTATATCCCTCGCAATTTAAAGAAGAAATTGGTCATTTGGTTTACAGGTGTTTGTTTATACACAAAGGCTATTTGTTTGTTTGTGTTATGTATGATTACAAAGTACAAACTATTTGATGAAATGTATGTATGCAAAAATAAATAAATAAATAAATAAATAAATTAGAGTTTGCAACTTTGTTGTTTCTAAATGGTTGATTGTGTACTTTTTAGGATGACACTTATCTTAATGTAGTTAAATATAATTCAGTTTTGTTATTTTCTTTTTGTGGTAAATATACTACAAGAGGAAATATGAAATTTTATATGCAAATATAGATGGAATTATACTTTTTTATTAACAACTTAGTCGTTAATAGAAATAAATCATATATGTAAATATATATTGGTCAATTTTTTTTCATACATGTAAATATTCATAGTTACCTCGGTGTTATAATCATTGTCTTATGTCAATTTATTTCTTCACTGTTTGGTTTTCACTCGTGGCCAATTATACGTTGAACTTTCGAGAGTTAAAAGCAAAAAGGGATCAAGGATTTTGATTTGCAACAAAGACAAGAAGATCAACAACTCCACAAACAACGTCGTTTACAAAGATGTTTCGTAACATTTGTAATTTTCATAATTTAGCTTATACTATTTATTATTATTATTATGATTAGTAATCAGTATGTTTAAAACTTCAAAATTCACTGTTTATGATATAATTTGGTTTACGTTATTATTTATTTTCAGTTTCAGTAATAATTAATTGCACCTTAAATTGACAACATGAATTTATTAAGGAGTTACATACTGAACATATAATTGTATTTTTTTAAATGGTCGTGCATCGCACGGGCTCAAAGCCTAGTATGAACTATATAAATCAGTGTTCTCTTATTCTTGCAACATCATCTTTAATACTGTTTTCCGTTGGTCTATCATTAATCAAGAGATATCTTTCACGTTCATACGTTACAAACTATCGAAAGTCTGAAACTTGCTCTGCTCAAGTCAGAAGAAGTGTCCACTTCCACATAATACTCATGCTGACGTCCTTCAGTCATTCAAAATCTTGTCACCTTGATGAAGACACCCAGAAAGGAAACTTAGAGTCAAAAATTTGCTTTAGATTCTGTTATGCAAGACCCATTTTAAAGGCATAATGATCATTTAGTGTACTAGTTAGTAGTTGCTACACATTTCCAACAATCATCTAATCATCCAAGTCCTAGAATTGGCATGAAACAAGCGGGCAGGTAATAGATGAACATGTACCTGATTTTTACATCTTGAGACGGTTTAGTTGAAGATCCTACTTTGTATGGTTTAGTTGAAGACAAAGTAAATTGAAAGAACTGGGACCTATTTGATTTAGAAGACAAAGTAAATTTAAACATAGCATGAATTATGTTTCAACAAATAGCATGTTCGAAACTTTACTTAGACTTTGTTGTCTTGTCTTCTATTTGCATTGATCGAGTGGCGATCCACACAAACATCGATTATGTATGAACGAAGAGTTATCGAACCCTTGAGATCGATACTTTAGTTTCCACAATGAAGGAATCCTTCCACAGTCTATTATAACTAACATTCAGTATTTGTAACTCGAAAACTTCTAGTATTTGAGATGAGATTTCGCCATATATCTTGTTATGTGATATATCTAACGACACTAACGTATCAACCATGAAGTTTACTCGTGAGAAATCAAACTCAAAGTTTTTTCTTGAGATGTCGATAGAAGTAGTATTCTTTGATACACCAAATAACATCGATGCATCTCCTGAAAAGTTGTTTCTTGATATATCAATTCGAAATATATTCGTGTTGCCAAGAGATTTAGGAATCTCGCCGGATAACATCTTGTGAGATAAAACGATTCCTATTGAGAATTGAGACACGAAATGCCCAAATGAGTTCGGGACTGACCCTGTGAGTTTGTTTCGACTAAAATCTAGCCCGATTATATTGGGGAGAGTGCTTAGTGATGATGGGACCGGGCCCGATAAGTTGTTGAACGAAAGATCATCTAGAATCATCACACTTTGTAACTCGGATAGAAATGAAGGAACATGACCTGATACGTGTGTCCAACTTATATCAAAATATGTGACGTGTTTTAGTCTTGTTATGGCTGGAGGAATTTCGCCAAGGAGGAATGGCATTTTTTTGAGACGAAGGGATTTGAGATATGTTAGATCGCCAATAACGTCAGGAATTGTGCCTGAGAGGTTAGAGTAAGTGAGGGAAAAGTCTATGACGCGATTTGTGGTTTCATCACAATCGAATATGTCACAACAATCGCGATCTTGGGTCCACGCTGGCAAAAGTTGAGGACCGTTTGAGAAGCTGTTTTTGAATTTGAGGATGGCAGTTTTGTCACGACCAACGGTGACAAAAGGAAGAAAAGAAGTAGCAGCATTTGTAATGAGTTGATACGAGAGGGGTTGTTAATTTGTAATGGAGGATCATGATGTTTTTATATGTGGATTTTGAGCAAATGAATGTGTTGTGGGGTTGGAATAAGTCAAAATTGCTGAATTGCAAATTTTGACTTTGTTTCTGTAAGATATAAACTTGTAAAGACCAACAACTAAGAGAGTTAACCTGCGCGTTCGGAACCTCCGGACGGGGTTATTAAAGGGGTTTGAATTAAAACAATCGTCATTTATCAAACTATTTTTTTATTTAGATTAGTAGTTCTATAATGTTGGTCTACGCTTAAATAATACTTTGTAGAAGTACTAGACAATTTATTTGGGTTCACGTGTCAAGATAATTTTATAACTCTATTAACTAAATTTCAGATATACCGTTCTTCAAATATACTATTTATTTATTAGTATAATAATATAATAATGTAATGTAGGACAAACTATAATAATAATAATATTATAAAATTATTCAGTTATTACTTATATATCATATACATAATAAAAAATCTAACAGAAAACAAAAACTCACAGCACAAGTTTGATCGGTAACATTACTATTCACCAACAAACTTCAAAATGTATATATATATATATATATATATGAAGGATTTATAGGGAAGCTTCAAAATTTAGGAAAGCAGGAAAGTAAATCTTAACCTTTAATTTTTTTATTAAAAAATATTTTTAACATTCATTTGTGATGAATATTAAATTTTGAAATTTTTTATAATTTTTAAAATTCATTTATGATGAAATCAATGGTTGAGATTTGCTTTCCTCCCCTATATATATAATATAATATATAATACCAGATCTTGGAAACTTTGAGTTGTTATGAACAACTTCGGAATATTTAGGTACATTTATGTGGTTACTCCTTTCATATATATATATATATATCTATATGTGTGTGTTTTTAAGGAGATTGATTATCGTAAAATAAAATTTAATGTAAAACAAATAAGACACGATCAAATTGTGACATGTGACATGATGATTTAATTTGAGATAATCATTTATGAATTTCATTCTTATAAATAATAAGAATATGATAACATGTTTGATAAAAGAGCCAAGGAACTAAACATTTATTTCTTCCTTCTCATTTATTTTCTCATTTATTAATATCATAAGTACTATCTCTACCTATTTTCTTTTTCACTCATTTTCAAAATTTGTTAGATATCTTAAACATTGTTGAGTTTTAATTCACAAATTATATACCAATAAACTCAGTATTCCATGCTCTACAATCTGATAATCATTTTACTATGTTTTAAGTTTGATGAATAGTCTATATGCACAACGATATAAACAAATGATTCACAACAATTAGTTTGATGCACAAAAACAATTGATCTGATGCACAACAAAAAGGGATGAGCGATTGATCTGATGCACATCGAAATATGACGACAATTGTGACAAAAATTGACATAAAATCGTTCATGGAGAATTGATAGGAATATCTTATGTGTTATAAACAAATGAGTCACAACAATTAGTTTGATGTACAAGAACAATTGATCAGATGCACAACAAAAAAGTGATGAGCCGTTGATCTGATAAACATTATAATATGACGACAATTATTACAAAAATGGACATAAAATTATTCATGGAGAATTGACTGAATTTTTTTTTATCAAAAGAGAGAGTATATGTTTGATATGAGAGAATGATTGACTAAATAATTTTGAAAGTCATAAATTTAATATATGTACCATATTACCCTTTTTGATTAAAAATTATATTTAATAACTTATGAGACACATGTCACTCTCATATGTTATTTTATTAATTTCATATTAAAAAAATTTATGTGAACCAACCCATCTTAACTTATGATATTTTGGTAAGTTGGATAATTTGTCATAATCGAATATGATTATGTTTTTATGATAAATCCAGTGTCATGTGGTGGAGTATTGACCATTCAATACTTCCATGTATTTGGCTGTGATGCATTATCTCCTAAAACATGTGCAAGCCTTACATGCAAAATCAACTTCAATAATTGTTTGAATTTGATTTAATGTAAAAGAAAAGCAGGCACCATATAATTGAAGATCAACAATGTTTGTAGAATCAACATTGAGATGTAAAGCCATGAAGTATTTGAGCAAATAGATGTGTAAAGACAGGTGTCATATGCAATTAACTACTTAAGATAACATAAAAACTGAAATGAAAACTCTTTGCAAAGTTCCATTGTACTTGGGAGCATATAGTAAAAAGTAATCCATAGTCATTCAAACACAAAAACCAACAATGCATTATCCTCTAGATCTATGTTGACAGAAACAAAATTAGTTCTAGTAATAGTTCTTGTTGCTTCCCTTAAAATACAAGCTCATGTGGCTTCATGCCTGCCTTCAGTGAGAATCTTGCACCCAAATAGCTTTTCAGCTCTGGTACAGCCTCAATCGATGTTATCAATGCTGCATCAATGGTTTTCTGGTCGTCTTTCTTGTCCTGTGGTAGGGTGTTCTTTTCCTATAATACACAGTACAAACAACAATCAGATCATTAATTTAGCACAAACTACAAAAGGATGTCAACCAGGAATATAGGTGGATATTTAGTAAAGATTTTATTACCTCTTTTTCTGCTTCAAAAAACTCACCCTCTCCTTTCTTCTTCTTCTTCTCAACCTTCTTTCCGAAGTACTTGTCATCGAACTTCTCAACATTTACCTTTGAGATGTCTACCTTTGTTGATGTGGCAATAACATATGCCTGGTTAACCCTCCTCAATGGAACACCGTTGATCTTGAAGGGTCCTAATATTTTGAAAATATATCAACGATTCCAAAAAAGACAAAAATAATTAAAAAAGACGTATTAAAAACAAGAATGCAATAAATAGTACATAAGCTTCAAAAATGCACTCCATCTTCAAGTATGTATTAGCTTTCTATTTTAATGCATAAGCCTTACCTATAATCAATTTTCAAACAATGGAGAGGAAGATAATGCACAAAAAATACATCAATATATAATATCTCCAATTCTCAACAAGGGATCGTTTTATTTGCATACTTCTCTCTTTATAGGACATTGTTTAATACAGTATATAAACATTTCGGATCACCTTCCGAAACAACTATGTCCATTTAGTCCGTAGATAAAAGATTCTGGATATATTCTCTCCACCAACAGCTTATATTTCTTATAAAAAATAAGAGATACAATTCTATCAAAATTCTTATCATGAAAACAGTACCATGCAGTAATTGCTAAAAGCTAAAAAAAGTAAAGAAGCACATCAGATAGAAAAGGTAAACTACATTGAAGAATAAAAACATGTTTTTCACCAACATATACGAAAGAAGAAAAGAAAATTAGATTACCGGTAACAAGCAACAATCCAGAAGTAAGTTGTTTCAAGAAAACAACCCTCTTTCCCTTGAACCTCCCAGCCAAAATAATCAGCACGGTACCTGGTGTAATGCTAGCCCTAAACACATACAAAAAAATCATAAAAAAAACACGTATGACACACATATATATAGCATAAACATTATCAAATCAATTTATCATATACCTGAGCTTAGTTGGCCTAGCTTTGCGCTTGTTCACAAGCGGTTTCTTCACATCATCAGCCGGGTAAAACTTTGGTGGCTTCTCAGCTGGAGTAGCAGCTGCAGCTTTCTTCTCGTGTTTCGGGAAAACACCACCGTTCTTTGCCTTGATAGCCCAAAGACCCCTCTTGTGGTACATCTTGGATCGTGAGTATTTACCCACACCTCTGATCAAGTCAGGGTTTCTACAAGCATGAGGTTTGCTACTCTTTGGTGCCATTATTTCTACACCCTCACTACACTGATTCTGAAAACAAAACAAAGCTTTTCAACTTCAATATAATAACACAGCTTTATCAGCGAGCTCAGAACAAAATCTAGCCCAATTGGTTAATTTTATTAAAAAAAATTAATGAAATGACATCTGTTTTTCTAAAATCAGACAAACACAACAAATTCAAAAGATGCATCATGTAGTATACTCAATGTTCATGTGCTATCAAATATTAACTTTTGAAATATATATACATATGTAATGTATTACATCTGCTGTGCATAAAGAATATTTTTTAAATCGTAATCTTACTAAATTTCAACTTAAAAGTTATATTATCGCATTGAAGTATTAAACTACAAAATAAACAAACTAACAAATGATAAAATAATGTTATGAATCTCAATTACCTCAGTTACACTATATCAAAGCCCTAAGAATACTAACTAAATTACGACAAATTGAACTAGCTCAACTGAAAAGCTGAAACTTGCTTAATAGCATTTATAAACATTACATACACAGTATCGATGAATGTAGACAAAACGAATGATTGATAGTATGACAGATTCAAATAAAACGAATAAACATAACTTAAATTGAAAAGACAGATAGGTTCAATGAATTACCGGTAATTTGGTTGCTCCGATGAAGCGCGGCGGGTTGAGATGGAAATGGCGGAAACCCTAATTGGTGGAGTTATAAGATAAAATGTATTGAAGGGTAGAATTGTAATAATGTTAGTTCTCTCTGGGCCGAATAGTGGACTCTCAATGGGCTTTTTTCTACAACTAGTAACAAGTATCCACGAAAGGACAGGTGACATGTTTGTTTATTTTACTATGGGTACGAATTTCGTAGTATGAAAAATTGAAAATGGCAATGAAAGACTAAACCCATCACTTGTTTGAGAATTCACCAATTTTGTGTGTACTTAAATTTGATACTAATACCTACCAATCAAATAGTAAGGATTGAAGATTTTGATCTAAGAGAATGGGAATAGGCATGATTGTATATGTTTAGTAGAAGGCGATGGGTTTTGAGGTACCAAACAGGGAGGTTTCCCTAAAACCTTAGCTTGATACCACTGTCTTTACAAAAATGATATTGATATTGGTTCTTCAACTTACTTTTTTGTTACTTTTCTTATGATATACAATGAATAAATGAATAATTTGAATGTTTATTATGTTCAAGTTATCTCATATAACCTTTTGTTGTATAAATAAAATTTGATATCCATATAATGTTTATCTATCCAAACAATAATGTAGGGAATGATACTTTACATCACACCCATTGTTATTCCACCTTACAATCAAACTTATGCCCTTGTGATTCCTAGTAACAAACCAAACAACTCTTAGTACTCATTCCCTCAAACCAAATACACCCCGATTCATGGAATAATGTGTCACCACATCAAAACTAATCAGCAACATTGCATCATCTCCACTACTACACCAAAAGAATACTATGTATCATAAATTATTCCTCATTTATTATCAATTTTAATTGCTTTAATCAGAAAGAAAAGTTAAAATGTACGTTGTCAGTTATCACCAAAACAACTGCGTCACCATTAAGTGCCGCATTTTGGCTATACTATAATTATTAAATATATATATAGGGTTAAAGGGAAAAAGAAAAATTGGTGGAGAAGGGAATAAGAGATTTTTTTAACACTTTGAATTAGTAAAATAATCCTTTGATTTAGTTTGAAATCATATTTATTTTTTATTGAATTATACTCATTTTTTGTTGAATCATAGTTTTAAATATATATTTCTCCACCTTCTCCCCTCAAAAAAATTTCTTTTTAGATCCTGATACTATATATATATATAACTATTATCTTTATACTTGTACATACGTGTATATTAGTATATATATGTATAATATAATATATCCTTAATTATTAGTAGCACAAAAGATTTGTGATGCTTGCTACACATTAGACTTATTCATAATTTAGTTTACTAAAAATACGTCAAATGAAAAGGCAAAAGTCGAAAGTTCGATCATCTAATGGGCATAGACAACACCTCAAATGATGAGTAGTGAGGTGACAAATATGTGGATTAAAGGTTGCGAAATGCTAGAAGTGTAGGAATTCATTTGAGGCTCAGATGAATTAATAAAAGTATGCTAATATTTTTAACTTTGCGTTTGGTAATTTAAGGCATGTCAATGAACTTTTAAGAAGTTTAATAAAAATTTTAACTTACTAATCACTGTGTACTAAAGTAATTATGTACATTATTATTTTTAAGGACTTTGCTAACAATAGTCCAAAGTATACGGTTAACAAAGAGAGCATGTCCATTAATTTCGAGGATCCTGTGTGAAAAATGAAAATGGGTCCTAAATTTGGTATATATAAGCAAAATTATATAATTATTAGGCTTATAAATTATAATCACTTATTCATATATTGAAGCATTATGAATGATGTTCCCCAAGCACAAATCTACATTAGTTGTTAGCAGGTGCCATAATGTTAGTACTCGTTTTCAAGGTTGTTGGATAACCCATGGTTGATACTTGTGTGTTCGACTATTGTAGTTGAGTTTTTACTCTTTGTCAGGTATGGATTGAAAAAGTCTGTTTACCATGTATTCGCGTTACTCCTAATAGCAAGGTATGTATGTTAAGCGGCATTAATGATTAGTTTAATAATGCACTAACTAAAGTATGCATAAGTAAATATGAACGTATCATTTTCATGTTAGTTTTTGTTTTAGAGATTATATTACATAATCGGATGGGATGCGTATCCTTCAGGTTGATGTGTCTTAAAGTCTGAAACAGACAACTCAACCCCACCCCAAGTAAGTAATACTGATACTACTCCACTTACAGACATTTATAGGTCGACGTTGTCTTCAAACAATTATGCGGATGCTGTAGCACCAAGGATATATGCTGTTTGATCACTGCAAATCTATTACTAGTGTTCTTATCATTAGTAATAATACCGTATGTACTTTCACATTATGTGTATTGATGTTAAATTAGTGTTAGTTATATTGACTCTTAATTGTTTCATGGTACTATCTTAAGAATAACTCCATGTTTTGGATGTAGCTTATTATTTTCATCTGGTCCATTGTTTCTGTAATCTCTTCTCTTAAAATAAAAAGAAAAGAAAAATTCTTCTTGCTCTCATTCGCCTGCTTTACTGCTTTTTTTTTTCTTCTATCTTACCTCATCACAACATTTACCTTTTATGACTTTTGTGACATGTATATCTAGTTTCTTTTAGAGGAAATTTTTCTAGTGGACATTCAAAGGGTCTCTTTGCATCACATGGTCCCTGTCAGAGGTTTTTTCAAGGATTTAGACACCATTCTCGCGACCATAGACAGCGTGTATTAATGGTCCAACTAAATCCTGCCATGTGTAACAAAATTTCCGCTGGTCAAATAAATTTCCGCTGGTCAACTATAAAACACGTTGGACTTCTCGTTCCCCACAAATACGCGATATCCCGCTGGAAACTCAAAATACCCGCTGTCTTCTGGCCACATGCCATAGTCCTTCATGGCTGTTTCCAGTTCATCCATAATGATATATCTGTAACGTCACCATAGCAGGTTATCTTATAAGTAATGATACACACAAAGTATTAAGTACTAATTTCGAAATGCCGATCCAATAAATACAACATTTTGACTCTTTAAGTCAAACTTATTTGCAGATACGAAGGTGTGGATTGCATGACAAATTTACTTAACCATACCATATTGCTTGTTATAACCATTTTACCCTTCTATGGTTTCTACATTCTTCAATTACATAGATGATGCAATTTATTTATATTACCAACTTTACATGATAGTTGTTTATAGTAAAAACTAATCTAAAATACTTATTAATTCTAATCGTATATATGTAATGCTAATAGAGTAATAGTTAACAGAAGAGTTTATTCACTTATATGCAGTGTTTTAAAAACCGTTTTTTTAGTGACCCGGTCCGACCGGTTCAATCGCACACCCAAATTTTCAAATTTAGTCCCCAAACTATTAAAAATGTTTATATTTAGTCCCTAAAATTATTTAAAAAATATATAAAAAAATCCGGTCCAACCGGTCCGGTTCACCGGGTCAACCCCGGTTCGATCGGAAAACCAGCCGAGTTTGACCGAGTTTGACTTTGAGGTTGACCCGCTAGTAGTTGACCCGGTCCGACCCCCGGGTCCCGGTTTGACCGGTCCGACCGGCCGGGTTGACCCGGATCTGAAAACACTGCTTATATGAGTTGGCGACTCTTCCTCCAATATATATATAAGAAAACCAGTGTTCGCAAAGAAAAAAAGAATTTGACAGTTCTAATCAAATAAACTGCACATTCTTCGAAAATTCAAAAAACGGCGGGTATTTTCCATTTTCAGCGGGATATCGCATATTGTGGGGAACGAGGAGTCCAGCGGGATTTATAGTTGACCAGTAGGAATTTCTTTGACCCGCGAAAATTTTGTTACACGTGGCGGGATCTTGTTGGACCGCATATACTCGCGGTCCCGCTGACAAATATCGCAGAAATTGTGTCTAAAACCTTGAAAAGCCTTTTAACATGAACCCCTAATATAAATAACCCCTTTAACTGTCTATTTCAAAATTTTCCTCTTTCTTTTATCTACTTTCTCTATTACTCATATTGAAAAAGAAACAGTTTGCATCGTAAGTATCCTGCCTTCTCCTAATTTCCTTTTCTTGTCCTCTTTCACAGTTGTTGTTTTATGTTTTACGTTTTTTTATTTTTTTATTTTTTTAATATAGTTTAAGTTTATTATTATTGATAAATAAAAATATACTTTTAACAATATAAATATTCTATTCCGAGCTTCCAAATCTTTTATTTATGTTTTGATTTGATTTAGCAATCTCTTTCAAGATAAAAGAAAAAGAAACTAGATCAAATTACCTTTTTTCATATATTTTTAGAATCTCTCTTCTTCTCTTTCTTCTTGCTTTCTTTTATTCCTAAAATCATACATATCATCAACCGCAGTTGATCGAACATACAAAACAAAAATTTCGATGAATGATAAAAAGCGGTTGCAACCAATATTGTTGAATAAAGAGTTGACCCACCGCTGCAACCTAGCCGTCGTGCCAATTTCCCTTTGTATTTTTTATTTTTTATTTCTATTTTTTCATATGTATTTACGCTTCAGTTTGATGATTCGTTTTCCTCCTACTCGAACTGGGGGGTGTATTGGAATATAGTTTAGGTTAAGTTAGTAAGGCTTAACCCAATTGTATTGATGAGTTAGGGCCTATTAGGTTTTTACGGATCCTATGTAATCTATAAATACCACATCAATAATAAAGTTATCCTCGCGGAGTTTTCATAGTAAAAAACAACCACATAAAAATCGATATCTCTTATTTTCTTCTAAAACCGTTTTCTATATTCTATTTTTTTCCTTCATATTCTTCTCAATCAAACTGTTTCTTCTTAATTAGTCTCTTCTTTTATATTGCATGTCATTTTTTCACAAAATAAAAAGTATCTACATCGAATGTCGACCAATTATTGTCCAAAGTTCTTGGACGAAGAGCTGATAAAGCACTTACAAGCCAATACAACTAACGCAAGCAAATGCCACCAAAGCAAGCCGATACAACCAACACAAAGACAAAGAGCCAACACAACCAATGTTGCTAAATAAAAATCCAACTTTCATCTGCGAATTTTGTTAAAGTTTGACAGTGTGACTTTTTCTCACTCAAACTTTAGGGGAGTATTAATGAATATGTTTTGGGGGTTTGTTTAGATTTGTCATGATTATCTTTAGTTAATCGTTATATAAATTATTGAGATTTAATTTCTTACTAGTATTCGATAACTTGTTTATCAAGATTAGCTTAATCTACAAATATAAATTTATATAATCTATTTCATTCATTCAATTCAATTAATACGTAACTATATTTAAATATATAAAACAAATACATAACAATATCAAATATATATATATACATACATAGGATGGGGATCAAGAGGAAAACATAAAAATTAGAAAAAAAGGGAAACAAATTTCAACCCTTAATTTCATATAAATGAATTTTAAAAATCACAAATAATTTTAAAATTTAACATTCATCACAAATAAATATTAAAACTATTTATTTATGAAAAAATAAAGAATTAGAATTCACTTTCTCCCATTTTCATGATTTAGAGGTTTTTTACAAATTCTTTTTCTATACGTATATATCAAATTATGTTTATTGAAAGGGAATCGCTAATGTGTGCCTATGGCGTAGGATAAGTATCATTAAATGATCTAATATTTCCCTTTCATATACCTCTCTATATTAATTAGTCTTCAATTTTTTATTTTTCCCATTTCACCCTTTTCATATACCTCTCTATATTAATTAGTCTTCAATTTTTAATTTTTCCCATTTCACCCTTTCCTTTATTAGTTTATGCCATTCTCTTAAACATGTATATGAAAACTCAACATAAAAAGTTGATTCCATTAATTACTTCAATTGGAACTGATCACTTTATATTTGTACACTAGTATTAAAACTCGTACAATATACGATAATATGATGTTATTTACTTATTAAGTAAAATATAGACAATTAGTAAAGTTTATACGTTAATCAAGTTACAATTTGATCATGCAGTAATTAACAGTTAACTATGTGAAAAGTATAACATATGAAAAAATAGATTAAACAGTTTATCAATACAATAAAGGTATTAACACAATTAATTCAAAAAATGAAAATAAAAAACAATAACAATTAATTATGATAATTAATTTATTTAATACTGGTTATTAACTTTACTAATTAATGCAGTCAATGTTTGCAATTAATTTAGCTTTTATGATATAAAAAGACACATCAGTAGTGTATATATGAAATTTTTTTTTCATATAATTGATATCTCAAATTTTTGCATGCGTGACAAACTATGATTGAAGCCACATAAACAAACTGATATTCATTTTTAGTTATCAATAAATTTCAATATAACTAATTGTAAACGCTTATTGAGACCTAGCATTTTCTACTTTACCTTTTTAGTAATATTCTAAAAGCTCCTTTGCATCTTTATGGTTTGACAAAATAGATTAGCAGGTCGATTTGGATAATTAAATTAAAATGAATTTAAATTACAATGGGCATAAGTTAGAGTAAACTTGGGTCAAAATTGTTTTACATAAATAAAATAATTTATGATTTAATTTTTAATTTCGATTTAAATTTATTAGGTAATGTATCTTAATTAACTTAAAAGAAATTAAATTTAAAATTGTTAAAAAATATGATTACTACGTATTAAAAATAATGAAATTTGTAAAAAAAATATGTAAAATTCATAAAAAATCAATATTATTTTTAATTACTTGCATTTATTATTATTTAAATATTTTATCATTATTATAAAAATAACATGTTAATATTGTAGTGTATGGTGTACTGTTTGAAAAAAAAAATGGACTTTTTGTTTCATCCATCCATTCGTCTATTGTACATGAAGTGGAAAAGATAAACGTCCAGTATAACCTATTCAAAAAATGAAATGATGAGTCCAATACAACCTAATATTCATACAAAAAAGTCCATTAAAGCTCATCTTTAAAGGTTTTGACTAAAATTGCAGACTCTAGTTATGGAGTTATCCGTATTATTTTATTTTTTTCAAATTCCATAACACGCATAATCTGC
Organism: Logfia minima; assembly: GCA_963921325.1. Classification (NCBI taxonomy): domain Eukaryota; kingdom Viridiplantae; phylum Streptophyta; class Magnoliopsida; order Asterales; family Asteraceae; genus Logfia; species Logfia minima. Next base: position 3,450,093 of record OY992776.1, read on the forward strand.
TTAATAGACAAACCACCTTCTCTAAGCATGATTATGCGTTTCTCATTTTCAATTGTAATACTACGATATGATGGAAGAAAGCGTAACCCTCCGTAAACAACAAATCATGATTATGCTTTACAATGAAGCTAGGGACTTGCCGTTCTTCGAGAAAGATTTCATTTAATCTTCTCAATTTTATTTGCATATGAGCCGTGCATTCACATCTAGTGGAACCTTAGTTTCTTTGTTATTTAGAATGATCTACCATCTTAGGCACCGACTTTCCTTCGCGGTGACAAAAGAGTCTATTCTTGTTATCGAATTTTCCTTTTTAATCGAGAATACATTTGTTTTTGCAAACTTTTGGTAAAAGACAAAAGCCTCCTCTTCACTAAGAAAACATCGACCCACAAAGGGTTCATGACCAACTTCATTCATACATGTTTCATCTTTATCAAAAAGCAATTTCACCTTCATCAACATTAATAGAGTTTTCCTCTGTAGGAGTTTTATTAAAATCAAACCAGTTTTTCTTATTAATCTTTTGTTAAAGTCCAATTGGATCCATTCATTTTTCTTCACCTTGTCCACATAGACCTAATGTTATTTTTGTCTAGTCCATTTAAGAATTTTAATAAGTTCAAAATTACCCATTAAACAATTATAAAGCCCAAAATAGTCTAGAATTCAGCATATGAGTTAATTTTGTCAGAACTACTTTGAAAGTTATAACACTCTTGTTGCTTTCAATTGTTTCAAATGTCTTAGTTGGAATCGTGGTATTCCTTTTAATCAAAATAGAAAAATGGACCTTAGAAAATACGGCCACTTCTACCACAATAATTTCAAGTTCACATTCATATGGTGGCTCATATGCGATGACCTGTTCACCAAGGAAGGGTTCATAAAAGCCACCGGTGACCCTAACTTTTTTGGAGTTTGATTTACTATATGTTTTTTCTTAATATTTAATCTGGTTATTGGATGTTATGAGTCTTTCTCTGCATTATTTTTTTGGTTATTGAGTGTTAAGAGTCGGTATTTTTTGAAATTACACTTTGTTAATTTCACTTCTGTGCAGAACAATAGAAGTTGTCAACAAGTATATAGGCAATTAGAATACGAGGTATTTTCATATCTCACACGGCCAAATAATACCTAGTTTGAATCAAAGACCAAAACAAAAATCCAATATTTGAAGCATAGCAGGGCAAATTAGATTCAAGGTTGTGACTCTTATTCCCACAATAACAAGTTTAGCCGAGTTTGACTTTCAAAATTCCTAGCTGGAAAGAAATAAAAACTTCAGGGGTAAGGTATAATAATAATACCTTTGATAGACTAGTTCGTCAACAAGATAATAATATTCTTCCTTAGCTCTGTGATCTTAAACTCACTTGTTTGACACATAAAAGTCAAATAGGGCACAATCTTTATCTTGCAAGTACTTGCATTTATAAGAACTATAAATGTGAATCATACCAGAAAACCCATCAACCTTTTCCATTCAGATTCAAATTCAAACTAGTAATATGTCATACTTGTTCTATCAAGAACTCTGAAAACCAACTAGAAACTAAACAAAACAGATTCAAAATCCCATCATTTATAAACTTAAAAATTTAATGATAACAGTCGCAATTCACAGTAACCCATCGGTTCGAGCTGGCAATCTCCTGAAAAAGTTCATAGGCACTGAAGGAACCCGATTCCTAAGTGACGGAGGCCTCATCACAAACATCCCGACAATCGTCACCACAAGTTTAAACGGAACCACATAAAGTACAATAGCTAATACGAAACAGAACATCAAAAACATAGTCGTGGCACGTGGGTCCCGCCATGTAACCAAATTTTGAATCCTCTCACCTTGTGTTGCCACGTCACCGATTACCGTTTGAATCCTGGATCCAACACTTCTGAGTCTATCATACCTCATTTTTAAAATGTCACCATTTCGGGAACTAGGAAAAGTATCAAACTCTTCATCTAATTCATCACCAATAAGTCTATCACCATGAGATAATTTGATATCCATGTGAGGTGGATGTCTAGACCTTGATCGATACTTCAAAACCCCGATCACCATAAAGGATATCAAGATCACGCTCATGATAATGTGCGGATTTAAAACAATAAACAAGAATGAAACATGTACCATAACCGTGTTAAACGGGCTAGTCCAGTTGCAAATGCGGTTAAACCATTTGCAAATTGCAACTAAAACTGAAAGAACCTCAATAAGCCGACAATAATTAGCTTTACTCTTTCTTAAACTCCACATGGTCGAACCCACATCGAGCATATACTCAACCACCTCTTTCCTCAATGGTGGCTCGGCCCGATTCAACCTCATGGCAACTATTTGGGTTGCTTGATGCCTCAAACTATCTTGTTGAAAAATACTCAATGGATGTATGTAATGCATATTTGGCAACAATGGTTGAGAGTACATTTGCATCAAACTTACCAACGATACACAAGTAAACCGAACTGCAAGCTGAATTTCACCCATTTTTTTAACACCCGAAGGGTGTAACACGATTAAAGGATATGAATGAGTGTAAACACGATCAGTTTCAAGTGTCGATAGCCTGATTCTTACTTTCCCAACTCTTGAATCTTTAGCTCCACCGCCGTTATCAACCCCTTGTAGATGATTATTATCGAACACCACGATTGTGATAACAGTACAAGGATCAAAAACCTCCCAAGTATACTGCTCGTTCCATTTAGGGTTCAATGAATCGATCACAGTTCTTGTTCGAATCCATTTATGCCCATATTTTGCTACACAATACGCATCAACTGCCCCACGCCCATTTCTTGTTTTCATAGGCATTAAACCATTAGCATTCAATATACCTAATTCAAGTATACCAATACTAGGTGACCCAAGTAACCTATGAGTCGCCCTAAGGTCGCTACTATACTGAGTCAACTCGTCAAGAACATGATACCCGCCATCTAAACAAACTCGTATATGAATCTTACTATTCAACGCCACCACATTAACCTCACCGTTTTCACCATTCATATGATTTTCAAGATTATACCATTTACTACTTACAACTCGTGTATCCATTCGTTTCTCCACATTATGTAGCGGAATTAAACACTTACCCACAACTTCTTCTTTGTTGCCAAGCTTTTCTTCAACGCTTAAAACCAACTCTTCATCAAATGGTTCAGCTACTACAAACATCAAATCCTCGTTCCACAATGGTCTAGACATAACTTTTGTCCTTAGAACCATATTCATAACCATACCTTTCACAAAAACCTCAACCTGCCTATTATTATTGACATGCAATTCTTGAGCCTCGATCACATGAACACGAACATACCAAAGACGAGGCGATAAATACACTTTCGATCTCACATTCGTAACACCGTCACCATCAACTAAAATTGCATCTAAATGCAAAGAATCAGGAAATGATTCATCAGCTTGTGTACCCATCCAAACAACCACCATTAACTCTCCACTATTAACCCTATTTTCTAACCGATACCATTGAGGCGCTAACGGGCTATCCGGTGGGACTCTAATAGGAAGCTCGTTAATATCAAACGAAATCCCACCTATAGAATTATCCTCATTTGAATCACCCTTATCTTTTACATTAAGCTCAAGAGTTAACGATTGAATTCGATCTTTAGGAAAGGCAAAAACTTGATACCATTCGGGATTCGGGTTCTTTTCAAAATGTTTAGTACAAGCAATAAAACTACCAAGCTTAATTTCAACAAATGGGTCAGGGGATTTACCTTTTTTTGATGATAAATTTCTAGCCTTTACAACTCTTATATACAAATAATGCATTTGTTCCACAAGATCAAAAGCTGTCCCAAATCTTTCATTTCCAGGAACTCTGCCTCCACCTAAACTGGGTCTAGTTTCCCTTAAACTAAACTCCTCGATTTCGTTCGAAACCGAATTCGGATTTGAATTCCTGTTCTGATTCTGGTGTTGGTTCTCATTTTGGTTTTGGTTTTGGTTTTGGTTTTGTTTTGCCATTGATATTTGAAATTTGAAACAGAGTAAAAACAGAGGAACCCCAGGTGATATTTGAAATTTTATTCAAAACCCTAGGGAATTTTGAAGGACTTGTGATGAAATTTATGTTTATGTAGACGTTAGAAACACTAGACTATATATGTATACATAGTGAGAGAGAAGGAGATACTGTTATTCCTTTCCTATAAATTGGGAAAAAAAAGAATTAAATTAAAATTAGAATAAATAACCGTTGGGTTTTTAATTCAGATAGTGGAATGAAACTAAATCATGGAAATACTTAACTATGAAGATTTGATTCATTTATTTCATGCGTTACATTAACAAATATTGGAAAAAGTGTTATTATAGGGGGAAAAACAGGGGATGAAACAGAGTCATGTATGGAAGACTGGTTTTAGTAGTTACTAGTGTGATATTTGTATTAATATGAATTAATGAATAATCATGGTTCCCAAAGCAGAAATTTGATGAATATGGAATTAGTACTACATTAAATAGTTGGGATTAGTTAATTAACGAACATGAGGAAGAAAAATATTTGGAATATAGGAGAGGAAGTATCATCTAATTTTTCGAGATATTTTAGTTTAATAGTTTTGCTGATAACCGTTATTATGTATTTAAAGTTGCATTTTAATGATATAAATATTGTATTTAATTTAAAAGTTGAATTTCAATAATTAATTATTAATTAATTTTAAAATCTCTAATCATCATAACTATAAAAATATTCTTAATGTAATGATATTTCTTAAAGGAAGTTCGATGTGTAAATTGTACGTAATAATGAGAAAATTGAAATTATAGAGAAAATTTTCTACATCTATAACTAGCATAAATGGTCAAATTTACAACTTCATTTACTAGTAACCATATTTTAATATTTTATCGGTGGCGAATTAAGAGTAAAGTCTAAGTGGGTTGTATGGGTCGAGTCGGATCGTTAATTCAATTTGTAAATAACTAAACTTAAATTTAATAACAATGTTAACACTCTATAAATTCTCCTCGTGAAGGTTCATATGTTAAAACATTTTAGACATCTTAAACTTAAAGTTGTCAATTTAACTAAAATAATAATAACAAAAACGAATTGCATAAACCTAATGAAGTTATACAATAATTGTGCATGAGAATAGATGTGTTATTCTGACGGATTATTCGGATTTTAAATTATTCGGTTCGAACTAATCGCATTTTGAACAATTATAAGTTAACCCTTAATCCAAATTGTATAAGAAATGGATTAATCGAGTATAGATAAAACGGTTTTCGGTTTAGTGTTCAGATTAAACTGATTCATCCGAATTAGTTCAAGTTGTGTTTGTGATATCAATTGGGACTAACTTTAATAAATGATTTGTGTTTAATTTTCATAAAAGCATTGTACTCACCTTTTAGTTCTGACTTCTAAAACATACTTCCTTATGCTATGAAATTACATAAATAGATCAATAACTTTGATATATTCAATATATATATACTATCATTTTATACGCAATTACATAACATTACATGATACTTAGCATCACAATTTTAATTAGGGTTAGCAAAACCGAGAAGAGATACTTTGGAAGATGATATTAAGTTAGTGTCTTTCCTTTGCATCTAAAGTAGAAGCCGATATGTTAATTTGAATTGGATTAAGTAGTCTAGTGATACATGCTCATCCTTCTCATCGTTTGTGTAATTGTTCTTTATTTTTTTTTTCTTGTTAGTTTTTAATGAAATTTTTGTCGTTCAAAAGAAAAAAAATTCACCACGATGTATTGATCTAAGGTATATATTTGGTTTCAAGTAATTTTATGTTGAAGCAAAATATACATAACTACTAATGAAAAAAGAGTGAATTTCATAAATTTAAGGAGAATGCTAACTATAGCCCTTAGGGTTATGGTTAAGCTTTCCTAAAATAATATCAACAACTTAGTTTACAATAATTACAAGTGATTATATTCTATATTTATACTTACATTCCATATACACATATGTAAATATTTAATACTTATGGAAATAATTAGTTATAATTTTAGAAGGTTTGTAAATATGGTAAACTTAACCATAGCCCTTAAGGCTATGGTTAGCATTTTCGTAAATGTAATTATGGTTTAGGGTTATTTTGATTTTTGATTATATAGAAAATTGGATAAAAGAGTATTTGGATATTTGCAAGATAAACCTAATGAAAAGGGGATGCAGTAACATATAAAAACAGAAAAGCAATATATATACTTGTGATCTACGGTGAGACCAAAACCTTAAGTAAACTGTAAAATACAATGATGCCTCTAAAGAGTCCCAAAAATTGAATAAGCTTGTATGAATGGTCAAGCTAAAGTCAAAGATAAACTTCTATAAATCGCATGACAAAATGGTAATCTTATGATATTCTTATTAATTTGTTGCAAATTGATAATAATTACTAATTACTAATAGTAACTAGTAGATTGGGATATTTTAATAATATGTTTTTAGCGTACATCAAATCTCTAACAATCGATTAGGGTAAGTTTGTTATTAAATAATGAATGGTTTGTCATAAATGAAACTTTAGTTTATTATATGTCTAGATTTTTATATTTATCAGGGTGTGCATGGGTCAAATTAAGGATTAGCAAAAAAAAATGTTACGGGAATGCTAAGGAATACTACGAGGTTATATCATCTCATTAACATTGTTACGGGAATGCTAAGGAATACTATGAGGTTATATCATCTCATTAACATTGTTTCACTTTAAAAAGTTTTAAGATATAATTTGAGGATTTGTAAATACGGGACAATTTAGTTGCTAATAATGCATTACCATCTACGTATTAAAACCCTGATACTTCTCCACAAAATCATCCGGCCCATACCAACAAGAACCATTTTTACAGCCCAGCGCGGCCCATATCGTATTCTTCAAAACATAACCGGGGTTTTCTCGGCCATGCCCTTCCCGCGCCCCTAATTTTCCCCCCCAAATGTAAACCCTAACTCTAACTCACCAATTTCTCAAGAAAATCGATAATCTCATCAAAATGCGTTTTTAAAAAGTTAGAAATGTTTTACTCACATAACTTGCTTGCAAGAAAAGGTCCATTGGCTACAGTGTGGTGTGCTGCTCATCTTCAAAACAGGCTCAAGAAATCGAATTATATCACCATTAATATCCCATCTACTGTTGGTTAGTTCTTTCTTTGATTTCAACTGCTTTTTTGTTTTTGTTTAATGCGTGATCTTCCAAGAAAAGGTCCATTGGCTACAGTATGGTTTGCAACATTTTGAACTGCACAAGTTGAGACCCATTAGCTAATTTTAGGGATTTTATGTAAATCTATTCACTTAATCAGTAGTACCGGATTGTTTCTTATGAAGCATTGATAAGTGTAGTTATAACTGTTTTATGTTTAGTTATAATGCATTTGTGTTAGTTTATCATGTTAAACTATAAGTTAAGATTTATAAGTCTTTCTTTTTATTTAGCTTACTAGCTATGACGCATAAAATACGTAGACAGTTATGAGTCAAATTTCACTCTTTTAAGTTCTATATTTCTGTTGTTGATATGCATTGTAACACGAAATAAACCATCTAGCAAAGGAAATAGATGTTTAAACTTCTATATATAATTAATGTACATATAACATAAGAGATGGTAAAATGAGTAGGTTAAGCCGGTTAGGTTCAGTCAAAATAGTCTTTTCAAAGAAACGGGTCAAAATGAGTTTGGGCAAAACGAGTTATTCTAAACCACCACCTTCTATATAGTTAATACAATTTCACGTTTTGTAGATAATTATGAACTATAACACTAGACTATAAGTAATTTGATAATTAGTTGGCCACTATTTTCTGCAGCAAATAACAATAGTATTTGTGAATGGAAAACACATAACATCTAAAAGAAGATGTAGCTTGCAAAAATGCTTGGTTTACTAACTATTGAAATATAAGAACGCAACATTTATTCTGTTAAATATTATTGTTGACATTTCGTTTGAAATCTTGATGTACCTTATTATGAAAAGCAACCCCATTTTTCTTTACATAATTCATACTGTTAAAATTATAAGGATAATCAAACTTATTTTGGGATAAGAGAATCAAAGTCTCATTTGTTGTGCATGTGATTATTGAGGACTGGAAGTGCATGATTGGTGAACTAGAGGGATTGAGCACAGAGTATATCAAATTGACTAGCAATGTTGATCCAGTCAGAAAGAAGAGGGACTAGTTTTGCCATTCTTACATTGATATATATGAGAATGTGGGTTAGGGTTAAATTACAACTTGCGATACTCGTTCGTCTCATTTTCTCTCGGATACCAAAACCCTAATTTTGGTCTTCATCTTGTATTTGTCTTAAAAGAGATTTTGATAATCATGATTAAATGCTCAAAGTAGTTCTTGTCTAGTGTGTGTTGTGTATGTTTTTTGGGTTTAAGCTGTAAACTCAAGAGTTATGTTATTGGTTGTTTTGGAGTTTATACAATAAAGAGGTTGTGGTTTTAACATATGCATCTACATCTTTTATCTGTTACTGTATGTATTCAACCAAACTTTATGTTTATATAATTCGTTTAAATAATACTAATAATTTACAATTGACAGATATTGTAAGATGAAAATTGCTATGAGCACTTCCACAGACAATTGTGAACCTCCTAGCACCTTCTTTGTTGCAATCCCACCCGGTTGGATGAAACGATTGGTTAACCTCTTTCCCTCTCTTTATTTTGATTGCATTCTATAGCTTTTATTTGTTATTTGTCCTACTTTTAAACCGGTTAAATACCCCTTCAAATTTCACTTTATGAATGTCCCATACGTCTTATATGTTACATGTATATATGTTGTTGCAGTCAATACCTAAAGCATTTAGACAATTTTTAAAAAATATAAGGAAATACTCGACTCTCATATTAAGAAGTGACAATCAGAAAGGGCAAGAAAGGGCAACTGAAGCTTGTTGATTGGGTGTTTGGAAAAGGTTGGGAAGATTTCGTGACAGATAATGGTGTTGAAGACCATTATAAGTCATACACATTTGATATAACAAGTAGTACTAAGTTCACGAGTGTTTGTAACATTTTTGAAAACCAATTGTTTTGCAGTGTATTCCAACTGAAATTGCTAAATCAAATTATAGAAATTGTAAAATGGTTATGATGGATGAAAACGAAAAACAATGGCACCCAAACTCTCCTCTCCAATAATTATGTTTGTATAAATGGAACTCTTCCTATGATGGTTGCAATTGGAATTAAGGAAGGAGATGAGTTCTTAATTAAGATTGTTGACAATGGAAATAATCCAGTTATGAGATTCCACAGGTAAACAACATTCTAGTATATGCATCTTATTTCATATTCAAATGGTAAATATACGAATTACACTAATTATTTGAGATTCCACGGGCCTCGACCTTGGTCTCAACATGACAATGGATTGAATTGTTCCCAATTTCTTAGCATTCACGGAAACACAAATTAGGAACATGCTTAGTATCATAACATGAGAAATATGAATGAATTAACGAATAGAATTCCGAATTTAAGAAACTTCTTTGTAGCATTTTGAGCAAGATACTTAATAAGTTTACATATAAAACAAGTGCCTTAAGAGTCATAGGGTGCATGTATATGCGAACTGAGCATGATAACCATTGCATTACATAATGCGGTACAATCAATTTTCAGTTGAGCATTTTTCTATTATGATAATAAGTTTTGGAAGGACAATTTCATGGGAACTATAACATATTATTTTTGGTAGTGTAGTAAGCATGTTGGCAGCACAATGAATCCAATTGAGCATAAATGATGTAGTTGTGTATGCCGTTATGGAAAGCATGTCTATTGTCCCCAAATATATTGGCAATGAAAAGCAAGGTTGATTATTTGATATAGAATATGTACTCACCTTTGATGTCTGGATTCGTTGGATATTTCCTTTTGCAGCAACTAGTGGCGTAAACAATGGAATTAAAAACCATACCCTCATGATACTTACATAACACAAAATCCATATCTTCAACACCATTATCTGTCACGAAATCTTCCCAACCTTCTCCAAACACCCAATCAACAAGCTTCACTTGCCCTTGTTGATTGTCTATTCTTAATATGAGAGTTGAGTTTTTCTTTATATTTTTTTAAATATTTGATACAAACCTATCTCATACTAGGCCCATATCAAATCATAAGCCTAAGTGTAGAACTCACTCCTACAAGCTAGCTCGTAGGAGGAGGGGACACCTAGATTTATAAGCCACCAACCAATCTCATACTTGGCCGATGTGGGATCGTAACAATACCCTACGCTTTGAAGAACCAACGTCCTCGTTGGTCACGGCTATGTTAGTCATGGTTGACACCCCTCTTTGGGTCCAAGCCACCACTCCGAGCTCGTTGGTCACGGTTGGCACCCTTCTTTTTTTGAATCCAAGCCACCACTCCCTAGGCCACCACTCCGAGTGTTGGAACCTTGAAAGGTAGGGCTAGCTCTGATACCAATTGATACGAACCTATCCCATACTAGGCCCATATCAAATCATAAGCCTAAGTGTAGAACGCACTCCCAAAAGCCAAAAGCTAGCTTGTAGGAGGAGGGGACACCTAGACTTATGAGCCACCAACCAATCCCATACTTGGCCGATGTGGGATCGTATCAATTGGTATTAGAGCTAGCCCTACCTTTCGAGGTTCCAACACTCGGAGTGGTGGCCTATGAAGTGGTGGCTTGGACCCAAAAGAGGGGTGTCAACCGTGACCATCAAGGACGTTGGTTCTTCAAAGCGTGGGGTATTGTTACGATCCCACGTCGGCCAAGTATGAGATCGGTTGGTGGCTTATAAGTCTAGGTGTCTCCTCCTCCTACAAACTAGCTTTTGGGAGTGAGTTCTACACTTAGACTTATGATTTGATATGGGCCTAATATGGGATAGATTTGTATCAATATTGTTTAAATGAATTAGGAATTGATTGCAACAACATATGTACATGTAACATATAAGACGATGGGACATTCATAAAGTGAAATTTGAAGGGGTATTTAACTCGGTTTAAAAATACGACGAATAACAAATAAAAGTTATAGAATGCAATCAAAATACAGAGAGGGAAAAAGGCTCACCAATCGGTTCATCCAACCGGGTGGGATTGCAACAAAGAAGGTGCTAAGAGGTTCACAATTATCTGTATGGAGTGCTCATAGGGACTGGCATCAGATCTACACTGGACCCTACTTCATCTATGGGATCTTTTGTGTCTGACATGGAAACACCGTTCCCATTTTCTGAAAGTCATCATGGTTTTGATAATAGTGGTGGCCTATCTGATATTCCTGAGGTGGATGATGCTGGGGTATGTTTTTTGTGCTTAGTTTGTCTTAGTTATTGTAGAAGTTTCTTTTTTATGTAGTTTCATGTTGGATATTCAAAACTCACTATTGCGTTGCTATTTCAGGAGCTGGCCAGTTTGGAAGTTGATGAGGCTACACCAGGTAGGTTGAGTTATTAATATTGTAGAGTTTATATTTTCTTTTCATTGCTAACTGTGCTGTTTTGAATACAACATCTGGAAGGGGTTATTTTGTTATTTGCTGAAAAAATTGGTTAATGTTTATATCTATATATGGTGGACTAGAATATGAACATTTGGAGACAATAACTGTGAAGACAACTACGTTATTCTAATTATAAGGACTCGACTTGAATTACTATAGTTAATATTAAAATCATCAGTTGTACTCTTCATATTTCCCTTTTCACATTTTAGAAATATTCTTCCTGACAAAATCAAAATTATTGTTAACTAATAAGTTGATAAATTGGTAAATGCTTATGAAGGGTATGTATGCATAATAATAACAAGTAAGTACACTTGACTTCTGTGGTCAAAAGGAGTCGTTTTGTGAATCTAAACTGACTTGATATTGCATGTATTTAGAAGTTCATTTTTTTACAACTTATACTATTTCCATTCATTTGATGAGTGATGACATATGTGTGTTTTTCGCCTGAACGTTGACCAAACATATCAAATTGTGTCTTAAAATTGACATATTTGACTGCAAATGTAAATCTGCACATGTATTATGTCTCACTTTGAATATATATAGGTTTGAGGGATATTAATACAACTGCAAATTGATATTAGGAAAGATTTTAATAGTATTATATTTTATTAAATAAGATTTGTTACTTGGTGGCAAAGTTAGAATATTTAGTTACTATTATTAATATTAGTATTATGGTAAGTCTAGGTTATCTTTTAGTATAAATAGGGCTCTAGGGTTGTAATTGATTATATGCTGAATATTATTGGTGATTGAATATCATTGGAGAGTTAGTTTCCCTCTTGAAGGTAAACTGTGGGAGAGTTATGAACTAAGATGGCGAGATATGAACTAAGAATAACAATAGCTCAACATAATACTGAGATGGATATATGGGAGATTAAGGAACAACTTGCTCAAAGTTGGGAATCGATGAAGGTGAGGTCGGAGAATAAGAGTGACCAAGAAAATAATCTCGCGGAAACTCAGTTTCTCTAGGATCCTACCAAACCAACGACAGTGGAAAAAAGTGACAGAGATGGTAGTAATATGAACAAGTTTATGGTTGTGCCACGTGTCAAGGAGGCGGCTCTACGACACCGATCATGGTGGTGTCAGAAGATTTAGGGCATAAATTTATTGAAAACTTAGGTGAGAGACCTAGCATCCCATCTCTAAAAAAACTTGTATGAGAGACCATAAAGAGGCGTGAAACTGGGCCTGTGATGAATTGGGTGAATAAAAGGCTGCAGAAACCCTTAAGTGGGCAGAAAGTACCTACAGGTGGATATGATTGGTACTTCTTCATAAGCCTATAAGTAAACAATCTCAAAGGAAGATTTGGGATCCGGGAATTAGATGGTCCAAAGCAACACCTCGAGGACAAGGTGCTTTTTCAGGGCGGGAGTAATGATACGACTGCAAATTGATTTTAGGAAAGATTTTAATAGTATTATATTTTTATTAAATAAGATTTCTTACTTGGTGGCGAAGTTAAAATATTTAGTTACTATTATAATATTAGTATTATGGTAAGTCTAGGATTTTTTTAGTATAAATAGGGCTCTAGAGTTGTAATTGATTATATTATTGGTGATTGAATATCATTGCAGAGTCAGTTTACCTCTCAAAAGTAAACTGTGAGAGAGTTGATCAATCTCTCGAATATCGATTAACTATCTGTTTCTACAGTTTTATTTATTATTCGGATACCCCTAATTCGTCTAGGCAACATAGACCACCACCAGACGCTGACTCGCTGTTACCGAGGACTAGGTAGTGTTTTTGATTCTGTGTGATGTATGTGGTCTTTTAAGTTTGTGGCTTGTATTTGATGTGTATTTGTTAATCGATGTGCAGGGCTGTGGCACAATACATAAAGGAAAAGTCAACAGCTACTCCTTCTACTTCTGAAAACTTAGCATCTGTTAGTATGAAAAGCATTTTAGAAGGAAAAAGAAGAAAAGTGTGCTCTCGATTCTTCTTGGAGACTCCGGTAAGTTTCTGCTTGTATTTTACTTTATTGTGACTTTGTGTTTTATCCCATGACTTTGAAAGTCAAGTAACCACTTATAATATAAGAACGACTGAAATTCTACAGTTACCACTTATAATGATTTTATCTATGAAATGTCTAAAATGGTCGTTTGCAAATAGCGTGGCATTATATGGTTATTATGAAAACTGGTGGTGAATTCTTAATGATAAGCCAAATAAAAATGTTGATGTTAAAACTGTTACTATCCTATTAACTCTCACGATGTGGTATATGTTTGACTTTTGAAGTCAACGAACCCTCACCAAACTTTATCTGGTCCGTCACATTTTGGTTTATATGTCCTATTTTCTTTTAAATAACAAAACCCGATGTTTTCCAAGATTCGCCTAAGTTAAAACTTTTTGTTCAAGTTATTCTAACAATTACTACTCATGTATGGTGTAGGTGTTGAAGAGTTGTGACCTTATTGATGTAAAACAAGATGAACCATACAGTGATGTCACTCTGAAGGTGACACCTAAGCTTTCAAAGCTTCAGTTTTCAAACTAGATTTGCTCCAAAGCTGTCATTTACATATAAATATTTGGTAAGCTAATCACGTTTTACACTTGTCTTTAAATTATTGTTTCTAGGTACTTGATTTTTTCATTTTATTTACTAACCGAAGATTTTTTTGTTGCAGTTTGTATAAGCGCAGTCAGTTCATTATCTTTGTAAATGGTTATTATCTCTGATTACTAGAGGAAGAGGTGCAATAGTGATGCAAAGTTATCGTCTTCATCAAATTTTGCTGCTTTTCAGTTTTAGTTACTTTCTTTTTGAGTTTTAGGAAGCAACGTAGATAAGTTTGTATTGTGTAGGATCTTTGGGTTTTAGAGTTACTTTAAGTTGCTTAATTACCGATCTTTAACTTGAACTGTAAATGTAACATATAATAAATCATAAAAGGTTTTGTGGGGTTTATGCTTTGTTGGTATTTTTGAAACGAATATGTTGTTTGTGAATGTCTATTGCCACATTTTGAATGTGAACATTGTGTTGCACAGACTTGAAGTTAAATATGACATTGTTTTTTGCAAAGTCGTTAAGATCCCGATTTCAATGTTAAAATTTTACGTTTTACGATCTCAGTGAACGAAAATGATTCTAATTTTGCATATAAAAATCATAGGATATGCTTAGGATCTCAATCCTGAATATGGAATCTTAGGATCTCAATCCGATCCAATATTACTTAGAACAAATTAACAAGATAAAAAAGCACTTATATGTTGATTTTGTTTAATAAAAATGTTAATAGGGTAATCAATTCTTCAACTACAGTTAATATTAAAATCACCTTGACACAATCAAAATTATTGTTAACTAATAAGTTGATAAAAGTAAAGCTAATCAATTTTTAACTACAATAGTTTAATATGTGAAATCTATATATTTAATAATAGATTTAGTAATTTAAATCTTTAAGAGTAGTATTGAATTAATGTTATAGTGTTTAAACTATAAAATTTCATTAATTTGTTACTATTTGGTCTTTTAGATATATTACAACACACATGTATGAGACTAAAGTATCTGAGTAGGATCTTAAGATCCCGATCGATCGTATGATCTTGATCTTGCAAAGATAAAAATGATTCTAAATAAGATCTCGACCTTAACAACCTTAGTTTTTTCAATTAATTGATTGTCTTTGAAGCGTTCACTTGAATTCTTATAGATAGTTTGAAACTTTGAACATGTGCTTATGAATTGAATAAATCTGAAGGCATTTTCGGTGTAAACATTAAATTTTTACATTATTTTAAATTAAAAAGAGAATATTTGAAGCATATATTTACACTAAATATGAATATCTTTTAGAGGCTTCGTCAAAAACGATTAGTCACTTTCCAAATGCCTCTTTCCTTATGTTTACACCAATTCTTACACTAGTTTGTTTTAATACATTTTATGAACTAATTTTCATTTGTAATTTGATTATTACTTAAAATGAGCGTGGTGTAAAAATTTAAAGTGATAAATAATGTTACGTTAAATTTGATTTAAAAATGAGTCATTAAATAGTGTTACATTAAATTTTGATACCATTTTAGTGTTTTAGTTGAAGAAAAATTATATTAAAATTTTATATTATTTTAGTCTTTTGTGTTTTAGTACACGCATCAGAAATGACCTTAATTGTTTACCACATCTACTTTGCCAAGATGAGTGGACCTTCTAATATAACAATCATTAAATGTATATACTCATAAACTTTATAAAAAGTCAAAACTTTGTTCTTCAATGTCAAACACAAGAATATTATTTTCAGAGTTGGTCTTGAGTCTGGTTTTGAGTCTTTTGATGTTCGGGTTGAAAGACAAAAAAGGTAACTGCACATAATTTTTTAAACAAGCAATACAAGGTTTGGAACCTGCTGACTCATTCCTATACCGATTCTTAATAGGATTTTTGATATCTTCATTAATCATTAATGTTAACGTCGTCATTTTTTTAATACCGAAAACTTAATTATATATAAGCGGTCAATATGATGCTAATCAGATGGACTCAATACTAGCTTTTCTGTTTCTTTAAACTATGAATATACTTTCCGTTACTTAGAAGGCATTTGAGTTCTTAAAGCTACTTGAAGTACAAACGGTCCATTTTCATTGAAATTAAAGACCATGTTCTATTTCTCAAAATAAAATTATCACATGAAGGGTTATATATTTTAATAAATACAGTGTCTAATATTATAAAAGATTAGATTTATAATTCTCTTATAAAATACATGTGATTTTTTAATTTTAAGTGATACTAAAGTACATATTTAAAAGTATTAGCTATTTTTTCTTAGAAAAAAAAAAAATATCTGAATGGATGAAATAAAAACTAGACGGGTTAAAATTAAGAGAAAATTACCCACTTAAACCATTCAAATATAAAATTACAAAATTAAACCGTGTCAGGCTTTTTTTTCAAAAATAAACAACACAATCGCCTAAACTTAAAAACCCACTAGGCGACCTAAGCGATACACGGACATTAAATACGAGTACTTTTAAATAGCCTTTGACCAAAAAGTTTTACACAAATCGCCTAAATTGAAATTCATCTAAGCGATTTTTTTGAATTCTCGATTTTTGTGTAAATCTAGGGTTAGGCAAGTGGGTACGATTTTCTTCCATTTTGTCCGATCGTTTTCTCTTTTCCTTTAGGCGATCCAATTACATGATCTTTATCACTCAACATATACAAGAATTGATCAAGAAGATCAATAACAATACGAAAGAATACTAAGAATACAGATGATCACGAATACAACCTAATAATTCAAGAGAATGAATTAATTAATACTACAACAGACCCTCACACACACACATATATATATATATATATATAAATTTATATAGGGGGTTGATCGATGGGGAATATGTAATCTTGGGGGAAGAAGGAAGCTAATCTGCGCCGCCCGTTAACATTTATCACGGTGAATGTTAGTACGATGAATGTTAAATCATAACATCACGTGACAAAATATTTTTAAATTAACATACATTAGAATGTATGATAACTAAATTCACCGTGATGAATATTAACGGACGGCCCATATTAGCTTCCCTTTCCCTTAATATTACTCATTCCTCCCGGATCATCCCTCATATTATATATATAGCAATACTTTTGGAAACTTGTCACTCTGGACCCTATAGATTGAGAAAGTTTCAGTCTGACCCTCCAAATTCACATGATTTCAGTATGTACTTACAGACTCAGAAGGTTTCAGTCTGTAACATAAAGAGTGAGAATTTGACATCTTATCTCCTCCAGACTGAGAGAATACAACGAAGACTTCAACTTCAACAACAATTAATCATCAACCTTAGATAGTCTAGAAACCACAAATACGAACCAATAATGAACATGGATAAGATTGAGATTTGAATTATATTTTTAAATTGTTTTATGTCAAACGGGTTGGATGGGTCAAATCATTGAACGGAGAAAGCCGAACCTGCTATTGACACTGCAGATGAAGTGGTCAAGATGCGTAGTAATAGGTCAATAATTGTGTATAATATCATTTGTGAGTGCAGCTTTAGCAATTATGATGCTTTTATTTGCAGGCCAACGATTTATAAAGGTGGCAAAAATCTCCAACGTCGCCACCTCTTGCATTCCCTTTTGAAGTCACTTCACAGGGAATAATATTGCTTAATGACAACGGAGTAGAAATGATAGGACTGCAAATTAACGCAACTGGGTTTGTTTAAAGAAACTTGTCTGTTCAAGTAATTCTATTACTCACTGCAATTCATATATGTCCCATTTTTCACTCGTATAGAATGGACACTCTTTTTTGTTCTTTGGGAAGTAGCTTAGGAGCTTGTGTTTGGTTAATGCAGGTCACAGTGACATAATATTATCATAAAGATGAACGTGAAGATCATAAAAGCAGGTCATGTGGTCATGTTCAGTCCAATTGTACCCTGAGATCTCCGAATGTTGTTTATATATTTACTCACAGTGAAGAGAAAATTGTAACCGGCATTTATATGCAACATAAGATATTTCTATTATTATGATATCAGAATGCTGTTTTATAAAGATGTTAGAAGTTAAAGATTACTGTGTCGATTACCTCTGTTGCAAATATAGTTAAAATCAGTTGGATGTACAAGATCTTTTTATTACTATTATTGTATCCATGATTGCTGCAGGGTTTTCCCTAAGTTCAATTATCGTAAAATTGTTCTAGTATATCAAATTACAAGTCTTTTTAGTCGCTATTAAAATTGTGCATTATCTATTTGGAACGGAAATTAATAGCAACGATTCAAGTATTGTCGTAAGTAGGCACATATGGCGAATGTATCTTGAATACAAGTGTTGTAAAACCTGCAGTTGGAATTAATATGACCCAATAATATGTTGTGTATGTATAAACAAGGGGTGTTATTGCACATCACATAAACTATAAGGGAATTTTCTGCCAATCTTATATTCTTATCTTCCCCTTTATAGTCTGAAAAAACATATACAATAAACAGTCATAATCGCAATTTTCAAGCAAACAAAAGAAAGAAAGAAAGATGCCTTTGAAAATGGTGGACGCAACCTTATCAACCTTCAACTATGTTTTTGAAAAATTCAAATCTGAAGCCCCAAACAACAAAAGCAATCTCATTTTGTTTTTAGCCGATAATGAACCATCCACTAATCTCAGTTGGTGCCCTGGTAAAATTTATTACTTTTATTTTTTTGTTTGTTAGATTTATATTTATTTTGTTGTTGTTATTAAACTATGTTGATCCATTTTTGCAAATTGTTAACTGCTGATATTGCACAACCTAGGGTTATTGTTTTTGACTGTATTTTGTCTATTTGACTTCAAAAGTCAAAAGATTTTAGTATATGATTTTAGTACCTTTTTCTTTTTGAAAGAAATATTGGGAAATTGAGTTGTTGTGAAGTGTAGGTTAGGGCTGCATATAAGATGGACGTATATCGAGTAGTTCAAGATAAAATTCGATTAGATTGAGTTGATTTTTATCGAGTTGGAATACGAAAATGCACTTGAAACACAATCATTTTAAACGCAAATATGCACTTTTGAAGTGTATGGGTAGTGCTGCGTTTTAGGTTTAATATAAACGAAAAACACACTTATTTTTATGCCAGTAGAGTGATGCTTATTTTGAACACACTTTTCAAGCCATAAGCACTTAAAAGATGCACTCACAATCAAGAAGAATTTAACTTGAATTGTGATTGAGCTTTATGTACATGTTAATGTTACTTGGCTTAGATTTAAACGTTTAAGCTCTGGAATTGACCTTGTTTTATTATGAGTTGAAAAATAATTGGCATGACCAAATTGTGTACCTATAAGTATGCTAACAAAGAGATTATGAGCCATGTCAAAACCTATAGTAAAGATGAAAAAATAGAATATGCATAAGACATGCGTCAAATAATAAATGAATTAACTAACTTTCAGGCACATTTTTAAGGCATATGTATCATTAGTCTTTAAGGGTTTATTACCTAGATTACTGAAGGATCTCTTTATTTGGGACAACGTACTATTTCATTTCCTACGGAAGCATGAGAAGATGGTTTTGTGTCCTGTTTGGGTCATTAAAATAATAAAATCTACCTATTCAATTTACTTCATACAACCTATATCATTATGCATTAGCCTACATTTTTATATATCAATCTAACATCTTTCTATAAAGCTTATCATCTTTAAAATCGTCAGTGTTTGTAAAAAAGAAAATTATCTTTTAGTGACTGAATGCGACAAAAAATTATTATGTGTCCGTCGCATTCAGGACAAAAGTGGAAGTTCTAGGGAATTAACCTTTTATTACGCGTAGTTTGATGAACATTTTTTGCTATATGAGCTTTTGCAGAAAGACTAGACTATCGAATTGAGTTTGTTGTAGTGTGAAAAATTAACAAATACCAACCCGACCCACCCAAGAATTTAATTACTTATAATGTGAAAGTATTAAATTTGGTGCTCTCATGTTCATCTTATGCTTGTATTCATAAAACACAGATGCGTTCATGAGATATTCAAGTGATCCCTACATGGTTTTCACATGTTGACTTGGTGTTCAAATCACATTTATTTTATTCATTTGTATTCAACAGATTGTGTGCGAGCTGAACCAGTTATATACAAGAAACTTGAATCATCTGGTGATGATGTGGCACTCCTGAGGGCTTATGTTGGGGACCGACCCACTTGGAGGAACCCACATCACCCATGGAGGGTGGACTCAAACTTCAAGCTCAAGGGAGTCCCAACTCTAATCCTTTGGGAGAATGGTGAGGTTAAAGGTCGCCTTGAAGACCATGAAGCACACATCGAACGCAAGATTGATGCACTTATTGCCTCCAAATGAGCTTTAAGTGTTCCCGTTCTAATAAGGTTTTTGGTTACTGCATCTGCTAAATGCTGAAAACTGTGTTTAGACTCGGTGACCAGAAAATAATCAAGGTTATGACTTCTCATGTGTTTAAACTTGTGTTTTTAGTTTAATACTATGCAAAGTTTAGCAATTTCTCCCATGCTAATAGCAATTTTTCCTATACTAATGGCCCCAATATCATACATGAGTTTTATAAATTGATGTGTAAACTACATTGAGTTTGTGTTTTAGGACTTATATCGTGGTTTTTTAACGTCCTAGCCTTGTAAATGATCGTAGTTGGGAGAGTGTAAGATTTTTATTTTAGCTAGAACACAAGCATTAAATCTGAAATAAAACCACACAATTTGATCTGTATACCTGAAGGGAATATAAAAGGGAGAAGAACAAAAGCCTTTCCGTTGTTGAAGTTAGATTTTAAGATAATGTATTAATAAAATGTGTCTCATCTGACATCGCGATCTAGATCTGAAACAGAAAAATAACATAAATAATGGAGCACTATACATTCCCCATACTAATGACATTCTATCCATTATGCAATAAACGGTGAATAAATGAATTCATTGACCCACCAAGATGCATATTTCATACGGAACATGAACTCGTTTTTGCCAATCATATTGCACAATTTCAAATGATCTTCTATACTTCTGTTGCTGCAATTTCCATTTCCTAATGCCACACATTATTATAAATATATGCTTATCGGAAATATTTAGACCAGTTAACAAACCTATGTGTCTCATAAACCCAAAAAACTTTAAACAGTAACATCCATATCAAGCTTTTATTTTAGGTATCATGTGTATTTGAAACGTTAACTATTTACAGTTTAATTGTCTTGTTTTCATTGCTCAAAAATGTTTGATCGCCAAGTCATTTAGAGCAAAGTAATGATATTCAAACAACTACTCTCATTTGTATTTCACAAAGAGCTTGTCTCAGTTAGCCGAATGATCAAAAGATACAAGCGTTCATTGGTTGCATTAAGGTTTGGTTCTTTGTGGTTAAAGAGGAAAGACATTAATAATATCCATACACCTTGTAATCAGAAAGAATGAATCCACTGAATGAAGATTTGTTATTTGTATAAATGATTGTCTGTAACTTTCTATGTACATTTTTCCGCTCTAGGATACACTCGTGTAATGAAAAAGAATAAATCAATCGGAAAAGAACCCTCGGATCAAAGAACCAAAAAATATACACCTTCCTTTTCGTTTCTTCTCAATTATGCCATTTTGTAGTTTGTACCAATCCAACACAAGGCCAGAAGCCATCATCACCTTCAAGCTGCCATCCCAGTAGCCCATTTCAGGTCTCTTGACCAAAAAGACGAAAATACCCCTTCTCATAAAACTCAATGTATCATCGTATCGTTGCGCATACATTCGGGAATAGGATACTTGGTAACATCACGTCCCACTTTATTAGTTCTGATCATCGGCTGGCCCATAGAATCACGATGCAGATCCAATATAATCTTGTTGAATTCCTTTTCAGGAAGTGAAGGGTTCAAGAAATAAGATAACATTTGTCGTTTGTTGGGCGTAATTGTCTTTTTATGCCCTGCATACGCTCGGTGTCCTTGAATAGCATGGCCCATGTTACCACCATGAGATGGCATGAAAACATCGCTGTTTTCTGAAACAATGTAATCAAGGGCAGCCATTATTGAAGCTTTGTTTGCAAATGGTTCTAGCTCTCCAGGTTTAGCAAGGTCTTCTTTGTTGTAGAAATTAGGGAATGCCTTTATTAATGGTAGCAATGCTTCTTTACCACCTAACGGGTCCCCTCCAGCCCAAAAGATCCTTGCGTTCTTTGGAGCTCGTAGAGCTTTCAGAAGCCTATAACATAAATCAAAGTAGATCAATTCAAGTTCCGATACAAGGGGTTTTTGGATTTGCGTTTTTGAAGTGATTATATATTTTTTGCAACTTCAAGTCATGTTTTGAATAGACGTATACCTATTTACTCATCAGTTTAAACTAAATCAAGAGACTTCTAGTCTAATATAAAAAAATATCCTTTTTCAGAAAAAAATGTCATTTTTAGCTGTTCTGTTAACATCTGATTATCCAAACACTATCTTCTACAGCCCGTTTAATTAGACTTATTATTTGGTATCATATAACCATTTTCAAAACGCACCTTACAATGAAAATTGAGACTTAGTTTTGACAAATGGATTAAAGACGCTTACCGTGTAACCTCTAGTGCATTCAAGGGACATAGACCAGCAAGTTTTCGGTCATGGTAAGTCATGTTTGATCTTGAGGTTAAAAGCTCAGGGCGAAGCTTTCTCTCATTGTAAATTATCTGATCATATTTTGAGCTCAACCCTGGTAGACATCCAGTTCTCACCCAAACATCTTTCTCCATTCTAAGATGAAGAGCAAGGTAAGGCCCTTTGCTTCTCATCCTCTCTGTAAGCTTGTTTCCTAGTTCAAAGATCGGTGGGGCAAACCTCAATGCGTGAAAAGCGACCTACAAAAGTTACAAAAATTATTAATTTACATTGGAAACTCTAATCGTCTAAACTTTGTAACAAATAATTTCACATGATATAATTGTACCTTGCATCGGAGCTTTTGAAGATCAGAAGGAAGATCCTTAGAGAGCCTTGAATCTAGACCTCTTAGTAGCAGAACACCTTCTCTCCTCATCTGCATTAACAAACAAAACTACCTGAATTTAAAAAAACCATTTGCTGTCGTTGACTAACTAAGCAAACCCACAAAAGTTCAACTCGTAATCGGGTATTTTTAGAAAACATGATGCCTTTTTGTTTAATTCAAACTTAGGGATTGTCACTCTACAAACTTTAGTATCTTGACTAAGTAAACAACATAGTCTGACTAATGGAATCTATAGTGATCTTCGGATAACTAGTGGCATAATCAAAGTTGCATTGATTTGTCACATGTAAAACGAATTCAATACAAAAGAAAGAAACTTCGCATACCCTTCTGAGGTAACGAGATCGAATCCATTGAGGTGAAACGTGAAGTGGAGTGTGTTTTTCTTCCACTGGTCTTGACATCAAATGATTCGATGGCAACGATGAGATTATTCTAACATCATCAGCTAAAGTTTTCTTGAAGTGTTCAACATCAAATATATCAGAGAATTCACTGCACCAACAAATAGAAAACCAATCAATACACATATTTCATAACAATTGAATCAATACATGAATTAAAACAATTTGATCTAGTTGGGGCTCAAAGCACAATAATCTTGAAAGACCTATTCAATCACTTCCTAAAGCTCATTTAGGACTCATCTAAAACAAGTAGATTAGATTGCAACAATTGTTAATACAAAATATGAAATATTAAGAAGAATTAAATAATAATAATACCTTTCATCTCCCCAAATAACATTAACTTGTAAAATTGGTACAACGAGAGTAGCACCAAGAATCCTAGCAATCACAACAGCATCAACGATCTGATTCCTTTGTTGATTCATACCACCAGAAACCACCACCACCAAATACTTTGTTCTATCATTCAATATCTCAACACTTGTTTTCTTATATTCTTCACTAAAATCCAAACAACCCCTATACCCCAACCCATCTGGTTGTTCCCAAAAATCACTCTTTTCCACATATTTCTCTTCAACTTTAACCACAGTACTCAAAACCCCATTTCCAACCTTCAAGTTATCATCTTTTTCACTATTCCCACATGGATATGACAAAAAAGAGTCAAAATTACAAATCTTTTTCAACATAACAAAAAACCCACAAAGAAAAAACAACAAAAACCAAATCTTGGGATTCTTAAAGATCCTTGCTTTATTGGAAAAAGTCCCCATCTTTGAAACAGCAGCTGTCTTTTTGGGTGTATCAATTAACGATTGTAAATTTGTAGATGATAATTTACTAATAATCTCAGATGATACAGAAATTTGATACTGTGGATGTTTTTTGTTACTATTAACAATCTTTGAGATAGCCATTGAAAAATAAAGAAAATTTACACTTTTTGTTGGTGTTTGTGTGTGAGTAAAGGAAGATTTGTTTAGCAAGTTTTTAGAGAGAGAAAATGGACGGCGGGAAGATGAAGAAGACCAACGAATCCGCGTTTGGTTGGGAAGTGTTAAGGAAGGAGAGAAGAAATGTATGTGTTTGTGTTTTGTTTCATTTCATTTCATAATAGTGTGTGTATTTTTATTTTATATATAGGTGTAAAGGGGACTATTTAAATACTATTGGTTTGTTTGAACCTACGTGGAGTACTTTATTTAAAAATTTAACCCCACTATCCTTTAATAAATCTTACTCCATATCATCTATCATCTATCATCTATCATCTATCATCTATAAACGTAATGTTTCTTAAAGTACACGTCATAATTTTTAATGTAACTCAATATATAATATTAATTACGTATTCCTATAATATAACTTATGTGATATATGGTATATGATATGATATCTTGTTACTTCCAAATTGCATAAATCATCATGCAAAGCTTAAATACACAAAACATTGTTTATGCATGAAAATTAATCTACTTACTACTTATCTATTATTAATAAGAAATTCATAATTAAATTAATTTCTTGAATTTGCTCAAAATGAAGTAATCTTGATTTTCGTAAGGAGTTTTTAAAATTAAAATTTAACCCTTCATTTATTTCATGACCTTATAAGTATTAGTACCTCATTATTATTTTTACCAAATAATTAAAAAGATGATATAATGAAAGAATTTTTAGCTCTTTATTATTTTATTTTTTAATTTAAAGGTATAAATTTAATATTAGGAAGTCAAAGTTAATTTTGCTGGCATGTACATGAGCTTTGAAAAATAGCATAATCAGTCTCTACAAATTTCATGATACTTCCTTATTATTTTATTCATTTGATACTTAATTGTCTTTAAATTATACTTAAACATTCACACTTTAATTAATTATTTTCATCACTTAAAACACAAAATACAAAATAACAAATGATTGACAGTTATTTTATAATAAACAATATTGTATTGTTCATATTATTTTAATCCTGCACTATTCTACATTGACAATAATTTTTTTATTGTTATAATAAATTTATAAAATTATTATAATTAAATTAAATATGTACTACAATAAATTTATAATAAATCAATTATTATAAAATTTTATGTTTACTTATGCATAATCATAAAGTAATAAAGTAGTCGGCTATTATACCGTTAACAATTTTCTAGAAGTTACCACTTTGCTCCCTTCTATTATCATAACATGACCACGAACTTGGTTTTTTATACGGACAAAATTTTCGATTCTCCTTTTCATAGATATTTAATACATTCCAAAATTTGAGCAACTAATTACTTCGTAATTGATTTACATGAAACAATAGTATTTCTTTGACATTAGATTATTATGTTTAAGTTTGTTTTTTCAATATAATTTACTTATAATTTTTTATGTTTAAAATGCTAAATATATACTAATATATAAAATGATAACCCGTATCTTATTGTTCAAATAATTGTTTATATTTACATTTATAATTTCAATAAAAAAAACGAAATCAACCAAAGTTGCTATCTTGTGTGTATAATCTAAAGATAAGACCTACTTTACTTTACTAATAATAACTTATCAACTTATATTAGTTACTAGGCTTTGAGACCGTGCGATATACCACCGTTTAAAAAATACAGGGTTTCAAACAGTTTAATAAATAACTAATATATCAAATATTGTTTCAACATGTTAAGGTCGATAATGATTTAGGTAATTTTAAGCATTATAATATCATGTAGACATACAAACTTTATACATTTATAACCTTTAAACTTCAAAAATCACAATTAATCTAACATGCTAATGTAATGCAACATTAGTACTGTTACTATTAAAACTAATAATTTACGCTTCTTAAAGAAATTGTGAAAAAGAAGAATCACTTAGTATTGAAATAGTTTAACAATGTGAAACTTATACCTTACGATCAACCAAAATTTTGCCTAAATCAAGACATATAAAATTTCATCTTAAAATTGATTTTCTCATTTTCAATAAATATGATTACTCGTTCTCAACGGTATACAAAAGGTATGTTATTAAAAGTAGGCGTTTGTGACCATGTCAAACAAGATATTCAAAAGGTGAGTCATATTACCAATAGACTATACCCAACATCAACATAAAAATATGATGGGATTACATAGCTACTAATAGTAAAACCTAGATCTTGAAATTATTGACGTAGTAAATTAAACATAAGTTGCAAGAGTTCAAAAGCCACATGTAGACAATGGCTGATAACATTTAAAAATCCAAATAACCAAAATTATTTAAAACTCTTCTTTATCAGTTTGGATTAAACTATAAGGGGCGAGTTCAAATAAGAATGATAAAAAAGTAGAGAATTGGAGAACCAATAAGATCGCTCCATTTTATTACAAAACCTATTTCCACTTTAACTTTTAAAATTAAATATCTCACAAATCGTATGCCAATAAATTATAAAAATTACATATTCGGAATCAGCGTTTTTGTATCTTTAATTAGAGATCTCACAAGCTATACTTTCGAATATTTTTTTTTTCGGGTATTAAAAGTATAATCACATGTAATTTATAATAAAAAGTTAAAATTGATACGGTATTAATTATTCATGGTATACGTTTATTAACATGAATAATATAAATATAATTTTAATAATTACATTTGTTTTCAGCAAAAATCACATGTAATTGCTAGTTTGATATTTAATCATATATGATATAACATATAATCACATATGATTTGGCATATAATCACATGTGATTTTCAACTAAAAATGATCTTTGATGATTAACTTACCGATATATGATAATTCCTATATTTAAAATGTCACGTGATTGGAGATATCATCGCTCGTGATTATTATTTAGTGTTTAAATCACATATGATTTAATATTATGAACTTTTAAAACCCATTAAAAATAGAAAAAAATTTGTCGAAAGTATATAATTTGAGATCTCTAATTAAAGATAAAATGACGCTGATTCTAATGATGTAATTTTTATAATTTATTGATATACGCTTTGTAAGATATTTAACTTTAAAAAAAAATGTGAAAATAGATATATGAAACTAATATAAGAGTAAGTTGATGTGACATGAAAAATTAGATGACAATAACTACTTAATTAGTAAGAGATTATCACATAAAGAGATTGACACAAAATTAATTTATATATGTAGATAGATCAATAGATAGATTAATTAGTTAATTAATACTAGCCTAGCACCCGTGCAATGCAACGGCGGCAATAATATTATTCAACTATATATTTGGCGGTGAAATTGATTCGAATATATGTTTTAGATAAAACAAATACTAATAATATGAAGTAATATGATGAACAACACTTAAACAAAAAATCATAGAAAATACTATATTCATATGGTGATGTAAAAAATAACATAAAAAAGTAGTAGAAAATAAAACTATATTTCAAATAGCAAAATCCAAACACACATGAAGAGATTGGTTTAATAATAGTGTGTTTAAATTGGTGCATCAAGTTTGTTTATATATTGTTAGGTAGTTAAATTTATTTGTATATAGTGATTTTGTATTAAATAGAGAGATTGTTTCCAATTGTGTAAAAGGGTAAATTAGAGATTTCGCATATCCCCTTTTTAAGTTTTAAGCAAAAAGAGGTAAATGCTTAATAAGGGTTTAAGATTTAATAATCACTAACAATATTAATAATTAACAATGATAATTAAGAGGGAAGTTCAAATGAGAATGGAAATTTTAGTGAGAATGAAGGAATGAATCCTGGCCATCCATTTTGCAAAACCCAATTTTCCCCTAAAGTTAAATATCTCACAAACGGCTAATTAAAAAATTATAAAAATTGCACCATTGAAATCAGTGTTCTTTTCTCTACGATTAGAGATTACTCATGACATATTTTCGGTAAAAATTTTTTTTTTTTTTTTTTTTGGGTTGAAAACCAATAACACATGTGTTAGTGGTTGGTAACACATGTGCTAGTTTCGGTAACACATGTGTTAGTGGCATGTGTTACTAACTACTAACACATGTGTTACTGCAGCTAACACATGTGTTACCGCACCTAACACATGTGTTACCAATTTCGAAACCCACCAAAATATGGAAAAAAAAAATCGTCGAAAGTATACCTTGTGAGATGTCTAATCGAAGAGAAAAAAATGCTGATTTTTATGGTGCAATTTTTATATTTTTTTGACTAACCGTTTGTGAGATATTCACTTTTTTTAAGTGTTGGGGTATTATTTTTTTGATGAGATGGATGGTTGAGATTGATTCCTCCATTCTCACAAATAATATTCATTCTCATTTGAACCTATAATTAATAAATGTTTTAAATGCATATTTATTGCAAAAAAGTCGCCTGCTTCCAAATTGACACCAAAATATCCTCCGGTTATATGACTACAGTTCATTTTTCTATATACAACCTTTGTGTCACCATTCATCCAATTGCTAACAATTGTAAACTTCGAACTGCAAATTTGGCAATGTACAAGTCGATTTTTGTTGGCTCGATTTGTTGTTCATCATCATCAGGTATTGTTATTTTGGTTTATTTTAATTTGATTTGAAATAAGGGTTTATAAGATGGATTCTCATCCTTTAACATGTATATTTCCAATCTAATATCGATTGTGTGATTATCATTCTATTTGATGCTTAAAATTACATGCATCTTCCTTTGTATCTACTTGGGGGATTAACTGTTTGTGTTTGACATTAAGATTATATTTGTTTGATTGATCGGTGAACATGATCAGAGACGAATATAGTGAATAAGGATAGGGTTTATCAGGACGCTCAACCATACCATTTTATTTTTTATGAATATTTTGTCTTTTTCTTAACTAACTCATTGCATTAAACTTACTGGCCCCAAGCCCAAAGAAAATAAAGTTAAACTGTTAAGGCACTCTACGACTTATTTTTCTAGATCCGCCACTGAACATGACACGTTGAATATAATATATAATTATACATGTGATTAAATATGATCTCCTGAAGCAAATAGTATTTAATGTTATATCGACTGATTTATGCTTTATAAAAACTTAAAATGAAGGAGCTGTTGATCATGGCAGTGTCATTGAAGTCTTGAACAAATCGTGATTCTAATTGGAATAAAGAGAGAGCTTTTAGTAGGGAAGTACTTGATAAGGTCGGAAAAACATTGGGTGCTTGTGAAGAGGAATGCTGGCTTGAGGATTAGAACCGGGTTGGTCTACTTTGTTGACAATTTTCTTATATAAATGGGTTGATTTGGGTCAGGTCAGATGGGTAAAATATTAAAATTTTAGATTAGAACTGATAACTCGAACATGTTATCCGACATACTTGATCGGCCCATTTTGCCACCTCTATATTGATTTGCTTCGATAGACACCTAGCTATAACATGTCAACATTTTGTGTACGATGACAACCAACATAACCCTGGAAGAGGTGCTCATCTTACTCTAAAGCATGCCGAGAAAGCCCGTGCGTCGGTCAAAGCTATTTACATCCCGGTGCATCAGACACCTAGCTTTATGTTTCTAATATTTTCCACCAATATAATTCAGTAATTCTTTTACTTTTTTATTTAAATAAAAGTACTTTTTGTTATATAACCGTTAAAGAACGTCCGAGAAGAGAGTTGCTTAACCAGAACCTCACAGTACCTCTGCATATAGGAGCATGAGGGAATGGAGCTCTATATAAATCGAGTTTTATATAAACTGAGCATTTCGTCCATTTGCTGCTGTTATTGTTCTTCATTCTCAAGAAGCTCATAGAACCAAGCAGTTTTAACAAGAGATATATTTCTTGAGCAATCTCTGGCACCATGGTATGTTTCTAGATCTACCTCTCAAACTGTTCTTTTCATGAGAATTTTCTTTTCCTAAAAAATTTTAAGGAAGAGGAAAATAAAGAAAAGTATTTACTCTTAAGCTTGGGAAGTTTAAGAATGTGGATGGTGGTAATACTTGTGAGGACGATAATGAAAAGAGTAAAATTAATGGTTTCAATGTGTTCGTTTGAATATGTGATGTATGATAATTCATCATTACAAGTACCAATTAGGAATCAAATCAAGAAACAATCTTACAAGAAGTCAAATCTCCCAATTACACCTGGTCATAGGCCACCAATGTCTGAATGTGGTACCAATTCTATACGGGATTGAGCATTGACAAACATAAGTGGCCACAGTATAGGAGGGAGAGCTTTAAAGTATTCAAGGAAGAAAAAGAAGCCTAATTCAAGGTGGCAGTAGTCATTGAGCCATCATCAACCACTAGGATGTTTTCATTACAGTTCTTGCTTTGGCAGAATGTTGTTGGAGATGACTCAAAGGTTTCCGAGCTGGGTTGTGATGATCAAGAAATATAGAGTTGTCACAGTGTGGATACACAAGCTGCAGTAGTATTAAATCCACCATCTTTTGCAAATAGGAGTCTGCTTTGGCTTATGGGGAGACAAAAAACCCAGGTGGTTCATTGAAATCTGTCTACAATTGTACGAATTTTTTTGGTCCCAAAGAATGTTGCTATCTTTTTGTTCAGAAAATTGAAGCGTATTTGTTAAAGATTCCTGCAAGTACAGAGGTATTCAAGATTGATCCAGCTAAACAAACCTCAGTACAAAGAGTATGTTTTTATATGATTGGTCTCTTTTGTTCCAATCTTGCTTGTTTAGTTCTGAAAAGCCTTCAGGTAACATTGATACACATTTTAATGTACAAGATGCACGTGATTAAAACTTTTGTTTACATGTTGTTAGATAATTTATGGTATCTCTCGAATTTAATACATACAATTTGATCAAGTCGACCATGTATATAAATTTAAAACGAATAGAATGATGCAAGTTTGTCATATGCAAGCCAAATCTCGCTTAAACAGTAATCTTAATTTGTATTGTTTATCACTTAGAGTGTGTATGAGAGATTATGTTTTTAAACAAAGAGTTGATGTATGTAGTGAGTTATTAGGTTGTAATAAGTTATGTCACTAAATTGTTATTGCAATTTGTTGTAAGAGATCCTCAAGTGTGAGTCTGAGGAGGATCTCATATTATTTTTCTTCCAATTGATTATGGAAACAAACTTGCGTATTTAGTGTTTTATATTTGTTTGTGGAAGACTCGTTGAATGAACTATTGATTATTGTATTCTTTTAAGAGTATGAGGAATAAGCAAATTAAGAGCGCGTTTCTTTTAAAATTAAAAGAAGCAGAGTTTGGTATGATTATTTTTTCGAGTTGAGTCAAAAGATTATTTAAGAATTAATTGTCTTTTCAACTAGTTAGGAGAAAATACCATCGATGTTATAGAAGATTATAATCCATATCTATAAAATGTGCGTGTAACAAGTTAATATGACCATAATCCATGTCCATATTCATAAAATGTGTCAAAGTACGTAAACGATGTGTTCTTCATACGATTACGTAATGGTCCTCATACATGCCAGCTGTTGACGGCTATTATCATGCTGGCTCTTTAATCCTACGTGAAGGATAGTGACTTTTCAACGTCAATTTTTTAAAATCCCATGCTGGCATCCTAGAATCTGTTACTAGATATTTGAACTTCAAATTTTACTCAAGTAATTTTGCATGAGGTATTGACAGCTTGCTTTTATACGCGTGCTATAAATTATTTTAGGGTCGTATTCATAGGGATATACGATAAAAATATAATAAATTAATATTCTATTAATTAAAATTTATTAAAATAATATTTTTTTTATTCCTAATTCAAGAATATGATATTAACTTAATAATTTGCTAAAGTTATAAGATAATATACCTTTTAAATTTTTATAGGACCCATATAAAATATAAATTAATAATTTGTTATAAACTTAACATTACATGAATAATTTATAAAAGTTCAATGAAAAACTACTTAATTATCTTTTTTTTTCTTTTTCTTTGAAATAATTATACATTGAGCGTCGTCTCTAATTTTTCTTATCATTGTAATGACTTCTGGTATTGTTTTCTCATACCTCAAACCAGAAATCTTTCAATGTGTAATAAGTGAAAGTTTAAAAGGTGTTTGTAAATAAAATATTAATTAATACATAAATTAATAATTATTAATTTATCGACTAATTAATAATTCTTTTAATTAATAATTACTCACGATCACATGGATTCACTAAACTCACGCTCATATAAATTATAGCTCCTTTGTTCTATTCATATTCATGTGAATTTACTAAATTCACGATTCATTCCAAATCTTCCTGAAGAATGTTCATCACCAAAGATGATGATACTTTTTAAAAAATTGAATCTATTGATCAATCTAAATAACCAATTATTCAGTCTGCTGAAACTTGGTTTCTTAACTATAATATATATATCGTGTTTTTCCTACCTATGTTGTTCAAATAATTGGATTGCAGTTTTTGATTAACATTAATGAACAATTGATGCTTGCAGTTCAAACCTCGCCCAAGAGGAATTGAAAATCGGAGAAAATTGGTCAAATTGAAAAAGAAAAAATTGATAGAGAAATTTAGCATGATAAATGAATGATACATACACAAAGGTCAGGTTTTCTATAGTTTACGTAAGCCATAGAGACTTGGGCGAGTTTTACTGGGCAGCATGAAAAGATAAAGAAAACTAGTAGACATGATGAAAAGTTGTTAATGGTAGCTTATGGTTCCCGGGCTGTTGGTATGCAACTTGAAACAATTTGCATATTTTGTATTGGCCTTTGATTATCATGGAGGCTATGAATTAGATTTAGGTAGATCAAATGATTATGGCATGATGCATTGCTGCTATTGAAGTTTGACGCATGATTGTACGGCAAATGAAAAGACATAAGTTTCGTTAACTCAAATGGATTAATTGACACCTCTAAATATAACTATGAACGTGATATATCATGAAAATTTTAACTTGCTAACGATTTTGTAAGTTATTAGATCTTGATTCGATAATAATGTTATCTTAAAGTATTGAGGTGCGAAATCCCTCAATACGTTTGATTAAAGTTTATATAACTTATCTATATACTAAAAGGCTTTGTGTTGATAATTAACAAAAGTTAATCCTTCAAATCCTAACCTCTTAATATATTAATATTTTTGGGCACAGAAAACGAGGTGTGTGTGTAATTAATGCTGAGAGTGATGTAAGGTACGGATACCAAGAAATGACCTAAGCATTTCTATTTATATCCATTTCAACTCGCAGGCCATGGGCTTTGCGAGTTGACTCAACTCGCAGCCCATGGGCCTTGCGAGCCCAGATCTCATCTCGCAATAGAAATCATGCGAACCCAGATCTCATCTTGCAGGACAATAACTTGCGATTTGAGGTAGCATTGCGAGTTGAGATCTCATTGTAACACCTTATTTATTTATTTATTTATTTTTTTTTTCATTTTATATAATAACAAAATCAACACTTTTCATATAAACATAAACATTACATTGTTTACAATTTTTACAACGTAAGTTCTCTTTCTCAAAAGACTCCTACAATATCCGAGCATGATTTAACGGGAGTAATCAACACTTACTACCAGCAGTAGCAAGCATACCACTAATCGTGCTACGACTCCTTCCCAAGACCCTCCTTTCCTTTACTCGACCCACCTGTATTATCAACAATAACAGAATTGGGTAAGCACATCGGCTTAGTAAGTAACAGAATCATAACATCAATATAAGATAGAAATCTTATAAATACGATGACCATATTTATCACTTTACTCAGTTATAATTTATAATCACACTATTTGGCCATTTATGGTCACTCAGCATAAAGAGGGCCAATAACGACACGGCTAGACCATTTATGATCACTCAGCATAAAGATGGTCAATAACAACACGGCTAGACCATTTATGATCACTCAGCATAAAGAGGGTCAATAACAACACACTTTAATACTTCGGTCACTTGGATATTCTCATTCAATATATATAACAATCTATTACTTACCTGGATAATCGTGTGGTTGAATATCCTCAATGGTCACGTACAGAACACCGGTCTGTAAACCATATATTACACAATTAACTCTCTTATAAACTTAGCGACACTTTATTAAAGTCTCATAACAAGTATACACGATCTTATCACAAGTTCACACCTTAAAGTCGCTTATGCGACTTTACTATAAGTTCGCATACCACTAAAGTCGCTTCTGCGACTTTATCACAAGTTCGCAGCCTGGAGTCGGCCTAATGCGACTATATCAATAAGTTCGCACATGCGACTTTACTCAATAAAGTCGCATGACGAACAGGTCAGACCCCAAATCTGACTTTCTCGATTTCAGACTTGTTATAAACAAATTAACCCATTCCAATTCGTTCAAATCATGTAATAACAATCACAGCACATAATAATTGAAGCCTTACCTCGATTCCACGGTTTAATTGCTTCAATTTAAGCTTCAAAACTTGATTTCTCACTTTTTCTCTTTTTTCTCTCTGTTTCTCTGTCTAAACCGACCTTATCAACTCGTTTTATGTTTCTGGAAGTGTTTAGACGAAATTCGAGTATATATACTTCCTTAATTACACTTAAACACCTCAATTAATTCAATTCAATTTGTTATGCGACTTTATCAATAAGGTGGCATAACCAGCAAAGTCGCTTCTGCGACTTTATCCAATAAAGTCGCATGTTCCAATTTAGTTTCTCCAATTTCTGATTTTTCAGCTATTTTGGGGTGTTACACTCATCTCGCAAGTCTTTAAGACTTGCGACTTGAGTTCTCAATTCGCAATTTAGACTTTAGTTTGTATTCGTTACTTGACTAATATTGTTATATTTAACAAATAATAATAACAAACTAATATCATATATTTACAAATCTAAACCAATGTACAAACTTGATAATAATTACACCAGTCCTATTACAAGCTAGATCTGTTGTCACAAAACATGTTCCAAGAGATTTCATATGGCAGGATGATTCTTGAAATTGACTAAACATATTATTCTTGTGGGAGCTCTTTTGACATAAAGGTTTTGTATATATATAATTTTTATAGTGGAGGGTTCAAATAAAAAATCATAAATATCGTGAGAACGTAAAAATAATTTTAAAATCACCTTTTAAATATCTAAATATATTTTTCTTCAAAACTTCTTCAATGATTATTATTAAAATAATTTTTGCAAGCTATGATAAAAATTTTAATAAAAAATATTAACTTTTTTTCGAACATTTTTTACAGTCGTTACTGTTGTGATTGTTGAAGATAATCACAAAATATAACATGATAATCACATTTGATTATTTTCTAATATAATGTGATTATTATGTGTTTGAGATAATCACATAATAGGATTTGATAATCACATATTATGTATGTGATTATCTAATTACAAAATGTGATTATTATAAATAAAAAAATTAATAAAAATAATTTAAAAAATGTCAAAAAATAATTATTTAAAAAATAATTTTAAAAGTTATTTGAATAAGGAGTTATTGAGAAAATTTTGTAGAATAATATATTTTAAATATTAAAAATTAATTTTTAAATCATTTTATACGTATTTACAATATTAAAATTTTTAATTTGAACTTAAATCTATATATAAACCTATATATATATATATATGTTACAAAGGTGAAGATCGTGATTTACACCTAACACACAACATTATACGATTCAAGTTATAGCCTATTTTAAATACCCCCATCCAAGTTTAGATGATGATATCTCCTTACGTGGGGCCCCTCTCATTTTCTCACTTTAGATATCGACTGATTATGATTTAATTTAAGCTATCAAACAAAGTAACAAACACCACTTAGCAATTAAGTGGCACTTATTTGTGGTCCAAGGAAACTTGTGCATACGCTGAGGATTGCTTATCCGATAATTCTTTATCACAAATCTTACCCTTTATTGCTCTAAGGTTTGACTACTCTTAATACTATTATATTTTGTGGTGCGTATGATTATTATATCTTAGAAACAGAGGTCAATAGGAACTTCATCCCTTTATAGAAGGGGAGTGATCCTAGATGGTTTAAAGTGGTATTAGATTAGATTGGAGTGATCGTTTTGAATTCGGAATGGTTTTCGATTTGATCAAGACAAAATCGTGACTACCACTAATATTATTTTTTTATAATCCTTTTTTTGTTTAATGTATTATCAAATAATTTAGTAGTATATAAATCTTGAATGTAAGTCCAATTTTCAATTTGATTAATACAACTAAAAGTGAGTTTCAATGTGAAAATAATATTGTGATAATGTGTCAAATTTTTTTTAGAATTGTCACTTTACTCTTAAAAGGAAGAGATTGAGCTTACATGGCTTAAAGACCATATTAGTGCGAATGTATGAATCACACTTATATGGGAGAAAAGTAATGGCTGAATAACAGTGTGAATGTGTGATCATTCTAATCTCAACATGATAGTTAAGGTGATGGCTATCACATTGAGTGACAGAAGCACTTTTCTTTTGTGTGTTTGTTT
This sequence comes from Logfia minima, assembly GCA_963921325.1. Classification (NCBI taxonomy): domain Eukaryota; kingdom Viridiplantae; phylum Streptophyta; class Magnoliopsida; order Asterales; family Asteraceae; genus Logfia; species Logfia minima. The sequence goes on from OY992776.1 coordinate 3,487,062, forward strand.
GAATGTAAAAAAGCATTTGAGTGTGAATATAATTTTCAGTGTGCTAGGTACGGGTAAACGTGAGTTATAATGTAATTTCAATATGAAAATAATTATACATTTCACGATAATCTTTTCAAAAAAAGTCACTTGACCACTCTCCATCCATACTTTAAGGAAGATGCTCGATCTAGAAGGCTGCTAGAAGTACATTTACAAGTGAACAAACGCAATGATGAACTCGATTACATTTTTTAACTAAGTAAATGGTTCGGACTCCGTATATAAATAAATCATAAAACAGATATTTGCGATTAATTAATAGTTTGTTATATCTGAACTTATTTATATTCCAATTTTCAAAATGAATAAATCTTAAAACTAGTCATTTTGAATTGGTAGAAAAAAAACTTCAAAATAGAAGTTAGAAAAGAAATCTATAATCATTTCGGATAACTAGTTAGTTCTAAAAAAAGTATTGTTATATATGTCTAATTATACGTTTAACTTCATATTACTCCATACAGTAGTAAACACATATATTTTACTATTTATTTATCTTTATCTTTACCAATAAACTTAATATGTATTTCAATAAATTCGTTACGCATATTTATAAGTTTATATCTTTAAGCCTGTAAAACATTTTTATTAAAAAAACACCTTCACGATAGCTAAAAGTTTGAAGGTTTTGCTAAAAGAATGATTGATCAATTATTATTTATGAAAAAGAAAGTAAAAGGAAAATAATGCAGAATTCCAGCTATGATCGATAAGATGGGTTCGAGAATCATGCCAATTATTTCCCATTATATATTCATGTTATCCATTGTTGTTTCCTGTTTAACGAGATATATACTCTATCCGTTGTATTTATATTTATCTACTTTATCATTTTTATTTTTTGAAAAAGATTATTTAATTGTAAAAGATAATTATAAAAAATTATTAGATTCTTATTGTACTTTTATTTATCACTCTTATTTATTTATTTATTTATGTGAAATTTACAATTAAACTTATTTTGAACATAAGTCAAAATTAACATTTATCTGACATATCTTAAATTTAATAAGAAATTATTAGACAACAATATAAATGGGCGGAAGGCGGTACTTATTTAGTTATTTATTCCAAAAATTTTACTAAGATCAATTTTGGTATAATTTGAAAACGCTTCAAAGTTTTGGTTTTGTGTAAATTGTGGATTTCATGTGTTCTAAATTTTCGTATTTTCTTTTGTTGAAAGACATCTTTTTAGGTATTTAACAAATATCAAACAATCTTTAAAAACTTAACCATCAAACCATGAAATTTTTCTGTGAATGCATGGTGGATTTAATAAATACAATTGTTTTTAACATATGAAAGAACAATAATGCATGATATATTTTAATGCCTACATGTGCCTAAATTGTACTCCCATAGTAAAATATGTCTAAGCCATTAAACATTTAAAGTATATTTATATATATTTGATATCTACTATGAGTTTATGAAACTTTTAAGAGTTTTATTTTTTAATTATTGAATAAAAAACTTTTATAAATTTTAAAAATTTTATTTATCATATAAAAGTTGTAGCTTTAAAATTTAATAAAAAACTTAAAATTTCAAAACTAGTAGAAATAACTTTTAATAAAAGAAACTCAAAATCTAAAGTTACAACTACAATTTACAATTTACAACGACTTTACCAAACATACTCAACATCTCAACGACCATTTAATGGACTACCAATTATCAAATTCATTCCTAACTCATTGAGTGGGCTCACAACCAACTCACAATTTTAATGCAAAATTGTTCTACTTAATTAACCTAACGCATGATGTTCAATCTAACGTAGTATCATAATTCACAACTTTTATAAACATTTTTAATAATTAGAAAAAAGTTATTTATTTGAAACAAGTATGTACTTTCCAATTTGACTTTAAATCAAACGGATTTTTTTTTTCTTTTTATTGAACTATAAATGACAAATTAAAAAGTACATTGCTATAAAACATTCTTATATAACTGTCACTTGACGCCGATTTCAACTACTTTTACACAAACGTCAAAAGAAGCTATCATCGTATAAGAGTTTTGTAATTTAAAGCATCTTCAATGTACATTTAATAGCTTTTTTGAAGCTTTTCTTGTAAAAGCTTTTTATAAAAGTGTACATCGAGAATGCTCGATCTTACACTTGAACATTACACAAAAGGTTTCACACACGTACATGTTACCATTGTAGTATATTACGTTTTATAGTAACGTTAAAGACAAAATCTTTGTGATATTAATAGCACCGAATTAAGGTTTATGTTCTATTAAATTAAAAAAAAAAACACTCAAATTTGTATGAATTTCAAAGTTAATCGGTAAAAAATGTAACAAATAAGTTAACTTGCATATTTATTGGCTCATCGCTTAATAATACATATATTTTATGTTGTCGACGGCACATGTTACCCCCTATATTAAAATAGTAACATAAAATTATGGGTCTTTTTCTTTTAGATCTTATGAAAACAAAAATGTACGTATAGATAGTCGATAATCGATATAAATATAAACACAATATAAAAACAAAAACAAAAAGCGGAATAGAATAAAAAAAATCAGGGTGTTCACCTACTTTGATTATTTTGCCGGCTAACAACTTATGCTCATTGCTATATCCCCACTACTTCCCCATTATACTCACACTACCCATGTTTTTTAAGAATTCGAATAATTATTAAATGTTTTTTAATTATGGTTTCTTATTTCTTTTTTTATATGAAACTATAATAATAATAATAATAATAATAATAACAATAATTGAATGGGGCAGCATTAAAAACTTTTTGGAGTGAAAACCGGTGGCTCAGCCTCCGTAATTGAGGATTTTTCTCTTGTCGTGGTTCGCTGTAATTGTGTTGCGTATTATATCAAGACCATATGTACTAAGCTTCTTACCGATTTAGGTTTACGTATCATTTTTCATTTTATAAACATACCCCCTCCATATTTTTAGTGTTTTCATAAATTTATGCACTTTTATAAGTAAACATATGAGTTCGAATCTTAAAAAGGACACATATTTGTACATAAACACTCTACTTTGATTTAAATAACAAACAAATAATGTACAATTAGACGATTTCATTGTTGGAATTTAGGTGAGGATTCTTGTACGTTTGGCATGTTGCTTTTAAGTCATTTTTAGGCCGAACAAATACACTTGTTCTCATGGATATCCATAAATATACAAACAAAAATGAGCATACAATAAATCAATGATTCTGTATATACAGCCATACATAGTTTAATCGTATACATAATAATTACACATGTTATTGGTGGCTATTATTTATGTTAGCTTTAAATAGTTTAATACTTGACCGAATATTTATTATCAAGTTCTATAATTTTTTATTATATAAAACCATTTTAGTATAAAACTTTATCTCAGATATTTACATATTTAACGTTTAATACTTGATCATGGTATGTTAGTTTTTACAGTATCTAATTACTAACGCCCAAGGGAAATATTAGTACATTACCCTTTCTACAAAAAGCCATGAATTTGATCAAGATTAAGTATTTAAGTCTGAAGAAAATGTTTTTTTTTTACCTAAAACTATTTTGTCCGATATTTGTAATTTTGTTTACTTTACATATTTTAATGTGGAGCGATTTGGGCTCAATTTTTAAAAATTATTGGGCTACTAGTTTACTTTTGCAATTTTGGAAACTTGGGCTAAAACTTCTTCCTCCGTATACTTTAGTTTCAAATATTGGGTTTGGGCTTGGGCTTGGGCTAAAAGATAATTGTGCTTTTATATTTAATACGTACAATTCTTCATTTCTTAAATTATTACTCCATACTTTTTCTATGAATAGGTCGCCAATCTTACCATCTTAGGTGTGTTTTCTTATAGAAAATTGTTTTTATATGTTATACGGAAAAGATTTTTAAGAAAAGTTGAGAAATTATAAAATATGTTTGAATTTATGTTTTTTGTAAAAGTTTTTATTTTTAATAAATATCAATGTGAAAATTATAGGTCGTTTTTTCTACATTTCTTATTCTGCATTTTCTGACTTTTAATTCGTTATTTAGGGACCCAAAACACTTCACAAGCTCTAACTAATAAATGTTAAGAATATAGTTAGTTTTCTATAACTAAACGCACTCAAAATTTCGTATCTCTAAAAGTTTCTATCTAGAACTTTTAATGAATGAAAACTATTCAAAGAATAAAAAAGATTTAAGTAGAAGTTGAAAAAATCAGATTTTCCTTAAAATACTAAGAGGGCTTTGTGACTGGGCTAAAGCCCAAAAGCCCATCCTAACTGGCTCCATATATTAAACATCTCTTAGTGTCAGTGTCTCACTGCTGATTTCAAGTATTATTTTTACGGTTTACACACAAACCAACGTAGTAGTAGATCAATCAGTCTCATCATCACCTATCAATTCAATTCTATACACTCTTCCTCACAGGTTTGTTTTCTATATTCAGTTTAAACAGTCTTTTTATCCATCATTTATTTCTAAAATATATGTAGTGATCAATTACAATGTAATGTGATTTGATTTCATTTTTTATACATATGCTGATGTTCAGATTTATCGATTTTCGTAATGCAACAAGATTAAAATGGATCTAGATTTTTGTTTCTTGAATTCATTTCTGAAAGATTCAAATGTAATATGTATATATATATGTAAGTAAATCTTATACATACGATTGATGTATTTACGCGCTTGTTTAAGTGCAAATTCATGATCTTATTGTTCTTAATGAACCAGTACATTGTTGTTAATGGAATTATGTATGTAAATATTTCATTTTTCATAATTAATGCTTAACGTTTTCAATTATTTATCTAAACTATTAATGTACTTTTCGTCTTGCCACTGTAGTTTCAAATCTTGTCCGATAGTCGACCTTTTCTAACCTTTTGAATGTTGTATCATATACTCATATATTAGTTAATTTACTTCTCTTTTTTGAATCAAATGGGCCAACATGTTTACAATCATACATAGGTATATTGATCTGGTCAACCGGTTACATGATGACCCAAATGGGTCAATATATAAAAGTACAATGACCTATTGAGACAAAAGTTCTTCCATTTGGAAAACATAGGAAATGGTTGGGTGTGTAAGAAGGTCATCTGCTACCAACTGTGAACATCTTTATAATTTGATTAATTTTAAAGATATAAGATTAAAATAAAATTTAGTCGTATGGTCAAAAAATGGATTACGAGCTTTTTCTTCTTCTTTTGTTCTGTGTCATGTGATTAAAATTGATATGGTAGGAAAAAAATATCAGTAAGAAGTTCATCTTCCACCAACTTAAAGGATTTTGAGATTTCATAAACAAGAAAAGAGTTGGTTTACTTTATGTATGCATATAGATCAGGGTACAGTAACTATCGAATATCAATTTGCATAAAACTATCTTCATTGTATTTTATTTATCTAACTTCTTTGGATATGTAATTTACTTGTACTTCTCTGATACTACTTCATTCGGTAGTAAGTCGATGCATCTATTGAAATAGAGACAAATTACCACATTATGTATCTTGCAAATGTAAACTGTGCTGATTGAACATGTTTTGTAAATTTTGCTAGTAAGGTTAGTCTCATGGCACATAGAAGTCAACCAGGACGGGAAAAGATGTTAGAGGCTGAAGTAGAAAGATTAAAAGAGCAGCTGAAGCAGGCAAATTTGGAGAAAAATGAAATAAATTCCGAGTATGAAAAGTTATCTATTATTTGCAGATCGCAAAGACAACAACTATATGGGATTAAACAAGCTCTTGCTTCCACAACTCCACCAAATAAAACTGCTTCCAAAAGTCAATCATCTCCTGCAACACCACAGCAGGTGATCTTTCTCTCTTCTTCATATTGTTCATAAGCATCTAAAGATGACAATTTTGACCCATTTAAGTTTAAATAGAAAGGAAATGTGTCAAAAGCCTACAAAAAAATGGACTTTGATTGTTAAAGTATAGTACTATTTTTTGCTATTACGTTTAACTCAAATTATTTACAAAATTGGAGAAAAAGTTCTTTGGGTCAACCCAACCCATCTTGACCAGTTTTGACCCGCTATAAAAGTTTTGACTTGTTGCATAAATTACAAAGATCAGTACTTGCGAGTCTATTTATCCCGCTGCTTTTTCTTCATTCACATATCACACGAGCCCTTTAGGTTTATTAACTTTAAAACAATTCGTAAATCAAATACAATAAAGATTATGATTGTTTTATGATCATTTATACAAGAGCTCCAATGGGTGTGAATTAAGCTTTACTTCATGCTTGTTTTAATGGAAATTGGGAACTAAAACAGGTGTTGTTCAATAAGAATTCTTCAAGCCCAGATCAAAATTCATGGCAGGCCTTTCCTGAAGATTTGAAGACACCTACCTTGGTAACAAGTAATAACTCGAAACCTGCTACAACAAGAAACGGCCACCAGAATAGGTCAGGTGCCTCTACCCCTGCAGTCAGATCACCGGCAACTGTACCTGTCAGTAACTTGACCCAATCTCAGTGTTTTGGAGGGTTGAGAAACAAAGAAAGAAACTTGACTTCTCAGCCTCCTGGATGGGCTGCCTTCTAATTTGTTCTCAATTACTGAAGATGTTCGTTTTAATTTCAGTTGTTATTGTCCATTTTCTTTTTGAAAAATTGGGCAGGACTTGCTTTTTGCTGTTTGTGATCTGGTACATATAAATTCATATTTTTAGGCCATTAATAAATCAGCTTTCATTTCAGGATTCTGTTGTTTTGATTTTACAAATATTAGTGACAGTTAGAAAACATTCTGGTAACATGATTTCTTACTGTTGTTGATGGTTGTACATCCACATGTGACAAGATGTGTAAAAATAACATTGTTTCTAATCATCAACGGTTCAATTATTTTTTCAACTCGAGCAAAAGATCCAGGTCATTTAAAGTTTCCTGTATAAAATTTCATCATCAAATTATTGAGGTGATAATGCTTACTGCTTAAAAATCGATATGACGGTACAACTGATTGTTGTTTCTTTTTGCTCAATAATTGACACTACTGTTGAGGGAAAAGAAAATGTTAACTAACAATAAATAGAGTTGATATCTAAATAACCTTTGACATATAACATCACTAGATGGATATACAAATATATTCATGTGGCCTAAAATATTTGAAGATTATTGCTGAAAATTAGTTATATCAGTTGATATCAAAATGCTCCAAAATTCTCAATTTGACAACTAAAGAAGATTGTGGATGTTTCAATATGAGACCAAATTAGATTTTCAAGGTATCAATGAATGGAACTCCGTCATCACTGAGTTTAGTGCGTTCATAGAAGCTTTGAAAATATTCTTCATATGTAAAGGACTTGTATAAAGCCAATGAGTCTGAATTTATCAGTTCTTCGGCTGGCTTAATGTAAGACTCTTTGCTCGGATAACAAAAAAGTCACTATTTAAAATCTGTCTTTCTGCCTATCTACTGCTGCTCTGTGGTAAGGAGCTTTGTAAAGTCCATTGCTCACTACCTACAATTATCAAATGTCCAAGAGAAAATAAGAGGGCGATGTTTTTAGCATAACCAATGCAACTCAAACAACATTATTACTTTTTCATAACGTTGACACTATACATAAATAAAACTGGCAAAAATAGGGGGAATTGTATCAAAACTAAATGTATTTAGTCAGATTTCTAATTGGGCAAATGAACTTTGTTTACCTCCCAAAATGGTAACAACCTTTCGGAAGTTTTCTTTAAGCGTAATCTAGTGAGTTAACCAGTTTAAATTATCCATACCAGCAAAACGTCATGAAAAAAGTCAACATGGTCAAGTTGCCCACCCATCAGCACCAGGGCTAAATGAACCTAAATGATAACTCTTGAAAATTTGTTACCTACATGAGTATTTCTGAAATCAGGTAGTGCCTTTTTTAAGTAGAAACAACGTAATTACCCCCAAATATCGGTCAAACTAAAATTGGTCCCTTGTTATGCAATTTGTCCATAAATGAAATCGGTGCAGTTTTCACCAGACGGGCAGTTCTTGCTACAAATTTGATGTGGTTATCACGTTTCTTAAAGTCAAGTAAAGAAATATTTCATTTGATTTTGAAAGTCAAACTTCCTAAAGGAAGTATGAGTTAAATTACTTCCTTTATGGTGCCAATATTTACAACGATTCGACTGGTCAAAGGTTCAACAAACACCCATTGGCCATCTTTTAGGACTTGCAATCCTGGGATATCGCCACAATCAGTCAAGAGTGTGCTTCCCGATATGTCAGCATGAGATGATATCCCAATAACTCGTTCAGGCTCCAGACAACAGATGAGGTCATCCTGAAACATCTTGCCGAACTTCTTTATTCGTATAAAATACTTGGGATACTAAATTTCATTCATAATCGAACTTTTGGAATTAAATGGTTTACAAGGTTTTATGAATTAAAAATACAGTGTGGGTGACTTTCACCCATTTGACACCTTTGATTGTAAGCTCTGTTTATTTCTTTTGGATCTGTTAGAGATAAAAGAAAACCCCATATCAGCCCATTTATAAGCACGTGGGTCGAAAATGCTATCTCTACTCCTAAATTATACTCCACATGTTTCTCATTGCTTGTCCAATAAACTTCAGTTATCACGAGGTTTCATAATGTGAAAAACTACTTGTGTACATGTTTGATGGATTTAGGAGGAAGAGGAGGAACGATCTGATAGGTGGTAGGATTAGTTGTCTGAAACTGGCGTGACTGGAGCTTATTGAAGTTTTAAGAAGAAGAGTGTTCATGCTAAAATTGAGAACGAGAATGAAGCTGAAAAGCCTGCATAGTTTGAAGATGCTAGACCTGCAAAAGGCAGGCATTGAAGAGGAGTCTGAAGAAGAATTTTATGACTTGGAGAACAAAATCTGGTGTAACTCAAGACGTACTTTCAAGTGAAGATGTATTAAAACTTAAACACCCACCCTGCTTCAGTTTTACCCAATTTTTTCTTTTACCCATTTGATCTCTTAGAGTTAAAACACATAACCCAGATTGACTCTCTCCCTATAAAATGGGTTTAAAGTTCTACTTCTACAAAGTTCCTTCCCATTCTTCCATTGACATTATGGAGTGTTTGTTGACCACTTCTAAGTGTTATTCTTTAGTTTGTGCATAAATTGGTTAACACTTGCCACCAATGCAATGTTAAGTATTGTTCCAGAATGATAACCTCGTATGCTATTATGAATTTGGGAGCTTCTCTTATCCACAACATATAATTTGAGTATTTGGTATTGTTGAACTAGACATGAAGACAAAAATATTTGAAAATCAGACCGACAGGTCGAATATTGAGATTTGGTTTTTCACTGATTGTAAACCGGTTTTAGGTCGTTGGCTTACCTGTTATTAGCTACATTGGCTTCTCACAACTTGAACATCAGTTTCTTCCGCGCATCACAACCTCTTCTCATCTTTTGTATAAAGATATCAAAATCAATTCCAATTGTCAAAAAATTCAATCAATCAAAAATCAATCCCTCTTTAAAATGTGTTCCCCATATAATGTAATCTTTTATGGTAAATTTTAGTGTCAGGATCCCGCGATTCTCGCCTGATCGATATCATTTTTTGATGTATATTGATGTGACGATGTGAAAGGAACAATGCGTTTAAAATAGGAACTAGGAAAAAGAAGACTACCAAGAAAATGTGGTACACACACCAAAATTTTCAATAATGCAGCAACTACACACACAAGAAAAATATATATTAAATAAAAATAAATAACGTAAATTTAAAAATCCAAAGAAAGGATTTATAATTTACCATATCTATTGGGTTGTTTGTTGTCATGGGGGCATCGTATTCAGCACTTCGGCTAATCTTTGTCACGATAACACTAGAGTCAGGCGACCCTCAATCTTTTATTATCTTCCATAAAGTTTGTATTAAACTATGACCGGAAACCATAGTGACAACGTACCCAAATCAAACACCTTGGATAGTAAAAAAAAAGAAGATCGAAAAACTACTTACTCCCTACTTAATTTCTAACTCTAGTATCTATTTAGTGGAATACTTATAGAGATAATAAGAAAATACACAAATATGTGAAACCTACAACGAATTTTTTGAAAAGCGGACCGACATGTCGAATCGTGAAATTTGGCTTTTCTGGCTGGTTGTAAACCGTTTTATGTCGTTAGCTTGCCTGTTATCAGCTACATTGGCTTCTCGCAACTTCAACATTAGTTTCTTCCGCATATCACAACCTCTTCTCATCATTTGTATCAAGAAATCAAAATTTATCGCAATTGTCAAAAGATTCAATAAAGAATCAATCCCACTTTGGTATCGTTATATAGGTAAAAAGTGTTCCCAATACAGTGTAATCTTTTATGGAAAAAGAAGACTACCAAGAAAATGGGGTACACACACCAAAATTTTCAATAATGCAGCAACTACACACACAAGAAAAATATATATTAAATAAAGATAAATAACGTAAATTTAAAAATCCAAAAAAGGATTTATAATTTACCATATCTGTTGGGTTATTTGTTGTCATGAGCACATCGTATTCAGCACTTCGGCTAATCTTTGTCACGGTAACACCAGAGTCAGGCGACCCTCTTTCTTTTACTATCTTCCTTAAGGTTTGTATTAAACTATGTCCGGAAACCATAGTGACAACGTACCCAAATCAAACACCTTGGATAGTAAAAAAAAGAAGATCGAGGATCCCGCGATTCTTGCTCGATTGATATAAATTTTTTCGTGCTTGGGGTTCATCAACAAATCTCTGAAACAAAATTTCTATTATTATCTTTCATTATTAATGGTGGTATGCTCGCTTGTCCATGTGTTTCTAAAATGGGTATTGTGTTTAGTATTATGCAAAGTGATTAGTTTGCATTACGTTTGTGAAATTTATGTTTCCCTTAAAATGTAAATGAAGTTCTTGAACATTGTTTTATCTTCAACTTAAAATTGGATTGGTGCTTTTTTTTGCAGGAATTTTCTTTTTCCAATTTGTATTAAATCATGATCGGAAACCATAGTGACAACATACCTAAATCAAACCCGATGGGTAATAAAAGAAAGAATATTGAAGAAGTACTTACTACGTACTTCGTTTTTGACAATAGTATCTATTTAGTGGAATGCTTATAAATATAATAAGAAAATACATAAATATGTGATACTTACAAAGAATTTTTTTAAAACTAGACTGACAGGTCAAATCGTGAAATTTGACTTTTCTCGCCTGTGATAAACCAGTTTTTGGGCTATTGGAAACGGGTTGGACTAGGTTTTTTTGTTTTTAGTTTTTTTGTATTTCTTTTTTAACTTTGAAAGATTACATCTTTTCACTCGTAACTTGAATAACTCAGATTAAGTCAACTCATTTTTTAAATTGAATATTTTTCAAGAAGTACAATATTTTCTATTAAAATCAAGAATTATTTTTTTAAGAGATATTTCTTAAGATAATAGTATGTTAAATTTTTTAGTACATAAGGGTCAACTAAAATATAAGCAAATTCTTTTGAACAATGTATACTTATTTTTAACGGCATTTATAGATGGATGACATATATGAAGGGGCACTATATTTTTAATGTGGCAAGTAAATCATGAAGAAGTTCTTTTGAATATTATGGTATATTTTTTGTTTAAAGACATTATGTTTAGAGATTTATGGCATGTATCAAGTAGCACAATATTTTGTTTGTAAACTAAGGATTATTTTTTAAAGTATATTTAAAAACTAATGATTTGTTAAGAGGACTACTAATTTGTTTGTCATCTAATTAAGATGATAATGTTTTCTTTATAATGTTTAACTTAAAAAAGAAAACTCAAGATATAAATATAAAAGATTGATTAAGAACATAAAATAATTGAGGTGAAAGTGTTAATTTACTTTATTGATGACACATATTATTTTTTAAGGTGTATATATGTCTAAATTTTAGAAGACTATGGTCTTCTTTATATAACAATTTAAGATAAGATATTTGATAAATGCATAATGAACCAACTTATGTAGCCATTTAATCTCGATAAATAAATACTTTTGAAAAAGTGATAGTATTTCAATGGAAAGGATAATAGTTTGAAGCTCCTTAATTACGTGATGTTATCACGTATAGATGATGTGTTCTTTTTGCAATTTTTAATTGTTAATTGAATTATTAATTGAGCTATAAGGGTGTCTTTAAACAAAAGTCTTTTTTTTTTTTTTTAAATTGTGAAAATTAAAAATCATTCAAAGTAATGTTTTGAAAACCGGTTTGACCGGTCGAACTGGATTTTGAAAAGAAAGCGGCCCGTTTTAAACCGGTTTTTTTCCTATGTTGACTTGGTCAACGACTGGCGGTCGGACCGGGAACCGGTTTGAACCGCTTTTCAATATATATATATATATATATTTCTTTTGTTTTTTTAAAACTGAAACAACGTAGGTCAATATTCCAAATTGGTAAGTCAACAATAATCAAGTTGAAGTTACTTGTGTGTATGACTTAGAATATATAGGAGGCTATGGTTGGCTTTGGTTTGTCTATATTTTGAACTCCTGACATTATGCTTGTTAATTGATTTAATTGCCAACTCATCTAGTCATAACTTTTTGTTAGAGTTGTATTTATTAATATTTTATTAGTAGTTTGTAAATGGTTATTTTAATAATTTTTTAAATAGTTTTTTTAATGATTATTTTGATAATTCTATAATAAGTTCATAGCCATTATATGTTTCATTTCAAATATTATAATTTATAATTGTAGTTTTAAAAGTTTGAGGTATGAATTTTGAAATGTCAAATATTTTCACTCGTAATTTGGACTAGGTCATCGTTTTTTCTTTTAATTTTTGTATTTTTTTTCTAGATCTATTTGTTGACAAACTTTCCAAAGAGTTTGTCCTAATAAAGTCATAAAAAGTCGAGAAAAGTAAATAAAAAATATACAAAAAGTCGTAAAAAGTCATAAAAAATCGTAAAAATTCAAAAAGTCAAGAAAAAGTCAAATACCGGTCTGACCGACCGGTTCAACCGGTCTGACCGGAACCGGAGGGTTGACCGGTCCGACTTAAAAACCAGTTTTCAAAACATTGATTCAAAGCCTTTTTCCGTCAAATTAAAGACTTCTTTTTTTGGTTCGTCAAAATTGAATTTTTTGACAACACGATTTTTTATAAACAAAGGTTAGTGAGAAAAGAAATATCAACGTATTATTAACATTTGAAGATGCTCTTATATAGTTCAAAATCATACAAACATATTGAATCCAAAATATATATATTATATTTATACATAAAACAAGAAAATAAAATCTATCTGCGTCCATTTTAATAAGGAAAGTTTGACTAAAAAGTCAATACAACATTCCTTGACCTCCCAATAGGAAAATTGAATTAAAAAAAACCCGCCAACAAATTGAACTAACACAATTATGTTATAATCCGTGAGATCTATATCAACTCATAACGACTACTCACTTGATTTTAAGTCGTTGTTAAAAAAGAAGATTTTCAACATGTCATTTTCCAGTTTCATGTATGCTGATTTTACGATTCCGTTCTCAACTTTTTGTTTCATGGATTCTGCATTTCTTGCACGATCTCGTTCCTTTCGTGTTGGTGTTTCAGAAAGTTTCATCAGGAAATCAATCCCAATTTTATATCGTTATATAGGTACAAACTGTTCCACATTCAATATAATCTTAAAATATACTTTCTTATAATCTGCTATGTCAAGGGTGTTTGATTGCTGTGTGAAGGGTGTTCAATTGCTGTTGAATGTTCAATCGCTCAGTATTCAACATGTTTGTTCTATATTGAAAATGACCTCTAAATTGAAGGAGGGACGACTATTTTCATATTTGCCTTTTCCGATCAATCTTTCTAAAGTTTCTTTCCTCTTGTTCTTTCACCATCTACGTCTACCTCCCTCTTAGACCTCTATTATGTTGTTGCAGTCATCATCGTTGTTGGCTGTGATTTATGCCATCAATGACAGATTGGACAGTCGTCCATCATCCAACAATAATAAAATTCTTGCTTCAGAAGGAAGGGCAAGACAGCAAGCAGCTAATGCCATAAGTCAGCCACGTACGGAACAATTTGGAATTATAAGTCAAAATCTTGAATTCTCTGTTATCACCCCTGAATTATAATCTCTGTATTTACTTGAAAATCATAATACAGTATCAACATATTTTGAATTAATAATGATACTCTTAGAAAGTGCATTTGATTTGCATTGTTTTGATCTACTTAAAAATGAGTTTATTTATATGATACATATGTCAACTAGGAACACTATCAAAACCTTATACCGAATCAAATCATACAAAAGGTCAAAATAGTAATTTTCATCGTCCATACTGTTCTAACTGTTCATTAAGAACACCTATCAAACAGTTTTTTTTCATCAAGAAGGAAGTCGAGGAAGTCAACTCCGGGTCCTAGAATTTGATCATTCAGCACTAAATCATTATGTTTTAACAAGCAGCCCCTAAGTCTCTCATATGTAAATCCATTTGTCATTCTCCCATTGGCTGGCCACGCATGAACCGACCACCTTCATCTGTAACAGGAACAACCACAGTTATCTGCATCTTAAATATGTAGGGACCAAATATAAGACTCCAAACACAATGCAACAAAATAGAGCTATAATGCTAAATTGCTCCAAGAAAGTGTACCAAGATTATGGACTATTGAAGCTTGATCTCTATGAAGGCATGAAAAGTGCTGATGCAGATCATTTAGAAGAAAAAATTATGTAAATATGGAAGCAAGATAGCCAAATAATAATCTATTACGCAGAAAATGCAATGCTTGACTTGACACATAGTTTGATAAAATGCTTGACTTTGGATTGTGTTTTATCTCAAACAGGTCATATAAGCTTATAGCTTAGACAAGACCAAGCCAAGCTTGTCAAAAGTTGCCAAATTGTTTTCTTTTTAATGCATCAACTATTTATAATAAATGGACATTAAATGTTTGCAGGTAACCCAATCCGATCCTCACTTAAACATTATAAATTTTGCACATCATGATCTTACATGTTCACCAAGCCAGCCTGAACCTCCCATTTGACAAGACAAAATATTAAGAAATAGGTTTTTTATAGCAAGGTCATACAAGATTCTGATCCTAGAGAAGATTGAAATATAGCCTACTTGAGGAGCGTACCAAAGCAACACTACTTACAAGCATAAATTTCACAAAAAATTGCCCAGTTGAAAAACTGCAAATTTTCTTGTGGCTTATGACACTTTGCACGATCATGATATTCAAATGACGGAAACCAGTATCTATGCCAGGACTTCCGTAAGCATGATGGTTTAGGTGAAAATTATAGTAAATTATAATGTCTGTACCACTTTCGCCATCGGATATATCTGCAAGCCTTGCAATGGCGTCCACAAGCGCTTGTTCATGTTCCTGCATCATGCAAATGACAAATGAGCCATCTAAACCATTAAAAAAAATACTAAAAAGATTCATCATTTCAAACTATAAGTTTCTTTAACCTTCAGCACTTTCTTAGCTTTCTCTATTTCTATAGAATCTGGATGACCAGACCCGAATACCCTCTCCACCTGCAATATTAACCAGATAAATTAACTACGAAAAATAGCTCAGAAAAGATGGATCAAACGCGGAAATTTTTTGCCCAAAATGAATTTTTCTGCAAACAGTCTCCTTTTCAAAAAATTAAAAATTATTAAAGAACAGTAAATCTTCTGTGATCATATTTGACACATTCATAAAAAATTGATTTGTTAGACAAAAAGTGTCTTTGGTCAATTCTGAAAGAAATAACTTGTTTTGACCACACAAAAAATAAGCCGTTTTGAGCTGACCCAACCCGCTTATTTTGCAACCTCCACTTTATATATGAATCCAGGGGATTGTTATCACCTCCTTTATTAGAGCATCAGTGTTGAGTAGTTGAATATCATCTGGACCCTTCTTTCCTATGCCATTTTGCAATGGTGG
Organism: Logfia minima; assembly: GCA_963921325.1. Taxonomy (NCBI): domain Eukaryota; kingdom Viridiplantae; phylum Streptophyta; class Magnoliopsida; order Asterales; family Asteraceae; genus Logfia; species Logfia minima. The sequence goes on from OY992776.1 coordinate 3,503,078, forward strand.
AAACTCTTTTCTCATTTGACCTTTTGTCATCCCCCGACCTCTTCCGCCACCTGGACCAACATCATGGCCCACACCTCTACTCATCGCATTACCCGATCTCCCATAACCCCCTTTGTGAGCAATTCCTGGGTCTTCACCTTCCCATTGTATATCCTTGGGAGAAATCTTCATAAATACCAAAATATTAGTTTCAAAATTATACTCTAAAACTTCTATATTAGCAATATAATATTTATGTACTTACCTCTGCAAGATTGACCCACTCCCAAGTCTCGTTAGCTGTAAATTGATCATAAACTAGCGCATGCCGACCCTGAATATTTACATGAGAAAAGACTTCAGTTTGGAATTACAGGACAATCAAATACATACACTGGTGGTGGCAATATAGGCGGCTCGGGTGGTCCGTGGGACAGGTCAAAACAGATAAACTTGGTACACATATTGACCTGAAATACTTATTGTCCAAACTCCAAACAATTAAGAATTTTTTCTTGACAAAAGATCAGTTTCACAATAACATGAAAGCTACAACTTTTCAATAACAATCGAGCTTTTTGAACAAATTGATTTTAAAGAATTTACAGCACACTTTGGTCAGCTTTCAACCATTTGACCCTTTTTGCCCGGTTCTTTTCAAGCTGATTTTTTTTGTCTTACCTATTTGAGCCATTAAAGATGAAACATAACCCGAATCCACCCATTAATAAGAAAATAAGTCGACACAGCCACCACTAACAAGCATGTGCAAACTCAAATCACCTCAACAGGATTATAATCTGTTATAACAGCTTCATAGAAGTTGTTGTCATCAGGCCATCTGGTTCTCACTTTTCTTCCAATCAATGGAGAGAATGATGCTATTTCAGCAGTCTCATTCGTAAGTGCACCAGAAGCAACACGATTAACAATTTGACCTCTTCCAGTTGGACCAGAAGTCGGATACTGCATTTTCATCGATGATACTCCACCCATGATCTGGGCCTGCCAAAATGAAGGTCAAACTGTAAATGGTCAAACACAAAAAAAATCAAAATCGAGAATCTTGACTTACAGATTTCTTGTTTTTAGCCTTGGACCCGGTCAAAGGTCCTCTTCTAGCAGCTGATGAAGATGGCAGGTTTATTGGAGGTGCTGGCTGTGGATGAAAAGGTGCAGGTGGTCCACCAAAAGATTGTGAACCTCCTGATGGGTTCATCTTTTGCTTCTTACGAGAAGCCGAGACAGATGGACTGGGAGATGGGTCATGAACCGTTTGACCCGTGCTAAGAATCCCGGGTTGTATACCACCAGATTGTCTCCATTCCCTATTAGAATTACCATAACATTAAGTATCAAAAAACCATAGAAGGTAATAGCTTGTACAGGAATAAGAAAGCTTTATTCGTAAAACCATTAGGACCTTATTCTGCGGATTACATCGTCTTTATTTACTTTTCCCAAAAGGTCCTTGTGTTCTTCATTTGATAATCTCAGTTCTTTCCTGAGTTCAGTTATTAGACTTTCTTTTTCCTGAAGGAACACATTTCGTTAAGAATCCATCAACATCTAACTATGCAAAATATTTAGATATTCGAATAATGCATATATAAAATGACAAGAAGTACCCAAGTAATGGCATCAGCTTGAGCTTTAAACGCTCTTAAAACTGAACTGTATGCTTCTTGTTCAAGGTGGTGAATTTGGGCTTCCATATCAGTTTCCCCATACATCCTTGGATATTGTGTAGACCCCATAACGGCCGATCTTCCATTCCCTGCAACCCGTCCACCTCTTGGCATTCTATTTTGATGTGATGGAGGAAGATCATCATCGGTTCCTACAACAAATTCCAAATAACCATCATGACAAAACCAACCAGATTCTAGAACGGTATTGTACTCAAAAACAGCACAGCATCCCACATGACTAGGCAAAACAAAGTACACACCTCAACACAAAGATTTAACCAAAAAGGAAAGCTTACACATGACCCTACTTGATCACACAACCATATTCTTCTTTCTTCTTCTAATCGTTCAACAAACGAGCTACACCAGACATAACACTCTATTCCGTATTTAGCAACAAAAGTTTCCACTAGTGAAGCTACAAAAACCCCTAATGTAGCCAAGGTGTGGTCTTTCTAAGTTTAAATAGTTACATAATTCCAGTACATTTAACTCAAAGTACTAGCAGCTATAAAATAAATATACATACATACATGTACATTTAGATATACTTGAATGAAAAAACATACACATTATACACCAAAAAAACACTAAACCCTAGCTCAGGAAGCAAATGCTGAAAAAAACTGAAAATACTAAGCAATAACAAGTTAACCAAAGAAAACCCTAGCTAACAAAAAACTAAAAACTTACATAAAATTAAATCTTTTCAAACTTAAAGCTAGAAACTTAAAAAAAAAAAAAAAAAAAAAAAAAAAAACCCTTTGTGAAGTTAGAGCTCACCACTGCTATCAAAAGGTTCGTAATCCATAGCCAGGTTGAAAAATTAAGAGACTTTATCAATTTCAACCGAAGAAAAACCCTAATTTTTGGGTACAGGTTTAGGGAAACACAAAATTAAGGAAATTTAGGTATGAATTAGGGTTAAAGTTGGTGTTTTTGATAATTTCTTCGTAACGATTGACGTGAAATTAGGGTTTGAATTTTGAGTTGAGAAGAGAGTGGTGACAAGAGGAGGTCGGAACGCGGATTTGAAATAGATCTATAGGTTAATTTCGTGTTTTTTGTTGAATTTTTTCAATTCCGCCTACTTTTTGTTTTTCTTCTATTTTCTTGCTTATTATTATTAAATTATTAATATTAATTATTAATTAGTACTTATACTTATTATACCTCAAAAAAAAACTAGTTAAAAAATTATCAAAATTATACTATAAAAATTATAATTTTTTAGCTTTTGTTGGATTTTAAAAACTATACAGTATAGTATCACATGTGTGTAATATCACATGTGATAATAACTAAGCTTTTATCTCAATTATATTAGTTGTCAAATAAAACTATTCATGTGTGACTATAACTAATAAATTAAATTTAGCATGTGATAAAAGCGACAACTACATCTAATTAAACAACGAAACAATGATATATGTGATCAGATGTGATTATAGTTGTAATTAATCACATGTAATAATTATGTGTAGGTCTGGAATTTAAATCTCGTTGCAGAAACAATCACATGTGAATTAAACACTAAAAATAAAGTAAATGCGATTACACGCTAATAAATAATATTGGGAAATTGAAAAAAATACCCTTTTTTTTCTAAGTATTTAAATATTTACCCTTTTTTAAAACAAGTTGCAAAAATACCCCGTTACTTCGAAATCGCAATTCGCAAAACGAAATTTTAGTTCGCAAAACAAAATTTTAGTTCGCAATTCGCAATTTTAGTTTGAAAATTTGACTTTTTGACTTTTTTGACGTTTTTGACTTTTTGACTTAAGATATTTTTGTATACTTTTCGGATAAGATAAAAAGATAACATCTTTGCGAGATTTCCGCGATTTTAAATAATATTTTGGATAAGATGTTATAATTTCTATATATAGTTTTATTCGTAATAAATAATAGTTATCAGATTGTTCATCTTTCTTCCTCCTCGTTTTAACTACCAATATGGTTGTCACTGATCACTTTTGGAATTTTCGGTCTCCGAATGAAGAACCACAAACTGAAGAGTTATACTCCACAGTTCCTGAGTTGTTTACCATCGGACTTCGTCATTGTGGAGATTTTCAGGGAGTAAGAAGAATATATGTTCAAGGCTTATTGACGTTTATTGACTGCGTAGATGTTGATGGGTTTTCAACCAAGTTTTTAGATAACGCTTTGGAAGAGCTAGGTCATTGTGCTCCAAGTGGGGGGTGGTACTGCTACTTTAAGGAGCACGATAAAGATTTAGATACAGGTTTAGAGTTGATAACGGATGATGTTGAACAATTGAAGAAGATTACAACCTACGCGAAGATACATAGAGAAATTGAGGTCTATGTTACACGCGACGACTTGACACATCCGTCAAATTCGGAAACGATGATGTTGTTACCCATTTCAAAGATTATGACTGGGTCTTCAAGTGCAAGACGTTTGTTCGATTAGTTATTAATCAATTATTGTCTTTGTATGTTTCTTCCAATCAATGAATTTTAATTTGTGATTTTCCATATTCTTTAAGACCTAAAATAAGTAAAATACATAATGAATTAAAACATATTTATTGATAACATTCATAATTAATACATAACATAACATAACATAACATATTACAATGCTGATTTAATTGTGTCCCAAATGAACACTTGGAAAAGATTGAGACGGGTCATATTCTGATTGTTCGACCTTCACTTTTACGTGTGACTTTGAAGTGGATCTTGATTTGGTTCTTGATCCGATATGCTCGTCTGTTTTATCATAAGGAGCCATACAAGATGATCGACTATGATCTCTTTCTTTGCAACGACTACATGTTTGCTTTGGCTCTTTTTTCTCCTCACCTTTTGAAGGAATACGAGCTCGGCCAGGTGGTCGACCAGATTGCCTCTTCACAAGGATTGGTGGTAAGACAGTTTGCAGATCACCTGGATCGACCCATTCTGAAGGATGAGCGATTGGCTTTATAGCCTCTGAGTAAGCTGCTCGATATGTTTCTGTCGTGAAATACCTCTCTGCATAGCAGGTTACATCGTCCTGTTTGAAGAACCGAGCTACTGCCATAACGTGTCCGCAAGGTAACCCAGACAACTGCCATTGCAAACAAGTGCATGTTCGATTTTCCAAGTTCACGGTCCCATTCTTGTTCCCATCCACCACCTCACAAATCATATTGGTGGATGGATTCACCATCCAGCCCCTTGATTTCCCATTTCTCTTACCGATTTTGTGCTCGGCATATGGTGTAACAGGTGTTTTAAGTTCTATTCCCGTGTTGCGATGTTTGTAATACCATTGTTGTACTGAGGATCGAAAAAACTCCAACAACATTGTAACAGGGAGTCTCCTTGCATGCTTACTCAAGGCGTTCATAGACTCTGCGCTATTACTTGTCAAGTAAGCATATCTCACACGGGTAGCATGATGCCTTGACCATCTTTCCGGCCCAACATCTCTAAGAACCTTGGCCGAAGCTTGTAAGCGTCTAGAAATCACACCAAAGTGGTGATCAAAATCTGACCGACGGTACGCCTTACACATCTTCCAGTAATGCCATTCGTAATGACTTATTTTGGAAGATTTGCTTCGCAAGTTCATCAACAGATGCCGACAGCATAGTGCATGAAATGCTTCTGGAAAGACACTTGAAATAGAAGCTGCAATTGAAGGAGCCCTATCAGAAATGATGGTAAGGTTTTCAACACAAAAACCATGAGATAAGAGGCTGTCACGTAGGTTTCCCAAGAACCACGTCCAAACGTCGTTTGTTTCTGATGCCCCGATTCCATAGGCCAGTGGCAAGATGCCATTATTTCCATCCATAGCAACAGCAAGTAAATTAGTTCCCAGGTAACCACCTTTCAAATGTGCACCATCTATGGTAATTACTGGGCGAGTATAGTTGACAAATGTACGTATCTGCAATAACACAAGATAAATATCGAGTTCTGGCAAAATGTGTGAACATAAATGAAAACAAATTAGAGGTACTTACAACTGCACCAACGGACATGTAACACATTACGAATTGATCATTTTCATCGGTAAGCAAATTTGTTATGCTCCCCTAGTTATGGAGCTTCAAATTGTGTAGGTAAAGTGGAAGCATTTGAAATGAAGCTGCGGGACTACCTCTCAACAACTCAATAGCATAACACTTTGCTCTCCATGCTTGGTTGTATGACAGACTGATTTTAAAGTGTTTGGTCATGTCTAGTTTTATTTCTTTTCCTCTGTATACACGCCCTTCTAAAGTCATTAACTCGCTTAGTACGTGACCAAGCACCTTCTTACTTGCATGTCGGTTATTTGACATGATTTGTGTACGGGAACAAGTGTGAACGTCAACTAACTTCCTAACTTGGAAGTTGTGACTATCTTTAATACGGCGTGCAGTTACCTTCCATTCACAACTAGGCAATATACATGTTGTTGTATACCTTGTCTTGTCCGACTTTTTTGGCTTAATCTGAAAACTTTCTTCAAGACATTTGGTATGCAATTGAAGAAGAAACTCCTCTTTAGTTTCAAATGTTTGTCCAATTTGAACCCTTAAAGCGGTTTCATACATTGTAATCAGAAGTTTTTTACTTTCTGGAAGGTTATCACTTAACAGGGGTGGCATATTCCAGAATATATTCTTCGTTGATGTTGGTCCCTTGGTTGTATCTCTTTTATCTCCTTCCTCCTCCTTCTCCTCCTCCTCATCCGAGTGGCCATCATTATCACAATCAACATGATTATCAAACGGATAGTCAAATGGTTCATGTGGATTGACATTTTCTTCATCATAATGAGCATCATCTGAGGGAAGTTCAACAATATATGGAACATCCTGATGTTGGGGATTTGATGGGTATTGTGTGGTTGTTGATGGATATTGTGGGGCAGCATGATAATGAAATTGATATTGTAGTTGTGTTTGGTTAGGAAACGGAAATTGTGGATCTACTTGATAGTTAGGTGGTTGGTTATATTCGTAAGTTTGTAGTTGTTGAAAATGTTCTTGAAAACCATCACTACTGCTACTAGTAGGTTGATTGCTACCACCACCCGAAACATTTGTTAAATTATCAACAATGTAAATCTCTATTGGAGCATTATTAATTGCATGGGTCAAAAACTCTCCGAAATCTTCAACATCATCAGTTATATCAATAATATAATGATCAACCTTATACTTCATACAAATTGATGATTCAAGTGGTAAACCTATTTTTTTAAAAACATTTTTTGATAAAACTCTGCGATTCAATGGTTTTTCTGGTGCAATAGGAAGTTTTAAAGGCACTCTATAACAATCGATTGGTAAATACATTGGCATGTTGTTAATATTTTCAAAACGACCTCCAGCACAAATATAAACCTTAAACTTATCAGAGAATTGACTCATTTTTTGAAGAAAACAAAGTAAATAAGAAGTTGAAAGATTTTGATTCGTACCTTTCTGATAACAGATGAAATGATGATATTGAAGATTGAGAGAATTTGATGAATTTGGTGTGAAATAAACTGATCAAAATCGGATGTTTTAAAGGTAACAATCTTATCCGAGTGAAATCTATAGAATAAAAAAAATGTTATAAATTTCCTTTCAGATAGGAAATCTTATCCTATGAGACACAAACGCAAAACGCAAACGCAATACGCAAACGCAAATGCGAAGACAGATAAGATTTCCTGATACTTGATAAGATTTTCTAGATTTTTGTCGGATAAGATTTTGTCAATAAAACGAGTTCCACCAGTTCATCATTCACCCACCTCCTCATTTGATTTCCATTTCACTACTGCAACATGAGCAATCGAAACATTGAAGAGGGAAGAATCGTCGATCAATCTAGCATCATTTCATATTCAGTTATTCAGAAATTCGAGCAAAATTCATTGGGTAGTCTAATCAACCTTCTTGATCGAATCTATCCAATCCGTGTTGAAGAATTCTATTCAAACTTTCGTTTTGACCACCGTTTAAAAACTATCGAGTTCAAACTAAACGGACAACCCATACAAGCGGGCCCAAAAGTCTTTATTCAAAAAAATATGACTCGGTCCCTGGCAGATAAAATAACAACGAACCTCACCACCACTAGTATATAATTCCCGCATTGTGGATGGTCCTACTATAACCGCGCTATCAGCAAGCGGTGGGGGCGGGGAGATAAGACGACTGGAATCCGGATCCTCGAAAGTCGCTACCAGATCCACAATCATATCATCTTTAATCTTCGACTGGTCCGACTTCCCCTTCCTCTTCTTCTTCTTCTTGTTACTATCTGCCATCGGCTGAACAGGCTCTTTAATCTTCGACTGGGCCTGGGCCTGCTCTACTAGCACCTGCTCAATAAAAGATCCATATTAAGTCTCACAAGATTCAAAACAATTCAAAATAATCACAAACTTTCAAATATAGATAAACATGCTCAACAATCACTCGCTCAGTAACCACAGGCTCTACTACCACCTGCTCAGACTGTACAACCTGCTTACTAACCAACTCTTGCACAGGCTGCTCAGGCTGCACAACCTGCTCAGCCACCAACACCTGCACAGGCTGCTCAACCTACTCAGCCACCAACACCTGCTCAACCTGCTCAGCCTGCTCAGCCTTCATAGGCTCCTCAATACGCAATGCCTGCTCATCCTACATATATATAGAATAAAAAGATGTTATAAAAAGTTAATCAATTTTTATATTATTGATATAAAAAATACAAAATTATATAAATTGATGTTAAATTGACCTTCTCCTCTAAAACCTCCCGATCAAACAACGGCTCAACTGGCTCTGTAACCACCGTCTCCATCATCACGTCATCGGCTCCCAAACTAACTGCTGCTATCTCCTCCTCAGCCTCCTCATGCACACTCAAACGTTTCCTCGTGAGCTCTTTAATCTGTTGGTGTATAATATGGCGATCGCCTAGCCATACCTAACCGCCTCTCTCTCATACTCCGACGCAAAACTCGTGGAGCTGAGATGTTGCTCCTGGAGGCCACTAATGTATCAGATACATAACCCTCATTCTGGACATCGTCCTCCTGAAAATAAGAGATTATATTACCCGTTATACAATAAACTACTTAATATATAAATAGATGGTCAAATGAACATTCAATAAGGATTGTAATACCTGACGACCCTCTACAGCCTCCAATAATCGAGCAATAATCGCATCATGTGCGTCCACCCGCTTAAGTAAGGTTTCCACCTGGGCTCGTAGAGAGGCCACCTCTGTAGCTGATGCATGCTGATAAGTGGTATGCTCATGGCGATGAGATCGGGTGTCCCGAGTAGTGGTATGCTCATGCTCCTCAAAAGCCTCGTGATGAGATCGGGTGTCACTCCTAGTACACTGCTCCTCAACCACTACCTTCTCGACATGAGGTGGGTTGGGATGATGAACGGGACCTTCCGAATTAATATCCGTATAATCAACCTCCTCCCCGTCAAAGAATCGGCAACTATCAACGTCCTCAAAGGCCGATCGTCTATGTCGATATCATCCTGTAATGAAAAGTCAATTCAAGTTAAAAATAGTCAACCTAAGTTAATAATATCAATAAATATTTGACAACCCGTATTTAATATAATCACTTACCGAAAGAGTCAATATGTCGACATATTCCCTCCAACCACTAACCCTCTTTAGCCGCATCCAATGTACTCCTCGAGGCACTCCATCCTTATCAACCTTAGATGCATGGTAACGTAGCTGAAGGTGAAATGCCTCCCAGATCCAAATCTGAAAACAACCAAATATATTAAATAACAAATACATACTGATAGCACCATTAGAAACTAACTAAATCAAATAGGTAACTCTAACAAAGTTACCTTAAAAGCCCACGTGAAACCTAGCAATGTATACTTCTTCATCTGAGACACTTGACTGCTCTGACTACTCTGACTGCTCCTAAAACTCAATGCACTCCTCAATTGTGGATATGTATGATCCCAGATACGAGAACCCCAAGGGTACCGGTCAACAGTGCTGAGATCCTCAAGCATATGCATCAAATCCGGAGAAACATTCTGAAACCCCTGCTTTGCCATAAAGCACCTCTCCACGAGCATGATAATACATACCCGGACACAATCCTCATCACTCATTTTCGTCACCCCATTAAACAAATAGGGTTGATGAAACAACTGGTTTACATGCAGAAGACCTATATCCTTCATTATCGCATAATACATGAATACCCGATCGCGTAGAGCAGGTCTCTTCCCCCAAAGTTACTTAGGATAATAATTCCTCATATCTGTATCAGAACCAAACCGCAAACCAGTAACTAAACAAAACTCTCTACGCCCGAATCGTATCTCATAATAGGGCGTCAGTCTAAACCACAACTCATCGGGCTCCTCTATAGGCTCGCTAATCTTCGGCCGATCACATCGCTTTTGAAGTAAATAATGAACATATCCAGGGTCGTTGTCCAAACACTGGATATCTAACCAAGGCCCAAAACATGTACGTCTAAATATCTCCTTCTGTTCGTCTGTCAACAACATATTAATATCCTTAATTACAGTCATCTGGTTCTTCATTGTTAATGAAGCTTCAAATAAACCCTGAAAAATATACAATTAAACCATGTCAAAAGTTTGCAAAACAGTCAAAGTATGTCAATAACGGGTTAAAATCAGACAAACTAGGTCAAACACCGGTCAAAAATAGTCAAACTAGGTAAAAGCAGTCAAAGTAAGTCAAACCAATCAAACTAGGTCAAACAAGGATCAAAACAGTCAAACTAGGTAAAACACGGCTCAAACGGGTCAAAACCAGTAAAAAAAGGGTCAAAACAGTCAAACTAGGTCAAACACGGCTCAAACAGGTCAAAACAAGTCAAACTAGGTCAAACACTTATCAAACGAGTCAAAACAAGTCAAACTAGGTAAAACACGGCTCAAACGGGTCAAAACAAGTCAAACTAGGTAAAACACGGCTCAAACGGGGCAAAACCAGTCAAACTAGGTCAAACACGGCTCAAACGGGTCAAAACCTGTCAAACTAACTAAAACACAGCTCAAACAGTTCAAACCAATCAAACTAAGTCAAACAAGGGTCAAAAACAGTCAAACAAGGTCAAACACGGCTCAAACGGGTCAAAACCTGTCAAACTAACTCAAACACGGCTCAAACAGTTCAAAACCAGTCAAACACGGCTCAAACGGGTCAAAACAAGACAAACAAGGTCAAACACTTATCAAACGGGTCAAAACAAGACAAACAAGAGTCAAAACAGTCAAACTAACTCAATCACGGCTCAAACGGGTCAAAAACAGTCAAACTAACTCAAACAAGGGTCAAAACCAGTCAAACTAGGTCAAACAGTCAAACTAGGGTCCTAACAATCAAACTCAGTCAAACTAAGTCAAACACGGGTCAAACCAGTCAAACAAGGGTCAAAACAGTTAAACAAGGTCAAACACGGCTCAAACGGGTCAAAACCTGTCAAACTAACTCAAACACGGCTCAAACAGTTCAAAACCAGTCAAACACGGCTCAAACGGGTCAAAACCAGTCAAACTAAGTCAAAAAAGGGTCAAAACAGTCAAAGTAGGTCAAACACGGCTCAAACGGGTCAAAACAAGACAAACAAGGTCAAACACGGCTCAAACGGGTCAAAACCAGTCAAACAAGAGTCAAAACAGTCAAACTAACTCAATCACGGCTCAAACGGGTCAAAACCAGTCAAACTAACTCAAACAAGGGTCAAAACCAGTCAAACTAGGTCAAACAGTCAAACTAGGGTCCTAACAATCAAACTCAGTCAAACTAAGTCAAACACGGGTCAAACCAGTCAAACAAGGGTCAAAACAGTTAAATTGGTCAAGTAGGTCAAAACCTGGTCAAATTGGGTCGTAACCGAGTACGTACTCGGTAACGACTTGAAATCTCGGTCATGGCCGAGATTTTCAGGTCGTAGCCGAGTACGTTCTCGGTAACGACTTGAAAGTCTCGGTCATGGCCGAGATTTTCAGGTCGTAGCCGAGTACGATCTCGGTAACGACCCAAACGACCCCGCTGACCGCACAAAATGACCCCGATCACCGCACAAACATATTCCGATCTCGGTCAAACTCAAATCCGTCGATCCAAACACATTCAAAATGAAATTTCAACAACACAATACACTAAATAACGCATATACAACGATTATATACCAAAATAATAACAATTAAATCAAAAAACACAACAAAATACAATGCACACCAACTGTTTGATAAAATGCCTAGCATAAAAATCGATATTTTTTAAACAATTCGGAATGTAAACGTGTTTATACCTCATTATTTGTCATTTTGATGTTGAATATCGAACAATAATATATCTTGTTCGTCTTTTTCGTTCGCAATTCGAAACCCCTTTGCGGTTTGTTGTTTGCGGTTTTGGTTTGCGACGGCTGGGACACGGTGGTGGTGGGCAGGAGACAGAGGTGGTTGGGACGGTGGTCGGACGGTGGTGAACGGAGGTGGTGGCGGTTGGGACGGTGGTGAACGAAGGAATCGAAGGACGGGAAGTAAGATTTGAAAAACAAAGTTTTTTTTTTATTTAAGTTGTCCGGGTTGGTCCCGGGTTTCGGGTTGGTCCCGGGTCACTCGCACTCTCTATCTGGTTTCACGGGTCACTCGCAAAACCCGGTCGCATATTGCGAACTAAATTTGCGAACGCAAATTGCGAATTGCGAACTAAAATTTCGTTTTGCGTTTTCGAAGTAACGGGGCATTTTTGCAACTTGCTTTAAAAAAGGGTAAATTTTTATATACTTTAAAAAAAAAATGGTATTTTTTTCAATTTTCCCAATAATATTTATGATAATAACATGTAATTGTAATAATTATTTCATGTGATACCAGTTTTATGTCACATGTGATATTAGTTGTTATTATATGTGATACTTAGTTATAACATGTGATATTAGTTGTTATGACATATGATAAACACTTGTAGCATTGAAATTTACATATAATGTCATATACAATCAGATGTGACTAGAACATCAAAACTTAATTAGGAGTGATTATACATCAATCAATAATATCTTTGATCACATTTGATTATAGTTATTATCACATATAATATTTAGTTGTTATCACATGTAATATTAATTGGAATCACGTATGATAAATACTTGTATATTTGCGATTTACATATAATGTCATATACAATTAAATGTGACTAAAACAACAGAAAATAAGATGATTACACATTAATCAATAATGATTAAATAGTTATGAGGTTGATACTATATCGATAATCCACTATCACATATTATTAAACAAACTGGTATTTCATGATTAAATTACGTTAGTCAAACAAATGGGTTGTATAGGTAAGAAATTTTTTTTGATTATGTAACACCCAGATATTTTTATTTTTTTATTTTTTTATTCAACACTTCATTCAACAACGTAAATAACACTTTTCATATACATATAAAAAAACACATTGTTTACAAACATTACAGACGTGAGTTTTCCCTTCCAAAATACTCCCTTAATATCCGAACATGATTTAACCGGAGTAAACACTTACTACCAGCAATAGTAAGCACACCACTACTCGCGTTGCGACTCCTTCCCAAGACCCTCTTTCCCTTTACTCGACTCACCTATATTAAACGGCAACAACATAATGTGTAAGCACACCAGCTTAGTAATTAACAGAATCACATCAGCAATTTAAAATAAGAATCTCATAAAACACTGTAGTCACTTGTAATCATTTTGCCCAATTAGGGCTCACAATCACACTGCTAGGCCGTTTATGATCACTCAGGATAAAGAGGGCCGATAATAACACTGCCTAAGCCATTTATAACAACTCAGCATAAAGAGGGCTAATAACAACACGGCTAAGCCATTTATGACCACTCAGCATAAAGAAGGCTAATAACAATACGGCTAAGCCATTTATGACCACTCAATATAAAGAGGGCTAATAAAAACACTTTAATTGCTGAATTAATACAATACACTCAAGTACTCCTGCAATCTGGATATTCTCATTCAATTTATATCTTCCTATTACTTACCTCGAAAATTATGTAGTTGAGTATCCTCGATTATCACGTACGTAACACCGGTCTTGAATTCACGGTTCAATTTGCTTCAATTTTTTACTCTAAACTTGAGTCTCACTTCTTCTCTCTCTTTTCTCTGTTTCTCTCTCTAAAACCGACTCAGAAGTTCGCTAAAATGTTTTTGGAAATGTTTAGACGAAATTCATATATATATATATATATATATGCATCGAAATTTACACTTAAACTCCTCAATTTATTTCACTCAGCCCGTTATGCGACTTTATTATTAAAGTCGCAGGTCTCATAGAGTCGCTACCTGCGACACTATCATAGTGTCGCAGCCCACCACCAATTTTCTTTAACTTTAAATTTTTAGAATGTTACAGATTAGTAAATAATAATATTGAAAAAAAAATCCATACATAATTTAATTAAAGACCACTTTCAATTCTTTTTTTTTTTAAATTAGCTATATTATTATTTATTAATATAAATTTCCAAACAACAACATAATTGTCAATGATACACAATCGAACCAATCTACAAGCACCACCATAATTGTCACATGTCTCCTTTGAAATTAGACACATATACGCATCAAAATCAAACTCATTAATTGAAATCCTTTTTATTTTAATTGTAAATATCCAATTTTAACAATTCAAATCCAAAACCAGTTCACCTAAAATTGTAATGTAAGCCCCGGCAAAAAAGGTTGCTTACATTGCGATGGCACACGCGACGGAGGTTGACGGCGATCATGATGGCGCCAACGACAAAGGTCGATGGGGTTGCGGAAATTCATAGCCTACTACATGCAGTGTATCTATCTACAATGAACGTAACGTAGATCTGAGGACTGAAACGGAAGGAATTAATTGAAATGGAAGAAAAAGGTTTGTCATTATGTTGTGAATTACATGAATACCCCTACCTTTATAATTCTATATAACATGTCAACCAATTTTATTAGGAATGATTCTTTTGACCTTTGATTTGCTGGATCAAATGGCTAATATTTGTTCCTCCATTCTCACAATAATTATCCGTACTTAATTGAATTTTACTCTCATTAGCTTGTCATTGCTTAAAATGAACCAAGCGCCAAGGTGAAAATATAAATCAAACCATGTCAAGGTGAAAATTTAAATCAATAGTGAACGCAGAAGCGGAGCTAGTGGGGTAGCTGGGGGTGTTGGGCCTTGTAACACCCAAAAGTTTTAAACACACATTTTTTTTTACTTTTTTTTTTCTAACTAATCAACAATATTTCACATACATGTAAAAGACACATCCTATATATTACAAGGGTGTATGTTCTTTTCAAAAGACTCCCCCGATATCTGAGCATGATTTAACGGGAGTAAGCACTTACTACCAACAATAGTAAGTTCACCACTATTCGTACTGCGGCTCTTTCCAAAGACCTTCTTTCACCCTGATTGACCCACCTTTTAAAACAACAATAACATAAATAGGTAAGCACACCGACTTAGTAAGTAACAGAATCACATTAATAAAACACAAATAAATTTCATATAACACTAGAGTCATTTATGATCACCTAGCATAAACAAGGCTCATAATCACACTGGTAAGCCATTTATGACCACTCAGCATAAATAAGGCTCATATTAACACTGTTAAGCCATTTATGACCACTCAGTATAAATAAGGCTCATATGAACACTTTAATCATCGAGTTAAGATGACTCACTCAACTACTCCTGTAATCTGATTGTGGTCATCCAATTTGTCTCCTCCCATTACTTACCTCGAAATTATGCAGCTGTGTTAACCTCCGGTCTCTCACAACCGAACATACAACTGTATACAGAGAGATATAATTAAACTCTTTTTGTAACCTGACAACACGTCATTAAAATCAATCACTCGACAATCATAATATTGTCACCATAATAGATCTGGCGACAGTCTCACATTTTTCGCTATTAGAAGCCCTGCAACAGTCCCACATTTGTCGTATAGTGCGACAATCCCTAATTGTCGCAACACATGGTCGGTCTCATGCGACAATCATTTGATTGTCGCTAATCAGAGGCGGTTTATGCGATAGTCACCTGACTGTCGCACGACGAACATATCAGATTCCTAGATTCGATTTTTCTCATGTTGTAAGCGTTTTAATCACTTTAATCCGTCCAAATCACATTAATTAGCTAATAACATTAAACAATTGCAACCTTACCTTGAATTACGACTCAAATACTTCAAATCTTGGGTTTTCACTTGATTCTTGCTTTCTCTCTCTTCTCTCTCTTTCTCTCTCTAGAACGCATACCCAAATACTCGTTTTTTATTTCTCGAAAGATTTAAACGAGATTTATATATTTATACTTTACTATTTACAGTCTAGCTCCTGAATTGTTTCACTTAGGCCCGTTTTGCGACAATCCCAGACTGTCGCATGATTAAAATTGTCGCTACCTGTGACAGTCCCAAACTGTCGCAGGTTCAGGATGTTACAGGCCTCCCTCAACAACTCAAACCACAAAGGATATTAGGTAGTCTAGGCCCATGATAATTAAATTGTGCCCCTCCTAATTTATAATGTCTTCGCATGAATTTTTGTTGCATTAGGAGTTTGGAAACTTTTGGAAAGAAACTAAAGAATATTGGTGCATATCTTTTTACAATTTAAATTTCATAATTAGGCCATTAGAAGATTTCTATTATCATCTTTTAATATATAAACTCTTAATTTATGAGAAGTTTATGATTACATTTATACCTTTAGTAGATATATTTATTATTGTCTGATGGTTATTATTTGTTAGTGTTTTATGTGGTTATATTCTTCTTTATTTTTACATTCTTTTTGTTTATGTTATAATATTGTTTTAGTAATATAATTAAAGAAATTGATCTTAAATTTAATCACGGGGTAAAAAAAAAAATTCATGATTTTTTTCAAGCGAACAAGTGATGTTGTTGATGATCAACGATCACATTGTGACAGAATAATGCTATGGAAGATGTTGCGAAGGACACACAAACCACACTACCATTATGGGTCCAAAAAGAGCAACCCGTGATTTATCCTGTATGTCTCATCTATTAAAAATAGTTATAGTAGTTCATTTCTCTTACCAATATTTTGTTATGATGTGCAAAAAAATATTATCGCTAATATTTAACCACAGAGTAACCCCTCTCTATTCTCAAATTCTTGCTTCCCCTCTAAGTGAGCGGAGTAGCTGTATAAACTTTTACATATATAATTTATAGTTTTCAATTGTAATACAACCAAGAGTAGTGAAATTTCCCATAAAAGAACTATGTTGTGTAAGACGCAATTTAGTGTTACTAGAAGAAGACCCGTGCAATGCAGCGGGAAAAGTTTTTAGTTTCACATTAATTTGATATGTCGTATTCAGTTTTATGAAATATTTTCAAAATCAGAACTACATTAACAATGCAGGAACAATACTGTTTTGTAAGTGAGAAAATCACTTTTTAACAAATTTTCAACTAAAAAAGAAATTGGTAACAAAATAACCAAAAATTAAATATATAATAATATGTCATTACAAACTTGATGGTCGGGTTGCGAGTTGCGAGTGCCGGCTTTCGAGTTCTTAATGGACAAGTTGTGAGTTGTGGAGTCGTTTGTTGAGTCTAGAGGTTTAAGTTTCACTAATTTTTATTTTTAGTTAGTTTTTTTTTTAATTTATTTTTTATTTTTTATGATATAAACATTATCTACATTAAATGGTAATTGTAAAAACCATCTCAAATGCATCATATAATATAATAGTCTATATAGATACAGAGAAGTGTAAGTTAAAATTAAAAGTCATATATTAATTAGTTTATAGTTTAATAATGTTTGTATTAATGAGAACCTAATAATTAATAATTAGGAGTATGTTAATTAAATGTCATAAATTAATTAGTTTATAGTTTAATAATGTTTGTATTAATGAGAACTTAATAATTAATAATTAGGGGTATGTTAGTCATTTCTATGACTTTTTAAAAAAATTCTTAGTAATTGTAAGGGTAAAATAGTAAAATCTATCTTAAAAAAAAACACCAAAATATATTATATATTAGTAATAATATAATTGAAAATGAGGACTATCTATATGATGAATGAAAAATGGGATGCATTAAAACTTGCAGATTCAAAACTGGGTGGTAGCATATGTAGATCGAGCGTGTATATGCATAGAGTAAAACAAATATATAACACGGGATTGAGAAGATTGCAGTTAAAAGCTTACAAAGAAATACTTGAGATTATATAATGCACGGTCAAATATGCTTTTACTAACAGAAAGATTGACTTGTGATATTTTAAATTAAAGTATTATGGATTGATACTTATAATCATATTTATTACGAGTTACAACACATAGCATGAAATATGAAAGTTGGTGTTTGACTAGCAATAGAAGTTCATATATTTATCTAACTTGGAGCAAATTAAGTTTGGACTTTGACTTAAAGGTCACAAAAGTGTAATACAATAGTAAAATTCATAAGCCAAATGAGACGTACACTTCTATAAGAAAATAAAAAGTTGTAACATATAACTTTCTATGGTTATATTAGAAATATAAGTATAAAAATGAGATGTGGAGTTGTATTAAATGAAAAACCACAGTTTATGAGACAAATACTTATCAGTAACCTATAGCTTGTCTAGCAATGTTTTACTTTCTTAGACTATCCTACAACTTTGCTACCTATAACCCGCGTAGCTGTATCAGGCCCACTGTGACGGGTCCCTTTGCCCACCATTATCGCAACAGATTAAAAATCATCCATCTTGAACCATCGACTCGAAGTTCTTAACATTACATACATAATGATTAGATATATCAGCGTTTATCATGTCTACACGAACCACCACTTCATAAAGCATGTAAACCGGGGCCTTGTCACTTGAGGCTCACATACGGAGCCATGTCTAAAATTTCCCAAAATGTGAATTGATTTGCTAAGCTTGACAAAGTTACGTGACAGAAAATTATAGTAACATACAATAAATGATAAATTTACTTAAAGGCATGATCAGTCTAGAATCATTATTGGCCAAAAACCGTTTTAATGCAACAGTAAGCACGTTTGGAGCCTCCCACAATGTCAACTTCTTTGTTGCTTTCTCATAGGATTTGCAACTGAAAGATGTCGTAGTAACAAACTTGATATAAACTCCTCAAACTAAAAACAATACCATTTAGAAGTGGCAATTTCAAACAATGTACTTTTGGGTCAATTCGGGGTTATGCTTAACCTCAAGCAGGTTGACTGGCCAAAGTGAAATCAAAATAGATAGAAGAGAAACAGGTCAAAGTTGAAAGTCGCCAAAATTTTATTTTGATTGCAACGAACCTCTTAAACTGCTTTACTTAGCAAGTTAGATCGTTAGCCTAATTATATTGCTTTTTAATCATGATCCTGCTTTCTTAAGGTGCAAACTCATCCTTTTTAACAGGAATTTCTTAGGTGCTAAAACCATAAGTTCCTCAACATCCTGCACACGATTTATAACAATATTATCCTAAATATACAGAAGTAGTTCACAAATAAATAAAATTAAAATTGTTCTTAGCCTATTAAAACGATATACTAAAAACTTAAGTACATTATAATTTGAAAAATTAGGCCAAGAATCACACGAGGCTGCATAGTCACCAAACATAAGAAGTCAAATTTTTATAGCATTAAATGTTTGAAAACAATACCCATTTGCATACAAGTTAACTGGTGCATGATTAATAAATAACAAAACTACCTGAAGTCTGTAGAAGGATCATTTCCTTGCCAGCCCATCTCTTTCGAAGCTCCAATTTAAGTCATGGGAGTTCACTATTTGGATAAGCTAACATCCATAACTCCCTTAGTGCATCATACTACCCAACATATACTATAAGCTACTTTTTATAAGTTGTAAAACATGAAGAAAAAGAAAAAACTTATTAATGGATGGCTTACATGATGTTCCAAATATGATCCATCAAAAGGGACCTCCAATCTTTTCTGCAGATTTCTGAGTCTTGCCTCTTATGGAATGAAAAATGTGTACTTTATTACTTGTAACACTCAAAAGTAATAAATGAAATTTATACTATCGTGATCAAAGTAAAGTACTTAATCAAGAACAGATGTAGCTATGCTTGATCAAGAAACGGTGTGTATATATAAGATTTATCTATATAACTCAAAGATTCATTACCTGATCCAGCTACCATCAGGCCCAAGTAGTTTATTGAGAGGACCCCATACAACCATGACAAACGGGTGCAGTTGGCTGAATTCAACTTGGTAAAAAGAGATTACTTTTAAAAAGAATGGAGTGGGGGGAAGACAGAGGTTTCCTATCTCCATGTCTTTTCCCAACACTTTCACCTTTCCTTCAGGTGGAGCATTGGCTCGTTGATTCAAGGTGGGGATCACGGGCTTATAACAATAGCATCAACCGATCTCGCCTTGGTATTTACATTCGCCCAGGGGCGTCTCTCTGGCCTTGCCGGCTGATCATCATCCGGAATGTTTACCACCTCCATCCCCCTTGCCATGATATAAAAGTTAAAGATGGGAAGATGAACGGATGAGTTACCTTGAAAGTTTGAAGAACGTTGCCGGAAACTGGAAAAGTACGTCGGGATATATGAATATTTCCCGGAAAACTCTTGATTGCAATGATCCGTAAGTAAACTGGAAAAGTACGTCGCAATGTATGAATGTTAAATAACTTTAGAAAGAGCATGCGCGCAGCCAAAGTAGTAAGTAATTAATAACCACTTATCTTGAGCATAAAGTACCTTACTGAACGCTGATAATTAAATAACAACTAGCAACTACTTAAAGATAAAAACAATTTAAAGAAATTACTGTTTATACTACTTTGAAAATAAAAATAAAAAAAAAGAAAACCAATCCAACACTTACAATTACATGCTTTTGGATTAACCAAAACAAAAGTACTAATTTCAAGTCTATCAAAGTCTGACATGTAAAACGTTAAACTTGCAAAGTGGACATAAATCATGCATATGCAACAGCAACCATTTGTTGATGCATTCATGATGAAAACTATGTTTACATTGCAATGTTCCGATCATCGCTTCCTCCGCTTTGTATTCTTCGAGACAAATCACACAAATCTCTCCATCGTCAGCTTCTTTCTCTTTACCCATAAATCGACTAATCTTGATCAAACGTTCTAAAACCTTTTCCCTGGAGAAGTCAGTATCACGTAGATACTCATACCGCAATACAATCTTTGCAAACAGCATAGCTGCTTGATGTAAATACTCCACATCATCCTCACCCAAGAATCTAGCAGTGATTACTGGCCCGTGATTTGCTGTGAATTCCATCCTATAAATTTTATAAGCATTAGACGACAGTACCTCATTATGAAGCTCAGTGTTTAGATTTTTGTCATGGCAGACAAAGCATCCATTCTTTAATATAATTACTTCATCTACGACATCATCATTACGTGCGTTTACGAAGATATAATACAATCTCTCTACTATTAAAACCCCGTACGAAATCCTTGTTGCCGTCAGAAACTAATCTCAAGAAAGGATCTCAGAATTAATCTTAAGAAACAAATCTTTATTCGTATCGTGTTGTTGTTTCCGGAACCAATTTATTTATTTATAGGGCCGGTCTAAATAAATCTTCAGAAAATATGGAGTATATATATCTATCTATGTAATATATAAATATAAATATAAATATAAATATCTTACAAAAATAAAACCGCATATATTTATATTTATTATTTGAGGTGAGTTCATGGAAGTACGAGTTTTTTTGAAAGTATGCGAGTATCAATAGAAATGCGCCACGTGGCAAAAACCCACTTTCCCCCACTTTTTTAAAAATTAAATATCTCAAAAACCGTTAGTCAAAAAATTATAAAAATTGCACCATAAAAATTACCGTTTTCTCCTCTTCGATTTAAGATCCTACAAGGCACACTTTCGACGAATTTTTTTTTTTTTTTCATTTTTTGTGGGTTAACACATGTGTTATGATGAATTAACAAAAGTGTTACCCGCGGTTATCACATGTGTTATCGACGACTATCACATGTGTTACAATCGATAGTCGGCGCTAACACATGTGTTAGTCGCCCGTAACACATGTGTTATTTGTTTATAACACATGTGTTACAAATTTTCAAAACCCACCAAAAAGTGAAATTAACAAAAGTGTTACCCGCGGTTATCACATGTGTTATCAACGACTATCATATGTGTTACAATCGAAAGTCGGTGCTAACACATGTGTTAGTTGCCCGTAACTCATGTGTTATTTGTTTATAACACATGTGTTAAAAAATTTCAAAACCACCAAAAAATGAAAAAAAAAAAAGAAATTCGTTGAAAGTATACCTTAGGGATCTTAAATCGAAGAGGAGAAAATGCTGATTTTTATGGTGTAATTTTTATAATTTTTTGACTAACGGTTTTTGAGATATTTAAATTTAAAAAAATTGGGGGAAAGTGGGAAAAGGTGGGGCCTTTGTCAAATGACACAATTCTATTGGTACTTCCATACTTTCAAAAAATTCCATACTTTAATGATCTTTTGTCTATTTCCATATAAAAGAATTTTAGTATTTAAATTAAAATTTCCAAATTGTACTGTGATACGTATATTGCGTCAAATTAAAACTAATAAAACCTATATGACGCTTAATTAACAAGTCTCACGGTAAAGATACGTACGTGACCGAGAAAACTGTTGCAACATTCTTATTTTATTATTATCATTATCTTATCTTATATTATATTAAAATCTAAAACCTTTAACTTTATATTAAAAATAGCTGAATTTATCTATAATTGAATTAATGTTATTATATATACTTTATCAAAATCTTTTCAGTAACAATTTAGAAAACCATATATTGCGATTAACATGCCACACGGATTCCTCTAAGTAAGGTAAAGGATAGACATACTTATCATTTGCAATTCGTATACCTAAGCAATATATTATATATTTATATTATATTATATATAAATTAGTTTTGAATCCGTACGATGCACAACAATTAATTCTCAAACTTATATCTATATTTATATTTAAATATTCTAATAGAATTAGATTTAATAGTTTAATATTATCTTTAAATTAGTGTTTAAATAGAATTGAACTATACGTTTTTATCATATATAAAATATATTAGTTATTCTAATTTTAATTAATTAACTAAAACATTTAAGAGCTTACCACGTGAGATTTTTACTTACGTGACAAATTATAGAACAATCTTTTAAGCTCCTTCAGTATGTGCAATGCACGACAACCTGAGTAAAATATGAAGTTAACTCTTCAAATAAAATTGTTAATAAGAGTTTGTATTACCTCTTCAAACAGCCTACCATTAATTGGTAAAAATATGAAGTTAACTTATCCAATAATAATTTTAATAATAGTTTTTAATATTACTCGATCGTATACCTGAGAAGTTTGCAATTGCTAGCCAAAAACTTCAAATGAAGGTCTGTGGTGAATCTAAATGTAAACACAAAAGTATTACTAAAAGTGTATACTCATATTTATTCAACCATAAATATCTTTTAGATTGAGTATTGTCTATCAAACTCAATTTATGAGAACACAACATAATGTATAAATTGTCATTAAAATAGAATCCAAATTAGTAAATTAGTATCATACAATAGAATCCAAATTGGTAAATTAGTATCATTGATAATAACTACACAATATATAAAATTTGCACAAAACTAACAAACAAAAACTATATATCGATAGAGTATTATTACCTATTAGGAGAAAAAGAGCAAAACAATAACTATGCTTATAAGTGGCAATGGATTGTAACACGTGAGAGATAATGATAGTGCTAAAATTTGGATGCGAGAATAACAACAAAGTAATACGTACTCCATCGATAATATTAGCTAGGATCGAGATGAAAGTGTTTCCACATCCAATTGCAATTAAACCTCTGATTGCAATTTATCATCAGTTACAGCTGAAAATTTATCAATTGTCCAAGCAATCATATATCCTATACAACACTCTATTATTAGTATAGATTACCTAGAAATTGCCTATTTTTCTGAAGATATTCTAATCAATGAAAGCTAGTAACGCCACCTTTGTACTACACCAATCACCTTCTGCAAACACAGTTTTAGAGTAAGCCATGTAATATATGTTACAAACATAAGTTCCAAAAGAACACCCAGCACAAAGAAGTAACACCTTGTACAAAGAAGTAACCTGATATTCATAGAGTTGAGAGGGGAGTAGAAGTTATCTTCCAACCTAGATATAGGTGCCAACTAAAAGATAATATGAAAGATCATCTCAAACCAATGTTGCCAATTCCATTTAGCACATGGACTCTCACCTCAATAGTGTTAGTACCACTTAAAAAGGAAATTAGTAATATCAAAGCTTAGAGACTCACAGTTGATTCTTGATTTCAAAATTCTTTATCAAAATCAATGCTTTGCAAAGATGAATAAAGAAGAATCTGTCATTCATAATAATTTCTTTTGCATAAACATAGAAATTAAAAACTTCGCACAAACTAAAAACTTAGCATGAACAAATCGTTTTGCATTAAGCTGGCTACTTACTTGATCAATTTGAATTGGGGCTGCAAGGAATGATAGCCATAGAGGTGTTGGGTCGAGCTAAAAGATATAAGGATTTGAATATATTATAATTATAATCTACTGATATATCAAATTTAATATAATCAATTATTTTTGATAGTTTAATATTATTTTCCCATTAGAGTTTGAGTAGGATTCGTAGATTATTTTACTAATTAATTACTTTTAAATATTATCTAACTCTAATTATTTATTTAATTTAATTTAATAATTTAAAATTTTAGAGGTCGCCACGTGACATTTTGCCTATGTGACAAAATGTGGAGCAACCTTTTATACTCATTTATTAAGTTAATCAATTTTTATAGGTTTAATAGTTTAAAATTATTTTTCAATTAGTGTTTAAGTAGGATTCATATATTTTTTAAATTAATTATTATATTCGAATATTATCTAACTCTATCTAAATTTTTTTTTTAGTTTATCTTTTAAATTTAGATAATTATTTAGTTTTAAATTATGAGAGACTGCCACGTGGCATTTTGCCTACATGGCAAAATATGGAACAACTATTTATTCTCCTTTAGTATATATATATATATATATAGATATATATAAATCTAGATTCAAATAAAAAACCTAAATATCGTAAGAACGTAGGAAATAACTTCAAACTCATTTATAAATATCCAAAACACGTTATTTTACAACAAATTCTTCGTAGCTCCTATTCAAATAACTTTTAGAAACTATTTTTCAATTAATTTTTCTTTTGAATTTTTTATGTTTTTTAATTATTTTTTATAAAGTTTTTTATTCATAATAATTACATTTTTTAACTAGATAATCACATGAATAATATGTTATTACCAAAACTCCATTTTGTGATTATCTTGAACATATAATAATCACATTATATTGGAGAATAATCACATGTGATTATCATATTATATTATGTAATTATCTTAAATAATCACAACAGTAAAGACTGTAAAAAAAAATTTTTTAAAAAAAAATTTAATATTTTTTATTAAATTTTTTATCATAGCTTACAAAAGTTATTTTAATAATAACCATTAAAAATTTTTTAAAGAAAAATGTGTTTGAAATATTTAAAAAGTGATTTCAAAGTCATTGCTACATTCTCATGATATTTATGTTTTTTATTTGAACTCTCCCCTATATATATACATGTATATAATAGTGATAATCACAAATATAATCCATTGACCAATCATAATTAACATTTCAATCATTTGACCTCATGTATTACGAAACTAATCCAACTTTGATCGAAGGTTGTTCGATCCCTTCAATCAACAACCTTCTAACCATTAATTGCTTGACTTTCTACTAATTAATTCAAATTAATTCATAAGTCAAGTTTAACATGGACCGTGATCGAACCCTTCGGTCACAATTGAGAATCAGACACAGTTGGCCTTTATCGAACCTTCGATCTTGGTTGATCGAAATAGGGCAAAGAAATTCGATCATGATGATCGAAATTTCGATCTTCTTGATCGAAATAATCAAAGTATTAAAAAAAAGATGCCTCTTGAATTATTTAGGGTTAGGGTTACTGTGGTCTCGATCACTAACAAGTTCAGCCAAATCAGCAAGAGACACATGGTGCTTTTGTCAGATCGAAATTCGATCTTGCATTATTTAAATTTTAAAGAGGCAAAATAAATAATTATTAACCAATTTATTATTTACACGTTGTTGTAAGCTTTCTTATATTTATTAATTTTTTTGTCGTTTAATTTTTTTATTTATTTTTGTTTGAATATTTTATTGTTTTTTACATAGGATTCTAATATAATCAATCTTGATCGAAATTGGATTCTAATTTAATCAATGTTGATCGACATTGGATTCTTTTTCTATCAGTCTTGAGCTTGAGCGACTTATTGCATTATATTCATATTTTGTGGACTGTGAGTGGAAAAGAAAAGTAACACTTAGAGTTGTATGTTTATTCTATTTATAAGTGAATGGTGTTGCCAGACCCGGATATGACAGTGGGCAACATGATTTGTTGCAGAGGGCCCAATTTAAATTGGGGCCCAAAACAATAATTTCAAGTGAATTATATATTTATGAATTAGGATAACACAAATATAATCTTATGGTTAAGCGGATAACACATTCCGATTTGAATGCTTGCTTGGTTGTTCGAGCCACTACACCTTCTGTTTTTAGCACATATTTTTCCATTCAAATATTTTATCACTACATGTTCGTTTTCTAACATTTATATTCCGAAATTTAAATATTCAATTATTAAAATATTTGAGAGGCAGCTAAATTTTAGTTAATGTGATGAAAATCTTTAGTAGTTACTTTAGTATCGATTTTGAGTTATTTATTTTTGAAGGGGAAAATTATTTGGCATATGGACTTTAAAGTCAATTTTTTTTAATTTTCAAAGTAAAATATTGTTAGCATTTTGAAATTGATTAATATAGATTCAATTTGCCAATTTATATAGTAACACTTTGAAGCAATACATAATTTAAGATTAAGCATTAATTAAGGGCCTAGTTTGAGATTCAAGCACAGGGCCTCCGAAATCAATGGGACGGCCCTGGGTGTTGCCTATTTTACTTCCATTCCTCAATCATTCTATCAACCTTTTCATATAGTACTAAAAAAATGAGCTCAAAAGATAATTGTGTTAACATCCTTCTTTGTTAGGGGGGTTGCTGGGAATTAGTAAATGGCACGTATGAATATTTGCCTTTTGGTTTACCTAGACGTGCCATAAGTTTGCCTCTAAAT
Source organism: Logfia minima (assembly GCA_963921325.1). Taxonomy (NCBI): domain Eukaryota; kingdom Viridiplantae; phylum Streptophyta; class Magnoliopsida; order Asterales; family Asteraceae; genus Logfia; species Logfia minima. The sequence continues at coordinate 3,530,148 of OY992776.1, forward strand.
ACAAGGTATTCAAAGTTGAAGAAGTTTATAACCAAAAAGGCTCGTTTAGATAACAGAAGTTCAGATTGGGTTATAAAATGTCAACTTACACACACCCGGTTGATATTTTTGATGATGAAGATGTAGGTTTTCTAATCGAAGTCGTCCGTAATAACCCGTATGGTGATCTTACGTTATATGTAGTTCAATAAATCGATGTTGGTGGTGGAAGCAATCAACCAAATGAGGCCGGTTCTTCTACTTTTGTTCCTAATATGTATCATACCCAACTAAGTGACCCGTATCAAAATCAAAATTCGTATGTTTACTCACAAGATCATGTTTCTTCTTAAGAGGGATTGACGAGGAATCATTTTCCAACCTACCACTCTACAGTCACAATTTGAAGAAGGCTAATCCTGATACGGTCACGCACATTAAGACTGATGACCAACAAAGGTTCGAGTGTCTTTTCGTTGCTATTGATGCCGCGGTAAGTAAAACTTTATCGTTGCTATGTAAAACTTGTTTTTTCATATATAATATAACTCATAAATGTGAATGCATATTCGAAGTTGAAGTAATTACTTACGACAAATACTCATTATAGATGGTGCGCATTTAAAAGGACACTCCTTAGGAACAATGTTTTTAGCAGTAGGAATGGATACGAATAATCAAATTTTTCCTGTCGCTTACAGAGTCGGTAAAACTGAAGGTTCTAAGTGTTGGATATGGTTTTTGTCAAAGCTTAACAATTGCATTGGTGAAAGACCTGGTTTGGCCTTCATATATGACCGGCAGCGTCAATTGATCTGGCAATTAGGCAAGTTTTTCTGCATGCGTATCAAGGTGTATGTTGTCGTCACTTGCTTGTAAATTTAGGCTTAAACAAAAAAGGGAAAAAAATTTCCATGCATTATACTGGAAGACTTGCAAAAAATTTCCGACTTTGAAGAATGGAAGGCGCGCTTTGAAGCAGCGATACCTACAGCTAGAACTATCTTGATGCAAGCTGGTTTACATAAGTGGTCAAGAGCACATTTCCCTGGATAACGTTAAAATATAATGACTTCGAATAGTGCGGATTCTGTTAACGCGTTATCTGTCTTTGCACGTAAACTTCCAATCATTATGTTACGAAGAGTAGTACTTCATGATTTTTCATGTTGGGTAACAACCTTTATAACTGATGGATATAATATTAGATTATTAGGTGTAATACAATTTAACAATTATTACTTTCACGCTAGTTAAAGTTGTTTAAGTGCGATGTTGAATTCTGAAAATATGAAATACTTGTAAATGTTTGGCGATTTTAGTTAATTTGTTCGAATTAAGCAACGACATAAATCATGATTCATCATGCATTAATTTGTAAATTTTTCAACGCCATTAACTCCCAACAAACTACAACATATGGTTTTCTTTGTCCCTTGGCAACATGGACGTCCCACAAAAATGTCAATGGAACGTTTAGAAGTTAGAATCCAAAACAAGGAATTTTCCATTGCGGCTTTCACTGTGTTGATATCCTAGTAAATGAAGCAAGATTTTTACCCATGAGACTTGCTGCCACAGGCTTACAAAACTTCTCAGCAATCTCAACAAAAATAAATAAATTAAAAATCCATGATCAGAAATAGCCTTCGACAACCCATTTATGACAAAAAAAATATATTATCAAGAATATATATAGTAACGTCCAACATTCTTAGTCACGAGCCTGTCTTTTATAGGCCTTCAAAGCTGGTTCTAGATCTTCCTTATCCAAGTTCGCCTTTCCAGTGATGCTGGAAATGAAGAACAGACTTTTAAGTTGGCAAGTTTAATTCAATCGTACAGAAATGGGTCAACTCGGGTTGTTACTATTATTAATAACAAATCAACAGGTCAAATGGATAAAAAGTCTTCTGAACTCTGAAGTGTATTCAAGTACTTACAAACTTCAAAATCATTCAACTCAAATAACATAGATTACAATATATCTTTTTCTAATCATATTTAGTTCAATAAATTTGTTCTCCTAAATGAATTTGATTCTTCAATTCAATATAGTAAAGATCAAGCAAATTACCTTTGGAACATGGATGTAAACCACCCTTTCTTTTTTGCATCAACCTTCTTATCATTCTTCGGCTTCATCATCCTTTTCAGTTTCACCATCACCACTTAAAATATCATCGTATGCATCACAATCTCCTCTTCAACAAAAGGTAAAACTGCCATCATACCATCCTATTCTCACTCACTGGCTCCATAAAGTCCAATTTCTTTTCTGCAGGTTTCTCATCCCAAACCCCATTCCTTTTTGCCATATTTTCTTTGTGTCCTCTTTTAAAATCTTATTAACAACAAAATCCATTTTCTTCCCACCTTTAGCCTGGAGCTTTTGTAGTTTCCTTATATCAAATGCCATTCGTGATAGTATTCTCATCTTATAATTGTTGACCCGACCCTTCCTATGCATTTCTTCTTTGGAATGCCCGTTTTCCAAGGTCCCATTTTATAGATCATTATCATCATCACAATCATCATCATATCTTGATTCACCACTACCACTCATTTTTTTCATTGACTACTGAACATGACCTTGCTTTTTAGATAAATTAGTAGCGACAGTCTTACCCATCACATGTTTTGCTTTCTTGATATCTTCATCACGTCACTCCGCTGCGTATCTGAGTTGGTGAAATGTCTCATCAAAACCATTATAAGACATCCGTTTAGGATCATAAATATGTAAACTCTTGCTTCACCAAAGCAAGAAGGTCATCCACATACAAAAGATGGAGAATCTTTTGTTGAATATCAACAAACACGAGTCTAAGCTCATTGTAAAATGTTCATTTGAGAATGCAAGCAGCACCAGGTATGTCACATTTGTATGAAGCAGCAGCAGATCATTCCTCCAAAAGGCAAGAACGTATCAACGTATCAATCAGTGATCCTTTTAAACCATTTCCGAGCTCTTTACATGTCTAGGATTTAAGCCCTGTTGAACAAATTCCTTTGTGAAGGCAGCTTACTTGCGGTTTCTCATACAGTAATGCAAGGTCACATGAATCCTATAGGGTGCCATCCTGTGATTCCAAATAGAATAAGTTGGGCAGAATGTACAAACTTTAGGGTGGAAGAAATAGAAGAGTAGCGGGGCTCCAATATGGTCCCTAGTTTCATATCTATATCTATACTAAATAAAGAAAAAAGGTTAATTCAAACAAAACATTGCATGTATCATGAACAAAACATAATTGAAAGAGTAACTTACAATAATCCAGTGTTCAAGATCTCAATTTCCAGATGAGTGCAAGACCTATGAGATTCAGGGGTATGGAGTTCCTTGTTGACCCTTAGATAAAACACAACCCAATCTGCTAACTCATAAGTAAATGGTTTGAGATAGTCACTTCAATGCTCACTATATGTAGAAAAGAGCTTATACTTAAAAATCAAGTAGAAACCTCACTTGTATTTGTCATCCACTTAATCGAGTTAAATTCCATTCAAGGAAAGTTTCTCGACGGTTTGTTCGATGTGGTTGTAATTGATAATACCTACCCAACCATATACCTATAGAAGGTGTATTATAGTTGGCACTTTTTAAATGCCATGTTTCGTACAATTTAGATACTTGAATCTACCTTTAGCAAATGCAGACACATTAGCTGCTAAAATTAACATAAACATGTTTGTGTCGGGCTAAAATGACGAAGCGAAAACTTGTTAATAAAATCAAAAATCAAGAATATAGTGGAAAGAACCTGTTTTGGACTTACTTTAGACATTAAACCTCTTGGACCTAAATATGAAAGAAAATACCTATTTTAGCATTTGAAAATCAAAACGGTCTAAAGCAAGAACAAAAATAGTATATGAAGAGAGCATACCAATGCCGGGTGAGATTCGGGAGACTTGCAAACACTTTTGTGTCCATTTTCTTATTTTTGTCTACATTAAAAAGAGGTTTTGGGCAACTTTCCGGCTTTTTGACCCGTTTCCTTTTTGCCTAACCTTTCTAATGGACCTGTTTGAGAAAAAACCACATAGTGAACACTGAGTTAATTGGCTTAAAATTAACAGTAAGTTGTTCGGTTACCAAACAAGCATCGTCATTAACCGTAGCTAGAACTGCATTTGAGTTCAACATGTGCTACTGCAAGATGATCACCCTGAAAACGGTAATATTGCATTCAAAGGTCAACCTATGATAAAATTCATTATAACTTAAAATGATCTTGAAGTACCTGTCTAATGGCAGCCACAACAATATTAATACTTTCACGCAAGTACTGTATATTATCTAGAAGTCAAAAAGAATTGTTGTCAAAGACTTTTACTTCTCAAGGCAATGTCCTGCAAATAAACTACATATCAGTTCTTTCTTTTAGTTTATTCAAAACTGATACAAAAATAACACAGGGAAAAGTTTCACCAGTAGAATTACACGGGTAACTTCGACCCAATTACTTATGGGTTGATTCAAGTTATAAGAGTAAGCAGTCATTATAAAGAGAATTAACTAAAATTATGGTTCGATCATCAACTTCAACTCATATCTTTCTTAAGCTAAGAGTTGTTTTAAGCTTCTAACTGTAAAATTCTTGTTTCAAGCTTAGTTTGGTGATCGAACAACACGTTTAATCGGTAACTTTGTACAGTAATTTTTTTTATATACAACTAAAAAAGTTCAACATCACAATTATATTAGCTATTATAATCACCTCTTTATGATGCCATAAGTTTCTATCTTTATTTTTGTTAAAATACTTTTCTCGAAATCACCCTGCAACATGTTAACTGGTACCTTTTATATTTTTGCTAACTCGTTATTGAAAGCATGTTAACGATTGCATATAACTTGTTTGATTACCTAATATAATTAATCATAGTTACAATAATGTAGAAAACAGAGCGAAGTAGCATATTTGTATTGAAAACTTAACAAAAAGTTACCTTAACTAACGAACTGGCTGGGAAAAAAAAATGCTTTGTATGGCCCTGTTAGTGATTAAAGAGCAAAGAAAATGATTCATTTGATGATCAAGTCTCAGACACATATTATTAGGAACTAGCAGTGTGTCCACGCATAGCTGCGGGAACAAATAGTTAATTTGACATTCATAAATTTTATTGTTTACACTATATTGTTAAATTAGTGGTTCATTTGGAAAGTAATTAATGATTTTTAAGGGTAATTTAGACATTAATCATTGTTGAGTCTAATTTTAAGAAAAAAGATATAGACGGTTTATATATAGTTAAGATAAGATTAAGATTAGAAGGTCTAAAATCTATTTTTCAAAGATTATGGAGTAACCTAAAACGAATTACTTGTGACATTTCTCCTACTTATACATCCTCGCCATTATTATCGACAAATTGATCTTAACTAGCCTAGTACCCGCGCAATGCGGCGGCGACAATAATATTATTCAACTATATATTCGGCGGTGAAATTGATTCGAATGTATGTTTTAGATCAAACATATACTAATAATATGAAGTAATATGATGAACAACACTTAAACAAAAAATCATAGAAAATACTATATTCATATGGTGATGTAAAAAAGAACATAAAAAGGTAGTGGAAAATAAAACTATATTTCAAATAGCAAAATCCAAACACACATGAAGAGATTGGTTTAATATCCTTGATCATGAATTCATCTGCAATAATAAGAGATAGTTTGATATAAGAATAGTGAAATAATATATATATATATATATATATATATGTATATATACCGTAATAAGAAGAATCGTAAAATCCATAGTGATTAACTTAATTTACGAAATATCTCCATATGTAGTTACAAAATGAAAGGTATGTAAACTAATTTGTAATGACATATTGCATTATAATCTTAAAAAGAAACAACTTATTGTACCTTATTCATCATGGAAGACTTCTCGATATACCACGTTTGATGTATAGACACCTTCGCGATTGAACTGTTTGACAGGTTTCACTAATACCTTGGTGTTATCACGTGATATTCCTCTCGACAACGCAACATAAAGTTGTCCATGCGAAAATACGGAGTCCGGTAGATAAACACCAACATTTGGAATTGTCTGTCCCTGAGCTTTATTTATCGACATAGCAAAGCTAAGCCGAATAGGAAATTGTTTTCGCTTGAGTTTGAATGGAAACATGTCGCTTTCTGATGGGCACAAGGGAATTCTGTGTATAAATACTCGTTTGCCGTAGTGCTGACCAACAGCTATTTCTGCATCGATGACGTTTTGCTGAAAACTTCTACATATCAATCTGGTTCCATTACACAATCCATTAGATGGATCGAGATTGCGCAATAATATCAGCGGGCATCCAACTTTTAGTCGAAGGCAATGAGGGGGTAGACCACTAACATTTAATGAGTTTAGAAATTCACTGGGATAGTAATTATTCTTATCATCTTCTGCCTCATCGAAACTGTAGTATATTTTTTCCTCTCCTTGAAATCTACCGATCAACTGATCATTAATCTCGTCAACGTTATCATTTTTAGTTGATAATATCGCTCTAGAAATTATGTAATCTGCCGACCTTTCGTTCATTTGGAGAGATGGAAAAACTGCATTAATCAAAGCCTCAATCGATTTATCTTTATCGCTGTAAGGAATAGCCATGTCATCAGGTATGCGAATAAAGGTTTCATCTAAAACCTCTTCGGCACCGTCACCAACTCGTAACAAAAAATTTGAAAACCATGGATCGGTCAAAGCCCTCATATTTATAGTTAAACACATCTTTTTTATCAAATGCCAAAGCGGTGACATTCGTAAGCTAGAGTCTACACTTTGTGCTCGTGTGCCACGTCTAACCACCGGCAAAACTTGTCTAAAATCACCTCCCAAAACCATTATCTTACCACCGAATGGGAGTCTCACACCCGTGATATCTTGCATAGTTCTATCGACTGCCTCCACTGCTTGTCTCTTAGCCATAGATGCCTCATCCCATATGATAACTTTTGCTATTCGAAGCAATTGAGCAATCCCACTTTGTTTCTTGATGTTGCACATTGAGTTATTATTAAGAATAAGTGGAATCTTGAATCGTGAATGAGCTGTTCTCCCGCCTGACATATTATTAGCTGCAGCACCAGAAGAAGCTGTCGCCAATGCAATAAGACCACGAGAACGAATCTCGGCGAGCAAAGCCTTATACAAATATGTTTTTCCAGTTCCACCAGGACCATCTATGAAGAACACGCCGGGATGATCATCATCAACGTGCCTTATGATCTCGTCAAATGCTACTTTTTGGTCGGGGTTTAAAGAGTTGCGGGCTCGTAAGTGTTCATCTTCAACGATTAATGAGTACTCCTCTTGTACTTCACGAAATCCTCTAAATTCTAAATTGACGCTCACGCTTAACTTTGGAAGATCAAAATCATCAAGATGTTTTCCTTGAGATTGTAGAGAGATAGATATGTCATTGAGGACCATATTTCTGACTCGCTCATCACTTTGAGATTGGCGCTTATAGTCTTCAGAAAGCGATTCATAGTGGGTGTCCCATAACTTGCGAACATCTCCTGGCTCACAATAAATCAATATAGTCACGAATAGTCTTCTAAGAGCACATGGAAATTGAAATAAGGATGCCTCTCTCAAACATGCATCTAAATTATCATCCGACTCTATTAAGCCTCTCTCAAGAGCTGCTTTTCGAAAGGTCGGGTATAATATGCCATTGACTGTGTAGAGATCTTCAAAACATGTGGGTCCACTAACATGTGTCAAAAGTAGACGTAAGTAGTAGCGTTCTCCTTCAGCTGGGTTAGCAGATACCAGACGCCCTATCATGGATCCTCCTCTTCGAATATTCCAAGTACGTGTTTTCACATCCCAAGTGAACTTTTTTGGGAAATCTTTGTACAAATGTTGTCTGGCAGTCACATCAATTCTATTCCTCTCAAAAAAAGCAGTCAACATCGATCTCTTATCTCTTTCTCTTGCAATAATATCAGTCATTACATCATCGTCTCTGAATCTAACCATCTGCTTATTCGGAAGATGGAGATGCAACGCCATTACATATGGATGGATTTTAGTAAGAGGGAAATTAAAAAGCCTCCACATTGCCTCAGGCGGCGAGACATAACGTGCATCTTGAAATTTCTTTATTTCATTGATAACAACCTCTTCTCCATCAGGATCGATATGAACAACCTGTTTGTCATGACCCTTGTAAACGTACTTGAAGACATATTTAACAGATTTGATACTTGAGCAAACTTCCACATTGATATGGCAATTGAACATCATTAGTAGTTTGGGATTATAAGGAGCCACCCATCTATTGTCTAGGGTCTTTCCTCGCACATCGACCTTCATTCTGTTGTCTCTGCGGCGATACAAAGGATATGAGTCTTCTCCCTGTGTCGTCTTGTCGTTGAATTCCTTAGGATAATTGAAACGACAACGTTTAGGTTCGCCTTGCATGCACGGACTCGAGGTGCGTAAATGACCACAAGGACCATGTATCATATGTGAAACTACGTACTCATGCATTTTAGGATGCTTCGTGGGATCTGGAATTTCAGCACACACAATCTTGTCATAATGGTCAGGATTTGACATCTTGTCTTGTGGTGTCATTATCAATAGAAAATGTGCATGCAGCAAACCACGCTTTTGAAATTTAATCACATAAACATACGACTCTACCTCACCAAGGACACGCTTTTTTAAAAGTTGATCCTTGAGATCCTCTAACTTGGCACGAAATACTCTGGCAACCACGTCAGGTCGATCTTGTGCTGTCTGACCAGGTAACAGGTCATTAACGATTTCATCCCATTTTGGGTTGCATGTCATAGTTAGGAATATATCTGGTTTACCGGCACTTTGAACTAACGCCATAGCATCCAAAAAACGTCGTCTCATGTCACGTGGTCCGCCTATGAAAGATGCAGGCAAAACAACTCGTTGCCCAACTCTATTTGATTGAACCTCACCTGCATTGACGCAGTCCACAATCCCTTGGTACAAATCTGCTCTTATTTGAGCCTGATTTCTTTCACAAAAAACCAGACGTGAAGTCTCAATCTTTATGTATTGATCTACCACAAACTGTTGTAGCAGTCTGCCCCCCAATAAAAGCACGTTATCAGTTGAACGGATCTGTAACTTATAACAATAGTACTCTCTCATAGTTACGGTAATCCTTCCTCGTCTAGTGGTAGTCTCTATATAAAAGGTATAATGCATCTTGTTATTTAAATTTATATTAAGTAAATAAATGTGCTTTACAGTTAAATACCTTCAAGATCGTCATTGTTGTTGTTGTCGCCATCAGGAATGTCATTAACGGAAACCCCATGCCTTGGTATTTTAGGATGCCATCCATGCTCACCATTGGGAAAGAATAATGGATAACATAATGGATCATAGCAACCAAAGTGAGGTTGAATTTTTTGACTGTATTGGGATCTCCCATACACAATGATACTTCTTTCATAAGAAGTGCTGTTGTCATTACCCTCGATCCAAATGCCAGCAACCTGCATGATGGTGTTTTTTTAGTATGATGTATATTCTATATATGATTTACAAATAGTGAACATTGTATTTTGAATGGGTAAAAGTTAACACGTGTAATAAAACCTCAGATGTGGTCGGACGATTGTACACCCGTTGGTCAAGTTCCAGCGATGCATTCAAAGTGACTCTGTAGTTATCAAGCGGTCCTAGCTCAGCAAGGCTTCGAAATGTTTCTACATATAGATTGGTAGCAAGAACACGTCTTATTGTTTGAACGACGTTTCTATCAAGATTTGGCCAAGCCAATCTATGTGAAAACTCGGACTGTTCGTCATAGAAATACAATTGTAAGTACCTAGGTTGGCCATCTCGTGGAACTAATTGATCAAGACTATGATATATCCCTCCGCAAACACGAAAAGTATATACTCCAGATGTCATGCTCGCCATCTAAGTATCTAATTTTACACCCATTGATGCGAAGGAAAAACTCGTATTGTACGAACGTATATTATGCCTGAAATGTTTTCCCACTTCACACTGAGACATGAGGAGATGGTGTAGCTCATCTGGGATGATTGAGTTTGCCAACTTTGTCTTACCACTCATGCAACAAAAGGTGGGGAACTCGAATTGAAACATTTTTGCTCCACAATGAACACATACTTTCTGCTTTTTCAAGACACGATGTTTTGTAGGTACCCCATCGTAAACGTAGTCATATGGATCCACTAAAAGGATATCATTTTGCAGCGAGGAATTAACATTATTCCGAACACGACATTCTACGCCTATGTAATTTGAATATAATTAAATGATAAGTAATATAAGTAACACAATAATAGTTTAATGCCATAAATATATAAATAGATATAGTGTGTTACTGGTTATCACTAACCTGTTGATGTTTGATCGACTTCTTGTTCAAACAAAGGTAGCAGTATACCACGTTCACTTTCGATGCCTATTTCAAAATAAAATAATGTAAATGCTAACAATAATCGTTAAAGAAGTAAATAATCGTGACATAGGATTTATCCTAGTTACCATTGATGCTTGCTTGTTGGTTTAGACTTGCCAACTTGTTTTTTTCCTTTCTCCTTTGATAACACGCTTTATTACTAAGCTTTTTCTTTAGAGAAGCATTGTTTGAACTTATATGGATTTCGTTCGGGTTCATTTGAAGAAGAGGTTGTGTTTGGCGAGGTGTAATATTTTCTTTGTTTCCAGAATCAACGACACGTGAAGTTGTTCCATTGTTTGTAGTTGATGTCATTTCACTCCTACCACAATGATTTGCATAATAATATTAATTATCCCTAAAGGATGTCTTTCTGATGGGTTTGTATAGTCTTGTGTCGTCAATCCAGATATTTTACTTGGCGTAGGTGTAACAAATTGACTGTAACCTTCACCACAAGCTATTTGTTTCATTTGTTTTTTCTCATTTTGTCGTGCACGATAATCTTTTTTGTACTCTTTTGTCATTTCTACAAGGATAAAGGTAAGGAAAGAAAGTTTAGTATATCATTTGAATTGTAATTTATATATATCTACATACCTTTTTGTATATCTACATTGGCTTGAGAGACATCACCAACGTCCGATTTTTTGATCTTGTTATTCCCCTTTCGTCTTGCATAATATTGTTTGTTATATTCTTTACGTTTTTCTGCATCACAACAATAGACATTGTTAATTCTTATGTAACTAACTTATAAAAATTATAAATTATGTACCTTTTCGGAGATTCATTTCACTTGGAGTAACATCAGCGCTTACATTTGCATCATGTGGGGTTTGCACTACAAACTGCAAAATACATATAATTAAATTAAAATGTACGTAAATATATTTATACACTAATGTGACTAAATCATTAGTAAATTATCTTCACTTTACAAAATATAGGTCCAAAACATATAAAAAACCATGTGGAGTTTCATTTTAAATTATCTCCACTTTACAAGTAGCTTATTTAACGTTGTTGTTTGTATTATTTTTCCATCTTAATCTTATATAATTATGTACTACGTAACTTGATAGGTTAAGTTGTAGTACATAATTGGTAGGTTAAAAAGGTTAAAGTGTCGGTGCGTGTCAACCTAATATATTTGATATTAGTCTTGATTGAAATATAATATGTTGACTTTAAATTTGTTAGAGAACAATTGATATATTTAGATACAAGGTTCAAACATCAACCTAATATAATTGGTTTGTACATATACATACAATAACAAATTATATAAAAGTGAAAATAATCATATAAGTATAATGTTGCACATGACAAAATGATCACATAAAAACCTAATAACATAAATAATTTGCCAACAAATCGTTGAGCATTATCATAATGTAATCACACCAAAATCATAAATAGTTGGCTTGTAAGCCAAATAGTCAAAACCACAGATACTTGGTTCGTAAATCAAATAGTCGGCCAACATAAACTCAAATATTAAGTAGATTAATTAAAAGGAACACATAATTAACTTTAAAGTCGCCCATTCCTAATGTTGTTAGCTTCAGGCATATCAGGCTCGAACTCGATCCTTGTTAACTCCGTACATTCCAAAATGTTAACTGGAAATTAAAAGTAGTATTTAATTAAAGAGATTGCTATCTTTAGTAAAGAGAAAATACATACAATAATTTATCATTTTGTACTTACTTTCTTCTAGTTGAACAATTTTTACATGAGATGCAAATATTATCCCATGATTAACTATTTATCGAGCAAGCATCATTGGAAGTGTCTTCAGACTATGATACAAGATCAACTTCATTTGTTGCCCTCTATTTATAAGCAACAATAAGTTAGGAATGAAAACCTATGATAAATTTTTATATGACGATTATTATAATTTAGAAAATTAGAAAGGTTGACTACAAATAAACGTACGTCAAATCTTGCAGAGTTAGATGCCATGAACCCATGCGGAAAACATTTTGCTTTTTAAGCTTGCCGTTAACAACGTATCCAACGACATCTAACAAAATTAATGAAATAGTAGTATTAAAATAAAAAAAATCATAGGAAAAATTGAATACATAATTGAATAAATAAAATGGTGTACCGGTAAGGATTTTTCGACCGGTTCTTTCATTTGCAATATCTCTAAGCGATGGGACATTCGCATAGATAGGAAAGTCAAGTTCCTTGTCACTTGACAATGGAATAAGCTTTGTGTTCTTACTAAAAAAAATCTCCCATTCATCACGTAAAAAAGAGTAGTTCTCGAACCTCCTATAGTTATAGGCCGTTCCTTCAATGTAGAAATGATCGAGTGAATACATATTCCCCTCTAAAGGCATTTTTTCATACGCATTCATGAAACGACGTGGAATGACTGCCGCTATTCTGTTTCTCTATTATATAAAATATTGTGATTAATATATATATAACGCAAATTACTAATTAAAAATAAATTATAATGATTATACCTACATTTCGATCAAGTAAAAACAAAATTAAATTGTCATCTTTAACGTCTTCCCACACGTATTCAACTCGGATGGCCTTCAACTTTAACCAAGCATGAGGTGGATAAAGAGTTGAAAATACATCATGAACATAGGGGTTCCATTTCTATATCAAATTAAAATAGACAATTCATTAACAATATTTCAACCAACATGATCGTTTAAATATATAATAGCAATAATAATAATAATAATAATAATAATAATATTATTATTATTAATAATAATATAAATAATAAAAAATCAATAATTTATATATATTGTTACCAAATAGCAATATAATAATACTAATAACTATCATTATTACGCTAGGTTAAATTTGGATCAGTATACGCAATATTAAAGACACATTTTACCTTAATATATATATTGTTACCAAATAGCAATTAATATTATAATCTTTCAATTCATTACGTAGTGGTCATACAAATTTTTTAAACTTTCTTAATTACAATGCTAACATGAATAATACTTCTTTATATCTTAAACTAAAAAAAATATTTCATTTAGTTAAAATAAGAACTGATCTATCATAACTTTCAATCATAATGCAATTAAATAATAAGTCAATGTTAACGTATAGCGATTAATATTATAAGGAGTAACTCGACTAATCTTTTTACATTGATAAAGATAATCATTAGTAAAAGTTATTTTCTTTACATAAAAAGATAAGTATTAGTAAAAGTTATTTTCTTTACATAAATTATCCTTCAACACCAAAATAGCTAATGAAATTAACACTACGTAATGAACGTATTATGTTTCTAGCCATTATTTTAATTTGATACTCTGGTAGTTAAGAAAGTTTAAAAAAAAATATATGTATTAGTTTAAGATATAAAGAAGTATTATTCATGTTAAATTTGTAGTTAAGAAAGTTTAAAAAATTTATATGACCATTACGTAATGAATGGATCATTATAATATTAATCGCTATTTTACCTTGAATTTGGGCCAGTATACGGTAATGAATTGGAACATTAAAAAATTTATATGACACCATTTAAAAAAAAGGTATAGATAAATAAATGTATAAATATTAAAAAATGTGTAAAAAAGCGAGAAGCAAATTAAGATGTGTTTACACGTGCAAATCCTAGAGTCAAATTTTTCCAAAGGCAGACGCGTGGGTGATTTGGTTTACACGTGTCAAACTAACAATTATGTTTTGTATATTGTGCAAAGTTTTCTTCGTATAATTTCTTTAGTTTCTGTTTGCTGTAGCTTTGATTATCTTCTTTATAAATTATTATTCCACTTCAAACTCTATTTATTGATGGATCACGTGATTTTACACTATTTGGTTTCTGTAAGTTCGAATACTTTTTACGGAGTAAATACAAAATGTAATTAGGTAAAGTGTGAACCACCATGTCATTCCAAACACCGTAACCCCCCATTTGCTCCATCTCTTCCTCGATTCATTTTTTCCCCTTTTTCCTGAAAACCCTAAAATTATTTTTACTTCCTTCATTTGATTTTCACACACGCTCAAACACACTAAAAACCACATACTCGTTTTTGTCTTCTATTTCTGTAATTCTTTTTTTGAAAAATGAAATTTGACAACTACAATGGTGTAAAACCCTAGGTTCGCCATAGATTCAAAGGTTAGTTTTTCATTACATTAATTTTTTTACATCTTTTAGGATTTCATATTCAAAACTTTACTTTTGATGATTATTCATGGGATTTTATTTTTTATTTTTTAGCTTTATGTTTGGCTGCATTTGATAACAGTTTTGCTCCCAGGATTCAAGAAAGTCACCGAGTGAACTACTTACACAATCTATTGAAATAAGGTCATCATTTTTTCCTTAATTTCATTTGTTTGCTTGTTCTTACGTATTTGTGTGTTAGGGTTTTCTTGGGGTAACTATAATTATCTTATTAAAAGCTTGGATATAATATTACATGATAATTTTATTAAAAATTTTGAACATGTTTGTTGGCTGATAGATAATGCAGGTTTGCTAGCTTATACAACACCTGCTATACTCATGATTTAATTCCCTTTTTATATGCTTTACTTGAAAGGCATTTGAAAGAAAAACTGTGAGGAGTGTTTATAATTGCAAAAGAGAAAAAACAACGATAGATAGCAGATTAAAAAGGATAATACTCCAAGGTATTACCAACTTTATTACAAGATGAAGCATGAAGTTTTATTTTTAAAATACGATAAAACTGGAAATAAGTAATGTAAATTGTTAGTCTTCATTGCTTTAGTCTCTTTCATTGCTTTCATCGCTTTCATCAATGAGGCGATAAACTTTGTTATGTCTAAAAACAGAAATCTGATTTCTCCTCGTTCTCCTCACATTTTCCATAGATAAAATATCTTCTTCACCAGAACTATAGACGTCAATGACTTCTCTATTTCTTTTTTTTGAAATCTGAATATGAAATTAAAACATCATGAGTGTAATATGGTGTAAAATTTTAATTTGTTTCTTCCATATAAATGGTTGACAATTGTGCATATAAGTGTATAATATATATTTGTAGTATACTTGTAGTAGGTGTGTTTAATTATATGTATACATATAGTTGTAGTAAGTGTTTACCTCATCGTTTACCTCATTGTTAGATATATATGTGTGTATATATATGTGTTTAATGGTTGACAATTGTGCATACAAGTGATATTTTAACTCTTAACTAAATGAAACATTTTTTTTAGTTTAAGATATACAGAAGTATTATTCATTTAAGTAATATTTTAAATTGTGCATACAAGTGATATTTTAAATTTAAGTGTTTACCTCATCGTCGATGTTCATATCAGGATTTTCAGCAGAAACCGAACCAGTAGCAAGAGTATGAGAAGCTGAAACATTAGCATTAGCATTAGCCGCATCAGTAGCCGAACCAATAGTAAGAACAGCCGTATGAGCAGTTCCAAGAGGAACTGCAGTAGCAGAGTCATCAACATGGGCGGTAGCGGGATCAACAACATGGGCAGTAGCGGGATCAATAATCTGGGAAGTAGCAGGATCGATTCCAACATGGGCAGCAAAGTGGACAGAATTGGTGTGATTGCTTTCCATATTCAATTTTTTTAAGTTTATAATCGTAATGTTCAATTGATTTAAATCATAATGTTCAATTGTTTATATAGTTTTAAAAATTGAGTTTAATTAGATTTAGTGATTGTGTTTTAAAAATAAGTATAATTTCCAAAATATTTGGAGGTGTGACTATGTGAGATGTTTGTATATTCATTGAGATTTGATTTTAATTAGAGAATATTTTTATCAATTCCATAATGAAATGCCGTGTGTAATATTTGACTTTTAAAGATATTGTGCATCAGTTAAACTATAGTAATATTCATTGAGATTTTGTAATATTCATTGAGATTTTGTATATTCATTGAGATTTGACTTTTACAGGAATGCCGGATGGTAATATTGATCCTCGCATAGATATGTTGACTTTATATGAGGGTATGATGGGGTTTTCCCATCTCCCTTTTTAAGTTTTAAGCAAAAATTGATGAATGCTTAATAAAGGGTTTTAGATTATCAACAATCGACCAACAATTAATAGGGTTTTTTAAGGGCATTATCAAATACATTCTAAAATACTCAATTAGTTGACTTTTAACTCATAAATACTTCATATCTAAAAACATAAATTAGAATCATGACCTGGTGTTAATATTTTTTTGCTTACGTGAGAGATTTAGAAAGTGATATCACAAATCATGCGACAATTTGATGCCATGTTATCCAAGGTTTCTTCTTCTACATACTTGATGCCCTAAAAACACCGAAGATTAGATTATAAAGCCAGACAAATCACTGAATTAAAATAAAAAACAAAACTCATCAAATGAATGATTGATCAAAACCCTAAATCAAATATTCAATGGAACCACTGTTACCTCTCAACGATGGTTGTAGAACCGCCATATCTCACCAAATTCAATTTTCTGCAACATCAAGATTTAATATTGGAGAAATCAAAGTCAAGACTTTAGAAGGTCTATTGAAATATGTATATCAAAACATAGAGATCGTAATTATACATGCAGAAACTTTCTTGAACTAAAATGAAAAATTAAGGTTTCAAATAATGCGACCAAACTTAGCTTGTCAGGTCTGGTTCTGAATTGAAAAGTAATTGCAGATCGATTTGTATTTTGAATTCTGAATCAACCCGCTTAGCTTATGAAGCTATTGATTTGTTTTTAATTTTGAATATAAGCCGACTAGTGATATAAAATTCGGGTAATTTTATTGAACGGAGGCCAATTAGAGCACAGGGAGTAGACCGTGCAAGTTTCAGGGTTAGAACGTCGTCCAGAATGTCGTTCTGTCACTTTTGAGCAGCGTTCTTGGCTGCGTTCCAGGCACAGCGTCCCCCTGGACGTTGTGTTCCGGCCAAAATTCATTTTTCTTTTGAATAAAACGGTAACTTTTTAAAATTAATTTTTTTTTAACTATCTTATTTTTTATCTATAAATACAACACTTCTAACACAATTTTAAACACACCAAATATTATTTCTCATCTACAATACACTCAAATACTCAAAAACTTAATAATTTACAATTATGTCTTCCGATTCTTCTTCCGATGATGAAACAACGTTACGACTCCTAATCGAAGCTCATAATTATCGTAATGAAGTGTTAATTCCTCAAGAAGAAGCCGAAAGTTCCAACCAAAGACGTACACGTCGGTATATACATCGAGATCGGGTTGGTGCACACCAAAGGTTAATGTCCGATTACTTTGGTGAAAACTCAAAATACCCCAAGGAGTATTTCAATCGTCGTTTCCGGGTGCGAGAACGACTCTTCCTCCGAATTGTTGAAGGTATCACTTCTTATTCTATGGAACTTATACCCGATTATTTTATGTATTTTCGACAACGACCCGATGCACGTGGTGTTTCGGGTTTTAGCACTATTCAAAAAGTGACATCTGCCCTACGCCAATTGGCATACGGCACCACACCGGATGCATTTGACGAATATTTGCAAATGTCGGAACGAACTTCCCGTGAAACATTACAAAATTTTACAAGGTGCATGATAGACTTATATGCAAATGTTTACATGAGAGAACCAACCGAGGAAGACATCTGCCGGTTGTATGCAAAACATGAACAGATTCATGGTTTTCCGGGGATGCTTGGAAGCATAGATTGTATACATTGGGCTTGGAGTCAATGCCCAAATGTATGGAAAGGGCAATACACACAAGGCGATCACGGTTATCCGACGATAATGCTTGAAGTCGTTGCCTCATATGACATGTGGATTTGGCATGCATACTTTGGGGTTGCGGGTTCGAACAACAACTTAAATATCCTTAATTCGTCTCCATTGTTCAACAGCCTGCTAAATGACTCCGCTCCCGAAATCCCGTATCAAGTGTCTGATGTGGATTACGAACAAGGATACTATCTTGCTGACGGGATATACCCATCATGGGCAGCGTTCGTTAAGGGGTTCTCAAGTGTTGTTGATGCACGGAGGTCGAGGTTTAATAGAGCACAAGCGGCTGCCCGAAAGGACGTTGAGCGGACATTTGGTGTCCTCCAAGGCCGATGGCATATACTACAACAACCGGCAAGAGCTTATAGCGTAAACGCTATAAAACGAGTCATGTATACTTGCATCATATTGCATAACATGATTACCGAAGATAACGGTTTTAACATTGCCGAATCAGAAGAGTATTATGTGCCTGTTGGGTATATGCAAACTACTTGGCACGAGAGATGTGACACATATGCAAGGAAAACTAGAGAATTACATGATCGAGAAATGCACGAGGGCCTTCGATCCGATCTTGTTGAGCATTTTTGGAGGAATCGTACGTGAAACATAATTTGTAATCTTTAATTCGTAATTTTAGGACTTGTAATATTTATTTTATAATTTTAGGACTTGTAATCGTTATTTTTATTTTTAGGATTTGTAATCGTTATTTTTATTTTTAATGAACTTTTAATTTTTAGAACTTGTAACTTTTATTTTTAATGAAGTTATTTATTTTATTTAAATTAATTTGTTATTTATATGTATTTATTACATTATTTGAATTTTCTGACAAATAAAAAAACCAAAAAGAAATTCCTGAACACTGTCCTGAACACTGTTCCCACTCCCACCTTTTTCAGCAACAGTGTTCCCCGGGAACACTGTTGCTGAACACTGTGACACAAGGGTCACGACTCCTTGTGCTCTTAGTAATTTGAAAGGCTCATTTATGATTTATTATGTAAACGAAAATATCAATGGTTGATATTAAGTACTTTCAAATAATGAAGAGTCGAGATTATTTATATTTACTTAATATGCTTTTTTTAATAGTAAAGAAGAAGACGTTATCTTATCATTGTTATTATAAAAATGAAATGGTTATATCATACACTGCACCTAAATAATCTATAACCCTTATAAATTATTTCGCACTCTTTTTTTTTAAAACTTAACTTTACAAAGACGGCAAGTAATTAATCCATTATCTCTTTCTCTTCTAATTTTTACTTTGTGTAAACTCTTTTGTACAAATATCAAGCAAATATTGACAAATAGTGTAACATTCTACTTCTTATCGATGTTTTATAAATTTATTGATTTTCGTTTATTTTATTCTATAAAAATTCAATATATTAAATGAGATTATATATTGTTAAAATGAATCTATTTTATAACACTAAAGAATACTTTGTTTGATACATATATGAAACAATTTTGCATACGATATATTTTGTATATAATTTATATTTATCGTTGATATACTTAAGATAGATCCATGTTTCTTTTGCTTAATATGAAATATGAAGAAGATAGCAATTTGTGATTTTTCTAACACAGTTTAAGTTCTCAAATATTTTGTAAGATCAATGGTACATCTTCCTAAAATAATCACGAAAACAATGTACAAATGTGTTATTATTCGACTATTCGTATTGAGTTGTATCAACTCCATACTTTTCAACAAATGACATGTACCAGACAACCACTATGTTTTGTATTTATTTTCGATGCATAGCGCGAATACTCTATTAATAATCAATAATGTATTAGATAACTCACGTATATTTGCAAAGAGCTTCATCTAGTAATCATTTTAATTTTAATCAATGTACTAA
Source organism: Logfia minima (assembly GCA_963921325.1). Classification (NCBI taxonomy): domain Eukaryota; kingdom Viridiplantae; phylum Streptophyta; class Magnoliopsida; order Asterales; family Asteraceae; genus Logfia; species Logfia minima. The sequence goes on from OY992776.1 coordinate 3,550,233, forward strand.
AATGTTTCTTTTTCTGAAAGAAAATGAAAAAACAAAATTAGTATACTATGGAGTATTACCCATCTTAGGTTTAGTTCAAATGAGAATGGAAATGTTAGTAAGAATGAAGGAATGAATCCTAGCCATTCATTTAACAAAATCTAAATTTCCCCCAAAGATAAATATCTCACAAACGGCTAATCAAAAAATTATAAAAATTGCACCATAAAAATCAGCATTCTTTTCTCTACGATTAGACATCCCTCATGATATACTTTCGATGAAATTCGATTATTTTTTTTTTGGTTGAAAACCGGTAACACATGTGTTAGTGGTATGTGTTACCGGCAGCTAACACATGTGTTACCAGTTTTTGAAACCCACCAAAAAATGAAAAAAAAAAGTTCGTCGAAAGTATACTTTGTGAGATGTCTAATCGAAGAGAGAAAAAAGCTGATTTTTATAGTGCAATTTTTATATTTTTTTGACTAGCCGTTTGTGAGATATTCAATTTTTAAAAATGTTGAGGGTATTATTATCTTGATGAAATGAATAGTTGATATTGATTCCTCAATTCTCACCAAAAATTTCATTCTCATTTGAACTTATATCTATCTTAAAACTTAAAACCTTTATGATGATTGATCTAATAATCACAATCTTTAACTTATATTAAAAATAGTTGAATTTATCTATAATTGAATAAAGATCTAATAAAACAATTGATGAAAAATTAAAAAATTAAATAATAACCGAAATAACTGAAGTAAAGAAACCGGATCGAAGACAAAATTGACGGTTTGGTTTAACAATGTAATAACTGAAATGTTTCGGTTCGATTCGAGTTATACCTAAAAACTAAACAAATATTAAATTACTAATTAACTAGATAGCTTTGTTTTATGTTTACTATACAAATGAATAAATTAGGTTAAGTTTTCTTTTGTATAACTTTTAACTAGATTATAATCCGCGGCTTCACATGATGAAACATGTTGTTTTGTTATATAAGTTATTAGAAACAATAATCAAAATGTTTGATTTTCCATTTAGATTTTTAGTTTAATATCATACGTAGTGATAAGATAATACTGCTGAAAATTATTGGTTACATCCTTACAGAAATTTACAGTATACATCGATACTTCAATACATTTGTTAATGTGTCAGTCTCGTAAACGTACAAGCCAACGAGTTTTCAAGGGCCTGAAGGCTTAAGCATATTATGTTAGAGGATTATTGCAGTTTATAACTCGCATTCTAGGTGGATGATGCAAGAAAATCTATGATAATGACATTTTAATGTACTAAATAATGTAACTAGAAATTAGTTGTGAATTATTTTGATTCACATGTAGCATAAGATATTTATAATATTTTGACATTACATTACAATAAAATATAAAATTAAGCGGGTGCTTAGTTGAGGTTACGAGACATGGAGATTTATTAAGATAATGAAAATTATTGTTTGATAGATTATAATGCAATCAATTATTAATTAGTCTAGATAATCCCTCGTTACCTTTAAAATTGAGGGGAACGGTTAATATCTAGTCCCTATCTCATTGATGAAAGACATCTATGATTTTTATCATAGTTATGCTTCATAAGTTCATATGTTATGCTGCAAGAATTTCATTTTATTTATTTAATCCTTCTTTTATTTCATTTTTTTTATGGCACTTTTCTCAAACTCATCACTATCAATTTCTTTTATTGTCTTTTATCCAAACCCGATGGTAACTCAAGGCCATCTCCATAAATTGCAAACAAATATATTATACATAATTTAATTCTTCTTGATTTCCCTAAATATAATATAACCTGTATGATCAACCATAAAATAGTTTCATCCAGATTTCCAAACATATGTTTGATTGTGATAGTTATTATTCATGTATTGATAGTATTTTCCGTTGTTTACCAAGCATTAGTAATGCAATGATAGTACTCAGGTTCATTCTTTTTTTTCTTCCTCCTTTTCTTTTTTCTCAGGTTCAGGTTCATTCTTTTGTATTCCCATTACCATTAGTATTATGAGCCAAACGTCAAGGTGAAAATATAAATCATAACCAAACCATGTCAAGATGAAAATTTAAATTATCAATGAATAGAGTAGTTGTATAAACTTGGGTAATTAATCAAAATGTACTAAAAAGACAAATTTAATTTTTTACTCAAAAAAAAAAAGTTACATTTAAGAAAAACTACACCCCACACTCAACCCGCAATTTGAGAGTTGCGTGACCTAGGTTGCGGCCTGCGTGTCCCCGCTCGTGGTTGGGACGCAGGCTTGTGACCGGGAAAGCAAGTCAGTTTTCGGCTCGTGAACGCATATATCATGCACTATGTTGTTATTTGTTGATGAACTGGAAAAGCCAAGCTGGTAGGGTCAAGTTCTACGGATGTCATTACTGGAAGATGTGTAAAGCATACAGGGGCTCAGATTTTGATCACCATTGGCTTGTGATTTCATGGAACACAAAACCATCTTCTAATACGCTTACAGATGTTGAGAGAGAAAGATGGTCAAGATGTCATGCTAAAAGGACGAGATATGCTTACATGATATCAAACAATATCGAGTCCATTGACGCGCTAAGCAACCATGCACGAAAAATCTCTATCACAATGTTCTTGGTGTTTTATTGAGCTTTGATACAACAGTGGTATTTCAAAAATTGTGTCATTCGAGTGGGACTTTTATTATCTCTCATACAGTATGCTCATATAGTATGCAGACCAAAAGATTGAGAAAAGAGATAACAAATCGTTACGGTGACAGGTAAATCTACTTGCCAGTAGGATTTTTGAGGTGCTAAATGGCAACAGAGACTGTCAACCTTGACACACAAACATGTAGTGGCAGACAATAACAGTTGGCCGGTTTACCTTACGGGCAGGTTATAGCAGTGGCACGAAAGTACAACTAGGACATCGTAAGATGCTATGCCGAGAGATATTTCATGGCAGATATATATCGAGCGGTCTACGTAGAGGCCATACTCCCGATGGGTCATCATTCAAAATGGATTGATCCGGGTAATCTGCAGATTGTGGTGTCGCCAGTCCTTGTGAAAAAGCAAAATTGGTCGCTCACCTGGACCTGCTCTTATTCCTTCCAAAGGAGAGGAGAAACAAAAAATAAAACAAGAAACAATGTAGTTTGTGTAAGGAATACGGTCATAGATGAACTACTTACATGGCTACTAAGGATAGAATTGACGAGCCGAGCCAATCAAGATCCAAATAAGTAAATTGCTAACCTTTAGACATCAATAAACTAAAATATTTGTATGTCTAATATTATCTTTGAATGTCACTTGCAGAAAACCACCAGAAAATCAAAAATGAACGTCGAATCAGAAGCGTCTCAATCTACTCGGCAGTTTCCAAGTGTACATTTGAGCCACTCTTTAAATTATTGTAATGACAACACTAAGTAATGTTCCTTATGTTTTAGGGTTTGTTGTTACGTTAGTGCTAACCTTTAGATTTTAACTAGTGTATGGTCCCAAGTTTAGAACCATCTATTGTAACCGGCAATTCCTGGTAACAAGTCACCCACAACATACAATAGAGGTTTTTTGAAAGTTTACCTCATACAATAGATTGTTCTAAACTTGAGACCATACAGTAGTAAGAGGTCTAAAGTTTAGCTAATAACGAAATAATAAACCCTATATTTTATTACTCGTATTTTTGATTTTTCAGCCAACAAAAAGGAGAGGGTTTTTGAGAGAATTTGTAAAATAAGTTGATGATCATCTTATCTTAGGGTCATAATATTTTTAAAAATTTTAAAAATTTCAAAAAGTCTCAAATTTTTTTACCCAAAATGAATAAAAAAATAATACAATTTACACAAAACAAACCACCACAGGCAACCCTTAAATTTGCAAGTTGTGGGTACAATTTGTAGCCTGCTGCTTTCTAGGCCACGAGCCCGGACATGCAACCCGCAAACTTACTCACTAAGGCATTCCATCAAACACTTGTTGAAGAACATACATCATAATCAATTATAAGAGATATATCTCCTTTTTTTTTCACAGCTATATATCTCCCCAATATCTACTTTATACCAAGAGAAAGTCTCACCTCTATTTGTTCCTTCAAAAGTCAAGTTAATCGTCATTATCAGAATCCAAATAAAATAGCAATATAGTCAAAATCCGATATTAGCGGTTTCTTAATAATCAACCATTCGATATGCTTTATTCCAATTCCATAATCAGTCAATCGGCATAACAACTAAAGGTTAACTCAAAGAGTAACAACTTGCAGTTTTAAAATGTCGAATAATATGGAAAAACTTGAAACTTACTCACTGAGGCATTCCATCAAACACTTGTTGAGCGCTTCATGAACCACCTATTATCAATCACTCGGAATCTGGAAAACAACAACCAAATCTAAATACTAAAAGAACTGCAAAATCCAAATTATATTACTAAAAAAATAATCAAATAATCACAAACCAACTACGATTGGTGATAGATAATTTCATCATCGATTACGATTGTTGAAAATATCTTAATCAATTAAAATTTAAGAAAGTTTCTTAATCAATCACAATTGACGAGAATTTTTTTTAACCAATAAAAAATCTATAAAAACAACGATAAAAATAGATAACTTACCACTGACTAATAACCCAAATCGTTGATGTGAAATCAGCTTCTGGTAACCCAAATTGAAGTTTCTTTGGTCTTCGTATTTTGCATTCATTGCGAATCGATTGGACAAAAAAAAGGGAATAGAAAATCAAAATTGATTACCAATTTAACCATCAATTATCAATAATTCGGAAACGATCTTATAAACTCTAATTTCGAATTAAATTAAAAAAACAAAAATCACAATACCTGATGTTGACGATGAACTTGGTATTCATGGTAGACTCTATACTGAATTCGATATGTATATTTATGATTCTAACGCTTGATTAAGTTATAGTACCATATGAATTGCTGTAGTGAGGAAAATGAATTTAAATTTTGAATGACTGACCAATATAAACTCAAAGAGATTCAAACGGGACTTTCAAATTAAATTCGAGTACTTAACACAATCCATTAGGGATAATATAGTCAGTTGTGAAGTAGTAATTGAGGAGATAGACAAATATGAAGTCAACAATTAAATCAATAGTTAGATTTCAATGAAGAAGAGTCGTGTGATTTTTATTTTAATTATAAAAGAAAAAAATAGAAGTAATTGAAGTAATATAAGTTTTTTTTTGTTAATAGTATCGTAAAGAGAATAAAGACATTAAGCTTCTCGGTAAAAGCCCAACAGGTCGAAAAGCCGGTTCGAATCGGGAACTTGACCTCCTATAGTCAAATCCAAATACTACAAATCTAAACCCAATTTTTCTTCTATCAGTTCGTTATTCTGCAGAAGCCAGTCCTCTTTCACTAAAACAAACCCTAGTCACAGTAGCAGGGGTTTTTCATTTCCCTCTCGAATTTCACCCAAACTTATCCATTTTCAATTAAACTCGCATCCTCAAATCATCTAATCCTTTGTCAATTTACATTTTCTTTTCACTCCACAATATTTTAGGGTTTAGATCTGAAACAAAAAAATGGAATTCGGTGGACGTAAAAGAGGTAGACAAGATGGTGGTTTCAACGGAGCTCCCAAAAGACCTAGAGACGGTTTATTTTCAATTTTCTCTTTACTAATCTTGTTTATAATTCCTTCAATTTGATTGTTTTATTATTATTATTATTTTATTATATTATGTGTTAAGATAAGATCTGTTTGTGTCAACTGGTCATAGATGTTAATTCTTTTATGTAGACCTTAAATTGCATTTGTAGGTTATGATTTATGAGTTATAAGTTTTCTAGTGCTAGTTTTTATGGAAATAATCAATGATTTTATATAAGAAAATGAAATATATAAACATACAATACAATTTAATAACATGGGAGAAACACATGGTGAATTGAGTAATTGTTTTTGTTAATTAATAATTATTGTTAGTTGTAATATGTGATGTGAATATTGGATGATGTTAAAAAATTTGTTAATTAGCAGAAGGTTATTTAAAATACGTAACTGAAACACAGTAATTAATTTTCTGCAACAGAAATGGACTCCTTTACACCTGGTGTAGGAAGCAAATCAAAGCCGTGCACGAAGTTTTTCAGGTTATAATCTTAACTTATACAAGATAAAATTTGAGATAAATATCATAAACCATGGTGGTTGCAGCTGGAATTACAATAGCAGTTATTATTCAAGGATTAGTTTTATAAGAGACTACTCGGTAATGGTCACTATTATTCAATGAGATTATCATCCATTAAAATGACTACTACACAATTGAAAAGCAGCTATCTGGTAATGTAACTTTCTTGAAGTTCAAAACTTTATTTAGGGAGGTTAAAATACACTCATCTGGTTACTAGTAAATTTCAAACTATGAAATCTCGTGAAGTTGAGCGGCATCTTTTATGTATGTTTCTAACATTAATCCACCCATTAGTTTGTCTTGGAATGCATGTGATATCCAGTTAATTTTCTTTGTATTATTAGAAAGGTAAATAGTCGATTAGTAAGGTGAATTTTAGTATTTTTTTCATTGATGTTTTTTCTTATATTTATGATGTGTCATTCAAGAGGTTATTTGAATGATACTGGATCCAATTAGCAGCTTGAGATCAACATGCCTGCCTATATGCTATGTAGTAAAAGTGCAAATGCCTTGAGTTTCTTTAGGCTTGACTTAGTGTTTTATCTGAAAAGGTTTGTAAGTTATACGGTTCCTGGAATTGTTTTTCCAGAATTTACATCTAGCCTTCAGATACATTGATATTTTAATGATTTATCAAGCAGATGTTCTGTGTTTCCATGCATTGATTTTTCTTTGTTATGTCAGTGAAGTCTCTTTCAATGTGTGGAACTGTAAATGTTATTTTCATCTTTTTTTGGACTTTGTGGTTCTGAACCCAGATTTGTAGGATGTATTTTGAGTGTACACTCATAGTATTATGCATGCCTCCATTAAAAAATAGAGCAAGTGGTGAACTGACACACGATGGATATCATCATCATCATCATCATCATCACCGTTTTTGTAGTTAACATGGTTTTCTGAAGGGGCATTTAATCACCGGTGTTTGGATGCTTTAGAACATTAAAAACAGTTTACTCGTTAGGGAAATCACAGATAGGAGTTTTTTGGTTTACGTAGTATCTGATACAGATTTTTTAATGTGATCACCTCAACCAAATTATTCATGCTGTTCTAAAAATTATATGGCTTCTGAAAGTGCGAAGATAAATAAATGATGCATTTTTGTCCGTGCAAACTGCAAAATTCTCTTGTAGGTTAATGAGTTTCATTATATGTTTTTCTGGTTGAATTTACTCCGTGATCTGAACCTTTACATGCAAAAAAAATCTTCAGATCTTTGAAGATCATACCTTGTTTGTTTGTTTTAACTTTCTGAGCTTATGGAGATTCAGTCTTTGATGGCACATGTATCTTTGATGGCAAATGTGCTAGAAATCGGCTTACGTACCATATAACTAGAGATGGCAATTTTGATTTCTATATCTAAAACTGGGTTGGTTTGGGCTATTTGCTCCAGTGGGTAATATTTATAAGCCTTGCTAAAATGAGTCAAGGTGGGTTAAAGGAATCAATCGGGTAAGTTTATAGCTTCTAAAATGCCTGCTAAGTAGCAAATAGACTATAATCTCAGTATTATAGTTTTATAAGCATATTTAATGCATTAACTGTATATGACTTTAATAGATTTACAAATTGTGTTGGTGGGTGAACCTGACCCAACCCATCCTCTTTTGGCCCAGATTTTCCAGCTCATTAGATGCTTAAGATGTTTTTGCCGCCTTCATCATTATCAGGTTCTCATGTTTGTGCTTTTTGTTTATCCAGCACTTCTGGTTGCCCATTTGGTGAAGGATGTCACTTTCTACACTACGTCCCTGGTGGCTACAGTGCTGTGAAACAGTTACCAAATATGGGTGGGCCTGGGCCTGCAGGAAGAAAACCTCCTATGAAACAGCCGTTTATTGACGGCCCACTCAAAAGCAAGCTTTGTAGCAAAGTCAACACTCCAGAAGGATGCAAATTTGGAGACAGTTGTCGTTTTGCTCACAGTGAGATGGAGCTCAGTACTAGACCAAACTTCCAAGCTTTTGAAGATCCCCGTGGTCTACCGGGTCCTGTCAACTATGGTGGTGGCTACCAAGGGCGGATGGAACCTGGCCCACCTGGTCTAGCAGCAGCTGCCAACTTTGGTCAATCTGCCACTGCCAAGATCAGCATAGATGGGGCTCTGGCTGGGCCCATCATAGGTAAAGGTGGGGTTAATTCTAAGCAGATATGCCGACTTACTGGGGTCAAGTTAGCCATTAGAGATCATGACACGGACCCGAATCAAAAGAATATTGAGCTTGAAGGTACTTTTGATCAGATCAAACAGGCTAGTGCAATGGTCCATGAACTAATCATGAACATTGGTTCTGGTGGTGGTGGTGGTGCAAATGGTCCACCGCCAAGAAAACCTGGCGGTTTTCAGCAACAGGGCGGGCAGGGACATGGACAGGGACATGGCGGTGCAAATAAAATGAAGACAAAGATGTGTGAGAACTTCATGAAGGGACAGTGTACCTTCGGTGATAGGTGCCATTTTGCACATGGACCAAACGAGCTTCGTAGGTAGGCTATGCAACATGATTTAGCGTGGTCATTTCGCCCAATAACTTATGTCATAAAATATCGTTGTAGGAAGCAGTTTCTATGGCTGTGGTTAAGCAGGAAATATTTGTAGGAACCTTCATATTCATTAAGTTTTGATAGACTTGTTTTCTTTCTTCTTTTGGTTGCTATTTTCTGCATTTATCGCACATTTGGACTGCAGGCTGCCAAAGCATATGGGTGTGTTTTTTTATGGCAAACTTGATGTAGCAATTTGATGCCTTGTGTTTTCTATATTGTTGAAAAATACCATACTTGCCATTGTCTTTAGTTTGTAATTTGAGCTTGCAATTTGATACGGTATATTTCAACTATTTCCCTCATTTTAAAGTAAAATTAGTTAATATTTTATTTCTTGCACAATCGTCTCTGAACTTTTTTGTTATCTTACATTGCCATCATGTTCTCGCTCACCTCTGTGAATTCTTCTTCTCTGATTTCAATTTTGCTCAACCTTTTCAACTTTAATTTTGGCATTTTAATTTCATTAAATAACGAGCAATATTCTGAAAACATTCAAGTGATTTCAGATCATGATCCCACAGTTGGGATTTTCGGATACTATAAGCATGTAAAAAGTTGTACATAGCCCTAAAAATGTTTCCTGAATTATAATATAAATGTTGTATAAAATAGTAGGAGAAAAAATGAGAAATAAATTACCTCAACTGAAGATGAACCTGACAGAAATTGAATTACGTTAACGTAAATCGTGATCAGAAACAAGAATATACCTAGTTTGTATTGAAGATTAAGAATGATTAATGTGATCAGCGTTGAACGTTAATTATAGCCCTAAATTGTTTTGAAGTCGAACTGTTGTCATTTTCACCTGGCTGCAATTGGGTTAATTGAACTTTGTACTTTCCTCCGGCCCAACTTAATCTCCCAATCACTACGTTAATTTAAAAAAAGTGTAAAAGCAAGTGTTTTGTCTGAGAACACTCAAAGTTATAATTGAAAATGGGAGGACATGAGTTTTTAATATTACAAGGTTTTTTGTCGTTTCTTTTCACAAATTTATTTGATTTAATTGATTTAATAAAGTAAAATAAATAATAAATTAAATTATATTAAATGACATGACTATTACAAGATCTAAAAAATACATAATTAAAAGTTAATAATTTAAATATGACATAATCTAAAAATTAACTAGATAATCAAGGGATTTCGATTACCTTGATTTTCCTGTGGACGTTCGAACGATTAATCACCAAATAGCACGACATTCGGGTTTTCCTTGTCTTGTTTGTTACTATCCGGGTCTTTGTCCAAATCTAAGTCGTCCAAGTTTACCGTTCCGTGTTGTCTTGTTTTGTTTCACGTTCCAACGACAATGGGATCGGACATAACCACCTTTGGCGGTTCTTAAAAAACGACCACACTTGATAATGTTGGAAAACCTTTTTGTTTTCTCACAGGATCGGGACATAACCACTTTTGGCGTGACAACCTCTCCCAAATACCTCCCCACTTTTGGCATGCCATATTCAGTTTCGTGCACTTTGAAGACAACAAGTCCTTGTTACGTTGGAATGTTGGATTGCGGCTATTGTACTCCTCAACACAAGATACCAACTTTCCGCAATCCAACTTTTCGCCAATCGTAATTCGTCCTCTAGTTCCGAAGAGTTGCGGTTGGTGATAACCTTTTTTAGTTTAGGTTGTGTTGGTTCTACACCGGTTGTTTTCCTTACTTTTTTTATTTACTTTTGAGAGACGAGGTTGGTGTCGGTATCGAGTCTTTGTGTGATTTCATGTCGGGTTGTATTTGTCGGGTGTTTTGAGATTGTTGATACATTAGGAAATCTTTACGTTTCTCTAATAGTATGTTAGGATATTCTGTTTGAGGATTTGATTTTGAGACATTCGGTATGGATGACCAAAACCCGACGTATTTGTGTTTGATGAGGTTGGTGTTGACGGGTTTGGAGATGAGGATCCGTATTGAAACGGGTTCCATTGAAATTGTAGGTGGAAGGGAGTGTTTGGGTTGTTTGCCATTGTAAACTATAGAGTAAAGATTAGTTTTTTGAGTTTTTTGAATGTTTGATGATAAGAATGAGTGTTTTGAATTGTGTTTGAAGTCTGATTTATAGAGTATGAAAAAGCTGTTAAAAAACTTAAAAAGGAAACGATGTATACCAGATTATATTTGAAAAATATTAATATAATTTCTAATCATTAGAACAAAAAAGAGAAAACGGTCGAATGTTCAGTGTCTCAGGACGGACGTCGAGCCGGAACGTCGACGAGAACCTTTTAGCCCCAATTATCACTTAGGAACTAAGTGATATGGATTTACAACGTATAGCTTGAATTGTAGAGGGGTGGATACTATTTAACACTTAATAGTTGTATTTTAAATCTTTTAACATATTATTAATAAGTTTCAAAACAATTGTTCAATTAATAGAGTATGAATTGTAAGTATAAAAGTAGATTACGAATAGTATAAGAATCAATAACTTGATGAATTTATTTATCACAAATTACACCAAAGTATCGAATGTGAAATAATCTATCCAATGCTAAGATTAATTCAATACAAAATTATAAATTATTGTAGCATTTGTTGTGAGAATAAAAAAGCTTTAATACAAGTTAAACTATTACTTAATGACTCAATATTTCACTTAGCCAAACTTTATCACTGAAAAACAAGTGATAGATGGAAATCGGTAATCGTCCAAGTACAATATGTCACTCTATTTATAAACAAGATATTTCCCGTAAATATCTCCTGAATTCTAGGAAAACAGAATGACATGTCTCAATGTGTGATTGGCTTCGCTTCTAAGACAAATGATGTCACACCCCCAAATTTAACATAAATACGAATTAGCATGCGGAAGCTTGCCGGGGCGTGACGAGTAATCGGATACACAATCAGGAGCATATGATTATCGCAGAACAATATATATTAAGATGCCATAAATGTTTTACAAATTTCTCGGCTTATCAGGCCGTTAAAGTACCAATGTAAATCAAATACATCGTTGTAGTTTCCAAAAGATAAGTTTCAAAGTTTCATAAACAATTACGATAAAATAAATCTACGAGATTGAATCTCATAGTTTTAGCAAAAGTGGCATCCTAAATCTTCGTGGTGAGTATGTGGTCCCATCATTCATGCAACTTACGGCTTAGTTAATTCCCTGAAAAACATATTATGAAAAGTCAACATGAAGTTGAGTGAATTCACAGGTTTAGAGACTCATTCATAAAACCATTATTTGGAAATCATTTCATCGGAATTTCAAAGGTTGGCATCAAAGGCCTAAGTACGATTATTATAAATGAAAACCACTGACTATAATCCCCCATCAGGTTTGCAAGTCCTATGAGTTAATATGCCGAAACTAAGCCTATAACCAAACCACAACAATGGATGAATCGTTTGCCTGGACCGGTTGAGTATACATGTCCCCCCAAAGTGCGAAACCACGTCGCGAGTTAGCGCGACTAACTAAAATAAACGTAGGATGGGCTTGTAAGGCCCAATAGTACTACCAGTATACTCAGTGGTTAGAGTCATCTAACTAATGGTTATAGTATTGTATGCTAGGACTTCGGCACTACAACTTATCCAACTCAGTCCCTCATAAGGATACAATGTCAGGTTTTAATAATCGCATATAATCATTGATATGTTTTTCACCCCAAGCTTAAAAGCAGTAAAACAGTAAAATGGGGTTGTGAACTCACCTGGAGTCCAAACGTGCTAGCAAAACAGTTTAATAATAATTCCCACGTAAGTCTCTTAACGTCCTAAACGTAAGAGCTTAAATCAATATCGGCAGACGACACAATGGTCAGTCTATGCCAGTTGTTCACTCAACAAGATTTGTAAAATTTTCCATCAACGGGCTTTCGAAAACATCCAACTTATATTTAAAAGAACGACACGTTGTGATCCCACTTTGTTTTCAAAATCATTAAATCGTAACTAAGTCCACATTAAAAATACCTTATTAAACGTATTATACTATTAATGTGTAACTTTCATTTATTCAATACATATACTTTCACATAGGTATATATATATTTATGTATCTCAATTACGTTTGATTTAGGGTTTCATGACATATATTAACGTTGGTAGTCTTTCGTTATTATTATTATCATCACGTCATCTATTCCCATATACACCTATAAATATATAAATATACTCATGTAGGCATCTATTTATATATATATATATATTCATTTTCACTATAACTACCATATTTTAAACGTTAGCATATATATATATATATATGTATCCTCAAAATCATTTACACATTTTACTTGTCGTTATGATATATTGACCAACAATATGTGCATTTATTCATACATACATTCCTATACACATATTAATATAGTTATACGCCTTTATAATTTATTTTCATACTTTTACCTTACGATATTATTTAATCCCATTTTAAATTCCATTTATAACCTAACTTTAGGTTTTAATAAATTAAATTCTTGTTCTAAACATTTCAAGGCATGACTAATGTTTAAATAACCTTTTAATTCATTGATTTTCCAATTAAAGTCCAAATCTACCGATTTCTATACGTTTAACATTTAATTAAATGAATTCGCGTTTTTAACTCGCGGTTTCGTTTTAAAATCCTCGTTTAATGTCTAAGTCTCGTTTTTATTATTTAAATTTTATTAATTTATTTAAAATATCTTAAACATACTGATTTTGCATAAAAGTCCCTATTTCCTATATTTTTGCAATTTAGTCCCTAAAGTCTTTTTTTTATTCTATTTTTAACACTTAACTTTTATAACTTAAAGTTTAATAACCTACATTTTGTCCTAAGTTATTCTAGTACTTATTTTACACCAAATTACATGAAATACACAAATCTTTACATTAAAAGTCCTTAATATATGGTTTTAATCATTTTTAACCTTTTCAACTTAGTTAACTCATTTTTAACAGATTCTGTCCCATTTTTAGGTCAACTTTGCCTACGGTTTTGACTAGTCAAACATGTTCAGAAAATTATGAAAATTTTTATACAAGTTCCTCTATGTCTTAGATTTCCAGAAACATAAGATTTGTAATTTTTGGTTGAGTTTAAGGGGTCCAAATGTATTTTACATCACACAAAGGTCAAACAGTTCATTTTCAGGACAGTTAGTCATAGATCCGTATGTAGCTTGAGTTCTACTTAACTTCACAAAATGAGATCATACAAATTTCAAAGCTAACACAATTTTTGACCTTCAGCAAAAAGAATCAACTTGTTTAGATCTACGGTTTGAAAGTTATGATATTTTAAAGTTGGGTTATTTTCTGTCCCAACAGTACAGCTCGTACACTTTAACTTAGAATTTCATTTTAAAATAGTAATACTCATCTAAAAATTATGAATCTAGAGGGGTTTGATAGCTAACTTCTCGAACTTAACTTTAGAACCAAGAAACACGTAATTTCATCAAGATTTGACCAAGTTATGAAGCTTCAAAGTTAGACAAAGTTTCTGACGTTTTTCAAAATGCATAATAGTGGACTGTTTTGGTATATTTTTGCATAAATCACTTATCAAACATGTAAAAAAAACGATTTTTAAAGCTAGATCTTGTCAAGAGTGAACATCTAAACATAATAGAACCATAAAATAAGCATTTTATGATAAATATTACAAGATTATGGAAGAAATGGTCCTTACAATGCTCTAGGAAGCAAATGGAAGTGAAATGGAGGTGGATGAGGTTTTGCAAGAGCTCCTAGCTTCCAATCCTTGGTTTTATGATGTGATTAACTTGGAAATGTTATAAGGATGTGATTATGAACGTTTTTGATGGTTTAAAAGTGAAGAAATGATGATCTAAGTGTGGTGTCTTATGGTGGTGCAAGGGAGGTGCAATGGTGGTTCTATGGTGGATTATGGTGGTTGTTTGAGAGAAAAGGTGGAGGAGGGAGGGCTGCCCTCTTTGGGCCGTGAACTAGAGAGAGAGAGAGTGAGGGAGAGAATGTTGCAAGTGTGTGTGTGTGTGAGGTGAGGGAATGGTGAAGTCAAGGGTGTAAGGGAGGTGGTGGCATGGTGAGCCATTCCCTTGAAATGTGGATCAAAGAGGAGAGGCCAAAGGGGTCCCTAGGGCCCCTTTGGTGGCCGGTTTTGGAGAGGGGAGAGGGGAAGGCCCCCCCCCCCCCCCTTTGAGGCTAATCACAATTAATCCTTAGATATTTTGGTAGTTAGTCGTTAATTGCGATTAGTTTAGTGTTAATTGTATAATTAGGGTAGATTAGAGTTTATTAAGGTTGATTAACGTTAATTAAGATAGATTATGGTTAATAGAGTGACACTAGTTGATTGAATCAATATTCGGATGGTTATCGATGTTTCGTTTATCGTTAACCGGGATTTCTACGGTTTTGTGATACTTGACTCGGCATAATTGTTTCATTCGATTTCTTGGATTATTATGCCCTAATTTAGATTATTTGTAGTAGGTTACCTATTATTACTTGCTATAAATAATAATCGGGAGTCGATTGATAGGTTAACCGATTTAATTCACGTTTTATTTCATTCGTTGCACGTTTTCTAATTCGCGTGAATTTTTATTGGATTCAAATATGTTATGCATTTCAATTAGCATAAATATCAATATAATAATAATAACAACTATAATATCTTATAGACTTACGTTATTTTCACAAAAGGATCACAAACGTTCGTGTAATTCAATTTCTACCGATTACCTCGGTTATTTCTCAAAATTCAAGAATGCTTCTCGCATTAAAATAAATTGCATCTCAAATGCAATTATAGATTTTTGTGCTAGACTTGATTTAGTAAAACGAATTCACATAGTTTAAACGGGAATTAACCTAAATGCTCGTAATTAAAAAGTTTGAAAAATACCTAATTTTTCGGGTTGTCACAAATGACTATGAAGGAATATTTTGTGGTCCCTTCTGATCATGCTTCTTACATGTGTAGGATTTCCGCCAATCACAATCAAGCTTGACGTCATGCATTCCATCACTTTAATTTTGAAGGTTGCTGATGTATTTTAATCACGGACCTCACACTAGCGAGTAGTAACTTGCTGAGGCTTTATTCTTTTATTGTTGAAGTCGCTGGAGGAGTAATAAGTTTCTTCACTCACTACGAGCTAACGTTCTCTTGTAGAGGGACTTGTCTTGCTATCTTCCAGTTGCCTCCCTTTATTCTTCAGCAACGGTTGTTGTGTTTATTGTGTGAGTGAGTAAATCTCTTATGCATCACCATTGAGCAGAATACACGGAGTTGAGATTTAACCCAGTGATCTTCTTCTTCTGTAATGAGAGCTTGACTGCATCTTCAATAGTAGTGACAAAATGATGAAGATATTGATGATAACAGGTTTTACCCGCTTGGTACTCCATTCCAGTTTTGACAAAGCTTGCTCAACAGGGTAATAAGTGACAAGGATTTTGGAAGCTCGAGGTTCCCGCCAGGTAAAGATGGTTCCCGCCGGGTACTCATCTAATCCTGGTTAGCTTGTCATCCGGATACAATTGTCCATCCGGGAGGGAATTCAAACTTCCTGTTGTGTAAAATTGATTCCCGCCGGGTACACTATCAGTGATGCGATTTTCAGCATAACTCTTCACATGAAACCCTAATTTTGATAACTTTTATCTTAGCTTTTTCTTTGGTTCCTTTTGGGCGATTTTTGGGCAATTTTAGAGATTTGTTCATCGTTTTTCTACTATTAGTAGTCTAAGATTGAAGATTCAACGTTCGAAACATTCTCGCGATTCGGTTCTCATCTTTTCTTTCAAATACAATGTTTACTTTGAATTTGTTTATGTTTATCGTTGTTTCTAGCTTGAGGATGAGCTAATTTAATTAACATTTTCTTGGATGACGTGACCTAATATTGAGGGGTGTTAATCTTTGGACGTTTACCATTGCTTAATTTATGTTTAATTGTAGAACCATTTGTGATTGAGTTTTTGATTGTTGATTAGTCTTATTTATACGTCATTTGATGTTTATAGTGAACGCTTCTACATTTAGATGATTATTCACAATTGCTTGTCTATGAATAATTGTTGATTGATTGTGAATGCAAGATTGAAACAGAACTAGTTAATTAAACTTGATTGTATTTGAATAGAATTTAAGTAGAGACCTCAACTTAAGTTTAGTAATCTTACGAACGTAGGTTTACAAGATTAAATCACGAGTTAACAAATTGAATTTAGACTTAGTTTGGTTAGTAAACTAGAGTGAAAACGAAAGGGGTGTTATAATCAATTGGTCGCGAGGAGTGAAAGTGAATCTTATTCTTAATTTAGTTTGATAAGCAATATTAGATAAATATGTTTTAACAAACACTCCAAAGTCATAAGTGAACTAGTCCAAGTGAATTTAGTTCTCCAGTTAATATTTATAAATTGATTCTTTAGAACCCAACTGCCTGCTATTTACTTTTATTGTCATTTAGTGATAATTGCAAAGTAACAACTTGGTTGCATAACCCCCCAACTTTATTTATTTGTTAGATTAATTACATTTTCTATATACTCTTGGTTATACAGTCCTTTTGATTCGACTCGGACTTACATAAGCTATACTACCATATGGTCCATATCGATAGGGACACTACCCGGTTTTGTGATAGTCTAAGCACGGTATTTTCAGTATAAGTTTAATAACTAGATTTAACCTGCATATATAGCCATGATGCTTTGGATCAGTGAATCTGGGTGGTTGCTTAACATAGACCTATTCTTACAACTTTCCATTTAAGAATGCACTTTTGACATCCATTTAGAAATCCTTGAACTTCTTGTGTGCTGCATAAGCAAGAAAGATTCTGATAGCCTCAAGTCTTGCAATTGATGCAAATGTTTCATCATTGTCAATGCCTTCCCGTTGATAATAACCTTGAGCGACTAGTTATGTTTTATTCCTCACTACAACTCTATCAACATCCATATTGTCCCTATCACTGATTTACCATGTGGTTGAGGCACCAATTACATACTTTGTTTTTTTCAAATTGGGCCAGCTGTTCCTGCATTGCTGATATCCAATTGTGATCAGTAAGAGCTTCATCAACCTTCTTTAGTTCCATCAGTGACACAAAGCTGAAAAACAAACAAAAGTTAGCAGTAGTAGATATGGTTGCACTTTGGAGTTTGGATTGCAAATGATAAGATTATTATCATAATCCTTATTACATTTTGTCATTCGTTGAGGTTCAGCACTGACATGGGGAGATTTATGGGTGTTTGATGATTCATGGATGGGTTCAGAATGAGTGGATGCAGATGTAGTGAGTGTAATATTATGAGATGATGACTTTGATGTACGACTCACTAGTATATCATTTCATAACCTAGAATCATCATTGTCATCATCAAAATTTAAAGAAACGTTGTGAAACTTATCATCCTTAGAGATATGAGTTTCATTGAAATCCAATGACTCATACTCTTAAGATTAGTGAATAATTCACCATAAGCTTCATCAAAAGTGACATATATGAATTTCTCAATGCATTAACTTCTTTTTAATAGATTTTGAATGCTTTGGAGATGTTTGAGTAACCCACAAAAATACCTACATTAGCTTTAGGATAAAACTTACCTAATTTATCTCTTTTATTCAGTATGTAATATGTACTACCAAATACCGGAGAAAACTTTTGTTAGGTTTTCTTCCCTTAAGGACTTCATAGGTTGCATGTTATGTCTTTTAACACAAATATACCTAGTCTGGGTAATACAGACGGTACTCACTACTTCTGCCGGGAAATAGATTTTAAGACCAACCTCTATTAACATGGACCCGACACTCCCAATTAAAGTCCTATTTCTCCTCTCAGCACCCCCATTTTGTTGGAGTGTTATCGCTGCAGAGAAGTTTCGAGAGATGCTTTTAGCTCCACAACAAGATTCTAGCTCACTATTCTTAAGCTTAGTGTCATGATCACTTCTTATATGTTTCATTAGCTGGCCATTTAGGTTTTCCATATAAAGTGTGTGATGTAGATTACGAAAGAGGATACTATCTTGCTGACGGGATATACCCGTCATGGACATCGTTCGTTAGGGGTTTTCAAGTGTTGTTAATAGAAACATAGTGAAGTTTACTCGAGCACAAATGTCTTCTCGACATTATGTTGAGCGCACATTTGGTGGTGTCCAAGGCCAGTGGCATGTACTACAACTGACGACAAGAGCTTATGTGTAAACGTTATAAAACGAATCATGTATACTAGCATCATATTGCACAACATGATTACCGAAGATAACTGTCTTAATATTGTTGAGAATGAAGAATATTATGTGCATGTTGGGAATATACAAGGTACTTGGATCAAGAGGTGTGACATATATAAGAGGAAAACTAGAAAATTACGTGACAGAGACATGCACGAGGGACTTCGATCTGATCTTGTAAAACATATTTGAAAGAATCATGATTAGTTTATTTTAACTTTCGTCTCTAAATTTATATAATTTGCTTAATATACTTTTAATTGTTAGAACTTTTCTTATTGTATTACAGTTATCTTAATAATATATATTTTGTATTTATTAATTTATTTGAACTTTTAAAGATAAAAATATACAGAATGCTATTACTTTTTAATGACAGTGCCATAACTTGAAGCACCCAAATATTTTTGAAATCAAGAAGCCGCTAAATTCAATATCACATAAACCACACTCCGATTCCATCTTTCTTCCTCCAGAACCTCAATTCCAATCATCAAATTCAATAAAAAATCAAAACTTTTTTTCAAAATTTAGAAACCCTTTTTAACCCCATGTCATCTCCACCACCGCAACCACCACCCACCGCCGCCGCCCCAAACTCCACCGCCGATTTCCTAAAATCCGTTTCAAGACAAAGACCCAGAAAAAACATTCACCACCCATCAATTTACCAAACCTTTTACAACCCACAACAACCACCTTTTCCACCACCACAACGCCATCAGCAACCACCACCATCAAGAAACCATCATCAACAATCACCGGCGCCGGAGGGTGGTGGAATCGCTTACCCTGTTGCTTCTTCCGGTAGGGGTTTGGTACCCAATTCTGATGGGTACCCGCCACGTCATGGTTCCGGTGGTTATCCTTACCACCGGGCTTATGGGTTTCCAAATTCTGATATTTCTGGTCAAAATTTGAATCAATCGGTCAACCCCATGTCAGCAAATTTGCAGCAACAAAGTTTTATGGGTGCTGGTGGAATGATGCCCACTAGTGGTTCTTTTTCTGCACACCATAAGGTTTAATTTTTCTTCTTGATTTTATACATAATATTCTTAAGAACTTGTTTGATATAAGCTGTATCTATAGGTGTGGTTATAGAAAGGAAGGTCTATGACTGTACTAGGATTAATGGAAGTATAGATTTGATGCTGATGGTAGAGTTACATTTTTGAAGGTTATTGGTTTATCTTGTTAAAAGCTTAAGAGATTAGCATTTGTGATGTAATGATAGAATAGGAAAATTGTAATTCCCGTTTTATATTAGAAATGGTAATCTTCTTAAGTGTAAGTTGGAACTATAGATGACTGGAGCGTGATTATTGCCACTTGAAGAATCATATAGTTCATTGATTAAGTTAGAGATACTTCGGCGATTCTACATTTATTTCGATGATCTGGGCCGTCTCTCAGATTTTAGAGGACCCGCGGGAAAACATACGTGTTAATTTTGAGGCGCTAAAAGTAAAGGTGTTGTAAAATTTAGAAGTCTACCCGCTTTATGTAGCAGACCTTAAAAAAATAAAAAAATGAAGCGGGTAGATTAACTGATAGTTTCAAGTCTCATTCTGATAGTTTCATAGTTTATTAGGGTTTACTAGTTTGACAGTTTAAAGAAAGCTAGTGTAACAACTAATAGTTTAATCCAACAATTACTATTGAACAATAACTTGTTTTTCTGTTTGTTAATATACTAATAACAAAGGTAATATTTAAGGCCTCATAAATTTGGAGGCCCTGTGCGGTCGTACCACTTGCACACCCTCAAGGACGACCCTGTTGATGATCAGTTTTTTTTACAAAAGCATCTTAATTGACTCTCTAAATATGATGATTCGACCGTAAATGATGAGAAAATAAGAATCAAGAGATGCCAGTGCTCAAACTTGATTATTGTGACTTTAAGTCACTATAATCAGTTTTGAGGCGTAATGAAACAACCCACTATAATCTGTACTATCTCTTGGTTGATAGTGGAGACGTGGAGTTCAAGTCTCTTATGAGTGATGGAGTGCTTAATTCAAGCAAAAATCTAGTTCACACAAAGAAACCAACAAGAATTATATTTATTAAGACCAAAGAGATAAATTGTTATATCTAGACAAGAGAAGATGAGTGATTTACCAATAAGCATTAAGATACTAAGTTATGGATCTCACAATCATGTCTATGCAATGCTAAATTTATCAGAAGCATTCATATAACAAATTAATACAAGAAAGTTATTAAATGCCAAAGCAAAAAGAAGAATATATTTGATTGAGAATCATTGATAATTAACAAAGAAATGTATAAATGGAATTATGTTTATGCATGATCCTCAGGTTCTCACCTTATGTTAAACTCCGTATTTTACTTAACTTTTTCATTATTTGTCATTTGGAACTTTTACCTATATTAAGGGCAAAACCTAGACTCAATTAGCGGCCTTAGCCCAGGTTTATTTCATTTTTTTCCGAAGTTTTTCTGCCATGGATAGAACAGTGGGCTTCATTAAGGGCGTTGGAAATGGCAGAGGAGTGGCCAAACGTTTATTTATTGATTTAAATAAAAAACCAGAAGAAGAAACAGTAGATCCAAATGATCGACCCAAGGTAATACTCTAAAATGATTTAAGTTAACTTGTGATTTCGTAGCATACAAATCGAATCGTATAGGGTTGCCCTTTTAGTTTTTAAGTTGATATGAATAGGGAAAACAATAACCTGGTCTAAAGTTACTACTTATCTTCTATTGTGCACACTTGTGATGCTAGTACATATCTGTTTGTAACTCTGTTACATCTGTTTCTTTATTTGATCCAAGAATCATTAGTTTACTTTGTTGGATTATTCACATGACGTGTGATGTTCGCTATGACATAATGTTTTTTATCAACTGCAGGTTGTTGGTCAATCTTTGATAGGTGATGATAATAGCCTGAAAAGTTTAAGGTAATACCATGTTATTTTGCTTGTCCTATCTTATTTAGTTTGTATTCATAGTTTTTATCGATAATTTATCTTCAGATAATACTAATGTTTTATCTGTTTATGGTGTTGTAGAGATAAGAATGGAGATGATTCTTTCGTCATTATCAGAGACAGAAAGGTAAAATTACTTTCTTCTTTTAGCGTTTTTGAAAAATTCATTTCTGTGTTATATCGCCAGCACAATTGTGTTCCCACTTGATAAAAATTGTACAAATGGTTGCTGAAGTCTGAGTTTGCAACATTAAAAATAGTTGCTACAAAGAGGTTTTTGCCTGTATGATTTTCTGAAGATTTTACTTCACTCTATTGTTGTTATTAGTTTCTTCTTCTTTTCTTTTTAATAAATAAATTGTTGTTATAAGTTGATTCATGTTAAATCTTACTGATGTTGTTTTCTTTGGTTGTTTGCAGGTTCAAGTTTCTGAGGGCACTTCCCTTTATGCCCAATGCCGCTCGTGGTTAAAGAATGGGGTTACTGTCGAAAATCAGGTATGCATCGTGGCTAGCCTCTAGATGCATCTTTTATCATGAAATGCATAATTGTTCTTGGAACTCATGAAAAAGAATATAGCCTACCCAATTAAAAATCATTTTCAAGCATATAGGCTGTTATATTAGTTTGATTTTCATTAAGCATTACAACTATTTCTTGCACAGATTTTTAGCTTGCAAGATTCCTATAGATGGGCCAGCTTGTGGCCATTGAAAACTTTATTGCAGAAATTAGTGGACTGTCTTGTGTAGTTGTGTGAAGATTACTAAATATAGTCTATGGTTAAAATAGGGCTTCCAATAGTTTAAATTAGTAAAAAGCTGGGAGATAATTCCATGCTCTTATAATTTCTGACCACTAACTAACTTAAAGTAACTCCCAAGACTAACTAACCACCGTTCTACAGAACTATAGGAGATAAACCATAATGATAACCAACTAATATCTTTTTAATTAGTCAACTAGCTCCCCTTTGATTCAAAATCACTTTCACTTTGAATTCTGTATAACTCACTTTGGTGTGAGGTATATTTATGCAACATGCAGTGTCCTCACTTGTGGCACAAAACTTCAGAGCTATTTTCCCATTAGCAACATACCTGTGATTGAAGTGATGTTGCACATCTATGTGCTTCGTTTGGCCATGGAAAGCAGGGTTGTTAATCGTTACAATGGTTGACGTATGACATGACACTAAATAGCTCTCTTTCCTCCTTTTGCTCAAGGCGAAAATCAACAAGTTTGTAAGCGTAAAACTTGTCGTGCCGTTGAACTTGCTGTTGTGTATTCAGCTTTACATGAAGATAACGTTGCATCTTGCTTCCTCGAACTCCATGTTTTTACAGGGGCAGCCATTCTGATGAGCAAATCTAAACTCCATAACTATAGCTAAAAAAACATTACGTGAAGTGATTTCACAATCATCTGAACTCCTGCCAAATAGACCAACTTGAATTACACTATACCAGCTACCAAATTTCTCAGCTTCAGTTGCATATCAATGAATTCAGTTTGTTGCACATATGTGCTGGCTTTGTGAGCGTGAAAAAATTGGAACACAGCGTGTACAGCCAGGCTTAATCTTAGTGATTTTCTTTTAGTTACATTCCTAGAATAGCTCTATATAATTAGGTAGAAATACCAGGGTTGTAAAGTTGGGCAAGTTGGCCGATTACTCGGGGACTAATAGGGGGTCGGGTGTACTCTGAAGCGACTCGGCTTGAGTCAGGCTAAAAAGTCGGTCAACGTCAGCCACCCGGGTCAAACTCGGCCAGACTCGGTCAAAGTCAGGATTATTCGGTCAAAGTCAATCAAAGGTCGGTCAAATTCAGACTTGGTCAACATTTTAATATGGCCTTAAAATTAGGGTTATGAGTCCACTTGAAGTATTTTAACTATTGAACGCTTATGTTTAAGTTTTTATTCTATATTTACACATAATTTTGAAATTTATTATTTCAATGTATAAAAATTCCAATTCGAGTACTCCCCACCTTTGGCCGATTACTCGCTACAAGGTCCCGGCTGAGTACTCCCTGCCTAGTGAATTTTACAACTTTGATAATTACAATGTTCTTGTTCAATAGAATACACAGAAAACCATTCTAGAAATCAGTTTTATATCATGGTATCATAGCCTTAAAGGCATCGGAACCCTTGCCCTGCAACCATCTTCCTGTTTGCGACCCCACTGTCACATTCCCTGATTAACAACCATGTAAATCAGTTCCTGTTCCTGATGGTGTGCTATTCCTGTTCCTGTTCGCGTCTTCGCCGTTGTGAAGTAAACGAGTCAGTTCTGTTAACGTGTACGGTTCTGGTTGCTGTTGCTGCTGTGAATATCACCAGCACCTCATGGTTGTTTCAGTCATCAAATGCTGCAAAGAAAATCATAACACACACCCTTTTTTGGTGTACTAATTCAACATTCGGTACTGTTCAGACTTAGACTCTGGTACAGCTCAAAATTGGGTATTCTTCATACGTGTGTACTGTTGGAAATCATGACCTCTCTTTACGGATCTGGTTTTGTTTACTACTGTTAGTAACTTGGTTTATAATGTAAGACACTACTATTCACATCACGGTTCACACTCGCCCTGGGAGCCTTTTGACTGTACTTTTGGTCCTGGTCTGGTTTCTGATTTCATTTCGATTTCTAGAACAAGTTCATTATGGGTGATGAAGTTCTGAGTTCAAGATATGTTCTGGATTGGGGACTATAGTTAATGAGAATAGTTATTACGAATTTTCATGAAAGCTTTTATCGCATATTAATCAAAGCATATTCTATATGACCAAAGACGTTCGCATGGCTTACATTAGGCTTTGAAGTGCTTATGTCGTCTGACTGATAATAGCGTATATTGTAGATTTATTTTAAATGGTATACAACTATTGCAACCACATCTTCCAAATATTCATTTGATGTCCCTTGTTTTAGCGTATCTGCCAATTTCCACCTTTGTCCTATTTTTTTGTCATGCTATATTGTATTACTGAGGTGTCTATGGTGTTGTTAGTTTCCTACAAATGCCACTTTCATCACAATAATAGTAAATTTTGTAGATAAAAGTTCACTGCCCTGATCAGTTCTTAGTGTCCCTATGCTACCACTTCCCTTCTCCACCAATGCTTTTATTGAAGCACCCAAATGGATTCAATTCAGTGTCGGGATTAAAATCCAATTAATGCAACTACATCAACATTCACAAAATCTAGCCACTTTGAGGCCCTTTAAGACCTTGCAACAGGAAATGGCCTATTTTCTTACTGTATTACATCCTCAAGAGTCATGTTCACCAAAATTTGGCAGTCAAACAACATCTTTTTGACTCAACAACCTCAACTCACTCACAGTATAGTGTGCTTATCATAATTTCCTTTATATGGCCAAGTATTGCAACTAGTATAGTTAAAGCTCTAGCTATATAGTTTGAACTTTGAAACATCAAGATTGAACATTCTATTTTGAGTAATATACTCATAACCGTGGCATTGTGAAGTTTGATATTACATTGCACGGTTTCAACGGATAGATTACCTTTGCCTTTGACTCCTAATTTCTTACAGTATTCAGGCTCTCAATGATGCTTCTTTGCTGGTATTGATCACCAAAATTGATACTTCTTTAATTAATGGAGTCTATATAAGCGGTTAGGGTTATTAGTTGATTATGCAAAATTTACTTTTGAATTATAGGTTAATTAGAGTGATTGGGAGAGACAGCTGCCTCTTGAAAGCACCCATACCATTTGTTTATATTTTTATCTAGTTTATTCACAGTATAACCAGGTCTGAGTTATATTATAGGCAAGCACCTTAATCTTTATTCATTATCTGTAGTCATTCTTTCAACAAAGAGAAAATAAAAGAATCACCTCGACCCTCAAATGATGATAATTAGTATTTATGTAACTTGAAGTATGAAAACTGTCAAAACAAGGCAAGCGTTGCAATTTTCTTGGGACGAAAGAGGCATCTCTTTATATTGGCCAATTTGAAGATCTAATTTGTATATAAGATAATGATGAAGCGAGTGCATAAGTTCACTTGAGCATGAGGATTCACCTAATGTCGAAATACCTGTCAATATTCTATATTAGTCAATATTATTTACGAAATCTTGAGTAAGTTGCTGACCATGCTGCGTATTTTTATCATCAGTGACTTCATATCATTTATTTTTATAAACTACAAACAGGTTTTGTTTAATGATGATGTTCTTCACGAAATGAATTATCGGGTTCCATGTCATTTGTTTTATAACAATATAAGTTAACTTGACGTTTTATTGACAGCCACAATATGCGGATTGTGTTAAGTCTCTTCCAAAGCCATTGCCTGCATCTATGGTAGAACCAATAAAGGAGGATGATACAGAGATAGACGAGGTATATTTATTTCTGTATATATCTATAAGTATGTACACATAGGCCATGTTTCTCCATTGCCGCTAAACGATTCCCTCGTCTGAGAATCGTCATTCTGGGAAATTCCCAACACCTTAACAAGGAGTTGGAACTTAAATAACAATTTTGACTGTATATCATTTTCAGAGAACTGAAGACGTTGAAAATTTGTCTGCCAAGGAGCTGTTGCAGCAGCATGTTAAGCATGCAAAGAAGGTTCGCATGAGGTATACTTTCTTAAATTATGTATCTTATCTTAACTACATAAAAAGCATTTCAAGTTTTATCCGAATGTTGAATTTAAGTATCTAAATTACCATGTTGCCCATATATTAACCATAAACCGTCCATAAGACAATATAATCTAAACTTCAAAACCCTACTTCTAACGTTGTTAAAGTTCTTTTGGTTTGATTTATTAGATTGTTGACCTTTCTCAATGTTTCTAATTGACAGTTAAGCCATAAAACATGTTATATCATCATTAACTAGGAAACAATGATAAAATAAAGGGTTAATTGTTTTGTTATGTATTGTAACCTTACCTCTTTTACTATAGTATGCAATCACCTTTTCCTATTGTATGTATTGAACTTTGTAAATATGTCTATTGTATGTAACATATGACCTGAAACCGGTTGAGTGCTTATGTGGCACCGGTTTCGATAACTGGATACTTGCTTTTCAGGTCACATGTTACATACAATAGACGTTTTAAAAAGTTCCACGCATACAATAAGATGTTTAAAAGGTGGTTACATAATATAGTAAAAGAGGTAAAGTTAAATACATAAAGAAACAATTAACCTTAAAATAAGTGAGTAGTGTGAACAATAAAACGTGCATTCGCTCCCACTGCTATACGAATGCACAATGCTATACGAACTTGTATTTTGAGATTTTTTATTTATTTTTATTTTTTAGATTGAATCATCAGAGGCTACAAAAAATCGAAAGGTACAAAGAACGTCTAGCCCTTCTCTTGCCCCCAGTTGTGGACCAACAGCAAAAAAACGACCCAACTTCATGAAGCTGAGCAGCATTTATATTTCAGTATTCAACCTTTTTAGTACACACATGGATCTCATTAGATTTTCAGTATTTATGATGATTGCTAGGATGTTTACTTAAGTCAAGACTTTAACGATCTGAAGAGTAATTAAAACTGGTTACTTTCTAGAACTAATACTCCTTTAAACTATACAAGTCAATGAGTATTGTTTTCGGTTTAAGACTTATTATCAGTTTATGCCAAGACCTAAAATTCCTTGCCATAAATTTTTTGATTGGAAAGCTAGAAAATCAACTTCTATGTATTTCATGTAAATATATTATGTAATAAAAAACCAATATATTGGAAACAAACTTCTTTTTGTCATCAAAGTTAACTGGGGAGGCTCTAAAGTTCATCAAAACAAATGGTTTGGCCTGGGAAGGCTGTAAGTATCTCCTTTTCAATATGGGTTTGGATTTTGCTCTAGACTTGAATCATGATTAGGTTAAGGTAGCGTTTGGTTCGAAGGTTTTAAAATGAGTGAATGGATATAATAGGCATGGTTGGTGTTTATTTTGTGATATGAATTTGTGTTAACTCATACAATGTAAGTTTGAGTGAATTGATTTAAAATGTAAGTTTGGTAATCTATACACCTTATAAAATGTTTCTCCTTTTTCTTTATTAGTTGAGAAATTTCAAGAATGCAATTTACAAAACTACCCCTATATACAACCCAAAAGATAATGCTATCCTTATTTATTTTTGGAAACGACATAAGTATTTAAGATATAATTATATATTAAATGAAATATGTCATAAATATAGTCTATAAATAAACAATTGTACATTTGAAATACATGTTCATAAAATCACTAAATAAAGTAAGTATTCCGCTGCTTTGCGCGGGTATCTGCTAGTTGGCATAAAAAATATTTTAAAATAATAAGTACAAACACCAATCATACTTCATTACTAAACCCTCAAACTTATGTCTTATAAACTTAGTATGTATTACTTTAGAAATTATACCATTACCATAGTTAAGAATTGATATAACATAAGTCGTTATTTTATATATTTGACCCTTAAAATCTTATAATATTATCCCTAGTTCCTCACTTATATTCAAAGAAATGGACTTTTACTTACAATAATATGCTTAAAACACAAGATTGGTAATCATATGATTGTATCCCTACCACTTCTATATATTCTTAATAATAGTGTGGCCATAAAGCCTTGTTTGTCTTTTATTTACCGTTTACAAATATGAAAGGGATAACAATGAGGTTTGAAATCTAATCCACTTGGTAAAAAGAACTCATTTTCTATTATTGTGGACAGATTCTCAACTTTAAGAACACTGCATTCCAATACTTATATCATTACCAAATGCATGAAGATGAAATCTTCTTTTTGGGACTTTTTGATACTTTAAATATTTTTGAACTTTGCTTTTGCTTTGTTAAATACATATCAAGTATCTATGCTCAATTAATTTATTATTATTATTTTTTAAGAAAAATAATGAAATCACACATCCTACCATAAATATATACATATGTTTAAGTTTATGACTTGAACTAACAACTTTAAAATTATGTGTAAAATCACATATGGTTACGTATTAATAGGTCGAACATTCATTCATACGTGAACAAAATAAAATAAAAATGTGTATTAATATGTAAATATAAAATATAATTATTTTTAAGTTTGAATAAGTTCTCCCACAATACTTAAATTATATCTCTTAATTTTATGTTGTTCAGGAGATATGATTGAGGTTTTAAATTTACAATCTTTCTGTCAATCCAAATGAACTTTAAATGGTTACTAAAATTTCAACTCTAAAAACATTGTGTTCAATTGAGAAATCATTACATATCTTTTTTGGGACCCTTTACAACTTTAAGGATTACCCATTCTTACTTTTTCTTTATATAGTCAAATATGAATATGAATATCAAGTTTGTTTTGTCTCGATCATTGTCTACGTAAATCTATAGCTATTAATAATTTTTTATTTATTTAATTCATTGTTTTCTTATGTCGAGTTCAGTTTAAGTTTATGATGTAAATTTAGAGTCGTGCCATAATTTTTGTGACTAAATAAGTCAGTGTTATCAATTCGAAATTGGATTGGGGTAAAATTATAACAACTCTTTTTATTAGTTGCTTTTCCGGTTTGTCGATCCCTGATTAGTCGTTCTTGAATTCTTTTTACTAAAGAAAGAAGGGAGGAAAGAGTTAGGCCTGAAACTGTATGAGCTTTTTACTATGGATTATAATCCGTTCACTTTTGAGATGATCGTCATGCAAAACAATTCTTATATCTGTATAATAATCATTTTATCCCTTATAACCCTATTATTGCATTATTATTTTTCTGTTCTTCTACATATAACTCAAGAAAAAAAAACCGTCAACATGATCGATCTAGTTGTTTTGTATTTGTATCTGTATTTTACCTTCAAAATATGGAATTATTTTTCTCTACGTACGTTATAATGAAAATAATTTGTTCCATATGGCAATTATATGAAACAACATATATAATAATAATAATTTCAATATAGCAGTAGGACTATAATTACGATCTGCATGTAAGTGACTGAGGAACCCTTTTGCAAGTATATAAATATGCTTCCATACATGTTCTACTGTACTACGACTTTTATATATGCTAAGCTTATTTATATATTTTTTTGTCATAAAAGAGCATGCCATGAATGTATTAATAGGATATTTGAAGTTTCACCGGATGCTTTCATGATTTTATGCTTACAGTATTATTGTGTTGAATCACTTCAGTCAAAATAGAATTAGTCCCGACTTGTTTTCAAGGATGTTGTATGACATATTCTTACTTTTAAGTTCAAAATTCTTTAAAGTTATATCAGTCTTAGTGTCACTTTAGTTTACATTAGTATATATTTGTATTATTTTAGTTTAATTTAATTACTTCTATTCTTAAAAGGAGTTTTTTTATTTTTTATTTTGATACGCAACTAGACTTGCAATGGATGATAAGTTATTATGGTAAAAAGTCAACATTTGACAGCAATTCACTTGTTTTATCTAACCATCACTAAGAAGGCCTAGTGCTTGGGGTCTTGATATTCTCACAAGATGTCTTAGGTTCAAACCTCCCTAACTGCATATGTTGGGATGGCTAGGGAAAGGGTCGAAAACGGTCACGGAGATACCTTGATTAAGCCGCGTACATCTTAGTAAAACTAATCGCCCTCCCTGGGTAACTTAAAAGGAGAAAACCTCATCCATTTAACTCGTTTAATCCGTTTTTCGCTTGTTTTGTCCAGTAGCAACTCTAATTGCACATCTTAGGTTCCGTAATAGAAACCGTTGGTCTGGCACACATGAGATATTGCATAGACAACAAGTACGAGATGAGATATTGCACGACCTCTCATCAAGTGGTAAATGTCGTAAACTTATCTACATGCGTGAAAACGCTTTTATGGTATTGTGTTAAAAGTTAGAGGGTGACGGTGGTCTTCGACCGAGTCAACATATGTCAGTTGAAGAACAAGTTGCTAGATTTTGTTTATGATAGGAAATGATTTGAAAACTAGTTTAATCGCTTGGGTTTCTCGTCGATCAAAATCATCACAAATAGACATTCTCATATATTTTTGAATGCAATGGTACCCTTAGAAGATCAATACATTCGACAACCAATGTGTGATATCCTTTCGCTAGAGATTCAAGGGAGAAGAAGATTTTACCCATTTTTCAAGGATTGTATAAGGGCAATTGATGAAACGCATGTTCCCGTGAGAGTGCCTAATAAAGATGCCCTAAGATATTGCAACGTAAGGGATATCCGACTATTAATGCATTAGTAGCATGTACTTTTGATTTGAAGTTTACATACATTTTGAGTGGTTGGGAGTGTACTACATCATACTCGAGAATAATAAAAGATGTTTTTAATAGAGATGATAAGTTAATTATTCATGATGGTAATAATCTTAACTAACCAAATTTTATTAAAATTTTTTTATTGTTATATTAATTCTACTATATTTATAGGTAGATTTTGAAAAATGTCTTAGAAGCTCACTCAGCACCTCAAAAAGGCGTTAGATATCATTTGCAGGAGTACTTGTCACGTTCACCTGAGAATACAAAAGAACTGTTTAACCTTCGTCATGTATCATTGTGAAACACTATTAAACGTACATTTGGTGTTTTGAAAAATGGTTTCCTATAATTAGAAGTACAGATCAACCGTTTTACTCATAAGACACACAATCCGATGTATTTTTGGAGTGTTGTATCTTACGCAAGTTTTTACTTGAGGTAGACCATGTGAAAGCAATTGAAGATAAATTTTTACGCGATGTGTTAGATGCAAGACCAGATAAACACCTTTATGGGCACATAGACATAGACGATAGATGATCAAGCATCTTTCATCTTGAGTGCAGTTTAGTTAGGGTTTATGGATGATTAACTTTGACACTCCGATAAATGTGCAAACCCGGTTCGAGATTAAGCTCAATCGAGGGTGGCCAAAGGAATAATCCTTGAAATCACGCAGGGAGGTAATTCCAAGTGTATGAGGTACTTGTAAGATTGTGTGGAATGAGAGCAATCACTAGTTTATTTATAGTGAAACCCTACATACTAGAAGGTTCTAGAAGGATTCTTTTTTAGGGTATGAGAATGCAGAAATTCTCTGACATTTAGGTGACGTGGACCAATTAGATGAACTGTCCAAGTTAGTTGGATGACAATACAAATAACCACCTGCATGAATATTCTTTTTTGTGCTTTTTTCACACAGTTGTCCGGAGATCATGCAAGGTGTGTGTTGGTCGAGCTGAGGAATGGAACCTCAGAGCTCGGGTGGCGCTAAACGAAATTCACTTTTGGGAGAACAACCATTGTGTTCGTGAGACTATTTTATGAAAAATGATATCCGAGGCCTAGATCCGTTAAGCAGTGTGGAAGACCAGCTCGGCTCGGATATATATGATTGGTGGAATGACCCTGTTGTTATGTACATCATTTATAGAGGAGGACAAATAAAAAACTCAATGGAAAATGAAATGTGGAAACAATACTTGCCGGATCCGGATGACACATTTTATTATACTATTTAGTTGTCTCCAATTTTATTGTAATACTTGAATTTAAAATATAATAAATGTGTTTAGATTTACCAATCAGTTACGTGGTTTGTGTGTGTGTATATATATATATATATTTAAATCCTACTACTTATATTATAGAATGTTGTTATTTGTCTATTAAATTATTTCTAAGTCTAACGTTCTTGGTTATTATGCAGGAACTAAGTATGGGCAAAAGAGACAATGGTGGAACTAGTACGAAAAGGGAGAGTTTGCATTGGTCGACAAAGATGGATGCCGCTTTTATTTAGACTATGCTAAAAGAACAAGAAGATAGTTACAAAATTTATGTCTCATTCACCACTCAGGCTTACACTAATATACTGAATGGGTTAAATACACAACTGGCGGATAAAGGTTTGAAAAAAGACCATCTTAGAATCGTTTAAAAACTCTAAAAGATAATCTCGCAGTGCTAGGATTTTTTGGGGAGTTTCTTTAAGTGGGTTTATATGGAACTTTGAAACCAAGTTAATTGAAGTCGAAGATGAAGAATGAGAAGCGTTGATTAAAGCTATTTTTCAAAGTACTTTTATATTTACCATTTATATGTCATATTTCTTTTTAAATTTGATAAACCTGAAGCTGCAAGTGGAGGAAAAAAGTAATTCATCACTATGTTGCGACCGCAAAAGAGAGAACTAATTAGCAAAATAAGGAGCCGATAATGGAAACCATTGATAAAATTAATCAGTAAACAGAAACTAATGACATTGGTTTAGAGAACTTCGATATTAATGATGATGTTAACACTACATCACTACAAAACCATCATAAGGGAAGCTTCCAACTAAATTTAAGTTATTTATTCGATTTTCAAGTTCTTTGCATTCATATAAATTGATTTATAACTAGTTGAAATATTGCAAAGGGTATAATCGTAAAACTGTTTATTTTGATTACTTTGTTTATTACTTCAATATAATTCAAGAATATAAATAATTAATTATTTTTCTCTTTTTCTTTTATTTTTTTTAACTCAAGAATACATATAAATTATTTTATATTATATTTTTATTTCTTTTTTTTTTATCTCATTTATTTTTATCTCATTATTTTTCATTATAAAAATATCGATAATGCAGTAGAGAAGCCTAATATGGAGCAGAGTTTTTGAAAAATTCAAAGAGTATCTTTTGCTGGATCTCTAGTCGATGTAAGGTCACATTAGATGGCTTGAGTGTCCCACTTCCTCTAGTAGTCCTATTTAATTTGAGATGTTAGTGTGCTTCTCATCTTTGTGTTTCCTTTAGCTTCTCGCTATTTTGGATCCCTGATATTTTATAAGGTTTTTTTTTTTCCAAAAACAAAAGTAAAAACCAATAAGTTGGTGGTATATCGATCCAAACTTTAAAATTTAGTCCACATGATAAAAGATGATAGCTTTATTAGCTCTAAAACAAGTAATGTGAAATACTTATAAAGGGGATAACAATTGTGCGTATGAGTGTAATTTGTTAGGCAATGTTGTAGGCATCTTTCTTACAAAAAGTTACAGTTTAGTTAATTACAAAAGGTTTTTCGTAAAAAAACTTAGGTATTTTATATAAAAATACCTAATTCAAACCCTTTTGTTAACAATTTCAATTTTGATCGAATGAATATTTAGTTTGCTGTAGGTGGTTATGTGAGGACTCTATTAACAAATAAGCTGTAACTCTAAGTACTCGTTGGAGGCAATGTATATATGTATGTTATATTATGGGTATGTTTAGCGACACGTAGAAGTAGCAGTAAGCAGTAGCATTAAGTAGTAAACAGTAGCAGTTAGCAGTAGCTGTTTGTTTAAAAAAAAAGTGTTTGGTAACGTAGCAGTAGTAGTAATTATAAAGTGTAAAATTACGAAAAAGGGCATATACACATTATTTATAAAGTGTGAATGTTATTTTTGAGGGTATATAGGTAATTTCAAAAACAAAATGCTAGTTGCTAGTTGAAATGCTTCCTCATCAAGCATTTAGCAGCAAGCGGTTAGACAATATGCAAACTCTAGTTGCTTTGTTGCCAAACAAGCTTTTCAACCAAATCGCTAACTGCTAGTCGCTTGTCGCTCCAAAATGCTTCCAAATGCTTGCTACCAAACACAACCTATATATGATATGTGAAGCAGGTTGTAAGATTATCTTTATATAAAAGTAAAAAATATAAATAAAATAAAAATGATTAAAAGTCGGTGTTAATTAACCGATTGTAATTAGAAGTTGATGGCTTCGAATTTCTGTCGGTCTTCGTCTTTATAGTTGGATCACCTTGAAGGATGACAAGACTATCTATTATCTGAAATAACAAACATCTTCTAAAAAGTAATGAACTTTTACAATATAATTAGTCAATACGAGTTCCATCATTAGAAAAATACTTTTTATAAAGGGACCATACAACTTGAATTATTTCGACATAATGCCATAATGGAACCATTTTTATCCAAAATGCAATCATAGTGATACACCACCTTACCAACGTTACAAAACAAGAATGTTATTCTGTAATATACCATACCATTGATGCAATTATACATGTCACATCATATGAGTCATGGTACCATCTTAAATATTAATATACGAACGTCAACAAGTTAAACAATAACTTATATAAGCAACTTCAAGTCTTAAAGTAACTTTTTTCGTAAATGAAGTCTTATGATGTGATTGTGTGCAAGGTTGAATGAGAGATTTGAGAATTTGACTAGCTGGGTGTAACATCCCGAACCTGCGACAGTTTGAAACTGTTATAGGTAACGACAATTTTAATCATGCGATAGTCTGAGACTGTCGCAAAACGAGTCTGAGTGAAACAATTCTGGAGCTAAAGTATAAATAGTGAAGTATAAATATATAAATCTCGTTTAAAATCTTTCCAAAAACAGAAAACGAGTATCTGTGTATGTGTTATAGAGAGAGAAAGAGAGGGGGGAGAGAGAGAAAGTAAGAATCAAGTGAAAAACCCAAGATTTGAAGTATTTGAGCCGTAATTCAAGGTAAGGTTGCAATTGTTTGATGTTACTAGCTAATTAATGTGATTTGGATGGATTAAAGAGATTAAAACGAGTTTAAAACGTGAGAAAAATCGAATCTAGGAATATGATCTGTTCGTCGTGCGACAATCAGGTGATTATCGCATAAACCGCCTCTAATTTAGCGACAGTCAGGTGATTGTCGCATGAGGCCGACCTTGAGTTGTGACAATTAGGAATTGTTGCATAATGCGACAATTGTGAGACTGTCGCATGAATGCCCTATAGCGACAATAGTGAGATTGTTGTGTAACCAATTTAACGACATTAAGGGAAGGTCGCTTATTTGATTTTAGCTACACTATGAAAGTGTCACCAGACTATGAAAATAGTTTAATTATATTTATTTGTGTACAGAAAAGTGTTCCGTCGTGAGAGATCAAAGGTTAACACAACTGCACAATTTCGAGGTTAGTAATGGGAAAGACAAACCGGAATGATCACACCCAGATTATAGGAGTAGTTGAGTGTGTCATTCTGACTCGACGATCGAAGTGTGATTATGAGCTGCATATATGCTGAGTCGTCATAAATGGCTTAGCAGTGTGATTATGAGCTTTATTTATGATGAGTGGTCATAAATGGCTTAGCAGTGTGATTATGAGTCTTATTTATGCTGGGTGATCATAACTGACTCTAATGAATTATGAAATTTAATTGTGTTTTATTAATGTGATTATGTTACTTACTAAGCTGGTATGCTTACCCATTCTGTTGTTGACGTTTTTAACAGGTGGGTCATGTAGAGGGAAAAAGGGTCTTGGGAAGGAGCCGTAGCGCGAGTAGTGGTGTGCTTACTATTTCTGCTAGTAAGTGTTTACTCCCGTTAAATCGTGCTCATATATCGAGGGAGTCTTTTAAAAAGAAAAACCTACACTTGTAATATTCAGCAATGATGTATCCTCTACATGTATGTGAAATATTGTTGATTAGTTAGAAAAAAAATGTCTAAATGTCACACCCCCAAATTTAACATAAATACGAATTAGCATGCGGAAGCTTGTCGGGGCGTGACGAGTAATCGGATACACAATCAGGAGCATATGATTATCGCAGAACAATATATATTAAGATGCCATAAATGTTTTACAAATTTCTCGGCTTATCAGGCCGTTAAAGTACCGATGTAAATCAAATACATCGTTGTAGTTTCCAAAAGATAAGTTTCAAAGTTTCATAAACAATTACGATAAAATAAATCTACGAGATTGAATCTCCTAGTTTTAGCAAAAGTGGCATCCTAAATCTTCGTGGTGAGTATGTGGTCCCATCATTCATGCAACTTACGGCTTAGTTAATTCCCTGAAAAACATATTATGAAAAGTCAACATGAAGTTGAGTGAATTCACAAGTTTAGAGACTCATTCATAAAACCATTATTTGGAAATCATTTCATCGAAATTTTAAAGGTTGGCATCAAAGGCCTAAGTACGATTATTATAAATGAAAACCACTGACTATAATCCCCCATCAGGTTTGCAAGTCCTATGAGTTAATATGCCGAAACTACGCCTATAACCAAACCACAACAATGGATGAATCGTTTGCCTGGACCGGTTAAGTATACATGTCCCCCAAAGTGCGAAACCACGTCGCGAGTTAGCGCGACTAACTAAAATAAACGTAGGATGGGCTTGTAAGGCCCAATAGTACTACCAGTATACTCAGTGGTTAGAGTCATCTAACTAATGGTTATAGTATTGTATGCTAGGACTTCGGCACTACAACTTATCCAACTCAGTCCCTCATAAGGATACAATGTCAGGTTTTAATAATCGCATATAATCATTCATATGTTTTTCACCCCAAGTAAAAGCAGTAAAAGCATTAAAAACGGGGCTGTGAACTCACCTGGAGTCCGAGCGTGCTAGCAAAACAGTTTAACAATAATTCCAAGTAAGCCTCCTAACGTCCTAAACGTAGGAGCTTAAATTAGTACATGTAGACGACACCATGGTCAGTCTATGTCAGGTGTTCACTCAACAAGATTCGTACACTTGCCACCAACGGGCATTGAAAATATTCCACTTTTATTTTACAAGAAAACGACACGTTGTGATCCCACTTTGTTTTCAAAATCATTAAAACGTATTTAAATCCACCTTAAAATACCTTACTAAACGTATTATACTATTAATGCGTGACATTCATTTATTCAACACATATACTTTCTCATAGTTATACATATATTTATATATCTCAATTACGTTTGATTTAGGGTTTCATGACAAGTATTTAACGTGATAGTCTTTCGTTAATATTATTATCATCACATCATCTATTTCCATATACACACATATATATATATATATACACAAATATAATCATGTAGGCATCAATGTATATATACTATTCATTTTCACTATAATTACTAAATTTTAAACGTTAGCATATATATATATATATGTACTCTCAGAAGCATTTATACAATTTAGTTGTCGTTATGATAATTTGACCAACAATATATATATACATGTTCACACGTACATTCTTATACACATATTAATATAGTTATACATTTTTATAATTTATTTCCACACATTTTACTCTACGACAATATATAATTCATTTTAAATTTCCTCTTATAAGCTAACCTTAGGTTTTAGTGATTAAATTCTCGTTCTAAATATTCTAAGGCATGACAAATATTTACACAATTTTCTAATTCATTTATTTACCAATAAAAATCCAAATTTACCGTGTTCTATACGTTTATCCTTTAATTAACTAAAGTCGCGTTTTTAAATCGTGATTTCGTTTTAAAATACTCGTTTAATATCTAGGTCTTGTTTTTAACATCTAATATTTATTAATTTATTTAAAATGTCTTAAACTTACTGATTTTGCATAAAAGTCCCTAATTCCTATGTTTTTGCAATTTAGTCCCTAAAGTCTTATTTATTCTATTTTTAACACTTAACTTTTATAACTTAAAGTTTAATAACCTACATTTTGTCTTAAATTATTTTAACACTTTTTTTACACCAAATCACATGAAATACACTAATCTTTACATTAAAAGTCACTAATATATGATTTTAATCATTTTTAACCTTTTTACTTAGTTAATCCATTTTTAACAGAATCTGTCCCATTTTTAGGTCAACTTTGCCTACGGTTTTGACTAGTCAAACATGTCCCAAAAATTATGAGAATTTTTATACAAGTTCCTATATGTCTTAGCTTTCCAGAAACGTATGATTAGTAATTTTTGGTTGAGTTTAAGGGGTCCAAACGTATTTTACATCACACAAAGGTCAAACAGTTCTCATTTTGGACAGTTAGTCATAGATCCGTGTATATCTTTAGTTCTACTTAACTTCACAAAACGCAATCATACTAATTTTAAAGCTAACATAATTTATGATCTACAGCAAAAAGAATCAACATGTTTAGAGCTACGGTTTGAAAGTTGTGCTATTTTAAAGTTGAGTTGTTTTCTGTCCCAATAGTACAGCCGGTACCTTTTAACTTATAAATTCCGTTTAAAATAGTAATACTCATCAGAAAAATATGAATCCAGTGGGGTTTGATAGCTAAAATCTTGAACTTAACTTTAGAACCAAGAAACAGAAATTTTCATCACGCTTTGACCAAGTTATTAAGGTTCAAAGTTGGGAAAATTTTCTGACGTTTTCCAAAATTCATTTCAATGGACTGTTTTGGTGTATTGTAGCATAAGTTACTTATGAAACATGCAAATACGATTTTTCAAGCTAGATCTTGTCAAGAGTGAACATCTAAGCACATTATAACCATAAAATAAGTATTTTATCATAAACATTAGTAGTTT